>JAPYKE020000175.1:165000-808559 GCA_028554795.2 Sinohyriopsis cumingii
TCTTATACGAAAAGCGCGGACGTGAAGGAAAACATTCCCCTACTTTTTCATTTCATATAATAAAACCCTAACTAAACTCTCCACATTCGCTAAGAAACAATAAACAAAATCCATAATCTACTATCCACACAATCGTACGTGAGCGGTTACAAAACCCAAACTATACTCTCCACATACGCTTAGAAACAATAAACAAAATCCATAATCTACTATCCACACAATCTTACGTGAGCGGTTACAAAACCCAAACTATACTCTCCACATACGCTAAGAAACAATAAACAAAATCCATAATCTACTATCCACACAATCGTACGTGAGCACTTACAAACACAAACACACAAACACATACCCTCGCACTATGAAAAAAGAGTTAGTGTTTATAATCACACTACTCTACCTACACACACACACACACACACACACACACACACATTGGCAAATCGATAGTTATTTCTTTTCTAGAGTATTGGGTAGCCCTTAAAAGGGCTGTTTTTTTTTGAACTCCAGATGCACCTATCTAATGGTTGCACCTTCCTGGCCTGGCGCCACACACGCATCTTCTTTCCCAGTCTCCTTTCACCTTTCTTCTGGGGAGCGCAGAGGGAGGATGATTCGCTTCAACACCCCAATCCTCTGTCTCGGGAATATTGTACGACATCCTCTCTTCTAGTTTCTTTTCCTCCTCTTCCCTCTGTCTTCTCTCCTCCTCTTCGTTCTTCATTCTTTTCTCTTCTACTATAGCCTCCGTGGCCAGTTCATTTAACAGGCGCCTGACATATTCCAGATGTATCTGAAGTTCAAGAAGTTTGCTTATTCTGCTATTCATGCTTGTGTTGAACAATCAACAAGGGTAGCT
Source organism: Sinohyriopsis cumingii (assembly GCA_028554795.2). Lineage (NCBI taxonomy): Eukaryota > Metazoa > Mollusca > Bivalvia > Unionida > Unionidae > Sinohyriopsis > Sinohyriopsis cumingii. The sequence goes on from JAPYKE020000175.1 coordinate 165,860, forward strand.
AGACTGCCCAGCGTGTTTCAATTTATAGTGAAAGCGCGGACGTGACGGAAAACATCCCCCTAAAAACATAAAATTGATCTTACCTACATCATGACCAAAAAACAACAACGCGCGGACCTAAAAGAAACACTCACTCACTTTTTATGCTACCCATCACTATTTTAAAATTTTTTTATAAATCACTTCAATAGACTATCCACATACTCAAAGCAATCCAATCTAACCCCAAATTTACACCTCAAACACCAAAAAAAGACATCATTTTAATCTACTATCCATACCAACTTACTTAACCACTTACAAACACAAACACACAAACACATACCCTCACATTTTTTTTAAAAAAGAGTTAGTGTTTATTTTCACACTACTCTACCTACACACATTAGCAAATCGATTGTTATTTCTTTTCTAGAGTATTGGGTAGCCCTGAAAAGGGCTGTTTTTTGTTTGCTATGGCATTCTTTTTTAGTTTCTAAGAATGCGATGTCCTCTGAGGATAGACTTTCTGGCGATAGGTCTGCTTCTTCGAAAAGAGAAGAAGAACTCTTTGTTGTCGATACGACAATCGACAAAGCCTCTGTCAGCTTCAGGTTGCTGCTGCTGTTGTTGTTGTTGCTGCTGTTGCTGCTGTCTCTGAAGTCTGTACTTCTCCGTCCATTCTTCTTTCTCCCTGTTCATTTCTTCTCTGAAGAGCTCTTCTATCAGGTCTTCAGTGATTTTTAACATTCTCACATTCTCTATTTCTTCTGGCTTCGGTATCAGACTGTGTCTGACCCTATGCAAATTCACGTAGGATTCGTTGAGTTTAGCTAGTTTGGAACACATCTTCTTAGGAGGATGAGTCGACAATGGATGGTTAGACTGGAAACAACCCCGGTTCTTAAAGTCAAAGCGCGGACGTGAAGGAAAACATCCCCCACACGGTTTTCGAGCCGCAACGTTCAGTGAGTGTCATGGGAGGGATAGTAAGAAATGAAAGAGCATCAATCCAACATTCTTATAGCTAAACAAACCACAAAGGCATTTTTTTTCAAAACACAACATTTTTTATTCAAAAATCACTTAACACTAAACAACAACTCTAACATTTTTAACAATAATCCAACATGATAACATCAAACAATTTTTTTCAAAACACAATATTTTTTATTCAAAAATCACTTAACACTAAACAACAACTCTAACATTTTTAACAATAATCCAACATCATAACATCAAACAATTTTTTTTTCAAAACACAACATTTTTTCCACAGTCTTCTCACATTCCATCTTTAAAGTTTCTCCACTAGGTAAAGAGGGATAACAGTCTTCCATGGTTTCTAGTAATCTAGGATGACTTCTCTCAAACTGTTGATTTCTATGGTATTATCGAATTCTGCATACAGGATGACGTTCACCGTTTCATCAGGGTCTCGGTCTTTAAACTGAATTTCCACACGAATCTGGCCGGATTTTATAGGGTGGAAATGTCCCTCGTCGCTGCCTTGGTCTGGAGTGAAATCGAAAGCCCACAAAGCGTAGCCTCCTGCATAATCCTCGTACGTAATACCGTGACTGGTATTGGTTCCTAATTGTCCGGTGGCTTCGTACAGGGACAAGTACGATCTCAAGTAATTCTTCTTGGTAAAGTCAGGTTCGAAAGGTCGGGTACACAAGATCTTGCCATCGCGACTGACTTCGATTTTGGACACGCCAAAGTGTTGAAAGTAGAAAGGATTTTTTCGGCAGCTCCGTTGAAGGCTGTATTCTCGACGATACCAACGATCAAACGTTTGGGTAACTGTCCTTGGAACAAATGATCTTCGATCATGGATCGCTGTCCCTTGGGAATGGTGAAGGTTTTCACTTCAACGCGTCGTATGGGATACTTGGCAGTCGTTCTGCTCAACGTCTGACTGATGTCGTTTCCCACTTTAGGTAACACTTCCACACGGCGTACGTAGAGTCTGGCTTCTAGGATTTGGGTTTTGTAACCGTCACTATCAGCCATCAAATGGAAATGGCACTGCTACGATTCAGTCTCAGGCGGACATCCACCCCGTTCAGCAAATACTTTTCTTGCAACCACATGTCCAAATGCAAACGATCCATCAGTTCTAAACTTGTGTCGGCTCCCGTGATTCTCTTTCTTCGTTCTACAAATCCATCATTGTTGTCTTTCTTTTCATCAGTTTCCAATATTTCAAACTTGGTAGGTTCGTCAGCTTCCCATACCACACAGGCATTGAGATGAGTGTTCTTGGCATCTATTCCGTACGTCAAGAGATTTTCCAGGTAGGCACGATAAGGGTAAGTATCCATGCTACTACTGACCAGTTTGTTATTCAAGTACAAGTCCACTCCACTGAACAAGGAATGCATGAAATTGTTGACGGGAGCTACTGCTTCATCGTCTATAGCACCTCCAGTCTTATCTAGAATTTTGACTTTCAGGTACAAGTAACTGATATTCAGATCGATGTAATCTTCGGGCTGTCCTTTGATTTCAAACTCGATGGGAGCGGAATCGGTCAGTGAGGAGACCGGGTGAAATTCCACCCACTGGGATTCTTGCATCGTCATCATCGTGGGAGGCATGGCAAACAGATCCAGTTCCGTCTTGGAACAAGCGCAAGGTTCTCGGTGCATCATTTTTTTGTCTCTTTTCTCAGTAATCGAAAACGTCTAAGTCTCGAACGGTTCTTCTTTTCTTGGCCTTTCTCGCTTGAAGTCTGGTGAAAGCGTGTTTTCTTCGTCGTCTCTTTCTGCCTTGTCCTTGCTGAATGCCTGACTCGGTAGCGTGCAGGGCATTTATAGGTGTTTCTCGTTGGCCTAAAATGTCTTTGCCCGTTTGCAGCAAGACATTTTTGCCTGCCCTCATGAAGGCTTCTTTAGGGTTTTGTTTGTCGATGATGACATTTTGGAGAAATTCTTTGCCTTGCGTCAGTGCCGCATCTTTCAAGGCGTGCAATCCGCGTGTCACCATCGGTTTCAACACCGGGGCCACCGAACGAAAGGTCGATTTTAACATATCTCCTAAGCCGTGTCCTCGCTGTCGAGCAACCCCTCGGTACACTGGATACATGACTTACGAATCGTGAGAAAACCGTTTTCGAAAATGGAGTTTCACCGTGACTTTTCCTTTGGTGAATGGAATATTTTGTCCCAAATCTCCTTTTATAGTAATGTTGACCGTGTCCAAATACGACTTACTGACAGGCAAATAGTGAGGATGGACAAATTCGCGGTGGACGTGGTAAGTGTTTCCACCTTCCTCGTCAGTGTTCGTGGCAGAATCCACTTTGAAACGAATGACACGCAGTAACGGTACGGAGGTGTGTCCCACCACGTTATACTCCACCACATCGGAGTACACAAACATCAAATTCAGTCCTTGGTTCAGTTCTACCGGGGCACGAAATAACTTGCTAAAAGACTCGTTGTCGTAAACGATGGGTAATTCGCTTTTCTTCATCATGCTCATTCTCAGGTTCATGTCTCCGCCCAACATGTCATACAATTCAGGACAAAATAAAATGGACAGGATTTTACTCCGTTCAAATTTCATTAAGAAGCGACGAGCTGTTTTGTGGTACTCCATGGTGACACTTTTGTTAACATGCTCCAAAGCTTTCAGAAACACGGCATTAAACCTGGAGGCTATGGTGCTGACCAAATGTTGACCACTAAAATAATAGCCTGGGGAAATGAACAAGTGATAGGTGGTGTACTTTTGTGTACGGGTTTTCTTGTCATATTTGACATTGCTATCCATCCACTGTTGCAATTGTTCGTCATGAACTTCCACATCAAAAAAATTTTGATTGGGAAGGACATTGAGGACTTGGGTCGGGTGAATCATTTCTACTAAAGCCACTTCCCAATGGGCTTCGTGATCTAAGGGGATGGCTTGAGGTAATTTGGCCGTGTAACAGCACAACGTGTTGTTGTGAAACACCTCCATGGAACTGTCACTGGGTAAGGTTAAGTAAAATTGGTTTTGGTGACTCATAATTCCAGAGTTCTGTGGCTGTCCGAGGGGTTACTGGACGTCAGAGGCGTGTCTCCGCCCAAAATGGGGTTCTGGTTGTGGTTGGAGTGGTGACTGGCACTGGCACTGGACACAAGGTTCCCGTGGTTCCCGTTCGAGGTGAATTTCAGGGAGGGATTAGGAAGCAGGTAACCGATGCAACTGCTCAATAAAATGGTCCACAATTGTTTGTCTCCTTGTTGCAAACTCAAATTGGCGATGGCTGCCCCGATGACACAATACACCACGAAGATTTGGCAGAAAAAGACGATTTGCGTTTTAGGCACACGTTCTCCACACCACACCCACAAGGGTTGTTTTTGTAAATCTTGCACAGAAGAACTAGGGGAAGGAGGAGTGGTCGACGTAGCTGCGTCTGTGTGAAAAGGCATGATGATCACTTCTTTTTATAGTCGATGACTTGCGAAGCGTCGATCCAAGAATCAAAACTGGGTGGATATCCTTTCCAACGTACTTTGACTTCTTTGACACGTCGTTTGCCCACTTTACGGGTTCTGCGTTCGAGAATGCTTTCGATGTCGTACACGTCGTCTTCTTTTTTGGTGACACGTTGTAACTCGGGCAAATAAAACGTTCCTTTGAGCACTTCTTCGTTCATGTCTTCCAATTTATAGACGGCAGGATGACGGCCATGCACTCGTCCAGTGACGCGAAACAATTCGGTCGTCCAGTTAGGTAAGTAACCTTTGTCAAAAGTGCGTTTGGTTTTGCCAATGCGCACCCAATCTCCTACGGCCAACTCTCCACTTTTCTTGGGGACAGCCCTCGTCGGGGACGTACCAAACAGGCGCTCAAACACCAACACTTCGTTGTCGGGAGTCACGTCTTGCGGGGCACGTCCAATGCTTCGATGGTAAGATTGGTTGTACGCTTGCACCAGGTGTGGTAAGATGTCGATGTACTTCAGAGTGTGGTGATGCGTAAAATATTTCCACATGCGTTCTTTCAAAGTGCGTTGAAAACGTTCCACGATGCTGGCTTTGGTTTCGGGATTCTCGGTGGTAAAAAAATGAATGTCACGTTTCTTTTAATTCTTTTTGGAAAGCTTGGTTCAGAAATTCGGTGCCTTTGTCCGTTTGCCATCGAAGAGGGTGACGACCGCTTTGTTTCAGCACTCGTTGCAGGGCTCGCACTAACTCACTGCTCGATTTGGAAGTCAAGGGTACGACCCAAGCAAATTTGGAAAAGACGTCGATGACACAAAACAAATATTTGTAGCCACGATTGTAGCTGGCCAAATGAGAGACATCGGCTAAATCGGCTTGCCATTGATGATCAATGCCTTCCACTCGGGTGCGACTTCTGGCAAACTTGCGTCGAATGGGTTTGTGTAAAGTGTAGGTAGCTTGTTCTTGTAACCATCGTTGCACTTGAGGTAAACGGAGACTTTTCAGTCGAGTTTTGGCAGCACGATACAATTTTTGAACTCCTGCGTAACCTGCAGGATGGGAGGGATCGTAGTAAATGCTGGCTAAGACTTTTTCCATTTTTTTGTGTTGGTTGGTGTGTTAATAAGGCACCCACTCTTGGAGGATGCTACTCTTTTTCTCTTGGGGTATTTTCTTGGATTGCAATGCTTTGCGTGTGCGACCGGCAATAGGTGTTGAAGAGGAGGAGGATGTCTGAGCGGGGGATATCGGTTCTTGTTTCACTTCTGTCTTCACTTCTGTCTTCACTTTCTTTTTCTCTTGTGATGAAGAAGGGGTGGTCATCATCTTTTTAATCCATCCAATTCTGGAGGTAGGTGGTGTTGTTAACTTGCGTACTTTTTCTGGTGGAGTTTGAAACCCTTCTTCTTCTTCTTTTCCTTTTTCTGTCTTGGTCACTGGTACTGGTGGGACTGGTACTGGTACTGGTGATGGTGCTGGACTTTTCATCAAGGTCTTAAAATCTTTCAGAGTGGGTAGAGCTGTTTCGTCTAAAGCTTTCTGGTGAAAGAGTTGCAGTCGTTGCAAGAGTTGACCGTACTTTTGCGATTTTTCTGTTTCGGACAAATCTTGGCGATCCATCAAGGACTGCAGTTCGTGTTGTAACTGGGACATCTCGCTCAAATGGGGATTGGGAGGTAAATGCGGGGTGTGTTGTTCTTGCCACCGATGCTATTCCATCCATCGTTTGTAAGGCACTAAAGCTAGTTTTCGTCCTTCCATGGGGTTGTCAGCGGTCGATTCTGAGATCTTGGAACTTCCGAGGCCTTTTTATCTTGCTCCCACCAGTCCTCTCAACATGGTTCCCAAGACTCCTTTCAGTATGGGGCCTAACAAGAGAGGTAAAATACCTCCACGTTGCACTAACATCTTCTTTTTTTGACGAATGGGAATTTTCTTTTGAACCATTTGGCGAAGAACGTGACGATGTTTGCCTAAGCATTGTTTCTGGTGTTTGGACAAAGGGATCGTGCCTTTCAAAACGTTCAAACAACATTCGCACACGGTATCGATGACCTCTTTGGAGGCTGTTTGAATGAGTTTTTTTCGTAGGGGTGGAGAAGCTTTGGACAGGACAGATAACATGTCCCCATGTTTGGCTAAACGTGGTGGCAGTCCTTTCCTTTTCTTTCCTTGGGGTTTTCTGGAGGGTGACATCTTTGAGTCTTCAGGAGCACCAAAAAACACTGATACCCGACTTGGTCACAGGCCTTTTTTATACTGGAACGCGTCGCCACTGATTGTCTTTACGTCGTATTAGTTTGAGGACAGGCATGACACGTCGTGCAGGGGTACGTAACGGACTAAATCGAGCCAGTTCTTGCTTGGACAAATCCAGTAAACTTTGTAACATGCCCGATCTTTCTTGAACTTTGATTTTGGGAGAAGGTACTTTGTGAGCAGCAGCCACTGCCACTAAATTGGAAGGTCCTGCCACTGGGGAAGTTCTTTTGGGGGTCATCAACGGAGAAGTTCTTGGTGTGATCAACGTCTCCAAGTACTCTTCAGTTCTGGGTGTCATTAACGGAGAAGTGGACAAACGTGAAGCTGCCGGAGACGCAGTCACCGCCGTGGCAGGTCGTGGTTTGCGAGTGTAACGTTGCGTCCTGGCCGAAGTGCCTCTCTTGCGACTAGTTTTCTGTGGACTTTTCTTTTTCTGGGGGCTTCTTTTCTTTTTCCGGGGTGGTGGTGGTGTCTGGTCAGAGGAGGGTCCTGCCACTGGAGAAGTTCTCCTTGGGGACCTGATCTTTTTCTTCTTGGGGCTTCGTTGGACTTTTGTCTTGGGTATAACTTTGGGGGCATTAGGATCCCATCTTAAGAGTGAGCGAATGATGACCCCTCCTAGAGTACCGCTGCCTCCAGGTTTCAAAATGATTTGTTTTTTGGTTTGAGTGTCGATGCGGGGATCGGCCAGTTGGACCAAAGCGACTTTGTTTCGATCGAAAAAGCGTTTGGTTTGATGAGGAATCTGAATGATTCCTTGGAGTAATTGACGTGCCGTCACCGTGAACCATCGTAAGACTTCTTTGAGACTAGCTTCTAAGACACGAGCTCGTATTTGTGGATCTTTTTCTCGACTGATGCCATACAAGGCACGAATCAATTTGACGGGAAGATGCGACTGAAGGGACGTCATGTTCGCACTGAGAGTGAGACAGACGAAAAAGGGTCTGAGGTTTTTATAGATTTTTTTATGGGGAGTGAAATGAAGTCGAGGACGGAGACGTGTACAGGACAGGCCCTCCGTCTTGGCACCAGTGGTGAAACAAGTGGGTACGAAATCGCAAATCCTCGGGAGTCGTAGGTTTCAAATCGACGAGTAAATAGGCGTGTGGAGTTTGAGTGGCATCGTCGTACGCCTGAGTCAGCCAAGGCGTTCCTAACTGTTTGGCTAAGACTTGCACTTGCGATTTATCTCGAGGGCTTTTAAACAAGACCACGTAATGCGCATTGAGACTGATGGTGCGATGGGCTTTACTTTGTTGAAACAAATTTTGGGTGATGTAAACGACACTGGCATTACGGTGATGCCCTTTGCGCGTGAACCACAGTTTAATTTCTTCTTCGTCTTCTCCTAACATGTCGTCGAAAATGACCAAATGGGTTAGACGGGAGTCAGAGACGATGCCATCATCTTCTTTAGGAATGCCTTCCACAAACACGATGGAATCGCCTTGACTTTCTCGCAAGAGGCTGTACGCCGATTGCCACTCTTTGTAACACCACACGATTCGTTGAGGGGGTCGATCGATCAAATGATGTTTATGTTCGATCAAACGTTTGACGAATTCGGTTTTGCCTGAACCGCTAGGTCCAGCAATGAGCATGTTAAAGGGATGGCGAAGATACAAAGCCTCCCAACTGGCACGATCTAAGTGTTCGTCGATGACTTTGACAGTAGAGGAAGAGGGAGCAGAGACAGCAGAGGTAGCCATGGTGTGAGAAATGTCACTTGTGACACGAAAAACAAACAAGACAAGAGTTTATATACTTTTTCAGAACACGTTTATTGAATGTTTTTTTCAAACATGAATACGAAAGACAAAAATACATAAAAGCCAAAGGCTTAAGTACAAGAATAAAAGGCACATGATAACCATGAACGTGGAATAAACACAAGTGTCTGTACAACATGTTTTGGGTAAAGTTCTAACCAGTTCTATACTAGGGTAAGGTCACACAAGTGTCCTCCCGAAAGGGTCTTTCAGGCCTGTCCACGACAGTCCTGTCCTGGGTGACGGGTTCTTCTGGCACCGTCACTAACACAGGTTGAAAAGTAACGTTTTTCCTTGAATAGCTCTCGTGCATACTGGGCCACCTCTTGTGTCCAAGCCTCAAAACCCTGGTCTCGGTGATGTCCAACATTTGACTCCTAACCAATCTGGTTTCTTCTTCGTCAACGACATGGTAAGTTACTTCAATGAACAATGAACTATCGATCTTTCCTAGGGTTCCTTTTTATATACAGACCAATACCGACGTGACCGTACGGTAAGGTGAAGTGATTGGGAAGTCGCACTCGCTTCTGGTATACAATTTGATAGACTTTTTCCAAGGGTCGACTGACGATGTGGTGAGTGGGTAAACGTACAATCTTGTTCGGTTGATAGGTGGTCACTTTAAAGTTTCCATCCTCTCCCGATTGCAAGGCTTCTTTCAATACCCCAAAGTTGACCACTCGACTGGTACGATGATTCAGAGTCAGTCCTTTCACTTTGCACGTCGTGTGCACTTCTCCTTGTTTGTCCCGGTATTCGTAGCCGTAATTTTTGGGACCACCACTGACGAAACTTAGAATCTTGTCGTCGGGATGCTCGTCTGTCCAGGCTCCTAAACGGTCTCCTTCGATGTCAGGGTGCTGTTGAATCGGGTGATGGATGTAAATGCAACTGTCCGTGTCAAAGTACAGGACGCGTTCTTCTAACAGTTCTAAAGCTTCGTACAATTTTAAGCGAGCATGAGCTGTCACGTAAGCCGCAATGATGACATTTCCAAAACGGTCGTCTTGTACAAAGTCCAGATCTTCTTCGTAATTGACCAAGATCAAATCCTCTCGAACGACGTCCACGTGTTTCATGTATTTGGTTTTGTCGTGAATCATCTGGAAGTTGCGAGAAGGTTCTGTCAAATATTCCGTCTTGGGTAAACACGGTCGTTGTGCCATTTTACCCCACAAGCAATTTAACATCACTTTGGCAAACGATCGCCTGCCTTCGTTTTTTTCGATGTGGTCTAAAGAGATGCCTTCTTGTGCATAGTATTTCTCTTTGAATTGTATTTGGTCTTCGGGAGTGTGACACCAGGAAGGATAGCCGCTGACATCTTGTTTCAGTTTCAAAATGGCATCCACGTAGTCGGCGAAAATGCCTTTCTGAGTAGGGTCACCCTTGTGGTACTGTTGTGTCTTGGGAAAGTGGTAAATTTCGTACACTTCTAACAGTTGGTATCCCATGTCCAGAGCTTTGAACAATTCCACGCTGACCCAGGTTCCCGTCAAGGCACGTTCTTCCTGGCTGTGATGGCAAGGTTGGTCCTGGTTGCACGTTTCGGCACAAGTACGGCACAAGGGAAACATCAGTTTGCCTTGACAATGGTGAGGTAAGACGGGATGGTATAGATTCGTGGGAGGCAAAACTTTACACTTGATCAAGCCTTCGTATTGTCGACTGTTTTTCAGGTCGATGTGTTCCGTCAACAATTGCGGGTGCCCTACAGGAAAGCGACAATATTTGCACACGTAGGGATACAGCGAACACACGTCCTAGTATTTGATTTCTTCTCCTTTCTCTTCGTCGGCTTGGTACAGCAAACAGGTGGCATTGGTCCTTCCTCCGTACAAACTATCCCTCGGGTTCAGCGGGTCCATGAACTGGTAACTTTCCACGAGGCGTTTAAACTCGGGATCGGTTTTCAAACGGTGATCGTACTCGTGTTCCCACATTTCCACCACTTGGTATCCTTGCTGTTCTAACTTTAGGCGTCGCTGACAAGTGTCCTGGTACAAGTCTTCCATGGCTCGTTGCAAAAACTGATTTTTAGTGTCACGGTCAGGGTAGCAGACGGGACATCCGTGAAATAAGCAACCGTTAAACTCGTACACGATCTTGGGGTTTTCTAAGTCCCAGCCATCGACCGAATACGTTCCGATGGTCTTTTCGCCTCCTCCGTTGCGGGCATGCTGAATCCATTTGTCTTACTTGTCGCACAAGTAATGTAACCAACGTAGGGATTTGACCGAGTACTGACGCTTGACATAGTGGGTCGTTTGAGGACTGATGACAGCCACGGTGTTTTCAGGCATGAATCGTTGGCGGTACACTAAGGAACACGCTTTGGCAATGGTGCAAGCTTCTTTCAAAGGATCGACCCCTCCGTGTTCCATGAACAGTTCTCGAAATTTTCCACAGCAACGCCGTAAAATGTCCACGTCGGAACGACAATACTTTAACATTTCTTCCTGAAAGTCGAAGGGGTCAGAGGCATGAGCCTGGTACCAAGCGTAGAAAGCTTCTCGTTGTTCGGTACGCATGTTGTCGGGATCGTAATAGTGAGCCTCAGGCAAATGGGGTAGAACGGCATGTTGATTGGCTTCCGTATTGAAAAAGTGTGGAAAGTACCCTTTAGCCATTTCTGTCATTCCAAACGTTTTAGGCATTCGACTCAAAGGCATGGCCAAGTAACTCATCGAATCTTTAAACTGCACTTGTCCCACTTGCATGAAAATGATTTTGGCTTCGTTCAAAATCACTTTAGGACGTTCGGTGCCATGTTCCGTATAGTACCTCAAAAGAAACTGTCCATCGTATCCGGAGAAATTGTGAGCCATCACCGTGGCATGACGATGACAATCTCCGTAACGTTCGATGTCCTCTTTGCTCCATGTCTTGTCGATGGGGTCTAAGACCCATCGGGCAAAATCGGCTAACGTGTTCGGTCCCCGAAAGATTTTTTCACGTCCTCCAGGAATCTTGCTGCAGTGAGGGCAATGACTGAAGATAGGTTCTTGAATGCACTTCTCGCACGCTCGATGAGCCACGCAGAAATTAGGAATGTGAATGCCGGTCTCTTGCATGCATTCGAAATCGAAAAAGATGAAATTGCCTTTCTTCTTGTGACCGTCCTCTTTCTCTGGTGGGGGTTGGTATTTTTGCACGTAACATTCGTGTTCCAAGTCCACGATGTGGTGACAAATGTGACATTTTTTCTTTCCTCGACATACGTGTGCCTTGGCATTGTTGGTACGTATGCCTTGTCTACACGTAGGGCACAATCTCAGGAGTTGACAAGCACATTTCTTCTGTGAACCTTGTGTTTTCAAATGTTGTTGGTAACAGGTAGGGCTGACAAACGTGCGCAGACAAGTCGAACAAGGCACTGGTTCTTCGCTCAGGCAGGGTGGAGAGGCCAAACATCCTGGGCATTTCCATCCACAATGCTTGTGTTGCTCTCGATTATTATAACCATAGTCACATTTCTCACAGTAATATCTGTATCCCAGGAATCCGGTGATACTGGTAATGGTATCGAAATGGTCATCGTGATGATAAACATGAATGTATTTTCCGTCCTTAAAGTCTTGGCCTCGAAACAACAGAGACCCGCGCATTTCTTGAGGGTGCACTTTCAAGGTGTAGCGTGGAGCTAGGGCATCTTGCAATTTTTGCATCTCAGGAATGCCACAGGGTGTGTCTTTGGACAGGCCAGCTTGTTGCAACAGGAGTTCTGCTTCGTTTCGTTGTTTGGCTCGATCGGATCGTTGAATAGTGTTCCAGGTTCTTTTCCATTCTGTCGTGTCGTTCTTGTTGGCATAGGTTCGTCCCACCACGATGGCACGGGCTAGACACATCTGGTCATGAGGATTGTGAATTTGGACAAGACTACGCTTAATGCTGCGAAGCTCGTTCACCAATAACATCTTTTTGCGTCGTGTCCCTTGAGGAAGAGAGACGTGGGCCATTTTCAGTGTGGCTTTACCATCGGTGATGTCAAACTGGTCATTAGATTGTTGTACGTGTTGAATCTTGTCCATGATTTTGGAAGGGGTTAGTTCTGCAGGTCTGCTAAACTCGATCCAAACAGGGGATTTCAAACCGTCGTGATCTATGGATAGTGTCAAGCGATCGTCTTCTTTGGGTTGACATTGTCGCTTGAGTGCGGTGAGCAAAGAATCCCACATCTCGGTGATGAACCATTCTGCTTTCTCCAAGGGTACGTCGGCCTTGAAATCTTTAAACTTCACCGTGTAGGTGTAAGCCGTGGTTCTAAATTTTCTAGAGGAGCGCTTTTCCGTCTCTCGAATAGAATAGTATTTTTCAGGGTTGACTAAGGGTGACGAACTTGGTTTAGAGGTTTCAAATTCTGGTTCACTCATGTCCTCTTCAAAATCACTGGCATGAATTTGTGCCAAGATTTCAGCCCTGGTACGAGGCGATAGATCACGTTTCTACCTCTTACTTTCTTCTTCTTCTTTCTTCTCGAATGAATGGGATCGTTTCATCTTGAGTGCAAAACGTCAAATGACTCAAGTTTAAACACCATAGACTAATTTATAGTCTTGGCAAACCAGCGTATATAAAAAGGGTGTGTGTCTTGTCCTTTCACTATTCATTTCACTCTCAAGCCGAGCACAACGATGGAAGAGACTACCCAGATGGAACGTTTCGTCAGAGCTTTGCGAGGGGTCATTAGAAAATTCTCTTCAGACCAGCCGATGGACTACTCTCCTTCCTTTCGAGATAAAAGTCAAGATACTTGCTATATCTGTCAGAAGAAAGGGCATTGGTCTTCAGAGTGTCCAGACCGTCAAAAAAGAACAAAAACAGGGACTAAAAGAGACAAAAGTCAAGATGCCTGTTATTATTGTAAAGAAAAAGGACATTGGTCTCCAGATTGCCCAAAAAAGAAACAAGAGGAGTCAGAAGAAAAGAAGGATTCTTCAGAAGAAGAGAGGGATTCTTCGGAAGAAGAGGGGGATTCTTCAGAGGAAGAAGAGGAAGAAAGAAGACAATTCTATTTAAAAGAAGCAAAGAAACAGGAGAAGAAAAGAAGAAGGGAAGAAAATGAGGAAAAAACGGTGAAGAAATTCAAAAAACAGAGAGACTAAACAAGGAGAAAGAAGAAGTCAATGAACTTTTAATTAAAGTGTTCTGTGGTGAATTGTGAATTGGATTGTAAAAAAATGGATAAAAGAATACATGAATGATATAAGGTAAGTTTTGATTTTAAAATAAGAAGCTACACTCACGCACTCATACACAGACACGTACTATAAGGGTAAAATGGGTGGGGGTTTATTTTTGAGTTATTGACAAATTGAAATTGTATTTCTTTTCGAGAAATGTGGGTGGCCCTGAAAAGGGCCTTTTTATTTTGGTGTAGGGGTGAGTTTAACCAATCAACTTTAACTGCCTTAAGCCTTTGCCACGGCCGAGGCCTACTTCTGATGATTGGGTTGAATTCACTAAGGGTGGTACGACAGGCTTAGTCACAGGGTTGGCGTGTTTAGCTCGGGAAGGTCGTATTCTCTTCGGTCGTGATAAAGAAGTCTGATACATTTGTTTCAGACTTCTTAACTCCGCTAAAATGTCCAACAGTACCGTAGCCGTTTGATTTTCACCCTCTTGTTTCTTTGCTGCTACTTCTTCTTGCTGTTGTTGCTGTTGTTTTTTTTCTTACCTCTTCTTGTTGCTGTTGCTGTTGCTGTAGGAGAAAAGCTTGTTCCGCTTCCTTTTGTCGTTGCATAAATTTCTCCAATTCTTCTTTCTGTCTCTGTCTAAAATTCTCCACTTGCGGTAATGAAGAAGGTAACGAAGGTTCCGGAACAAATTCTTGCGAGGTAAGAAAATCCACAAAATCCCAATGTACCTCTTCTGAAAGTAAGTCTGGGTTCCCTTGGGCAGTCTCCCCTGCTGGTGCACCCCAATAGATCGTTTTCTGAGTTTCCGTCATGTTGAATCACTGTCGCATAGATTCACTGCACACAAGCGCTAACGAATCTATATAGACCACGTGATGTCACAGACTGCTCTCTTCGGATTGGATGCGAGCTGACTGAATTTTGTAACGCGTGTTCGGATTGGTGAATGAATTCAATCCGTTTCAATCCTTCCTGTACCTATAAATAAGCGCAGTTCACTGCATTGATTCACTTGTTCTCGTCGCTTCAAGATGTGGACCGATGTGCAATCTTCTACGCTTGTGTCTTCCATGATGTTCCGGACGGACATGCTCATGTATGTCCGATCCAAGTGGACCGTTGTCCACAGGACAAACACCAGCCTGTGGATACGTAGGATCTACGTTGAAAGACAAGGATGCCTGAAAAGAGTGCTGATTTACGGACCAACAGTGAGACGTAGCCTAAGGACAAGAAGAAGACCAATGCGGTACCCTTTATGTTAATGAATACATTAACATAAACCCAAAGGCCCTTTTCAAGGCCAGCCATATTTCTCGAAAAGAGATAGCCTTTCCATTGCCTACCCCTTTTTAAAAAAAATTTTTTTTTTAAACAAATCCCATATTCAATTCCCCTTTGTCCCTAAACAACCCCCAAACTCTATTCCCCATGTTAAATTCCCCTTGTACGTATATCGGCCCACAATTTTTTCCCATGTTAATTCCCCTTGTACGTATATTAACCCACGATTTTTCGCCATGTTAAATTTCCATTGTACGTATATTCGCCCAGGGGTCTCCGTAATGCTAATTTCCATTGTGCGTATAGTGGCCCACTTAACTACTACCGTCCCTGTGATTGAGTTTAGGGGTTGTGGGCTAGGTTTATATAAATTTAAAATAGCTCCTTAATTATGAAACCAGGGTCGCCCACATAATTGTGGGGGTTGGGAGGTAGCCAACATGAAGTGGTCAGCTTTAAAGTTGTATGAATGTAGACCAAAACATGTGTAAAGCTGAAATCCAGAGGGAGGCACCCATGTATGAAACTAATTTTTTGGGCAGTTGGTATATGTGATTGCTGATACAAGTCCTTACACACGTCAGAAGGGGAAATTAATGAGGCACCTGCATCGTGCACTGAAGGCATAACGGTTAGTCCCTGGGACACAGCTTGTGGAAACGAGAGAGAGAGAGAGAGAGAGGTGTTATAGTGTTCTGAAATAGTGGACTAAGGTTATCTCCCCAGACACTGTATGTATGTATGTATGTAATGTGATTTGGATTTTTAACGTTTTAAAACATTTGCAGTTATATCGCTACGATGTCTGCAATGGGGCAGTTTATAGTGATATCTAGCACTGCGGCATCATGCCGCAGACATGTAGCATGATTTCCCACCCATTCACATCATCCTGACACCAGGCCGACCAGTCCTAACACTAACCTCTTAATGCTGAACGCCAAGCGAGGCAGCTGTTAATACGATTTTATAAATCTTTGGTATGACTCGGCCAATATCAAACCCACGACCTCATGCATCCTAGGTGGACGCTTTAACCATTTGGCCATCGAAGTGGTCATGTATGTATGTATGTATGTATGTATGTATGTATGTATGTATGTATGTATGTATGTGTGTATGTTTGTGTGTGTGTGAGGGTGCGTGCGTGCGTGCGTGCGTGCGTATGTATGTATGTATGTTTAACGGCGTCTCATGACAATAATTGATACTTATGGTCAAATTAATATAAATTTCAAAAGAATATTAAGATTGAATAATTGCACAAATATTTAGGAAAATAAATCGTTCCAAATTGATTCAAAAATGATACTACAAGATAAAGTATAAAATGTTAAGATATTAAAATTTTATTAGATGTATATAAAACAAGAAAATAAACGCAATAGATATAATATCCTTGAAAATATATATCTTAAACGTATTGTGTAAACCGCATTCTCTCAAAGTGACAAAGATTTTCTCAATCGATACATCATGATAATGTCCCTCAATCGAAGTCACATTGAAAGAAAGCAAAACAAAACAAAACTAAAAGGGCACTTCTGTGGAAGTCAGTAAACTCGACATGCATTGGGTCGGTTACCTCACAGTGTTTGTGGGAAATGCACTTAACTCTCGTTTCTTTGGCATGATAGCCATTAATGTGTTAAAGTTTAATTACAGTCACCAAAACCAACACAAATCCGTCAGTGGACACTGACAAGGTATGCACTCGGGTCAATATTCATCCTTCAGAAGGTTTACACCAATGAAGTGTGTGTGTGTGTGTGTGTGTGTGTGTGTGTGTGCATATGTTGGTTTAAACCGCACCTGTAGCACATTATTGCTTATATTATGTGGAGGAAATGAGAGCTGCAGTGCTTTTGCCAAGGACACCTTGAGGTAGCCAGGTAAGTGTGGTGGATGCGTGATAGGACTTAAACATCGTTCTCTGTGATAGACGTCATTCTCCAGTAATGGGTTTAATTTGCTAAGGTTGTGTGTGGAGTTCAATTCATTCAACATTTGCACTGGTCACATGCTCACAATTAAAAATCTTCCAAATTTTCGAATTCAAAATGACTAAAAGCATAATGTTTTGGTACATTTTTATTCCAATATTCCAGTATGTCATGTATGCATACGTAACTCGTCGTGTGAACAAATTAATGAGCATAATTATGTCTACGGAGTGGTGTAGAGTTGAGAGAGAGAGAGAGAGAGAGACTGTTTGGATAATTAAGTTTAATTAAAGAAGGAAAATAGGTGATAGCATAAAATATCAGTTTAGCCTTCTCAGTACGGATGAAATGAAAATGCAATAAATAAATTTACTTTTTAAATCTGTATGAATGGATGCCCACGATAGAAGGCAAAATAATGTAACTAGAGTCCTAGTTTACTAGAATGACTATGTAAATCCAAATTCGTGACAAGGTCGTTTACTCGTGTGACTATGTAATTCCAAATTCGTGGCTCAACACCGAAACTCTATAAGGTCTACAAGGAAGGAATTTGACCTTAGTTATACTTTTCTAAGTTAATCATATTCTGCTTACAATTTAGGTGATTTGTAATTTCTAGGCATATTACCATAAGAAAAGCAATGAACTTTCTAATAGTTTGTCTGACCTACTTTGGTGACGATTGGTGTCAATGCACTCTTATATGACTGATGTAAGAAGTTGTCTGATAGTACAATGTAACTTTCTTTTAAACTGTATGGTGACCGGACCGTAACATCTATTGTGGGTGACCGGACCGTAACATCTATTGTGGATGACCAGCCCGTAATATGTCATCGGCTAAATTTCTAGAAGAGTACGAACGTAGTTTGTTTGCTGTAATGTTGTTGCTGCTGCTTGGCTTAAATTTTCTTGCCCAACTAAGGTGGCGGGAATTGTATCGAAATGCTTTTAGCCAATCGCCCGTCCGTCAGTCCGTGACTCTTTCATATCCGCAACATTACTAATATACCATTCAAAAATTTGATACATGTATTATTCTAGTAGTACAAATATACCTTTTGCCATTCAGAATTCTTATTTTTAATATTTGATTTGTTTTGTTTGTTGGTCTTTCCATCCATCAATCTAGTATCAATACTTTCGTTTCCCGGAGCAAAACTACAAAGAATTTAACAAATTTCAATGAAATTTGATAATATTTTTAAGACTAATGGCGTTCATATACATTTTTGTACTGTAATTTTTTAGTTACATATGTTTTTACGTGTTTTGTTCAGTTAGGTTATTTATCCAGCCTGCCATCTTTCATACTTTTGTTTCCGGGGAATAACTCCAAAACCGTTCAAGAGATCTATTGGAAAATTGGCACAAACGTCATACTAGTTGTGCGTGTACAGATGTGCCGCACATGTTAGACTTGTTGTACAGATGTGCCACACATGTCAGACTAGTACAGATATGCCATATGTCCGACTAGTACAGATGTGTCACAATGTTAGACTAGATGTAGATATGTGCCACACGTCACACTAGTTGTACATATGTGCCACACATGTCCGATTAGTACAGATGTGCCACACATGTCAGTCTAGTTGTACAGATGTGTTTTTTGTAACTCACAATTATTCAGACTCGATGTTTATTATATTTTATCAACTTGGCTAACTATGTATCCATCAGTTACCTACACTTTCATTTGCAGGGCATATGAGATATTACTAAAGAGACAGGTACACATCCTAAACTATTGGCGCATACTTGCCATTCACAAATCTTCGGTTTCAATATTTTCGTTTCTGGTACTAAACTCCAAAACCGTTCAAGATATCAGTTATGAAATTTGGAACACAGAGTGGACCAGCTTTGTTAATGTGCCTTTTGTTATTAATAGTTCTTCAATGTTCTTTTTCTTAATGTCTATTTTCACTTGAAGAAAGGAGTCTGTTTATCTTTCCATCTGCCCAATATTAGAAAAGTTATCCAAGTATATGTGAATCGCGTGCTAAGCCCAGTCAACGCATGCATGATGATCAGGCGATCAGCCCAATCAACTCATGCATGGTGATCAGCCGATCAGCACAATCAGCGCATGCACGGTGATCAGGCGATCAGCCCAATCAGCGCATGCATGGTGATCAGGCGATCAGCCCAATCAGCGCATGCATGGTGATCAGGCGATCAGAAGGTGAAACTATTACGTATGGAGGTCGCAGTTATGAATATACTGGATGATTTAGAAGGGAACAGAAAAACAAATACAAGTTCGCTCCGTTGGCTTTACCTATCTAAAATCAGAGAGCAGTGTGTTCATATTTGATATATACACCAGAATTAGCTTTTGTGTTGTTATTGTTGGGTAGGGTGTATATTTGTTTTAGAATGCCTGAGATGATGCCATAATATACCAATTAGCAAGTGTCGCCCGGAATCTGTATCGATCACTCAACGTTACTGTCAAGTGAGGACAACGAGTTAAATTCGCCTTACTTGATTTAGTTTTGATACCACTTGGAAGATTATTAATTAAAAAACCGTACTTACCTGTCTTGAAATTTAGTACGTCAGACTCAATGATTACGTGTTGAAACTGACCAATTGAATAAAATTATATGTAATGAAAGAACATGTATCAAATATCAGAACATCGTTCTGGTTTACGAAATCCATTAAATAGATACTCCTCTCTCTCTCTCTCTCTCTCATACATAATTAATTTGGCACGGTACGTCAGGTGCTCTGCATCTCTTGTAGCTCAGTTTCCTAGACACTGATGATGGTATGGTCATGCAATTTCATGTTGGGATTCATATTTATCACTCATGTTAACACAACTAAAACAGTTAATTAAGGTTGTAATGATTACGTTTTTGTTTACTGCTCTTTATATAAGAGCGAACCAGACAAAACATCAACACAGTTTGTTTTTGGATAATTCTTTGTACGAGTTTTCTCGTTAATATGCGTGAACGAAGAGGAAAAAACATTTATTTTCGTTTGAATTTATATTTTATGCAATATTTTACACGCGCCATCTTTGGTACTTTTCAAAATACTAGTTATATTCTTGTACAATATATGAATAATATAGGCAGCTTCTAGCTAGTAGACAATGTCCCTGATTTCGGACAATGTCAGTGTGCCTGATTTCGGACAATGTCAGTGTCCATGATTCTGAACAAGAACAGTAACCTTTAGACGAACTCGCGTGTAACCAGAATCACAAGTAAACTGTCTTCACGGAACTTAAGTTCTGATAATTCAGAACGTGTGTTAAGTGGCTTTTTTTTCCCCCCATTGTGTAAGACGTGTAAATTTACTCAAGGAATTAAACTAATAATAATAATAATAATAATAATAGTAATAATAATATGATTTTTTGTGTGCATGGGAGAATATGGTAGTGGTATTCGACATAATATAGTTATTATTATTATTATTATTATTATTATTATTATTATATACAAAGTAGGGCAGGTATCAGCCGTATTATCAATATCATTGCTGTTATCGACGTTGTCGTCGTCCTCCTCCTCGTCCTCGTTTCATTTAATATATCGTTATGTATATGTAATCTCTATTGCTTGTTGGCCTTTAATCGATGATCATATGTTATCTATAACTATTTTGTAACTTATGTTCACTGTGTACCTGACCAGGGACATTGATTTTGTTATCAACACAATACATAGCTAATATTTCACTGTGAGTATAGATTAAATATTAGGAGCATTATCAATGGAGGTAAACATGATTGAAACATATTTATGAGTCAATGGCATTGGTATCTTCCACATAAAACCTGGTATACCTGATGTTTACCATGTTTTAGTTTTTTTATTATGTATAATAAGTTCAGTAATATAAATTATCTTGTTGAAAACTTAGGATGTTCTTGATAAACTTTTCCCCCTCATCCTGGTCCCATCTTTATGTTTTAGTTTATATGTAATGTTTACTTAGAATATTACTCATTCTTGCGTTAACATCTTGAAGTACAACCAGTCTTACCGTTGTGTTCAGTTTTTTATTTGGATGGAATTATTTATTCAAATTATTATTCACTGGTAATACAAAGTGCTCATAAATAATATTCTTCAACAGAAAAATGAATTTCGTATTTTAATGAATTCGAACAAAGGACATTTCTGGACTATATTATTGTGATAAATTAAAGGACTTTCAGTACATCATTACACTCCAGACCACTGACACAGTACCACATTCTAGACTACATGAACATCAACAGATTCAATATTGGAACTTATTTGTAATACCACTGGAATTGAGTTGAAACGTTATATATTTGGACTTGTGACAAAACGTTTGAGACTATTTGGATTTAATTCACAATACTGTAAGCTGTTATTAAATTTTCACTTTGTATTCTAGGGGAATGAAGTATTTGTTGTATTTCACAATACTTGATTGTTTTCGGTTTTTTCTGTTGCTTAATTAAACACCATAGATTCGTAACAACATTTTTAAAAAATGTTACCTGTGAACGGAGTATTATTTCATTCAGTTATGGTTCACTGCAATGTCTACGAGCGTTACATAATATTTTCAACTGAAGTGCATTGAAATCTTTGAACTGCCTTATATAGAAACTACGTGGTTCACTTACGTGTACTGCCTTAATCACTATGATGCACTACGCGATGTAACAATAATGTTGTCTGCAGTATGGCAGTTTACAGTGATGTCTAGCACAGATATATGTCATCATTATCGTGACACCAGGCCGACCAGTTCTAAAACTAATCTCTTAATGATGAGTGCCAAGCGAGGCAACTGCTAGTACCATTTTTATAAGTGTTTGTTATGCCTCGGCAGGGAATCGAACCCGCGACGTCCCTCATCCTCATCCGAGGCGGACTCTCTGACCAGCTTGGTCACCAGAGTGGTCGAATGTTTGTTAAGTCAATAAATTACAACGTTGAGAGGCCATGCATCTACTTCATCGAAAAATCAGATATTTCAATCTTCCCATAGCCCTGCAACTGCATCTTTTACATCATACTATATGACTCATATTACTTTAGAGGTGTGCAGTTGGGGAATTTGAAAGTTTCATAATTATTGAAAAATACTCCCATTCACACGCTTTATTTCGAACAAAAAAAAGGAAACTTATTGGTATAGTTATCAGACACCGAATGCTAGGAGTTTGGATGTCTATTATTAATGGTAAATGGAATAAACTTATCAGACACTGCATCAATACTTTTTTACGAGACCAATCATTATGAATGGAAGAATCTTATAAGGAATACTCTGATAACGGGTGGGAGACAAAACCTCCTATATTAGGAATGTAATAATAATTGAAAAGGAACAAAACGCAAGATAAAAGAAAGTTTAACAATCCTTGTTATACAGGAATGGCAATCGTCAGAAACCATGTCCTCGAAGGGAATATGTTACCATTGTATACAGAAGATTTTCTTATTCCTTTGGTCTATCAGCGTCATGTAGTGAATATTTTCTCTGTCGTTTATCAAATAATAAGATCTAGTTGATCCTATGTACTTTGTTGATGTATAATTGGCATGATGTTCATTGATTGTGCAAAACTTCCTCATCGTCATTAAAAACTCGAGAATTGAGGCCTTTCATTATATATTAGAACTATTAAACAACAGGAAATAAATGTATAATCTTTTATCAAGTACGTTCAGATTAGAAAAGTTATCCAAGTAAAAGTGAATCGCATGCTCACTCAGCACAATCAGCGCATGCATGGTGATCAGGCGATCAGAAGGTGAAACTATTACGCATGGAGATTTTGTAGAATGCCTGAGATGATGCAATAATAGACCTAACAGAGATAATATCAAGTGTCGCCCGGTATCCGTATTGAGTACTCACGTTACTGTAAAGTGAGGACAACGAGTCGAAATTCGCCTTACTTGATTTCACTTTTACACCTCGGTTATATCATACAATGGATGCACATTGTCATTTCTTTTAAAAGAAGATAGTAATCTGATGCTGTCTTTGTACTTTACTTCATTGCTACCTTTTTAATTCAGAAAAGTACAAGATGCGTGAAGACTTAACTGTTTTGACCCATATTTCTTGTAATCTCAGGGCTTTAGACTATTTCGATCTTATCTATGAAGAAGTTAACGCCATCTGTATTTTAAGATATTTTAATCATACGTTTATTTTATCATGAAGAACTTTCTCCATGGTTAAAATTTCCATTTATGTTTTTTTTTTTTTTTTTTTTTTATAGCTTGGAGTCTTACATTTCCTGCGCGACCTTTAAACTATGTAAAGGTCACGTTGACATGTTTATGGTAATGTGTGGCTCCTCAAAAGACACCAACACTTAAAGCAAGTGACCTATATGTTTCAACCACCTAGATAAATGTATTAACCTACAAACATTGAAATTACACCCAAGACAAATAAAATGTCACGAACACAAAAATATAATTGTTTGGTCTAAAAGCGGTCACATATGTCAAATAAGTACGATTTTTGACATCAGATCCTTTTTGTACTGACGTCATTTCTTAATGATCCGGAATGAATTTAAGTATAACAAATATATATTTTTATAAAAAAACTATAATTTTAACCGGCGATGATGTTCTGTAGAAGATTCTTGAAAATAACTGGATGCTGTAAGAAAACATGACATATGATATAAAATACACTGGACAGAAATGAAACGTATTGTTATAAATATTTAAGAGATAGTTAGTAGTATTCGTATGTACTGAATTAAACACTATTCTTCTTACCTGTGTATATTCTTACTAGAACACATTAAGGGATTTAAACGTATACATACGATCTAGTTAAACGGACTGCATTCACACCTAGGGAAGACGTACGCAGATATTAGAAACTGTTGGAGACGTATGAGCAGTAATTTTTTATTTTTATGTTATATATTTTTTCTATCGCTTATTCCCGTCTTTCTTTTAAATGTATAATATTTGTGTACTTACTCTCTCAATGATCTCTGCATGTACAATACACATTACCCAATATAATTTTAAATTCTTTGACAACAAATATTTTTTTTTCCCGATGGTCTATTTGTTTCTCTTTCCCATCTTCTTCATTTATGTTACATATTTGGTTACGTTTTTATTTTGCATATATTTTCTAAATAACCAGTAAGATTCTTATCATGCTTGGTATAAATCATGTTGAAGGTATGCCAGTTTATTCTACAAAATTCTATATTGTCCATTTTACCTTGGGGTCAAGGTCATAGTCATAGAACGTTTGCATCAAGGCTTTGAATAAAATGTTTTCATTTGCATATCTTTCTTAAACCTCCTTTTAGCTTCTCGTCATACTCACCATGAATGATAATGATGCTAACACGATTCATTCGACACTATGCTTTCTCGATTTTCACATTAGGATTTATCTCACAGACATAGAAAGCCTACTTTGATTAAATGTTTTCATTTTTTATTTTCCTAAACTTCTTGCATGATTCTCTTAATACTTTAGATCAACCATTGTCAAGCTACAATTGTTAATTTTGTGAAATGATGGCACGCCCCGCTTATATTCCATAAACTCCTTAATGGGGTTTTGTCATTATAAAGCTAAGATAATTCATTCTGCGACACGCACGCTCCACCTATTGACCTTGCAATAGAGGTCGATTTCTACAGCAATGATGTGATATATATATATATATATATATATATATATATATATATATATATATATATATATATATATATATATATATATATATATATATATATATATATATATATATATATATTAACACATTTGAAAATAACTTGTCAGGATTTACATGTTCTCCTAAAAAAAATAATACCAGAACCGATGTCAAGAGCACCACCGTAAATTGTTTGCATCCTGATCTTTACAAATCTTCCCTTACTTACATCCCTCACACACTCATGCAGACGCACACACGTTAATTCACACGTAATATCACATGTATTGTATAAACAAACACATTCGAATACAAACAGAAACGTGTTTTGAAATTCACTGTTTGCTGTTGTCTAATTTAAGGTAATATGTTCTCCTCCATCACTACCAAAAAAGAAAACGAAGTCATGAAAATTTTACAAGCACATATCAATTTTAAAAACAAGCACAAAAAACCGTCATGTACCGAAAGTTGACAGTAGGGTCCACTTTTCTTACACTTGTCAGGTCTTTTATTCTTATTCATATTTACCTAGCGTTTTATATCATATAAAACACTTTCTTAATAGGTGAGATTTAAGAATCTTTTATGCGAAACGTGATCTTTATAAAACATATTTTACAAGCAAATTAACAAGCGCTTGTAGTGTCGGCGGAAGTGCTTTGGTTAATGTAGTGCTGCAATAACAAGTTGTCCGCATACTGGACCGTCCATTCGAGTTTGTAACGGCTGCGCTGAATTAAACAGCGGTTGTTGTCTTCTGCCTCTAGAGCCCCAGGAGAAATAATCAACAACTTCACGTAAAGCCCGTACGAGTCAAAATATAAAAGATGTCGAGGCGTTACCACGAATGCGACCCAATGAGTCCTAGGCCCTGATGTCAAATACAGGCTGTTGATGTCGTTTTCTGGCGTTCCTGACGTCATCAACGCATATTCTTCCTGCATAAAGATACCTTGGATATGCTTGACTCACTTCGTCATCGAGGATAAATCAAAATATGTCAATAAACGCAATGCTTTTATCAACAGTAGGGTTATAAACGAAGCCGCTTTTGCTCGGGAATCTGTTGCTTTGAATGGACAGTCGAAGACATTTTCCTTTTCTATTTGTCAAGAGACGCTATACTTCTCTCCACCGTCTTTTTCACTGTCATCACAGAAGCAGCTCCGACTGCTCCTAACGCATCCGCTTTTAATAGTAACCGAGGAAGTCTCGTCCAATAACAATGCTGAAATTACCACGGACAGTCTGTACACTATGAAAATAATCAACGTCTTCACGTGTTGGTGAAAGCTCGTATGAGGCAAATTACAAAAATGTCGAGGCGCCGAATTTGTCAGTTTTGCTTGAGCGTATTGCTCATGGTTCTGTATAGCTGATTATGCAATTCCAATACCACAACTGACATATGGTCAAGAGCTGGTGCCAACATGTAACGCGAGCAATTGACATTTAGTATTCATAATGGCATGTTCTGCTGAAAAGTTCACTTTTGCCAAGGCAAACACCTTTACATTGATTACGCCCTTATGCCGTAAGACTTGTTAGAAATACAGGAAAAATAGTTTTTTGTTTCTAATTCAATTCTTGATTGCTTCTTTCTTCTACTGACCATCTGTAAAGTATTTTGTTTCATCATGATTCTGAATGCATTTCTCAAATTATGGCGATCTTCGTTGTCGTCGCTACAGTTTTTACTGTCTTTGATGTCTTCGTTAAATATTTCATTGACTTTGCTGGGTGTTTTGCTGTCTTCAGGTTTGTCAAAGTCGAGGCGACTCGGTTAACGTATGTGACTTGAATTTCTTTGCACGATATTATAAAATGGCATTTCACTCTGTTCATTGAATTTGTCGCATAATTTTTGCCGTATACGGTCTAATGCGATTCCCAACCATGCTTAACTTTTCATATGGAGAAATTACACCGCATTTTTGGGGCCTCTATGATGCATCCGGAAATATAGAGTAAATGGTTGAAAAGTGGGGTTTGCCGCCAGAGGCGTCCAATAGAGTTTCTCTCTCTCTCTCTCTCTCTCTCTCTCTCTCTCTCTCTCTCTCTCTCTCTCTCTCTCGAGAGAGAGAGAGAGAGAGAGAGAGAGAGAGAGAGAGAGAGAGAGAGAGAGAGAGAGAGAGAGGGGCGGATTCGCGTTTGTTACCCATGAGGACACATTCGTGCTGCACTTGCGTGTTCAAGAGTGTTAAAGTCATGGAACATAGACGAAATTAACCCAGTTGTGTAAACACGGTCTAAAACTCCCTATTGTTTCACTACTCGAGTCCGACATGCTAACGATTCAGCCAGCATGGTTCTCAGGAGAAACTATAGCTTTAAATATGAGCATGGATATTCGAATATCTCCCATTCAGATGGTCTATTATAAAATTTTATAGAACAATTAAGAAACGCATACTTGATCCTACATACTTAGTTCAAGCAAGAGGTGAACCTTAGGTCTAGCTATTTCATTCTACGAAGAAAACGATGCTGATTATTTTTCTTGACCTGGCACGATGCCAATTATTGCATTTATTCAAAACCTATGGTTCAGTTTTGTCAAATCATTAAAATACAAATGTTATTAACAACGACTAAGCGTTCTTGTCATTTAGTGGTCATATATCGTCAATGCATTTCAACAAAAAAGAACTGACCAAAAAAATACTGTTTCGCTCGACCCTATATATATATGAGAGATGTATTATATAACCAGAATGGCAATACCACTTTTGGAACTACTTTCTTCTTCCAGTTATGAGGTATGTCTGGCCTTATGCATGTTATTCGGACCTGTATTTTCATATTTAATCATCTCTCTCTCTCTCTCTCTCTCTCTCTCTCTCTCGCACACACACACACACACATTCTGTCTCACTCTCCCCACCAGGATAAATAGATTTCAAAATGTGTCAAGCTGTTGAGTTTCTATAATACATTTATGTAATGAGTGAGACAAAATACTCATTACCATGACAAAATAATTTGACAAAATCCTCAGCCTGAAGCACTATACAGACAACCTAAATTTTTAGAACGTCACTGTTCTAAAACTGTTGACAAATTTTGGAATTTATTTTTATCGATGTTGTAATACAACCGTTAATCACATTAACACTGAATGAAGAAAGAAAAAAATAAACCATTGTTAATCGAAGGATTTTGCATATAAAAATATAAATAATATAAAGAAAGTCTACGTTTTTTGCTACAATACGATTTTTCCACTTCAAATATTTCCTTATATTTAGTGAAAATTAGCGTACATATTTCTTATTAAATATATTTATCTGGCCATGTTATTATTTGATTGATTTTAGTCTAATCAACAATCACACAAAATAGGGACACAACAATTGTAGATTTCACCTCGTTTATTACTTCTGTCAGCTACATAAATATTTATTTGTTTACCTTTTTATTTATGTCTTTTATTATTATTATTATCATTATTATTATCTTAGCTCCGGAACACTGGCCAGAGCACGTGCCAACATGCGGCGGACGCTCACAGTCCCCGATAGACATCCAGCCTAGTAAGTATAACTCCAGCTTGGGAGACTTCAACTTCACTGGGAACGATGCGACAGGGACTGACATGTACATGATCAAGAACAATGGCCATACGAGTAAGTACACATACACACAAACACACACACACAGACACACACACGCGCGCGTCCCAAATCAGAAATGCTGGACAACCTAAGTCGCAAAACTGAAACTTGATCCATGACATCTGTGTGCACAAATTTCACACATCGCAAAGTAAACGTCTTCAAGTTGAAAGATTTTTTTTCTTCACTTAGCGTATGTGGCTGCTGAACATGAAGAAAACAGTTTTATTTAACATAATGTTTCAACCTGATAAAGAGGATCTTGTAATAGTGTTCATTTAATGTGGAATGAATGAAGCAAGTCGAACAATTATAGTATACGTGAGGAGCCTCTTATTTCGTAATCTTCATATCCAATGAGAATGAATTTGAGATTGCATTTATCACATAACGTTGAGCTTTTGACGTTGTTAAATGCATTTTTAAATGTTGTGACTTCGGTGGTTTTTATGATTTCGGTGGTATGATTTCGATGGTTTTTATGATATGACGATAATGTAGGGGATAATGTCCGGATTCGCTCAATCGAATTATCCTTCGCCTTTTTCGTCAAGTCGAGTTTGAAATGTCTGATGTAATTTGCCATCATTGAAGACTATATTCGGAACAATTCTGTTTAGTTTTGCGCAATAGTTTCGTACTTTGCTCAGAGTTTAATTTTTCAAGAACAAAATGTTTCCAGGTTTTCATCACTGGCTATCCTGGCCATTTAAAACACACCTAGTGGTCATTGTGGCATTTTTAAAAAAAAAAACTTTTAATTCCTTTTATTTTGGTGAATGATTTATGGATATACATTTGGTTATAGAGTATACAACTTGGCCTTGCTGAAGATGTGCACATAGGAAAGAAATACTAGTCCTGGTTAGTCATTTTCATTGCATGGACTTCAAAGGTGAATGTAAAAAAAATGAGCCGATAACTTCTTTTACTTTTCATATATTCCCGTGTCCCATTTGCGCAGCCCAAGTTAGTAAGTCGTGTACAAATTAAGGTATTATTACAAGCCATGGTTTGATGTCTAAAACATTTCCGCAGGCAAGAGTTAATCTCTTACGCAAGGTTACCGTGACCAGAGAGAAGACTGTCATCTTGAATCGGCACAAGCGTTAGATTGAGCGACTTCCCACCTATGTATTACCACTTAGTTCTGAGATCAGATAAACCCGCGAGGGAACGGGGCGTGCTAAGTTTGATTGGATCGAGTCAAAGCGACACCCAATCGGAATAGCGATAACAAGTTTGATCCGAATTATATCTCTAACTAGCAAGCGAAAATGTAGTCTTGCCTAGGACGATTGCTGAGCAATATAGGGTTAATCCGAGGAAGTCACGGATAATTTGGCGGTAAAACTTAGAGAGGAGATTCAAAGGAAAGACAAAGCTTCTTGAATGAAGCTTTTTGGGGGATAGAAGTTCCGGTTCAGTTGAGTCCCGAGTGTCTAAGAGGGGAGATGGATGTGAGACTAACAGAGCAGTCGGAGTAGACAAGTCTAGTCGGGGGAGATAGTAAAGAATGAGGAGGAAAAGGAGTCGAGGAGGTGAAAGTGGAGAAGGAAGAGGAGTATAGAGAAGTCGAGGAGGATAAATTTGGAGAAAGTCGGGAGGAAGAGAAGGAATTGGAGGATAAGGAGAGAAGAATACACAAATGAATATACAAGAACAGGTGGCAAACTTTCTCACACCACTAATCAAATTATGCAATAGACTATCACAGGATCGAGTGGAAGGAGAGTACTTGGGAAATTTTAATCATTTGACTATTGAATTTGTCATTAAATCGTTATTCATTGAATTTCACTTTTTTTTATATATTCAACCATTTAACCGTCGGTATCCCTGACTCGGGGCTCAGAGCTTTACATCTATCTTTCACTAATTTAACTTCCAACCAAATTCGAGCCTGGGTGGGACTTCTATAATAATTTAAATAAAATATTTGGAGCACCTAACCTTATCCATAACACACCTACCACAGTGGCGGCATAACAACCCGTCACGCCACATCTGTAACTCGTTCATTGCACTTTCAGAAGCTGGTATTATATTCTCTGGTAAAATTAGTTTTCCCCATTTTAGTGACTGCTAAATTTAGGTAGTGTATTTTGGAAAAGTTCCGAATGATTGCTCGAGCACATGGAAGGTGCACGATTGCCAAAACTACAACAGGCAAAGAAATTGCAGACACAGTACATTAATGTAGCATGGAGGTATGCCAGCAGTTTCTCCACGGTACATGTTGCAAATGGAAACATCTTCACGGTATACTTGCCACTTGTCACAAGTGCATAAAATCTGTCACGCGCGTGATATTTGATAAGCGTAACCTTACATCGCACAATATGGTGGAGGATGGAGACAGAGTCAAAATCGGAACATTGTGTCATTACAGGCGTTGTCAATGTCAACCAGTTTCGTGATTCATTCGTGTTGCCGTTCCTGATATCGAGCGCTAAATATCAAACCGTGGCTATCACTGTTGGGTGAATGGTCTTTATATTGACTTGGAAGTGGAGATAGGTGTTGGAAAGTCTGAATAATGGTATGACATCATGTACGTGTACTTCTAGTGTTGATAAACAAATCTGAGCATTCAGAATTAGAATAGCAGTAATAATAATAATAATAAACCTATTCCCTATTATTTTTGGATGAGAGACATAGGGTAGCAAATGAAAACTTTATCTTGGATTATACTAAAACCAATTTAGGTATGTTCTTTTTAAGCTTTAACAATATTTGTAAAATCATGTTTAAAGGTATATACTGTTTAACTATCAAAACATATTTAGAAGCATGTAATTTAAATAAACTGTAACCATAATCACTGGAAAAATAATAACTATTCTTGCAGATTCAGAAGGCAGCAGCCCACTCCACCCTTGCTGTCTAACTTAAATTGAAAATACAATTTTCCTTAGTAATATTGGACTAATACCATGTACAGATTTCAGTCTGCAGTGAAATCTTTTAGTCTCTGGCTAACGGGCTATTGTTAGTTTCAAAACCTGAAAATGTCTACATAAACCCATTTTCAGAATCCTGGATCTAAGCTTGACATTATCTAAACAATTTTAATTTAAAATTACATTATTCTATTGTTTCGGTGTTTTAATTAAAACAATATTATTCTATAGTCCGGTATTTTATTAAAAAAATATTATACTATTCTTTTTGGTATTTTAATTAAAATAACAGCATTACGTAGTTTAGGATTTTAATTAAAATATTATTATTCTATAGTTTTGCTATTTTAATTTTTTTGTAAATTATCTCTAGGTATTTAAATTTTAAATAACATTATCCTATATTTTTTGTCTGTATTAAATAACATTATTCTATAGTTAAGGTAGTTTATTTTAAATAATATTATTTTATAGTTCAGATAATATAAATTAATTTAACATTATTCTTTAGTTTTGATATTTCATTTTTCTAGGATGCAATCACTTCTCAAGTACACAAATAATATCCGTTCCTGGAATTTTAATCTCAATGACATGCCATTCAGCGAAAAATGCAAATGCAATTTCTTATTTCAAGATGTGTTCTTTTCATCACTGTTTTCGTTTTCTGTACTAAATAGTCATGTTGTAAATTCATTTCTGCTATGCCTAAAACAAAGTCCATTGAACATTTTCGGAGAGCCATAACAGATTGTGAAAGTGATGTGTGATGTGATGTGATTTTGATTTTTAACGTAGCTTTAAAAATTTTTCAGTCATATCACTACGATGTCTGCAATGTGGCAGTTTATAGTGATGTCTAGCACTGGGGCATCATGCCACAGACATGTAGCATGATGTCCCACCCAGTCACATTATCCTGACACCAGGCCGACCAGTCCTAACACTAACCTCTTAATGCTGAACGCCAAGTGAGGCAGCTGTTAGTATCATTTGTTTTTAAGTCTCTGGTATGACTCGGCCGGGGATCGAACCCACGACCTCCCGCATCCAAGGCGGACGCTCTAACCACTAAGCCACCGGAGGGGTTGTTGGATGTCAAAATCACACTTACATCTATTATTTTTGTTTTACTACGAGCGTTCTTTTTCCTGCAAAATAGGGCATATATTCGTGATACTAGAATGAACGTTTGTCTGTTGGTACTAACATTGTATGTATGTATGTATGTATGTATGTGTATATATATATATATATATATGAGAGAGAGATCACGTTTTGACATTGCAAATCTCTCAAGAGCGAGTGCATCATTTTGGAATTGACAGATTTTGCAGGATAACTGGAGAGCATTATTTTCATGATTTGTGAAACTGGTATATTGCAAATTTTGCATGGGCGCCCGCAGCATAGGTCAAGTGACTAATGCATATCTTCACTGCGGTTTAATAGCAGATCTTTTACTTTTTTTCGTCGGTCTTGTTTTTAGTTACTACCATAGTTAAATTTGTGCCTATGAGATTCTACAACCAATGCCGTGAAAATTAAATATCACGTTAAAAAGTAGACATACTTGAATAATGTACCTTTGTGTGTCCTTTGAATAATGTACCTTTGTGTGTCCTCTGAATTAAACAAAAAGTACATATCCTTTTCTATCTCACTGCTAACTGGCTCATCCAGGCGCGTTAAAAAGTTATGTGTTGTGTTCTGAAATCAGAAATTTATTACATATTACAAAGTTTTCGTAATTGGTCACTCAGCTATTCTCTCCCTCCTCTCTCTCTCTCTCACACACATACTTTATCTTTCAGTACAAGTAGACATTATGAAGAACAACATAACGATAAGCGGTGGAGGTCTGAGTTCTGAGTATACAGCCGCTCAGTTTCACTTCCACTGGGGAGGAAACAGTTCTCGAGGATCAGAGCACACACTTTATGGGAAAAGGTACCCCATGGAGGTAAGCATCACTGTCGTAACCAGACTGTACAATGTATTATCAATATATACTGCCATGTCGGCCAATTCTGCGCGTAGGGTAATTCTGCGCAACCATACGTCATTTCTGTAAACATTGGATCCCGTGCTATTTTGGGTCAAAAATCTATTTTGTATCCAGAAAGAACAATCATATATTAATTAAGAAAAGTTATATTCATAAAGTGTACAAACATTTCCTACATTTAGACTCGAAATGCACATAAAAATGTGATTTCTAAATGGCAACGTGAACACCCAACTCCATAACCTTCTTGAACCTGTTAATAACAGTGTTTGAGACGTTCATAATCTTGATCAGCTTTCTTGACTATGTACCATCTGTCAAACAACTGCTGTTTTTCTCTTGCAAATTCGACATGGGTTTGTCCGGCATCTTTTCTATAGTTTCTGAATTTTTGCTGATAATCCCCAGGTACTAACTCATAACCGTTTAAGATGCATTCCTTAACCAGATCATAGTCTCCACTTTGCTGAAGTGGCACTGAATAGTAAATATCACTAGCTTTTCCAGTAAGTACACATTGTAATTATTGAGTCCAATGCTCACTTAACAATTTCAAATTGTAATTTTTTTCTTCAAAACCAGTAAAGTATTTGTCTACTTCTTTTTCTCTGAAAGGAGCACTAACCTATTACTCTTAGTAACATCAAAACTTGAGTTTGTATCCAAATTGGAAATGTGCTTTTCACTTGCCAGCTCCATTTCATTTATTCTAAATTGATATTCCCTCTCTTCCTTCTCTCTTTGCATTTGCGTCTATCTCTATCTCCTCTTTCTTTGCTTGCAAATTCATTCTCTCTCTCCTCTTTCTCCGCTTGTAAATTCATTCTTTCTCCACTTGTAAATTCATTCTCTCTCTCCTTTTTCTCAGCTTGTAAATTCATTCTCTCTGTACTCTTTCTCTGCTTGTAAATTCATTCTCTCTCTCCTCTTTCTCCAATAAAATTTGTTTTTCTTCTTTCTGTAATGACATTTGTTTTTCTTCTTTATTTTTCTGAAGTTCAAGCTTTCTTAACTCTAATTCCATCTTGTATTTTAATTTGAATTCTTTTAATTTTATGTCAGAGTCTGACACAGATTTACCAGTTGAAACCAAAGCACTTTTATTGATGCAACGGATACAATGATATCATTTGTTTTTCTCATGTGTTTTGTATCTGCTTAGGCTTTATGGAAAGCTTTTTTTTGAGTAGTGCGTTTGAGCATGTATATTGCTTTTGGTTCCAATTTAAATTATAAGGACAAATTACTTTACTAAAATCAGATTTTGCACTGGTTAGCACTTGATTGAGGGCCACAGAAACATGTCTGCATATGTGATGTATTCGAACTAAAGAGGATGCGTGTGTTGATTTGCATCTTTCCTGTGGTACTCCAACAATGCGACTTAATGTTAAAGCTGACATTACTGATCCATGATATGGAGGAACTATGTCACTGAGCAAACCTTTACGGTAATATGGTTTATGAATGCTGACAAAGTATAGTCCATTTCTGTCAGGAACTTTATTCCCCATCCATCTCTAACAACCACACAATGGTTACTACATCACAGAGCTCGTCTACCCTGCATACCGAGACATATGCTAAGACATTTCATGACTTTTAATTTCTTCTTTATTTCAGCTGCACATTGTTCACTACAAGACATCTCTCGGGTCGATAACCAATGCGGTAGCTTCAAACCAAATAGATGCCTTAGCTGTGCTAGGATTTTTCTTTGAGGTTCGATTAATCTTTTTTTATTATATTAATTTATGTATGAATTAAAATAGTTTCTATATTAGAAAAGAAATATAACATAACTTATTATTTAACAATAATACTAATTAGTACCTTTTTAAAAATGAGAAAAGTATTCTGAAATCTGATTAGTTCAATAGGTCACATGTACACAACAGTAATAAAATATATCAGTCTCCTCAGTGATTTCAGTTCCACAAAAACTACAGGTTGTGGTCACATAGAATTATTTTATATCACAGTATGCAAGTACATGTACTTAGCTGTCAAATATAAATATTGACCCCCACTGTCAAAAATAAATATTGGCCCCCACTGTCAAATATAATCATTGGCCCCCACTGTCAAATATAAATATTGGCCCCCACTTCGCTTCTGCATATATCATATTTTATAGCTCAGTGAAACAATGTACTGAACTCGACAAAAGACCACAGTTGTAACATATAGCTTAGTTGAGATTTATATCCACATCATTGCATTTTTTGGCATCAATGAATTGAACTCCTTCCATGTCTTCTGGCATAGTTTCCATTCTCTTTTACTAAATATTACTAAAAATACTATTAAACATTATGTTCTTACTAAAGTTAGCAACAACATATAGTTTCAGTGTCAAATGAGGCAAGCTTAACTCTTGGTAAAATGATGAAACCTGATAGTACTTTTGTACTGCTGATGATAATACAATGACACAATAGTAGAAATATGCTTTTTAAAAGGAAATCCATATAATAAAGTCCTCCAGTAATGTTTCAAATGTTAACTTAAATTCTCTGGTGACATGTACCAGTATTATGAAGATTATCCATAGCAATATACTTTACAGTAGTAAAAGGAACCAAGAGATGCATCATATATGTCGTTACCATGTAGTAGATACCCCTTACATACAATGTGTGCAGTTTAATATTTTTGATATTTCAACATGTTAACAAATCACTTTATTTGAATCTGATAAATCCAAATAAGTCCATAAATTCCCGTGTATTATTCTCAATACTAATTCACTGTGACAGTGGAAATTGTCTTTGCCTGCCTTCTGAACCTTTCTTTAGTATTTCTATCAACATTTTGGCTGTGCAACATTACTTGTCACAGTATTAGAAATAGAAATAATACCCTGATTGATATACAAATAATGTGGTAGTCAGTTGTATTTCCTATTTTAAGAGAAATTGAATAATCTTTATATATTAAATTACAGTTATATCATTCAACTTTGAATTAAGAACTACTTTGTTCCATTCCTTATTATCTTGCTTTTTGTTTGTTTTATCATTTATGTACAGGTCACATCTAGCGATAACGAGGACCTTGAACCAATTCTGTCTCAACTTGACAATGTCAGTTATGCAAGTAAGTATAATGGTTTGTCTACATACCGCTCAAGGGTCTGAAACCTCTCTGTGTAATGCTAAAGGGCTTCAAGCCCATGATACTATATCTATGATGCAGGTTTTCTTTCTTTTTTACCCATTTAAAGTCAGTTTCTCAATAAGATTAGAACTTTACTAATGTAGTCATCAGATACAAATGTATACTTTTTTGTACTAAATGAGTTATTTTCTAAAGGCAATGCTGATTTAAATAAGTATGAAGGTTACATTACCTCATACTTATCTTTTATATCTTACTGACATATATCTGTATTCTTAATGTAGATTTATTATTCATTTATCAGGTCTCAAATGTGAAAGTGACAAGTCATCTACCATCATAAGTGAACATTTGCATATTATTATGCTGATCACATGATGTGCTCTTTGTTTTTATAGACAGCAGTAATTTGGTGTCCCTGAGTTCCAACTTCAGTCTAAAGTCTATTCTCCCACATCTTGATAGTCCTCAGACCTATCACCGTTACAGTGGCAGCCTGACAACACCCAACTGCCTTGAAGTTGTCATTTGGACTGTCTTTGAAAGTACGATTGGAATATCTGAACAACAGGTACACTTTTCTTTTGTTGTTGCTAAGTAACTGATTATCTACCTCATCATGCTCATATATACATAAATACTGTGGATGGCATGGTCTCCTGGCTCCCTTTTATCTCATATTTTTGCAATGAGGAACAGGATTCAGAAACAGCAAATCAGTCTAGAGATCCCATAACACACTTGTGCAACATGCTGATGACAAGAGTGATAAATGAGTTCAATTGTGATTATAACAACTCATTAAAAGAGGTGAAGTATTTTCTTTCATGCTATCATAAAGATAGATGCTGTTGTTCAGAACCACTTAAAATTTAGTTTATCAGAATATACTTTGTACTATCCTACATACGTTAATTTTGGTAATTAAAAAGGTTGAGTATTGTTAGGTTATTACTTTTATTAAGGCGCTGTTCAGGGATGTCAGCAGGACCCAAAAGTATTTACAGCCATTATGATTGGAATATCTAAAAGACAAGTACATTCTTCTTTTGCTGTTGTCAAGTACCTCATTAACTACCTCAAGTACCTTATTATCTACCTCAACATGCTTATACATACATATATGGTGCAGATGGCACATTCTGACTCCCATAGGCTTCAGACACAGAGAGTCAGTCTAGACATCTCACAGCACACCTGTACAGCATATAGCCATGACTTGTGTAGTCAGTGGGTTCTAAATAGGTGTTAGAACATTTCTTTTAAGGAATTGTAAGATTTTTTTATCTTGTTATCTTAAGGATGTATTCGATCGCTCATAGTACTTAACAAATTGATTATCAAAATAATCTTTGTATTTCTCCCTACACAAGTTTATTTTGACAATTGAAAAGGCTGAATTTTGTTAGGTTATTATTTGTACATTTCCCTGTTTGCAGCAGGGTTTAGTAGCAATAATTCATCTGGCTGTCCACCTGTACATACTTAAAGTTTGGTAATATTAATGGGAATTGTTTCTTCTTAACAAAATGTGGTGTTTTAACTTTAAGTTTATGAGACCTTCTTCTGTGTCTTTGTTTAGAGGAATTAAAGCCTGTCCTCTTAACTTATAACATTGACAGTGATTGCTGGATTTTAA
This sequence comes from Sinohyriopsis cumingii, assembly GCA_028554795.2. Lineage (NCBI taxonomy): Eukaryota > Metazoa > Mollusca > Bivalvia > Unionida > Unionidae > Sinohyriopsis > Sinohyriopsis cumingii. The sequence goes on from JAPYKE020000175.1 coordinate 203,642, forward strand.
CCAAACTTAGTGTGCAGCTCCATATTTATAAGATCTTAAATGAACCTGATTTCAAGCGTGCATAGCTTAAGCTACTGACTTTAGTTTCCATGTAACAAGCTTTATCAAGGCTTGTTTGATTGCCATCAAATTTGGCATGGGCTTTTAATTTGATGAAACTGTGAATGGTGGTCAGTTTACAGCTATCCATAATATCGTTTACATGAGTTATGCCACCTCATTGTCTTTTCACTGTGTTCAAATTTGCAGCATAATGTCATCAAGATTTCTTGGATTTAGACCAGATTTGGGTTCTTAGGCTTTACATCGATCAGACCTTGATTGAGGTTTATTTCCATTATTACTTGGCATAATGTAAAAGAGCTATATTTTCCAAACTAATTAGATTATTGGGTGAAAATGAAGAAGCATCATGCTGAAGGAAGTTAAAGCTGAAATACAGTTCTGCCAATATTAGACTTTTGAAATTAATTTGAATATATGTTTTAGTATTATATACACAGTTTGTTATTTCATGCAAATTTTGTTTAATTCAATTTGTCTCTCATCTATCTTTATATTCCACCCATGCATGGCCATTTTTCAAGTATGACACATATTTCTCTCTTTCAGTTTTGAAACTGATGTGCAATATATGACATTCAAGTGCCTGACTTTGCCTGAATTTGTTACTGACCCCCTTCACCCCCTTCAATCCTACTTATTATTCATCCCCTTCAATCCTACTTATTATTCATCCCCTTCAATCCTACTTATTATTCATCCCCTTCAATCCTACTTATTATTCACCTCCTTCAGTCCTACTTATTATTCATCCCCTTCAATCCTACTTATTATTCACCTCCTTCAATCCTACTTATTATTCATCCCCTTCAGTCCTACTTATCATTCATCCCCGTCAGTCCTACTTATTATTCATCCCCTTCAATCCTACTTATTATTCATCCCCTTCAATCCTACTTATTATTCATCCCCTTCTATCCTACTTATTATTCATCCCCTTCTATCCTACTTATTATTCATCCCCTTCTATCCTACTTATTATTCATCCCCTTCTATCCTACTTATTATTCATCCCCTTCTATCCTACTTATTATTCATCCCCTTCTATCCTACTTATTATTCATCCCCCTTCAGTCCTACTTATTATTCACCTCCTTCAGTCCTACTTATTATTCACCTCCTTCAGTCCTACTTATTATTCATCCCCTTCAATCCTACTTATTATTCATCCCCTTCTATCCTACTTATTATTCATCCCCTTCTATCCTACATATTATTCTTCCCCTTCTATCCTACTTATTATTCATCCCCTTCTATCCTACTTATTATTCATCCCCTTCAATCCTACTTATTATTCATCCCTTTCAATCCTACTTATTATTCATCCCCTTCAATCCTACTTATTATTCATCCCCATCAATCCTACTTATTATTCATCACCTTCAATCCTACTTATTATTCACCTCCTTCAGTCCTACCTATTATTCACCCCCTTCAATCCTACTTATTATTCATCCCCTTCAATCCTACTTATTATTCATCCCCTTCAATCCTACTTATTATTCATCCCCTTCAATCCTACTTATTATTCACCTCCTTCAGTCCTACTTATTATTCACCTCCTTCAGTGCTACTTATTATTCATCCCCTTCAATCCTACTTATTATTCACCTCCTTCAGTCCTACCTATTATTCATCCCCTTCAATCCTACTTATTATTTATCCCCTTCAATCCTACTTATTATTCACCTCCTTCAGTCCTACTTATTATTCACCTCCTTCAGTGCTACTTATTATTCATCCCCTTCAATCCTACTTGTTATTCACCTCCTTCAGTCCTACCTATTATTCACCCCCTTCAATCCTACTTATTATTCATCCCCTTCAATCCTACTTATTATTCATCCCCTTCAATCCTACTTATTATTCACCTCCTTCAGTCCTACTTATTATTCATCCCCTGCAATCCTACTTATTATTCACCTCCTTCAGTCCTACTTATTATTCACCTCCTTCAGTCCTACTTATTATTCACCTCCATCAGTCCTACTTATTATTCATCCCCTTCAATCCTACTTATTATTCATCCCCTTCAATCCTACTTATTATTCATCCCCTTCAATCCTACTTATTATTCACCTCCTTCAGTCCTACTTATTATTCATCCCCTTCAATCCTACTTATTATTCACCTCCTTCAGTCCTACTTATTATTCATCCCCTTCAATCCTACTTATTATTCACCTCCTTCAGTCCTACCTATTATTCACCTCCTTCAGTCCTACTTATTATTCATCCCCTTCAATCCTACTTATTATTTACCTCCATCAGTCCTACTTATTATTCACCCCCTTCAGTCCTACTTATTTTTCACCTCCTTCAATCCTACTTATTATTCACCTCCTTCAGTCCTACCTATTATTCACCTCCTTCAGTCCTACTTATTATTCACCCCCTTCAGTCCTACTTATTATTCACCTCCTTCAGTCCTACTTATTATTCACCTCCTTCAGTCCTACTTATTATTCATCCCCTTCAATCCTACTTATTATTCATCCCCTTCAATCCTACTTATTATTCATCCCTTTCAATCCTACTTATTATTCATCCCCTTCAATCCTACTTATTATTCACCTCCTTCAGTCCTACTTATTATTCACCTCCTTCAGTCCTACTTATTATTCATCCCCTTCAATCCTACTTATTATTCATCCCCTTCAATCCTACTTATTATTCATCCCCATCAATCCTACTTATTATTCATCACCTTCAATCCTACTTATTATTCACCTCCTTCAGTCCTACCTATTATTCACCCCCTTCAATCCTACTTATTATTCATCCCCTTCAATCCTACTTATTATTCATCCCCTTCAATCCTACTTATTATTCATCCCCTTCAATCCTACTTATTATTCACCTCCTTCAGTCCTACTTATTATTCACCTCCTTCAGTGCTACTTATTATTCATCCCCTTCAATCCTACTTATTATTCACCTCCTTCAGTCCTACCTATTATTCATCCCCTTCAATCCTACTTATTATTTATCCCCTTCAATCCTACTTATTATTCACCTCCTTCAGTCCTACTTATTATTCACCTCCTTCAGTGCTACTTATTATTCATCCCCTTCAATCCTACTTGTTATTCACCTCCTTCAGTCCTACCTATTATTCACCCCCTTCAATCCTACTTATTATTCATCCCCTTCAATCCTACTTATTATTCATCCCCTTCAATCCTACTTATTATTCACCTCCTTCAGTCCTACTTATTATTCATCCCCTGCAATCCTACTTATTATTCACCTCCTTCAGTCCTACTTATTATTCACCTCCTTCAGTCCTACTTATTATTCACCTCCATCAGTCCTACTTATTATTCATCCCCTTCAATCCTACTTATTATTCATCCCCTTCAATCCTACTTATTATTCATCCCCTTCAATCCTACTTATTATTCACCTCCTTCAGTCCTACTTATTATTCATCCCCTTCAATCCTACTTATTATTCACCTCCTTCAGTCCTACTTATTATTCATCCCCTTCAATCCTACTTATTATTCACCTCCTTCAGTCCTACCTATTATTCACCTCCTTCAGTCCTACTTATTATTCATCCCCTTCAATCCTACTTATTATTTACCTCCATCAGTCCTACTTATTATTCACCCCCTTCAGTCCTACTTATTTTTCACCTCCTTCAATCCTACTTATTATTCACCTCCTTCAGTCCTACCTATTATTCACCCCCTTCAATCCTACTTATTATTCATCCCCTTCAATCCTACTTATTATTCATCCCCTTCAATCCTACTTATCATTCACCTCCTTCCGTCCTACTTATTATTCATCCCCTTCAATCCTACTTATTATTCACCTCCTTCAGTCCTACTTATTATTCACCTCCTTCAGTCCTACTTATTATTCACCTCCATCAGTCCTACTTATTATTCATCCCCTTCAATCCTACTTATTGTTCATCCCCTTCAATCCTACTTATTATTCATCCCCTTCAATCCTACTTATTATTCATCCCCTTCAATCCTACTTATTATCCACCTCCTTCAGTCCTACTTATTATTCATCCCCTTCAATCCTACTTATTATTCACCTCCTTCAGTCCTACTTATTATTCATCCCCTTCAATCCTACTTATTATTCACCTCCTTCAGTCCTACCTATTATTCACCTCCTTCAGTCCTACTTATTATTGATCCCCTTCAATCCTATTTATTATTCATCCCCTTCAATCCTACTTATTATTCATCCCCTTCAATCCTACTTATTATTCACCTCCTTCAGTCCTACCTATTATTCACCCCCTTCAATCCTACTTATTATTCATCCCCTTCAATCCTACTTATTATTCATCCCCTTCAGTCCTACTTATTATTCACCTCCTTCAGTCCTACTTATTATTCACCCCCTTCAATCCTACTTATTATTCATCCCCCTTCAATCCTACTTATTATTCACCTCCTTCAGTCCTACTTATTATTCACCTCTTTCAGTCCTACTTATTATTCATCCCCATCAATCCTACTTATTATTCACCTCCTTCAGTCCTACTTATTATTCATCCCCTTCAATCCTACTTATTATTCACCTCCTTCAATCCTACTTATTATTCACCTCCTTCAGTCCTACTTATTGTTCACCCCCTTCAATCCTACTTATTATTCACCTCCATCAGTCCTACTTATTATTCACGTTTTTCAGTCCTACTTATTATTCACCTCCTTCAGTCCTACTTATTATTCATCCCCTTCAATCCTACTTATTATTCACCTCCTTCAGTCCTACCTATTATTCACCCCCTTCAATCCTACTTATTATTCATCCCCCTTCAATCCTACTTATTATTCACCTCCTTCAGTCCTACTTATTATTCACCTCCTTCAGTCCTACTTATTATTCATCCCCTTCAATCCTACTTATTATTCATCCCCTTCAGTCCTACTTATTATTCACCTCCTTCAGTCCTACTTATTATTCATCCCCATCAATCCTACTTATTATTCACCTCCTTCAGTCCTACCTATTATTCACCTCCTTCAGTCCTACTTATTATTCATCCCCTTCAATCCTACTTATTATTCACCTCCTTCAGTCCTACTTATTATTCACCTCCTTCAGTCCTACTTATTATTCATCCCCATCAATCCTACTTATTATTCACCTCCTTCAGTCCTACCTATTATTCACCTCCTTCAGTCCTACTTATTATTCATTCCCTTCAATCCTACTTATTATTCACCTCCTTCAGTCCTACTTATTATTCACCTCCTTCAGTCCTACTTATTATTCATCCCCTTCAATCCTACTTATTATTCACCTCCTTCAGTCCTACTTATTATTCACCCCCTTCAGTCCTACTTACTATTCACCTCCATCAGTCCTACTTATTATTCATCCCCTTCAATCCTACTTATTATTCACCTCATTCAGTCCTACTTATTATTCATCCCCTTCAATCCTACTTATTATTCACCTCCATCAGTCCTACTTATTATTCACCCCCTTCAGTCCTACTTATTATTCACCTCCTTCAGTCCTACTTATTATTCATCCCTTTCAATCCTACTTATTATTCACCTCCTTCAGTCCTACTTATTATTCACCTCCATCAGTCCAACTTATTGTTCACCCCCTTCAATCCTACTTATTATTCACCTCCTTCAGTCCTACTTATTGTTCACCCCCTTCAGTCGTACTTATTATTCACCTCCTTCAGTCCTACTTATTATTCATCCCCTTCAATCCTACTTATTATTCACCTCCTTCAGTCCTACTTACTATTCACCTCCATCAGTCCAACTTATTGTTCACCCCCTTCAATCCTACTTATTATTCACCTCCTTCAGTCCTACTTATTATTCACCTCCATCAGTCCAACTTATTGTTCACCCCCTTCAATCCTACTTATTATTCACCTCCTTCAGTCCTACTTATTGTTCACCCCCTTCAATCCTACTTATTATTCACCTCCTTCAGTCCTACTTATTGTTCACCCCCTTCAATCCTACTTATTATTCATCCCCTTCAATCCTACTTATTATTCACCTCCATCAGTCCTACTTATTATTCACCCCCTTCAGTCCTACTTATTATTCACCTCCTTCAGTCCTACTTATTATTCATCCCCTTCAATCCTACTTATTATTCACCTCCTTCAGTCCTACTTATTATTCACCCCCTTCAGTGCTACTTACTATTCACCTCCATCAGTCCTACTTATTATTCATCCCCTTCAATCCTACTTTTTATTCACCTCATTCAGTCCTACTTATTATTCATCCCCTTCAATCCTACTTATTATTCACCTCCATCAGTCCTACTTATTATTCACCCCCTTCAGTCCTACTTATTATTCACCTCCTTCAGTCCTACTTATTATTCATCCCTTTCAATCCTACTTATTATTCACCTCCTTCAGTCCTACTTATTATTCACCTCCATCAGTCCAACTTATTGTTCACCCCCTTCAATCCTACTTATTATTCACCTCCTTCAGTCCTACTTATTGTTCACCCCCTTCAGTCCTACTTATTATTCACCTCCTTCAATCCTACTTATTATTCACCTCCATCAGTCCTACTTATTATTCACCCCCTTCAGTCCTACTTATTATTCACCTCCTTCAGTCCTACTTATTATTCATCCCCTTCAATCCTACTTATTATTCACCTCCTTCAGTCCTACTTATTATTCACCCCCTTCAGTCCTACTTACTATTCACCTCCATCAGTCCTACTTATTATTCATCCCCTTCAATCCTACTTATTATTCACCCCCTTCAGTCCTACTTACTATTCACCTCCATCAGTCCTACTTATTATTCATCCCTTTCAATCCTACTTATTATTCACCTCCTTCAGTCCTACTTACTATTCACCTCCATCAGTCCTACTTATTATTCATCCCCTTCAATCCTACTTATTATTCACCTCCTTCAGTCCTACCTATTATTCACCTCCTTCAATCCTACTTATTATTCATCCCCTTCAATCCTACTTATTATTCACCTCCTTCAGTCCTACTTACTATTCACCTCCATCAGTCCAACTTATTGTTCACCCCCTTCAATCCTACTTATTATTCATCCCCTTCAATCCTACTTATTATTCACCTCCTTTAGTCCTACTTATTATTCACCTCTTTCAGTCCAACTTATTATTCACCTCCATCAGTCCTACTTATTATTCAACCCCTTCAGTCCTACTTATTATTCACCCCCTTCAGTCCCACTTATTATTCACCTCCATCTGTCCTACTTATTATTCACCTCTTTCAGTCCTACTTATTATTCACCCCTTCAGTCCTACTTGTTATTCACCCCATGAGTCCTACTTATTATTCATCCCCTTCAGTCCTAATTATTATTCACCCCCTTCAGTCCTACTTATTATTCACCCTGCTCAGTCCCACTTGTTATTCACCACATCAGTCCTACTTATTATTCACCTCCATCAGTCCTACTTATTATTCACCTCTTTCAGTCCTTCTTATTATCCACCTCTTTCAGTCCAACTTGTTATTCACCCCCTTCAGTCCTACTTATTATTCACCTCCTTTAGTCCTACTTATTATTCACCTCTTTGAGTCCAACTTATTATTCACCCCCATCAGTCCTACTTATTATTCACCTCCATCAGTCCTACTTATTATTCACCTCTTTCAGTCCAACTTATTATTCACCTCCATCGGTCCTACCTATTATTCAACCCCTTCAGTCCTACTTATTGTTCACCCCCTCCAGTCCTACTTATTATTCACCCCTTGAGTCCTACTTACTATTCACCCCCTTCAGTCCCACTTTTTATTCACCCCCAACTGTCCTACTTATTATTCACCTCTTTCAGTCCTACTTATTATTCACCCCATCAGTCCTACTTATTATTCATCTCCTTCAGTCCTACTTATTATTCACCCCCTTCAGTCCTACTTGTTATTCACCACATCAGTCCTACTTATTATTCACCCCCATCAGTCCTACTTATTATTCACCCTCCTCAGTCCTACTTGTTGTTCACCACATCAGTCCTACTTATTATTCACCCCCATCAGTCCTACTTATTAGTTTTGACTACTGAACATTGTAAACCTCTGGAAAGCTTTATACAATTGCAGACTTAGTAATTGCGATGTCTCTACGTTTTCTCTATTAAAAAAAAATTAAATCTTCTTTTTACTTTTAATGCCCTCTCAAGGTTGATACTTCCTATATATGAATTTTCTCCATTCATTCTGGATGATTATCACCATTTAATTAGTCATGTCTGTATGTTTCTTTCTGGACCTTGGTTTATGGCAGGGATTGTCAGTGGTTATCATTATATATAAGAAAGAATATTTCCAATGTTGTATAATACATGCATAAATTCTCTCTCTCCTCTCCCTCTCTCTCTCTCTCTCTTAGACTGATCTCTCTCTCTCTCTCCCTCAAATGCATGCAAATTAAGTGGTGAAAACAGGAGCAAATGTGTGTTTTACCATTTTTATGTATTTTGTGATGACTTTGTTTTAAGCCGCTTTAGCTGAATAAGTCAATCATGTGAAGTACAGGGGTCAAACTAAATGTATGAATAGTTAGTGCATAGAGATAATTTTCTTATATAGAGTTACAGAGTTGTTCCTTTTGTATTGTTTGACGCTGATAATGAGAAAGATACACTAATTTAAGTTACTGTCACTTTCCCTGACACTTAAATTATAAATTTGTCATTTGAAGTACCTTGTAAAGGTATTTTGTATCATTGATTGCTATTGCACATGGAACAATAAGAAAGTTCAAAACAGCTTTTTGATACGCAGGTTGCTTTCTTCGTACAATGTACCTAATAAAGTCTAGAATGGTTGGGATGTCTAACACAGTTGTGTTATGTAGAATGGTCCCATCGAACAATATTCTGTGCCTTTTGACTATCGCTAAAACCTTATTTAAATTTTGAATGAATGAAAGTTTACCAATACCTGGTTGAGTCACCACTGTACTTGGAGACAGACAGATATTTGGTATATGAATAGTTTGTCTACTGTTTGCATGAGACTTCCTTCACAATAGAACTATGGCTGCAACCATAATGCATATGCATCAGAAAGTCATAAAATGAATATGGAAATAGGCATATACATGTATAGGCAGAGTGAATACAAATTTCACATTATTATTCTTGCAAATCTAGTGATTGCAATGATGAAAGATATATTGTTCTAACAAGATGTTTTGTGCATGGGACTGATCTGTTTATCTAATGAAGTTGTATGCAAGTAACTTCTTAAGTAGATTTATCGAAATTTGATGTCACTATAATAGGATATATGATAAGATGTTCTCTCTTTTGTAAATACTAAATATGATACAAAATGGCTGATATAGTTCAATGTGATGATTCACACGTTCCATCTCAAGTGCTTCTTTTCAATAGCCTTACACACATGTTGCATCTCAAGTGCTTCTTTTCAATAGCCTTACATACACAGCCTCACTGCAATCAGGGTGTTGTGACCTTGTATTAATATAGGATAATTACACAATTTTGGTACAATTATACAAGGAATTTGTATGTATTTTCAATAGCAGTTTCTTGTTCCTCTTTCGTATGGATAATATTATATACTGGGTTTATTTGTTTGTATTGGACATGTACATCATGATTGTATCTCAAATTTCCTGTCACTGTCGACAAGCATACATGTAGAAATAATAAAATCACCTTGGACTGTTATATGTTCCAGCTTTTCAGTTCTAGTTCAAATAAGTTATTCATATTTGATTTTTGTATCTAAAGGGAGATAATTGCCTTTATAAACCATAAATTGATAGAACAAATCTCTTTACCAGTTTCCATCAAGCATTTGAGGAAATGGTTTATGGCAAGTGGATCGCCATCTTTCAGCAAAATTACACTAAATGGGACCATTGTACAAATCACAGTTTTACTTTATTCTGGGCTAAATATGTTTGTAGAAGCTACATTCAACATTTTTTCAACCAAAAACATCCTTGGTTGGAGGCGTTTTAACAGTACATTGGTATGCAAACTCATGAATGTCTTCTATTTTCACCAAATACACACACACACACACTTTTTTGAATCCTCCTGGATTTAGAAATGGGGATATCATATTATAAGCCTTGTTGTAATCAATCTGATGCACCATTTTATCAATTAGTAGCTGGTCTGTTGTTGTCCACAAGTCTTGTCTATAGTTCTTTTCCTCTGCATGAAATACCAGTAGTCCTTTGCTGTGTAGGTGCAGTTACATACATACATACATACATACATACATACATACATACCCACTTTCGTCAATCATTTTAGCAGCTTTCATACCAGGTACGTTACTGGGTTTTAGTTTCCCACTGCTGGAATGTTCACTTGTCTTTCATCATCCTAAAAGAGTGACCTTTTATCCTTTGACATGCTGAAACACTCCTGTGTTCGTGCAGTTCTATAGTTGGGCTGATAGTCTATTATGGATACCAAATAATAATAATAATAATAACAATAACAATAATAATAAAATCATCACCACCAGTAGTAGTAGTAAGAGTAGTGGCATTATTATTGTTATTTTATTTTAATTTTGTCTGATCTCAGCTTGCTATGCTACGAGGTGTCTTTGAAACGGAAAATGGCGAGACGCCCGAGGAGCTGTTGTATGACAACTATAGGCCTCTTCAGGAACTCGGAAGCCGGAGCATAACCACCAGCAGTAAGACATTTACCAACAGCTATCACCGTTGTTTATAATGGAATTGCTTGCATAATTGTTCTCATTTCTGTATGCCTTCTCCCCCTCTCCTTTGAAAGAGTAATAGTCAAGTCAGGGTCATAGAACCATGTTCTAAATCACATCTAGTAGGTTATAAAATAATGCCATTTGCATATCATATCTTTTGGTTTAAATCTTTTGAAATTAAACAATGGTATACTTAGAGTCCTGAGAATGTCCCAATAATTACCTATAAAATCATTTATAAGCTGAGTCCAAATGAAAACAAAACAGACCCAGATCTGCCATCACATAATACACCAGCAGATATGGGTTTATACAGTTTGCTATGAATAATCAATAGAACACACAACATAAACCTTGATCTGCCAGTGTATTCTGCAATGGCATATCAGGGTCTATATTGTTTGCAGCTTGTCTCAACTATAAGTGAGTATCAGTGGTACATTATCATGATGACATCATCTATGTACAGCCTTAGAACTACCGAAGGTGACAAGGGAAGGAACAATTATAAGAAAGTTCTGACACACAGAAATAATCACAAGTTTTTGCAAAGAAAAACATAAAAGAAAAGATTGCAATAAGAATGGGTTTTCTTTAGGAATTGGTGTATTGATGTAAATGTATCACATCTGATGAATAATGTACTAAATACAACCTGAATAAAAAAAATTCAAAGAAATATGAACCTTGATTGTTGTGCAAGGAAAACAATGACCATGCTGTGTCTACAGGTCATATACCAGAAAAGTTCATGGGATGGCTTGTTGTTTGTCTCTCCATTAGCACAAGATTTTTATCACTACTCCTCCAAAACTACTAGGAGGAGTGCCATGAAAATTTACACACTCATTTCATGGTCTAGTTGATCCTAAATGAAAATGGTGCCACTCAGACATCCAATATGTCCACAACAGTGGCCATCTTGAAAACCATGTTATCACTACTTCTCCTGAATGGATGGTCATGTCAACAACATTTTGTAATGTCTAGCTGATCCTAAGTGAAAATGGTACTGATAACACCTCCAAAATGGTCATCACATCTCAAAAATCTTGTTATCACTAATCCTCCTCAAAGGAAAGTCATATTGAAATTTTTTTTACCAGAAGACTTCTTATTTTGTCCACTTAGTTCTATGTGAAAAAGGTGCTGACCCGATGGCCACCTTGAAAATTTTGTTATCACTTGTGCTCCTGAATGGAGGGTCATAGCAACAAGGACTTTTCACTAAAAGACTTTGTATAATGTTTAACTGGTTCTGAATGAGAATAGTGCCAATCTGATTCCAATATGGCCATCATGGTGGCTATCATGAAAATCTTCTTTTCCTGAATTCAATTTAATATTGCCATGAGGCTTTCACAAGAAGACTTAAAATGGTGACTACTTGGTCCTAAATGAAAATGTTGTTGATCTGATTCTAATATGGCCACTAAAGTTGCCATCTTGAAAATCTTGTTATTGCTAAACCTTCTGAATGAATAGCAATACTGACAATGGTTTTCACCAGAAGTCTTCTTGTAGTATATAGTTGGTCCAGAGTGAAAATAGGTTTGATCTGTGGTCCAGTATGGCCACAACAGTAGCCATCTTGAACATATTAGTGTCACTATTCATCCTGGATGAATAGATGTATGAACATGGGAATTTTACTAAACAGCTTCATGTGATATCTAGTTGGGCCTAATGGTTCCATTCAGATATTCAGTATACTAATGGTACCATTCAGACAATGTGCTAATGGTGCTATTCATACATTCAATGTGCTAATGGTGCTGTTCATACAATCAATGTGCTAATGGTGCCATTTAGACATTCAATATACTAATGGTACCACTCATACAATCAGTGTGCTAATGGTGCCATTCATACAATCAATGTGCTAATGGTGTCATTCAGTCAGTCAATGTGATACTGATGCCATTCAGACAATCAGTGTGATAATGGTACCATTCACGTTATATGCTAATGGCACCTTTCATATATATATATATATATATATATATATATATATATATATATATATATATATATATATATATTAGTGTGCTAATGGTGCCATTCATACAGTCAGTATGATAATGATGCCATTCAGTTAGTGTGCTCATGATGCCATTCATATATTCAGTGTGCTAATGGTGCCATTCAAATAGTCAATGTGCTAATGGTGCCATTCAGATAGTCATTTTGCTAATGGTGCCATTCATACATTCATTATGATAATGGTGACATTCAGATAGTCAATATGCTAATGTGTCATTCATGCATTAAATGTGCTAATGGTGCCATTCATACATTCAATATACTAATGGTACCATTCATACAATCAATGTGCTAATGGTGCCATTCATACAATCAATGTGCTAATGGTGCCATTCAGACTGTCAGTGTGTTAATGGTGCCATTCATATATTCAGTGTGTTAATGGTGCCATTCAGACATTCAATATACTAATGGTACCATTCATACAGTCAATGTGCTAATGGTGCCATTTATACATTCACTGTGCTAAAGGTGCCATTCAGACTGTCAGTGTGCTAATGGTGCCATTCATACATTAACTGTGCTAATTGTGCCATGCATTTATTAAGTGTGCTAATGGTGTCATTCAGACAGTCAATGTGCTACTGATGCCATTCAGACAGTGTGATAATGGTACCATTCAGTTAATGTGCTAATGGTGCCATTTATACATTCACTGTGCTAATGGTGCCATTCAGACTGTCAGTGTGCTAATGGTGCCGTTCATACATTAACTGTGCTAATTGTGCCATGCATTTATTAAGTGTGCTAATAGTGTCATTCAGACAGTCAATGTGCTACTGATGCCATTCAGACAGTATGATAATGGTACCATTCAGTTAATGTGCTAATGGCGACATTCATATATATATATATATATATATATATATATATATATATATATATATATATATATATATATATATATATATATATATATATATATATATATATATATTTATTAGTGTGCTAATGGTCCCATTCATACAGACAGTGTGATAAAGATGCCATTCAGTCCATGTGCTAATGGTGCCATTTTTACATTCACATGAGCTAATGGTGCCATTCATATATTCATATTGCTAATGGTACCATTCAAATAGTCAATGTGCTAATGGTGCCATTCATACATTCACTATGATAATGGTGACATTCAGATAGTCAATTATTCTAATGTGTCATTCATGCATTAAATGTGTTAATGGTGCCATTCAGACATTCATTATGCTAATGGTGCTGTTCATACAATCAATATGCTAATGGTGCCATTAGACATTCAATATACTAATGATACCATTCATACAATCAATATGCTAATGGTGCCATTCATACAATCAATGTGCTAATGGTGCCAGTCATACAATGTGCTAATGGTGTCATTCAGACAGTCAATGTGCTAATGGTGCCATTCAGACAGTCAATGTGCTAATGGTGCCATTTATACATTCACTGTGCTAATGGTAGTCAATGTGCTAATGGTGCCATTTATACATTCACTGTGCTAATGGTGCCATTCAGACTGTCAGTGTGCTAATGGTGCCATTCATACATTAACTGTGCTAACTGTGCCATGCATATATTAAGTGTGCTAATGGTGCCATTCAGATAGTCAATGTGCTAATGGTGCCATTCAGATAGTCAATGTGATAATGGTGTCATTCGTACAATTAATGTGTAGGAACTCCAAGTGGCTGAGTGGTCTAAAGCACTCTCCATTATGAATCACTGCCATCTCACCTCTGTCTGCATGGGTTCAAGTCTCAGATTCAGCCAATGTGGGTATGTGAGCAAGCTTGCCAGTAGCTTCTCATGGGTTGGAGGTTCTTTCCGGCAGTTTTTCTGGGTTCTTCTTCCACCATTAATACTGGCCACCATGTATAGACTATCATGTGCTGAAAAATGGCATTAGCCCTACAACAACAACAACAACAACAATCAATCAATGTGCAAATGGTGCCATTCAGATATTCAATATACTAATGGTGTCATTCAGACAATGTGCTAATGGTGTCATTCACACATTCAATGTGCTAATGGTGCCATTCATACATTCAATTTACTAATGGTGACATTCATACATTCAATGTGCTAACGATGACATTCAGACAATGTGCTAATGGTGCCACTCATACATTCACTGTGCAAATGGTGCCATTTATGCATTCACTGTGCTAATGGTGCCATTCATATATTCAGTGTGTTAATGGTGCCATTCAGATAGCCAATGAGCTAATGGTGCCATTCATAAAATCAATGTGCTAATGGTCCCATTCAGACAGTCAATGTGCTAAGGTGGCGCTCACCACCTTTTATGTACTTTTGAGAGAGTGACGTATGTAAGGTGAAGTGGTTCGCATTTAAAACATGCACAGTGGAGAGAATGTTTGCATACGTCTATGCTACATTAATGTAATGTGGATGATATTTCTTTTGGATATTGTACTTTTGGAAATTTTACATGACTTAAGCACACTGCTAACTAAAATGACTGCTCCCTTGTGTTAAAAAATCAGTCTGAATTAGTCTAAAGTACACTATACATAGCAGCTATTAAAATAGGGAAAATGAATTTTGCCAGACTAGACAATACCAGCTTCTGGAAAGTGCAATGAATGAATTACCAAATATATAAAATGTAAAAAAAGTTATTGGCTCTTTTTTTATACAATTTACCTCTGAAGTTCAGGAAGTGAAAATGACCAAGTAGAGCAAGCACTTTTTTGAAAGGTGCACATTTGAAGTAAGGCCAAGCTGTATACTCTATAACCTATAGTACACCCATCAATCATACACCAAAATAAAGGGAATTAAAGGTTCTTTGCATTATACCTAAGATATACAAGGTCTTTTTTAAATAGCCAGTAAAACCAGTGAGGAAAGCCGGGGACATTCTTTTTCTTTAAAATCCTAACCCTATGCAAAATGTGAAACTGTATAGCGCCACCTTAAAGAAAATATAAAAATGTTTGCAATTATTTTTTTTTTATTTTCATATAATTATGTATGATGTTCTGAATAAAATGGTACATTCATATAGATGTTAAGCATGAAAATAAACTAATTATGATCATTTTTCTCTTGCTTACATAATTTGCCATGAGGTATGTTTGTGTGAGTAGTGACCTTAATTATGGGGAAATTAGAAGTCTTAGAATATAGGAATAGAGTCAACTTAAATTTAAAACTGTTGCAATAAGTGACAGAAATATATGGTGAAAATGTTTCTTTTCATTTATTTGCAATGAAATAAAAAAATAAATGAAATTGAAAGTGAATTCGCTTCTTCCATATTAAACAGTAGGCAGATATTTTACACTTTGACCTTTGACCTTTATGAACTTGATGAGTTACCTCCCTTTTCTAATTGTACAATTCATTGTTGATATCTCAGAAATAATTCTGGCTAGTTTCATGTTCCTGTCTTTCAGCATAACATTGGTTGCTATGTTTACAAAATGTAATGTGCATTTTTAAAATAGCTCACTTTTATCATGGGGGGGGAGGCTGGTCTTGTTAGAGACTCTGACACTCATAAATACTGTTCTGTGGGGGAAAAGGCAGGAGAATTATTCAAAAGGATTGTTTTGATGCTTGCGACTTAAATGTTTCAGCCATATAAACATAATTAAATCATACAAAAATAATACCTATATCTTCTTTATGGTGGCACTCACCAGATAATATGTACTTTTGAGAGAGTGACATATGTAAGGTGAAGTAGTTTGCATTTAAAACATGCACAGTGGAGAGAATGTTTGCATACCTCTATGCTACATTAATGTAATGTGGATGATATTTCTTTTGGATATTGTACTTTTGGAAATTTTACATGATTTAAGCACACTGCTAACTAAAATGACTGATCCCTTGTGTTAAAAAATCAGTCTGAATTAGTCTAAAGTACACTATACATAGCAGCTATTAAAATAGGGAAAATGAATTTTGCCAGACTAGACAATACCAGCTTCTGGAAAGTGCAATGAATGAATTACCAAATATATAAAATGTAAAAAAAGTTATTGGCTCTTTTTTATACAATTTACCTCTGAAGTTCAGGAAGTGAAAATGACCAAGTAGAGCAAGCACTTTTTTGAAAGGTGCACATTTGAAGTAAGGCCAAGCTGTATACTCTATAACCCATAGTACACCCATCAATCATACACCAAAATAAAGGGAATTAAAGGTTCTTTGCATTATACCTAAGATATACAAGGTCTTTTTTAAATAGCCAGTAAAACCAGTGAGGAAAGCCGGGGACATTCTTTTTTAAAAAAATCCTAACCCTATGCAAAATGCAAAACTGTATAGCGCCACCTAATGGTGCCATTCAACGAGTCAAAGTGTTAATGGTGCTATTTAGACAATGTGCTAATGGTGCCAATCAGACAATCAATGTGATAATGGCACCATTCAGTTAATGTGCTAATGCTTCCATTCATATATTCAGTGTGCTAATGGTGCCATTCAGATAGTCAATGTGCTAATGGTGCCATTCAGATAGTTATTGTGCTAATGGTGCCTTTCATACATTCACTATGATAATGGTGACATTCAGACATTCAATATGCTAATGTGTCATTCATGCATTCAGTGTGCTAATGGTGCCATTCACACATTCCATATGCTAATTGTGCCATTCAGACAATGTGCTAATGGTGCCATTCAGACAATCAGTGTGTTAATGGTGCCATTCAGTTAATGTGCTAATGGTGCCATTTATACATTCACTGTGCTAATAGTGCCATTCAGATAATCAATGCACTAATGGTGCCATTCAGATAGTCAGTATGCTAATGGTACCATTCATACATTCACTATGATAATGGTGACATTCAGATAATCAATATTCTAATGTGTCATTCATGCATTAAATGTGTTAATGGTGCCATTCAGACATTCATTATGCTAATGGTGCCATTTATACATTCAGTGTGCTAATGGTGCCATTCATACATTTAATGTGATAATGGTGCTATTCATACATTCAGTGTGCTAATGGTGCCATTCATACAGTCAGTCTGTTAATGGTGCCATTCATATAATCAGTGTGCTAATGGTGCTATATATATATTAGTGTGTTAATGGTGCCATTCATACAGTCAGTGTGCTAATGGTGCCATTCATACTGTTACTGTACTAATGGTGCCATTCATACATTCATTGTGCTAATGGTGTCATTCAGACATTCACTGTGCTAATGGTGACATTCAGACATTTATTGTGCTAATGGTGCCATTCAGACATTCAGTGTGCTAATGGTGCCATTCAGACTTTCAGTGTGCAGATGGTGCTATTCAGACATTATTGTTATTTCTGCTGAATGAATGGTCAGATCAGCATGGGGTTTTCACTGAAAGACTTCTTATGATGTATAGATGTTATTAATGGAAAAGGTGCCAGTCTGATGTCAAATATGATCACACTGGCGTCCATCCTGAGAATCCTATTATCATGGCTCCTACAGAACAGAAAGTCATATCAGTAGGGGGAGACTTCTGTTGATGCCTTGTTGGTCAAAAAAGAAAATGGTCCCAAGCTGACATCAAATATTTCCACTGCAGCAACTAATTTGAAAATCCTATAGCTGAAGAATATGACAAATGGTTTTAACACTGTACTTAAATGAAATGGTCTTAATTTGAATTCTTGAAATTTCTTTTCAGTCAGTGGAGTGTCAGTCCTTTCAAGGGACTGTTGTTATTTGTTGTTGTTGTAGGTTTTAATGCCATTTTTCAACACAAGATAGGCTATACATGGCAACCATTATATCTGGTGGAGGAAGAACCCTGGAAAACCCTAGGAAGAACTACTGACCAACTACTGGCAAGCTTTCTCATATACTCACGTTAGCAGAGACTATTGTTATTAATACAATGTAAGAATGTTACAAATGGAATAAATGATAAATTGTTGAATTTGACAATTTTTTGTAGCAAACGAAGAATTAGTTGTACAAACTTTTTCATGTTGAACAATATACCGGTACCTTATATACATACTTGTAAGTCCAGTCCAACTGCAAACAACATAGACTCTAATCTGCCATTGCATAATGCTGTGATGGATCAGGTTCTAATTTATTTGTTCTACTGGTCACTCATAAAAAACTGCATAGACCTGGATCTGCCATCACATTATGTGACAGCAGATCCATGTGCAATTTGCAGATGGACTTGACCTATAAGCAAATACATACAGTACATGAGTTTGGTAAAGACAGAATTTTCAAAGATTGCCTCATTTTTATATATATGTTTTTTTTTTTCAAGCATTTTATTGGTCTTATGAAGAGGAATTAAATACAGGTTGGTATTAAGCTTCATCTTATGTATTTTACTATTTCAATATGGCATACCTGTAGTAGTAGTAGTAGCAGTAGTAGTAGTAGTACTTAATAATAATAATAATAATAATAATAATAATAATAACAATAATAATAATAGTGATTGAAATTTATTTTGACTTTAAACATGTTGGCACCAAAGAAAGGCCAGTGACTGAACTAGGAGAGTTGCAGTGGTTAGAACATGGTTACATTCAGCATGGCAGTACACCAGAAATTATTAATGATCAAGTTGTATTATTTCATTCTTATATCATTATACTATAAATATCATTATTTCTTCGATATATTTATATTATTACAAATACAAGTATATTTATTTCCTCCATATATTATTACAGTACAAGTATATTTATTTAATTCCTCCATATATTATTATAATACAAGTATATTTATTTCCTCCATATATTATTACAAGTATATTTATTTCCTCCATATATTATTATAATACAAGTATATTTATTTCCTCCATATATTATTACCATACAAGTATATTTATTTCATCCATATATTATTACAATACAAGTATATTTATTTCCTCCATATATTAATATAATACAAGTATATTTATTTCCTACATATATTATTACAATACAAATATATTTATTTTATCCATATATTATTACAATACAAGTATATTTATTTCCTCCATATATTAATATAATGCAAGTATAGTTTTTCTTCCATATATTATTACAATACAAGTATAGTTTTTCTTCCATATACTACATAAATATAATTATTTCTTCTTTATATCATCCTTTCTTAACAAATACATATTATTGTTTATAAATGCAAATCTTTCTTCATAAATATGTGTACAAACATGGCAAGTATATTAATTCCTAGCCATTTGTAACAATGTCACATATAGTTACATAGTTTATTTTTTTCATCAACATTATCTTCATGATAGATTCATCCAATCAGAGGTCAGCATGATCTCATTTGAATAATAGATTTAATTGCTATTATCATAGTAAATTCTTCAACTTCAGTAATCAGAATAATCTTGAAATGGAATATTCTTTGGAAGAAATATTGGGTGTCACAGTAAGCTTGAAAATATGTCCTTGATTTTCTTGTTATTTGACATACATTATTTCATTGATGAGTTTAGAATTAAAACTGAATGCTGTCAACTACCAGAAACAGGGGTTGAACAAGTGTGATTACATTTTATGGATTAAGACTTGCGTGTGATCCAAGATATATTAAGGGCTTAAACAATAGCCCTAAGATAAAGTAACAAACAGAGGTTCTCTTCATTGGTACCTCATTGACTTTGATCCTTTATCTCACAAACAAAACATCATGAATTAGATTTAGCTTGAAGGTAGAATGCACTCATAAGTGTTTTAAGTAAAGTTACATCGGTTTTGAAAAGTCCACTAGATTTTGCTACTGGAAATACAAACTGCCCCCAAGAGACACAGCTGAACAATGCTACAGCCTACTCTGACTCTTTCACCTTTGTGTCAGCTTCGTTTTAAATTTGGCCAAAAAATGAAAAGTTTACAACAGTGCTAGACTTGTTGGCTCAGGGCTTAAAACTTGTGTTTTTTTAATTACAATTTACAAAACAAAAAAGTTTTGCTGGCTCAGGGCTGAAAACAAATCATTTTGAAACATGGGACAAAAAAAGATGCATGGTTTAACTTTAAAAACAAGTCCATTCTAGTTTTTTAATTAAAGCATGTTGTTTGTAACATCCCAACCCGATTGTGTATGTGAGTTGATAATACAACCCACCTGTATCTGACTTACAGAAACACAAAACATTAATGTTGACTTATTATGTTGCTGCTATAGCGATCATAGAACTATGGAACCATCTTCCACCCAGTTGTTAGCAAGCATCATCAGTTCTTGTGGGGGTCTGCCAAGATTTTGTCGCCATTTTTAATGTGAGACTAAATTATTGTGAACTGGGATTATGTTTAATTTCTTGACTTTTCGATTTTGTCATTCATGTGGAGACAGGACTAAATACTATCTGTTGAATTTAATACATATGTTTATATTTATTGTTGGTTTAGTGTTTTATGGTATTTCAAGACAAGTAGGTTATTCTGTGAAGAGGCAGTCTGAGATAAGTTTCTTGCACAAAGACAATTGTTACCATGGTACCCAGTTCTGACTGATCTGATGGTAGAATGTATACCCATACAACTTCAGTCTAACAAACAGACCACTGAACTCTCAAAGACTAGCCTGTTAGGAAACACAGGAATTTAGCTAACCACCATTGTTTGTAGGGGGGGGGGATATGTACACCTGATGACATTGCAGAGGAGGGATTTGGATTGGGGACAGATAATATTCAGGTACCATGTTAATTCTTTTAGGGTTAATGTCCATATTTTCTGAATTTAATGAGGCAGATAAGCTTCATGGTGGTTGGTGTGTCTGTCAGAAGTATGAGCACAAATTTTTCCATCATGTGACTGTCACTAACATATAAAAAAATGAATCTACGCCAAGACATAATTTAGGCATTTCTCATTCATATTTCTTAAAATTTTCACTAAAAGCTTTGCATTCACATTAATTCAGATAGAATTAATGGCAAACATTTCCATTAATTCAGATAGAATTAATGGCAAGCATTATTTTTCATTCAGATAGAATTAATGGCAAGCATTTGTAATTCATGGCAAGCATTTGTAATAATTCAGATATAATTAATGGCAAGCATTTGTATTAATTCAGATAGAATTAATGACAAGCATTTGTATTAATTCAGATAGAATTAATGCAAGCATTTGTAATTAATGGCAACCATTTGTATTAATTCAAATTGAATTAATGGCAAAAGTATTGTAAAGCCTTAGCATTCATATTAATGTTGATAGAGTTAATAGCAAGCATTTATATTCAGATAGAATTAATGGCAAGCATTCTTATTATTTTAGATAGAATGAATGGCAAGCAGTGATATTATTTTAGATAGAATTAATGACATGCAATGATATTATTTCAGATAGAATCAATAACAAGCAAAATATTGTTAAATTATGACTTTCAATGATTTATAAATGAATATATTTCTTCAGGTCAGATGACTGTATTTCCCTTACAGGTCCCTCCCAATGGGAACACCATTATGAGGAATGTGGGGGGAACAGACAGTCCCCTATTGATATTCCTAGAGAAGAAGATGTGCAATATGCAGAGAACCTTGGCTTTATAAAGTTCTGTGGTTACGAAGAAATGCGAGTTCATAAAATTACAAATAATGGTCATTCCTGTGAGTATCAGTTACCAGGTTTCCACTCTTTGAATACCCATCAAAAGACACAATGACTTGTGTTTATATCTTCTTTCTTCACAAGCTTTGGATATATATAATGTAGCCCTGGAATACAGACTGTAACTGTAACACCTTGAAATGTCATCACATGCATTATCATGTACTGTATCTTATACTGTATTAGCAATATCATGCAGTATACTGTCACAGTCAGTATAATAATTCTACATACATATCATGAACTGCTGTTACAGTCAGTATAATAAGTCTACACACATATCATGAACTACTGTCACAGTCAGTATAATAAGTCTACACACATATCATGAACTACTGTCACAGTCAGTATAATAAGTCTACACACATATCATGAACTACTGTCACAGTCAGTATAATAATTCTACACACATATCATGAACTACTGTCACAGTCAGTATAATAATTCTACACACATATCATGAACTACTGTCACAGTCAGTATAATAAGTCTACACACATATGAACTACTGTCACAGTCTGTATAATAATTCTACACACATATCATGAACTACTGTCACAGTCAGTATAATAAGTCTGCACACATATCATGAACTACTGTCACAGTCTGTATAATAAGTCTACATAGATATGATGAACTACTGTTACAGTCTGTGTAATAAGTCTACATACATATCATGAACTACTGTCACAGTCTATATAATAAGTCTACACACATATCATGAACTACTGTTACAGTCTGTATAATAAGTCTACATAGATATGATGAACTACTGTTACAGTCTGTATTCTAGGTCTACATAGAAGTGATGAACTACTGTTACAGTCTGTATTCTAGGTCTACATAGAAGTGATGAACTACTGTTACAGTCTGTATTCTAGGTCTACATAGATATGATGAATTACTGTTACAGTCTGTATTCTAGGTCTACACCGATATGATGAACTACTGTTACAGTCTGTGTAATAAGTCTACATACATATCATGAACTACTGTTACAGTCTGTGTAATAAGTCTACATACATATGATGAACTGCTGTTACAGTCTGTATTCTAAGTCTACATTCATATGATGAACTACTGTCACAGACTATGTATTTTAGGTCTACACAGATATGATGAACTACTATTATAGTCTGTATTCTTGGTCTATATTCATATGATGAACTACTGTCACAGACTGTATGTATTCAAGGTCTACATAGATATGATGAACTATTGTTACAGTCTGTATTCTAGGTCTACATAGATATGATGAATTACTGTTACAGTCTGTATTCTAGGTGGTATATCAATGATACAGTATACATACTACTAATATGTATGTTTGTATGCATGCATGCATGCATGCATGGATGGATGGATGTATGTATGTATGTATGTAGTTATGTATGTATGTATGTATGTATGTATGTATGTATCAACAGCTCATGTTTCAGGCATGTGTTTTCAAAAACACTTTTATTTTGTTCACCAATGATGTGGGGATGAATATTCAAATCCACCAGACATGTCAACGACAGGGTCCAAGAACATTTACAAAATTATATTAATGTGTATCTTTTTCATCAATAAAAAATAATGTGCTTCAGCAAAGGGTTAGGCTTTGAATAAGTATAATTCAGATCTATCTTCATGTTGTAGTACAAGTTGATATCAGTCTGAATAAATATAATTCAGATCTATCTTCCTGTTGTAGTACAAGTTGATATCAGAGTATGAATAAGTATAATTCAGATCTATCTTCATGTTGTAGTACAAGTTGATATCAGAGTATGAATAAGTATAATTCAGATCTATCTAAATGTTGTAGTACAAGCTGATATCAGAGATTGAATAAGTATAATTCAGATCTATCTTCATGTTGTAGTACAAGTTGATATCAGAGTATGAATAAGTATAATTTAGATCTATCTTCATGTTGTAGTACAAGTTGTTATCAGAGTATGAATAAGTATAATTCAGATCTATCTTCATGTTGTAGTACAAGTTGATATCAGAGTATGAATAAGTATAATTCAGATCTATCTTCATGTTGTAGTACAAGTTGATATCAGAGTATGAATAAGTATAATTTAGATCTATCTTCCTGTTGTAGTACAAGTTGATATCAGAGTATGAATAAGTATAATTCAGATCTATCTTCATGTTGTAGTACAAGTTGATATCAGAGTATGAATAAGTATAATTCAGATCTATCTAAATGTTGTAGTACAAGCTGATATCAGAGATTGAATAAGTATAATTCAGATCTATCTTCATGTTGTAGTACAAGTTGATATCAGTCTGAATAAATATAATTCAGATCTATCTTCCTGTTGTAGTACAAGTTAATATCAGAGTATGAATAAGTATAATTCAGATCTATCTTCATGTTGTAGTACAAGTTGATATCAGAGTATGAATAAGTATAATTCAGATCTATCTAAATGTTGTAGTACAAGCTGATATCAGAGATTGAATAAGTATAATTCAGATCTATCTTCATGTTGTAGTACAAGTTGATATCAGTCTGAATAAATATAATTCAGATCTATCTTCCTCTTGTAGTACAAGTTGATATCAGAGATTGAATAAGTATAATTCAGATCTATCTTCATGTTGTAGTACAAGTTGATATCAGAGTATGAATAAGTATAATTCAGATCTATCTAAATGTTGTAGTACAAGCTGATATCAGAGATTGAATAAGTATAATTCAGATCTATCTTCATGTTGTAGTACAAGTTGATATCAGAGTATGAATAAGTATAATTCAGATCTATCTTCATGTTGTAGTACAAGTTGATATCAGAGTATGAATAAGTATAATTTAGATCTATCTTCCTGTTGTAGTACAAGTTGATATCAGAGTATGAATAAGTATAATTCAGATCTATCTTCATGTTGTAGTACAAGTTGATATCAGAGTATGAATAAGTATAATTCAGATCTATCTTCATGTTGTAGTACAAGTTGATATCAGAGTATGAATAAGTATAATTCAGATCTATCTAAATGTTGTAGTACAAGCTGATATCAGAGATTGAATAAGTATAATTCAGATCTATCTTCATGTTGTAGTACAAGTTGATATCAGAGTATGAATAAGTATAATTCAGATCTATCTAAATGTTGTAGTACAAGCTGATATCAGAGATTGAATAAGTATAATTCAGATCTATCTTCATGTTGTAGTACAAGTTGATATCAGAGTATGAATAAGTATAATTCAGATCTATCTAAATGTTGTAGTACAAGCTGATATCAGAGATTGAATAAGTATAATTCAGATCTATCTTCATGTTGTAGTACAAGTTGATATCAGAGTATGAATAAGTATAATTCAGATCTATCTTCATGTTGTAGTACAAGTTGATATCAGAGTATGAATAAGTATAATTCAGATCTATCTTCATGTTGTAGTACAAGTTGATATCAGAGTATGAATAAGTATAATTCAGATCTATCTTCATGTTGTAGTACAAGTTGATGTCAGAGTATGAATAAGTATAATTCAGATCTATCTTCATGTTGTAGTACAAGTTGATATCAGAGTATGAATAAGTATAATTCAGATCTATCTTCATGTTGTAGTACAAGTTGATATCAGAGATTGAATAAGTATAATTCAGATCTATCTTCATGTTGTAGTACAAGTTGATATCAGAGGAAATTTCTATATTTCTGGCGGTGGACTGGGAGCACGATATCAAGTATCTCATATTAATTTCCACTGGGCTAAAACGTCAAACCGAGGTTCTGAACACACCTTTGATGGAACTGCTTTTCCCATGGAGGTAATGCCAATAGATAGCGTCTTTTACATCCTACATGAATGACATGAGTTTTGTTAGTGATAACAGTTTTGTTTTCCTGTTCACCCCAAAAAATTGTAATGATACCATGTTCTTTTCAGATTTTTGTAATCATCTATGATAAAATACCTACCCCCAACCAAAACGTCAACTACGTTTGACCAGTAACAAGTATGATATGTTTTTATTTTCAGACTGTATCTCCATACAATTTTAATTCCAAGAATCTTATGATCAGTCAATAAATGAAAGTCCTGTTTGGCACAGTTATTTGGTCAAGTCGATGCATAAACATTCAGTATAAATTATTATCAGTGCTGGGTATGATTTGAAATTACTTTTCATCCAAAAGCCATTTTTAGAGACATAATGATATAAAACATTATCATTTCAGTTCATTAAGTTTTCAGAAAACCTAAAAATAGTGTTGATTACACCCAGTAATGGGGAAGTTTTGAGAACAAGATTCTTTCTCCCAGGTTTTAATTATGCAACATATTTTTTTATTTTTTTTTATTTTGTAAGTTTTTTAATACATTTTATTTGTTTTTTATTTTGAAAGTGTTCTAATACATTTTATTTGTTTTATATTTTGTAAGTGTCCTAATATATTTTATTTGTTTTTTATTTTGTAAGTGTCCTAATACATTTTATTTGTTTTTTATTTTGTAAGTGTCCTAATATATTTTCTGAGGCAGTACATGGTTTAGATTAGGCAGTAATTAGTGTCCTTTTCACATGTTACCTCTAATTAAGGCGGAATATATCATGTTATCATATCCATTGATCTATATGACCATCCAACCATTTCTCATTCAATTTATGTGCAGCAATTTCAGTTCTTCACAAACTACCAACACCAGTCTGTGTAAGTAGCTTGCATATGTGGCAAGGATGAAGTCTATCAGTTTCAGTGTCAAAGGGCAAGGTCAGAAGAACTGAATGAAGGAAGCAAAATGCAATACACACATGATTGGTTAAAGAATGGAGTAACCCTATTTTCCAGTTGAGGATTCGGCAAAGCATGGGCCAATTCTAATTTTGAGTTTTAGATTTGGCAAAGTGTGAACTAATTTTATTTTTGAGTACAAGATTTGACAAAACATGGACTAATTCTATTTTTGAATGGGAGATTTGGCAAAGCATGTTCTAATTCTGTTTCTGAGTGCAAGATCTGGCAAAGTGTTGACTAATTGTATGTTTGAATAGAAGATTTGGCAAAACATGGACTAATTCTATTTTTGAATGGAAGATTTGGCAAAGCATGGACGAATTTTTTTTTAGTGCAAGATTTGGCAAAGTGTTGACTAATTCTATTTTTGAATAGAAGATTTGGCAAAGCATGGACTAATTCTATTTTTGAGTTCAATATTTGGCAGAGTGTTGACTAATTCTATTTCTGAGTGTAAGATTTGGCAAAGCATGGACTAATTCTATTTCTGAGTTCAAGATTTGGCAAAGTGTTGACTAATTCTATTTTTGAATGGAAGATTTGGCAAAGTATGGACTAATTCTATTTTTGAGTTCAAGATTTGGCAAAGTATTGACTAATTCTATTTTTGAATGGAAGATTTGGTAAAGCATGGACTAATTCTATTTTGAGTGCAAGATTTGGCAAAGCATGGACTAATTGTATTTTTGAATGGGAGATTTGGCAAAGCATGGACTAATTATATTTTTGAATGGAAGAACTGGCAAAGCATGGACTAATTATATTTTTCAAATGGATGATTTGGCAAAGCATGTACTAATTCTATTTTTGAATGGAAGATTTGACAAAGCATGGACTAATTCTATTTTTGAGTTCAATATTTGGCAGAGTGTTGACTAATTCTGTTTTTGAGTGTAAGATTTGGCAAAGCATGAACTAATTCTATTTTTGAGTTCAAGATTTGGCAAAGTGTTGACTAATTCTATTTTTGAATGGAAGATTTGGCAAAGTATGGACTAATTCTATTTTTAAGTTCAAGATTTGGCAAAGTATTGACTAATTCTATTTTTGAATGGAAGATTTGGTAAAGCATGGACTAATTCTATTTTGAGTGCAAGATTTGGCAAAGCATGGACTAATTGTATTTTTGAATGGAAGATTTGGCAAAGCATGGACTAATTATATTTTTGAATGGAAGAACTGGCAAAGCATGGACTAATTGTATTTTTGAATGGATGATTTGGCAAAGCATGGACTAATTATATTTTTGAATGGAAGAACTGGCAAAGCATGGACTAATTGTATTTTTGAATGGAAGATTTGGCAAAGCATGGACTAATTCTATTTTTGAATAGAAGATTTGGCAAAGCATGGACTAATTCTATTTTTGAATAGAAGATTTGGCAAAGCATGGACTAATTCTATTTTTGAATGGAAGAACTGGCAAAGCATGGACTAATTCTATTTTTGAATAGAAGATGTGGCAAAGCATGGACTAATTCTATTTTTGAGTGCAAGAAACTAATCCTATTTTTAATGAAAGATTTGGCAAAGCATGGATTAATTTTATTTTTGAATAGAAGATTTGGCAATGCATGGACTAATTCTATTTTTGAGTGGAAGTGGAATATTTGGCAAAGCATGGACTAATTCTATTTTTGAGTGTAAGATTTGACAAAGCATGGACTAATTTTATTTTTGAGTGGACGATTTGGCAAATCATGGACTAATTCTATTTTTTAGTGGAAGATTTGGCAAAGCATGGACTAATTCTTTTTTTGAGTGTAAGATTTGACAAAGCATGGACCAATTCTTTTTTTGAGTGTAAGATTTGACAAAGCATGGACTAATTCCATTTTTGAGTGTAAGATTTGGCAAAGCATGGACTAATTCTTTTTTTGAGTGTAACATTTGACAAAGCATGGACTAATTCTATTTTTGAGTGTA
The DNA here is from genome assembly GCA_028554795.2 of Sinohyriopsis cumingii. NCBI lineage: Eukaryota > Metazoa > Mollusca > Bivalvia > Unionida > Unionidae > Sinohyriopsis > Sinohyriopsis cumingii. Next base: position 232,686 of record JAPYKE020000175.1, read on the forward strand.
AGATTTGGCAAAGCATGGACTAATTCTATTTTTGAGTGGAAGATTTGACAAAGCATGGACTAATTCCATTTTTAAATGGAAGATTTTGACAAAGCATGGACTAATTCTATGTTTGAATGGAATATTTGGCAAAGCATGGACTAATTCCATCTTTAAATGGAAGATTTGACAAACCATGGACTAATTCTATTTTTTAGTGGAAGATTTGACAAAGCATGGACTAATTCTATTTTTACATGGAAGATTTGACAAAGCATGGACTAATTCTATTTTTGAGTGGACGATTTGACAAAGCATGGACTAATTCTATGTTTGAATGGAAGATTTGGCAAAGCATAGACTAATTCTATTTTTGAGTGTAAGATTTGGCAAAACATGGACTAATTCTTTTATTTTGAGTGGAAGATTTTGACAAAGCATGGACTAATTCTATGTTTGAATGGAAGACTTGGCAAAGCATGGACTAATTTCATTTTTAAATGGAAGATTTGACAAAGCATGGACTAACTGTTTTTGAGTGTAAGATTTGACAAAGCATGGACTAATTCTATGTTTGAATGGAAGATTTGGCAAAGCATGGACTAATTCCATTTTTAAATGGAAGATTTGACAAAGCATGGACTAATTCTATTTTTGAGTGGAAGATTTGACAAAGCATGGACTAATTCCATTTTTAAATGGAAAATTTGGCAAAGCATGGACTAATTCTATTTTTGAGTTCAAGATTTGGCAAAGTACTGACTAATTCTATTTTTGAATGGAAGATTTGGTAAAGCATGGACTAATTCTATTTTGAGTGCAAGATTTGGCAAAGCATGGATTAATTCTATTTTTGAGTGTAAGATTTGACAAAGCATGTACTAATTCCATTTTTAAATGGAAGATTTGACAAAGCATGGACTAATTCTATTTTTGAGTGGAAGATTTGGCAAAGCATGGACTAATTCCATTTTTAAATGGAAAATTTGGCAAAGCATGGACTAATTCTATTTTTGAGTTCAAGATTTGGCAAAGTATTGACTAATTCTATTTTTGAATGGAAGATTTGGTAAAGCATGGACTAATTCTATTTTGAGTGCAAGATTTGGCAAAGCATGGATTAATTCTATTTTTGAGTGTAAGATTTGACAAAGCATGTAGTAATTCTATTTTTGAGTGTAAGATTTGGCAAAGCATGGACTAATTCTATTTTTGAGTGTAAGATTTGACAAAGCATGGACTAATTCTATTTTTGAGTGGAAGATTTGGCAAAACATGGACTAATTCCATTTTTAAATGGAAAATTTGGCAAAGCATGGACTAATTCTATTTTTGAGTTCAAGATTTGGCAAAGTATTGACTAATTCTATTTTTGAATGGAAGATTTGGTAAAGCATGGACTAATTCTATTTTGAGTGCAAGATTTGGCAAAGCATGGATTAATTCTATTTTTGAGTGTAATATTTGACAAAGCATGTAGTAATTCTATTTTTGAGTGTAAGATTTGGCAAAGCATGGACTAATTCTATTTTTGAGTGTAAGATTTGACAAAGCATGGACTAATTCTATTTTTGAGTGGAAGATTTGGCAAAACATGGACTAATTCTATTTTTAGTGGAAGATTTGGCAAAGCATGGAATAATTCTATTTTTGAGTGTAAGATTTGGCAAAGTATGGACTAATTCTATTTTTGAGTGTAAGATTTGACAAAGCATAGACCAATTCTTTGTTTGAGTGTAAGATTTGACAAAGCATGGACTAATTCCATTTTTGAGTGTAAGATTTGGCAAAGCATGGGCTAATTCTTTTTTTGAGTGTAAGATTTGACAAAGCATGTACTAATTCTATTTTTGAGTGTAAGATTTGGCAAAGCATGGACTAATTCTATTTTTGAGTGGAAGATTTGACAAAGCATGGACTAATTCCATTTTTAAATGGAAGATTTTGACAAAGCATGGACTAATTCTATGTTTGGATGGAAGATTCGGCAAAGCATGGACTAATTCCATTTTTAAATGGAAGATTTGACAAAGCATGGACTAATTCTATTTTTTAGTGGAAGATTTGACAAAGCATGGACTAATTCTATTTTTACATGGAAGATTTGACAAAGCATGGACTAATTCTATTTTTGAGTGGAAGATTTGACAAAGCATGGACTAATTCTATGTTTGAATGGAAGATTTGGTAAAGCATGGACTAATTCTATTTTTGAGTGTAAGATTTGGCAAAGCATGGACTAATTCTTTTTTTGAGTGGAAGATTTTGACAAAGCATGGACTAATTCTATGTTTGAATGGAAGATTTGGCAAAGCATGGACTAATTCCATTTTTAAATGGAAGATTTGACAACGCATGGACTAATTCTATTTTTTAGTAGAAGATTTGACAAAGCATGGACTAATTCTATTTTTACATGGAAGATTTGACAAAGCATGGACTAATTCTATTTTTGAGTGGAAGATTTGACAAAGCATGGACTAATTCTATTTTTGAGTGTAAGATTTGGCAAAGCATGGACTAATTCTATTTTTACATGGAAGATTTGACAAAGCATGGACTAATTCTTTTTTTGAGTGGAAGATTTTGACAAAGCATGGACTAATTCTATGTTTGATTGGAAGATTTGGCAAAGCATGGACTAATTCCATTTTTAAATGGAAGATTTGACAAAGCATGGACTAACTATTTTTGGGTGTAAGATTTGACAAAGCATGGACTAATTCTATTTTTACATGGAAGATTTGACAAAGCATGGACTAATTCTTTTTTTGAGTGGAAGATTTTGACAAAGCATGGACTAATTCTATGTTTGATTGGAAGATTTGGCAAAGCATGGACTAATTCCATTTTTAAATGGAAAATTTGACAAAGCATGGACTAATTCTAGTTTTGAGTGGAAGATTTGACAAAGTATGGACTAATTCTATGTTTGAATGGAAGATTTGGCAAAGCATGGACTAATTCCATTTTTAAATGGAAGATTTGACAAAGCATGGACTAATTCTATTTTTGAGTGGAAGATTTGACAAAGCATGGACTAATTCCATTTTTAAATGGAAAATTTGGCAAAGCATGGACTAATTCTATTTTTGAGTTCAAGATTTGGCAAAGTATTGACTAATTCTGTTTTTGAACGGAAGATTTGGTAAAGCATGGACTAATTCTATTTTGAATGCAAGATTTGGCAAAGCATGGATTAATTCTATTTTTGAGTGTAAGATTTGACAAAGCATGGACTAATTCCATTTTTAAATGGAAAATTTGGCAAAGCATGGACTAATTCTATTTTTGAGTTCAAGATTTGGCAAAGTATTGACTAATTCTATTTTTGAATGGAAGATTTGGTAAAGCACGGACTAATTCTATTTTGAATGCAAGATTTGGCAAAGCATGGATTAATTCTATTTTTGAGTGTAAGATTTGACAAAGCATGTACTAATTCCATTTTTAAATGGAAGATTTGACAAAGCATGGACTAATTCTATTTTTGAGTGGAAGATTTGGCAAAGCATGGACTAATTCCAATTTTAAATGGAAAATTTGGAAAAGCATGGAATAATTCTATTTTTGAGTTCAAGATTTGGCAAAGTATTGACTAATTCTATTTTTGAATGGAAGATATGGTAAAGCATGGACTAATTCTATTTTTAGTGGAAGATTTGGCAAAGCATGGAATAATTCTATTTTTGAGTGTAAGATTTGGCAAAGTATGGACTAATTCTATTTTTGAGTGTAAGATTTGACAAAGCATGGACCAATTCTTTGTTTGAGTGTAAGATTTGACAAAGCATGGACTAATTTCATTTTTGAGTGTAAGATTTGGCAAAGCATGGACTAATTCTTTTTTTGAGTGTAAGATTTGACAAAGCATGTACTAATTCTATTTTTGAGTGTAAGATTTGGCAAAGCATGGACTAATTCTATTTTTGAGTGGAAGATTTGACAAAGCATGGACTAATTCCATTTTTAAATGGAAGATTTTGACAAAGCATGGACTAATTCTATGTTTGAATGGAAGATTCGGCAAAGCATGGACTAATTCCATTTTTAAATGGAAGAGTTGACAAAGCATGGACTAATTCTATTTTTACATGGAAGATTTGACAAAGCATGGACTAATTCTATTTTTGAGTGGAAGATTTGACAAAGCATGGACTAATTCTATGTTTGAATGGAAGATTTGGTAAAGCATGGACTAATTCTATTTTTGAGTGTAAGATTTGGCAAAGCATGGACTAATTCTTTTTTTGAGTGGAAGATTTTGACAAAGCATGGACTAATTCTATGTTTGAATGGAAGATTTGGCAAAGCATGGACTAATTCCATTTTTAAATGGAAGATTTGACAAGGCATGGACTAATTCTATTTTTTAGTAGAAGATTTGACAAAGCATGGACTAATTCTATTTTTACATGGAAGATTTGACAAAGCATGGACTAATTCTATTTTTGAGTGGAAGATTTGACAAAGCATGGACTAATTCTATGTTTGAATGGAAGATTTGGCAAAGCATGGACTAATTCTATTTTTGAGTGGAAGATTTGGCAAAGCATGGACTAATTCTATTTTTGAGTGTAAGATTTGGCAAAGCATGGACTAATTCTTTTTTTGAGTGGAAGATTTTGACAAAGCATGGACTAATTCTATGTTTGATTGGAAGATTTGGCAAAGCATGGACTAATTCCATTTTTAAATGGAAGATTTGACAAAGCATGGACTAACTATTTTTGGGTGTAAGATTTGACAAAGCATGGACTAATTCTATGTTTGAATGGAAGATTTGGCAAAGCATGGACTAATTCCATTTTTAAATGGAAGATTTGACAAAGCATGGACTAATTCTATTTTTGAGTGTAAGATTTGGCAAAGCATGGACTAATTCCATTTTTAAATGGAAAATTTGACAAAGCATGGACTAATTCTGTTGTTAAATGGAAGATTTGACAAAGCATGGACTAATTCTATTTTTGAGTGTTAGATTTGACAAAGCATGGACTAATTCTATTTTTGAGTGTTAGATTTGGCAAGGCATGGACTAATTCTATTTCTGAGTGTAAGATTTGACAAAGCATGGACTAATTCTATCTTGAAATGGAAGATTTGACAAAGCATGGACTAATTCTATTTTTGAGTGGAAGATTTTACAAAGCATGGACTAATTCTATGTTTGAATGGAAGATTTGGCAAAGCATGGACTAATTCCATTTTTAAGTGTAAGATTTGGCAAAGCATGGACTAATCTATTTTTAAATGGAAGATTTGACCAAGCATGGACTAATTCTATGTTTGAATGGAAGATTTGGCAAAGCATGGACTAATTCTATGTTTGAATGGAAGATTTGGCAAAGCATGGACTAATTCCATTTTTAAATGGAAGATTTGACAAAGCATGGACTAATTCTATTTTTGAGTGTAAGATTTGGCAAAGCATGGACTAATTCCATTTTTAAATGGAAAATTTGACAAAGCATGGACTAATTCTGTTGTTAAATGGAAGATTTGACAAAGCATGGACTAATTCTATTTTTGAGTGTTAGATTTGACAAAGCATGGACTAATTCTATTTTTGAGTGTTAGATTTGGCAAGGCATGGACTAATTCTATTTCTGAGTGTAAGATTTGACAAAGCATGGACTAATTCTATCTTGAAATGGAAGATTTGACAAAGCATGGACTAATTCTATTTTTGAGTGGAAGATTTTACAAAGCATGGACTAATTCTATGTTTGAATGGAAGATTTGGCAAAGCATGGACTAATTCCATTTTTAAGTGTAAGATTTGGCAAAGCATGGACTAATCTATTTTTAAATGGAAGATTTGACCAAGCATGGACTAATTCTATGTTTGAATGGAAGATTTGGCAAAGCATGGACTAATTCTATTTTTGAATAGAAGATTTGGCAAAGCATGGACTAATTCTATTTTTGAATAGAAGATTTGGCAAAGCATGGACTAATTCTATTTTTGAATGGAAGAACTGGCAAAGCATGGACTAATTCTATTTTTGAATAGAAGATGTGGCAAAGCATGGACTAATTCTATTTTTGAGTGCAAGAAACTAATCCTATTTTTAATGAAAGATTTGGCAAAGCATGGATTAATTTTATTTTTGAATAGAAGATTTGGCAATGCATGGACTAATTCTATTTTTGAGTGGAAGTGGAATATTTGGCAAAGCATGGACTAATTCTATTTTTGAGTGTAAGATTTGACAAAGCATGGACTAATTTTATTTTTGAGTGGACGATTTGGCAAATCATGGACTAATTCTATTTTTTAGTGGAAGATTTGGCAAAGCATGGACTAATTCTTTTTTTGAGTGTAAGATTTGACAAAGCATGGACCAATTCTTTTTTTGAGTGTAAGATTTGACAAAGCATGGACTAATTCCATTTTTGAGTGTAAGATTTGGCAAAGCATGGACTAATTCTTTTTTTGAGTGTAACATTTGACAAAGCATGGACTAATTCTATTTTTGAGTGTAAGATTTGGCAAAGCATGGACTAATTCTATTTTTGAGTGGAAGATTTGACAAAGCATGGACTAATTCCATTTTTAAATGGAAGATTTTGACAAAGCATGGACTAATTCTATGTTTGAATGGAATATTTGGCAAAGCATGGACTAATTCCATCTTTAAATGGAAGATTTGACAAACCATGGACTAATTCTATTTTTTAGTGGAAGATTTGACAAAGCATGGACTAATTCTATTTTTACATGGAAGATTTGACAAAGCATGGACTAATTCTATTTTTGAGTGGACGATTTGACAAAGCATGGACTAATTCTATGTTTGAATGGAAGATTTGGCAAAGCATAGACTAATTCTATTTTTGAGTGGAAGATTTGGCAAAACATGGACTAATTCTTTTATTTTGAGTGGAAGATTTTGACAAAGCATGGACTAATTCTATGTTTGAATGGAAGACTTGGCAAAGCATGGACTAATTTCATTTTTAAATGGAAGATTTGACAAAGCATGGACTAACTGTTTTTGAGTGTAAGATTTGACAAAGCATGGACTAATTCTATGTTTGAATGGAAGATTTGGCAAAGCATGGACTAATTCCATTTTTAAATGGAAGATTTGACAAAGCATGGACTAATTCTATTTTTGAGTGGAAGATTTGACAAAGCATGGACTAATTCCATTTTTAAATGGAAAATTTGGCAAAGCATGGACTAATTCTATTTTTGAGTTCAAGATTTGGCAAAGTACTGACTAATTCTATTTTTGAATGGAAGATTTGGTAAAGCATGGACTAATTCTATTTTGAGTGCAAGATTTGGCAAAGCATGGATTAATTCTATTTTTGAGTGTAAGATTTGACAAAGCATGTACTAATTCCATTTTTAAATGGAAGATTTGACAAAGCATGGACTAATTCTATTTTTGAGTGGAAGATTTGGCAAAGCATGGACTAATTCCATTTTTAAATGGAAAATTTGGCAAAGCATGGACTAATTCTATTTTTGAGTTCAAGATTTGGCAAAGTATTGACTAATTCTATTTTTGAATGGAAGATTTGGTAAAGCATGGACTAATTCTATTTTGAGTGCAAGATTTGGCAAAGCATGGATTAATTCTATTTTTGAGTGTAAGATTTGACAAAGCATGTAGTAATTCTATTTTTGAGTGTAAGATTTGGCAAAGCATGGACTAATTCTATTTTTGAGTGTAAGATTTGACAAAGCATGGACTAATTCTATTTTTGAGTGGAAGATTTGGCAAAACATGGACTAATTCCATTTTTAAATGGAAAATTTGGCAAAGCATGGACTAATTCTATTTTTGAGTTCAAGATTTGGCAAAGTATTGACTAATTCTATTTTTGAATGGAAGATTTGGTAAAGCATGGACTAATTCTATTTTGAGTGCAAGATTTGGCAAAGCATGGATTAATTCTATTTTTGAGTGTAATATTTGACAAAGCATGTAGTAATTCTATTTTTGAGTGTAAGATTTGGCAAAGCATGGACTAATTCTATTTTTGAGTGTAAGATTTGACAAAGCATGGACTAATTCTATTTTTGAGTGGAAGATTTGGCAAAACATGGACTAATTCTATTTTTAGTGGAAGATTTGGCAAAGCATGGAATAATTCTATTTTTGAGTGTAAGATTTGGCAAAGTATGGACTAATTCTATTTTTGAGTGTAAGATTTGACAAAGCATAGACCAATTCTTTGTTTGAGTGTAAGATTTGACAAAGCATGGACTAATTCCATTTTTGAGTGTAAGATTTGGCAAAGCATGGGCTAATTCTTTTTTTGAGTGTAAGATTTGACAAAGCATGTACTAATTCTATTTTTGAGTGTAAGATTTGGCAAAGCATGGACTAATTCTATTTTTGAGTGGAAGATTTGACAAAGCATGGACTAATTCCATTTTTAAATGGAAGATTTTGACAAAGCATGGACTAATTCTATGTTTGGATGGAAGATTCGGCAAAGCATGGACTAATTCCATTTTTAAATGGAAGATTTGACAAAGCATGGACTAATTCTATTTTTACATGGAAGATTTGACAAAGCATGGACTAATTCTATTTTTACATGGAAGATTTGACAAAGCATGGACTAATTCTATTTTTGAGTGGAAGATTTGACAAAGCATGGACTAATTCTATGTTTGAATGGAAGATTTGGTAAAGCATGGACTAATTCTATTTTTGAGTGTAAGATTTGGCAAAGCATGGACTAATTCTTTTTTTGAGTGGAAGATTTTGACAAAGCATGGACTAATTCTATGTTTGAATGGAAGATTTGGCAAAGCATGGACTAATTCCATTTTTAAATGGAAGATTTTACAACGCATGGACTAATTCTATTTTTTAGTAGAAGATTTGACAAAGCATGGACTAATTCTATTTTTACATGGAAGATTTGACAAAGCATGGACTAATTCTATTTTTGAGTGGAAGATTTGACAAAGCATGGACTAATTCTATTTTTGAGTGTAAGATTTGGCAAAGCATGGACTAATTCTATTTTTACATGGAAGATTTGACAAAGCATGGACTAATTCTTTTTTTGAGTGGAAGATTTTGACAAAGCATGGACTAATTCTATGTTTGATTGGAAGATTTGGCAAAGCATGGACTAATTCCATTTTTAAATGGAAGATTTGACAAAGCATGGACTAACTATTTTTGGGTGTAAGATTTGACAAAGCATGGACTAATTCTATTTTTACATGGAAGATTTGACAAAGCATGGACTAATTCTTTTTTTGAGTGGAAGATTTTGACAAAGCATGGACTAATTCTATGTTTGATTGGAAGATTTGGCAAAGCATGGACTAATTCCATTTTTAAATGGAAAATTTGACAAAGCATGGACTAATTCTAGTTTTGAGTGGAAGATTTGACAAAGTATGGACTAATTCTATGTTTGAATGGAAGATTTGGCAAAGCATGGACTAATTCCATTTTTAAATGGAAGATTTGACAAAGCATGGACTAATTCTATTTTTGAGTGGAAGATTTGACAAAGCATGGACTAATTCCATTTTTAAATGGAAAATTTGGCAAAGCATGGACTAATTCTATTTTTGAGTTCAAGATTTGGCAAAGTATTGACTAATTCTGTTTTTGAACGGAAGATTTGGTAAAGCATGGACTAATTCTATTTTGAATGCAAGATTTGGCAAAGCATGGATTAATTCTATTTTTGAGTGTAAGATTTGACAAAGCATGGACTAATTCCATTTTTAAATGGAAAATTTGGCAAAGCATGGACTAATTCTATTTTTGAGTTCAAGATTTGGCAAAGTATTGACTAATTCTATTTTTGAATGGAAGATTTGGTAAAGCACGGACTAATTCTATTTTGAATGCAAGATTTGGCAAAGCATGGATTAATTCTATTTTTGAGTGTAAGATTTGACAAAGCATGTACTAATTCCATTTTTAAATGGAAGATTTGACAAAGCATGGACTAATTCTATTTTTGAGTGGAAGATTTGGCAAAGCATGGACTAATTCCAATTTTAAATGGAAAATTTGGAAAAGCATGGAATAATTCTATTTTTGAGTTCAAGATTTGGCAAAGTATTGACTAATTCTATTTTTGAATGGAAGATATGGTAAAGCATGGACTAATTCTATTTTTAGTGGAAGATTTGGCAAAGCATGGAATAATTCTATTTTTGAGTGTAAGATTTGGCAAAGTATGGACTAATTCTATTTTTGAGTGTAAGATTTGACAAAGCATGGACCAATTCTTTGTTTGAGTGTAAGATTTGACAAAGCATGGACTAATTTCATTTTTGAGTGTAAGATTTGGCAAAGCATGGACTAATTCTTTTTTTGAGTGTAAGATTTGACAAAGCATGTACTAATTCTATTTTTGAGTGTAAGATTTGGCAAAGCATGGACTAATTCTATTTTTGAGTGGAAGATTTGACAAAGCATGGACTAATTCCATTTTTAAATGGAAGATTTTGACAAAGCATGGACTAATTCTATGTTTGAATGGAAGATTCGGCAAAGCATGGACTAATTCCATTTTTAAATGGAAGAGTTGACAAAGCATGGACTAATTCTATTTTTACATGGAAGATTTGACAAAGCATGGACTAATTCTATTTTTGAGTGGAAGATTTGACAAAGCATGGACTAATTCTATGTTTGAATGGAAGATTTGGTAAAGCATGGACTAATTCTATTTTTGAGTGTAAGATTTGGCAAAGCATGGACTAATTCTTTTTTTGAGTGGAAGATTTTGACAAAGCATGGACTAATTCTATGTTTGAATGGAAGATTTGGCAAAGCATGGACTAATTCCATTTTTAAATGGAAGATTTGACAAGGCATGGACTAATTCTATTTTTTAGTAGAAGATTTGACAAAGCATGGACTAATTCTATTTTTACATGGAAGATTTGACAAAGCATGGACTAATTCTATTTTTGAGTGGAAGATTTGACAAAGCATGGACTAATTCTATGTTTGAATGGAAGATTTGGCAAAGCATGGACTAATTCTATTTTTGAGTGGAAGATTTGGCAAAGCATGGACTAATTCTATTTTTGAGTGTAAGATTTGGCAAAGCATGGACTAATTCTTTTTTTGAGTGGAAGATTTTGACAAAGCATGGACTAATTCTATGTTTGATTGGAAGATTTGGCAAAGCATGGACTAATTCCATTTTTAAATGGAAGATTTGACAAAGCATGGACTAACTATTTTTGGGTGTAAGATTTGACAAAGCATGGACTAATTCTATGTTTGAATGGAAGATTTGGCAAAGCATGGACTAATTCCATTTTTAAATGGAAGATTTGACAAAGCATGGACTAATTCTATTTTTGAGTGTAAGATTTGGCAAAGCATGGACTAATTCCATTTTTAAATGGAAAATTTGACAAAGCATGGACTAATTCTGTTGTTAAATGGAAGATTTGACAAAGCATGGACTAATTCTATTTTTGAGTGTTAGATTTGACAAAGCATGGACTAATTCTATTTTTGAGTGTTAGATTTGGCAAGGCATGGACTAATTCTATTTCTGAGTGTAAGATTTGACAAAGCATGGACTAATTCTATCTTGAAATGGAAGATTTGACAAAGCATGGACTAATTCTATTTTTGAGTGGAAGATTTTACAAAGCATGGACTAATTCTATGTTTGAATGGAAGATTTGGCAAAGCATGGACTAATTCCATTTTTAAGTGTAAGATTTGGCAAAGCATGGACTAATCTATTTTTAAATGGAAGATTTGACCAAGCATGGACTAATTCTATGTTTGAATGGAAGATTTGGCAAAGCATGGACTAATTCTATGTTTGAATGGAAGATTTGGCAAAGCATGGACTAATTCCATTTTTAAATGGAAGATTTGACAAAGCATGGACTAATTCTATTTTTGAGTGTAAGATTTGGCAAAGCATGGACTAATTCCATTTTTAAATGGAAAATTTGACAAAGCATGGACTAATTCTGTTGTTAAATGGAAGATTTGACAAAGCATGGACTAATTCTATTTTTGAGTGTTAGATTTGACAAAGCATGGACTAATTCTATTTTTGAGTGTTAGATTTGGCAAGGCATGGACTAATTCTATTTCTGAGTGTAAGATTTGACAAAGCATGGACTAATTCTATCTTGAAATGGAAGATTTGACAAAGCATGGACTAATTCTATTTTTGAGTGGAAGATTTTACAAAGCATGGACTAATTCTATGTTTGAATGGAAGATTTGGCAAAGCATGGACTAATTCCATTTTTAAGTGTAAGATTTGGCAAAGCATGGACTAATCTATTTTTAAATGGAAGATTTGACCAAGCATGGACTAATTCTATGTTTGAATGGAAGATTTGGCAAAGCATGGACTAATTCTTTTTTTGAGTGTAAGATTTGACAAAGCATTTACTAATTCTATGTTTGAATGGAAGATTTGGCAAAGCATGGACTAATTCCATTTTTAAATGGAAAATTTGGCAAAGCATGGACTAATTCTATTTTTTAATGGAAAATTTGGCAAAACATGGACAAACTCTATTTTTGAGTGCAAGATTTTGCAAGGCATGGACTAATTCCATTTTTGAGTGGAAAATTTGGCAAAGCATGGACTAATTCTATTTTTAAATGGAAGATTCATTGTCACGCCAGCTGAATCTGGTTTAAGGCCCATTTGATTTTTGTTAGCATGAAACTTTCTGCTATTTAAGACTAATACATTCATATAACAACACAAACATCAATAGGAGCAGATTCGGGGTGGGAAGGGGTAGGATGGAGTGCAGCTGGTATCCCTCCCCCCCCCCCCCCCGAAACCAAATGAGTATAAAACTGCTGAAGTTTCCCTTACAATTAGCTGGTTAAAATTATGGCCTGGAAATGCAAGAGCTTCCAGGACTTGACCCCTTTTGTCCCCTCCAAGGGATGAATCCCACAGACCCCCACCTGCTTGTTTACATTTCCCATAAAATGACATTTTGAATCATCCACTGATGGATTCTTCATAGTATCCTATGCACAATGAGTCATGTAATGCTATTATTACTACTACTATTACTACTACTATTACAACTACTATTACAACTACCATTACAACAACTACTACTACTGTTACTACTACTATTGCTACTATTACTGCTACTACTACTGTTACTACTACTACTACTTTACCGCTCCGTTGGCCTAGTGGTTAGAGCATCTGCCTCAGATGTGGGAGGATGTGGGTTTGATCCTCGGCCAAGTCATACCAAGGACTGCTTCACTTGGCGCTCAGCATTAAGAGGTTAGTGTTAGGACTGGTTGGCCTGGTTTCAGGATAATGTGACTGGGTGGGACATCATGCTACATGTCTGCAGCATGATGTCCCAGTGCTAGACATCACTATACACTGCAGACATCGTAGCAATATGACTGAAAAATTATTAAAGCTACATTAAAAATCCAAATCACACACACACACACACACAAATATACTACTACTACTATTACTAAGTAATCCACTACAGCATTAGGAAGATGCTGGAAATTCATTATATAGATGCTGGACATTAAGCTTATCTGTAAAACTTGTAAATCACAAATGGATATAACTTTTTTTAAAGATTGTACTATACATTAACGTAATCAGGTCATCTATATACTATACTTTAATAAGTTAATATAAAGTACATGTACCTATATTTAATTTGCTCAGGTGGGGGATAGGGTGTGTTTTGCAGCAGAACAAAAAAAATTTTTTTCCAGGACAGACTGATGAAAGGATAATGGCCAATATAAACTGCTTACCCTTCACATATACTCCATTTACAGGTACTAGCCTAATTAAAGAAATAAGAAAGCTTTCAAACCGTGATAGCCTGATTCTTTGATTGCTTATGTCAATAAACTTGTTTCATTTCACATCACTGTTACAGTCTATATTCTTCACAATGAAGTAAGTCTTCTGCTTTGTGACTCAAAGAGAGACACACATGGCTGATAACTTGTTCTCTAATCATAATTACGCTAAAACAGTTGGTAAAATATCACATACCAACATTTAAACAATATTGCATTGCAACATTTAAACAATATTGCATTGCAACATTTAAACACTATTGCATTGCAACAATTAAACAATATCACATTGCAACATTTAAACAATACCACATTTCAACATTTAAACAATTTCACACTGCAACATTTAACAATATCACATTGCAACAATTAAACAATACCACATTGCACATTGCACATATAAACAATACCACATTGCACATTTAAACAATATCACACTGCACATTCAAGAAATACTACATTGCACATTTAAATAATATCATGTTTCATGTTTAAACAATCACACATTAAAACAATACCACATTGCTCATTAAAACAAAATATCAGTACACATTAAAACAATATCACAGTGCACATTAAAACAAAATCACAGTGCACATTAAAACAAAATCACAGTACACATTAAAACAATATCACACTACACATTAAAAAAATCACAGTGCATATTTAAACTATCACTACACAGTTAAATAATACAGCATTGCAAAATCCAAACAATACCACATTGCACGTTAAAACAATACCACATTGCACATTAAAACAATACCACATTGTGCATTTAAACACTATCACAGTACACATTTAAACACTATCACAGTACACATTTAAACAATATCACAGTGCACATTTAAACACTATCAGAGTACACATTTAAACAATATCACAGTACACATTTAAACAATATCACAGTACACATTTAAACACTGTCACAGTACACATTTAAACAATATCACAGTACACATTTAAACAATATCACAGTGCACATTTAAACACTATCACAGTACACATTTAAACACTATCACAATACACATTTAAACAATCTCACAGTGCACATTTAAACACTATAACAGTACACATTTAAACACTATCACAGTACACATTTAAACAATATCACAGTACACATTTAAACACTGTCACAGTACACATTTAAACAATATCACAGTACACATTTAAACAATCTCACAGTGCACATTTAAACACTGTGCCAGTACACATTTAAACACTATCACAGTACACATTTGAACAATATCACAGTACACATTTAAACAATATCACAGTACACATTTAAACAATCTCACAGTGCACATTTAAACACTATAACAGTACACATTTAAACACTATCACAGTACACATTTAAACAATATCACAGTACACATTTAAACACTGTCACAGTACACATTTAAACAATATCACAGTACACATTTAAACAATCTCACAGTGCACATTTAAACACTGTGCCAGTACACATTTAAACACTATCACAGTACACATTTGAACAATATCACAGTACACATTTAAACACTATCACAGTACACATTTAAACAATACCACATTGCACATTTAAACACTGTCACAGTACACATTTAAACAATACCACATTGCACATTTAAACACTGTCACAGTACACATTTAAACACTATCACGGTACACATTTAAACTATCACAGTACACATTTAAACACTGTCACAGTACACATTTAAACACTATCACGGTACACATTTAAACAATCTCACAGTGCACATTTAAACACTATCACGGTACACATTTAAACTATCACAGTACACATTTAAACACTGTCACAGTACACATTTAAACAATACCACATTGCACATTTAAACACTTTCACAGAACACATTTAAACAATATCACAGTACACATTTAAACACTGTCACGATACACATTAAAACAATAACACATTGCACATTTAAACACTGTCACAGTACACATTTAAACAATATCACATTGCACATTTAAACAATATGACAGTACACATTAAAACAATATCATAGTTCACATTTAAACAATCACAGTGCATATTAAGACAATATCACAATGCACATTTAAACAATATCATAGTACACATTAAAACAATATCACCATGCACATTTAAACAATATGACAATACACATTTAAAGAATATCACAGTGCACATTAAAACAAAATCACAGTACACATTAAAACAATATCACAGTGCACATTTAAACAATATCATAGTACACATTTAAACAATATCACGGTACACATTTAAACAATATGACTTCACATTTAAACAGTATCATAGTACACATTAAAACAATATTGTAGTACACATTTAAACTATCACAGTACACAATAAAACAATATTACAGTGCATATTTAAACAATATCACGGTACACATCAAAACAATATTACAGTGCACATCAAAACAATATTACAGTGCACATTTAAACAATACCACATTGCACATTCAAAGAATATCACATTACACATTCAAATAATATCACAGTGCACATCTAAACAATATCGCATTGTAGCAGCATAAATATGATTGTCATACCATAAATGTTCAGCTGATCTAATACATATTTTTTCAAAGTAATCAGCACTGCACACAGCTTATTTTTAAAATTGCGCTTTACATGTCAAAATATATGACCTTCATATAGTATATAAAATTTTCATAGCTTTACATTACATCATTTTCTGTAAAAATGCTAAAACAGAGCCTGGACTAACATTGTAAAATTCTAAGTTACAAATGGTCATATCTTCATTATAACTATTATAAACATGTAAAAATAAAATGAAATCTTGTAGACCATTATAAAATGATTTCAGTTTCATTATTTTACATAACTTAGTTGTTAGCTCACACTAAATGTCTATGTAAACCAATGCCACAGCCCTGTGTCTATCATTC
This sequence comes from Sinohyriopsis cumingii, assembly GCA_028554795.2. Classification (NCBI taxonomy): domain Eukaryota; kingdom Metazoa; phylum Mollusca; class Bivalvia; order Unionida; family Unionidae; genus Sinohyriopsis; species Sinohyriopsis cumingii. The sequence continues at coordinate 249,373 of JAPYKE020000175.1, forward strand.
ATTCCTCTGTCCTTCCACATTTGCTATTTTTGACTCGATAAAAACTGATGAGCGATGTTGGGTAGTATGTATTAGAGTGTTCTGTTGGACATGCTCTACCAAAAATGTATTTGACATGATTCCCTTAGCATCCACATGGTTTCCATAACAATCAATTCAATAACTTGTATTCAGCTTTGCCAAAATGATTAAGCCAATTTTTATTAAATAATGTCAGTTTGACTCCCCTACCAGCTATATGGAAAACATATTTTCAACTTCCTCTCCTGAGCAACTGAGCCAGTTTTGACCAGTCTTGGTTGGAATGTTTCTTAAGATATGCACTATAAAACTTAGATTGGGAGTGACTCAGCTAGAAATGGAGTGGCTTCCTTTGTAACCATCTGGAAAGCCTACTTTAAACAGTTTTTCATGAACAGCTAATCCAGTGTTGATGAAACGTGATAGGAATGTTTCGTAGGACATGCTTTCTTATAACTGGCTTTGGGATGGATTACATTTAAGTGTGGCTTTCGTAAAACTATATGGAATACCAATTTCTTCTTCTCCACAGTGAGAAGAAGAACTGGTTGTTATGGAAGTCACACTTTCTGCCATTTTAAATCAAACTAGATGGTAATGTTCTTAGGTTATGTTTGATTAGTTTTATTTGCAAGAAGACTTGCTTAGCAAAGGAATTGATTTCATAGCAACTAGTGGAAAAATATATTTTCAGCCTCCCCTATAAAATGACTGAGATGATTTTGATACAACTTGGTATGAGCAATTTATAAGATGACCAGATTTTCTTCCCTCGGATGGGTGTTGTTTCTATATCAACTACATAAAGAACTTTATTTTCAATTATTTTCTCAGAATGCCTGAACCAAATTGTATTCAACTTGGTAGGACTCTTCAGTCTACATCTTGGACCAGATTTATTTTCAAGATGGCTCCTCTAGCAAAAATGTTGCTTTTGCAGTGAGTTGGTAAAAAAAATATCATATTTTTGCTTTCTTCTCCAGATTTCACTCAGTCAAAATATTTCTTTGGACATGACCTGTCAATATTTTGGTCCACATTGGTTCCCTTGGAAACTATTGCTTCTTAAGCTTCCATGTAGGAAACATGTTTTCAACTAATTTTTTAGCATGACTGAATCAGTTTTGCTCAAACTAGCTTTCCTAGCAATGGTGTGATACCCATAGCAAGCATGTGCCAAATTTATTTTCAGTTTCTTCTCCAGAATCAAAGGGTCAGTTATGATCAGTCATGGTAGCTTTGTTTCTCAGCAGTATTGAAACCATGTACAAAGCCTATTTTCAGTTTTTTTTGTCATGAGGTGCTAATCCAAGATTTGATCAACCTTGGCTGGAATCTTTTATTTGGGATGGTGCAACTGGAAAAAGTGTGACTTCCATAACACCCAGTTCTTCTTTTTAGCAGCTGAGCCAAATTTTATCAGCTTTTGTATGAGTGTTGCTTATGTTATGTTATATCATAATTTTGGGCAGGGTGGCTGACCTCACCATATATTGTGGGTTTCATAAAATTGTTAGGTCTTCTCTCTAGAATGGCTGAACCTAGATTGATTCAAATTCATCAAAACTATTCATATGACAGAATTTGTCACGTTTTTGTGCTAAAAAGAAATCAGGATTGTATGTATAGAAATTGCCTCAATCTGCAATCATAAGGGTTGGGATTTATATATAAAAAACCTGCTCTTTCATCAATCTTGCACAAGAAGAAAACAAAATTGAGTTTAGATCTTCCAGTTAAGCAATAAGGCTGTTCTTTTTTTGACGAAAAAATTTATATTGAAATTGTGATATTATAAATGTTATCTTATCAGCACTTTTGTCCATGTTTTTATTTTGTTTGCCTATTTTGTACTTGTGCATTTCTTGCTCCTTATTATCAATATTCCAGTATCTCCTTGTAGTTACAGATTGTGTCCCTCATTATCAATATTCCAATATCTGATAGTACCTACACATTGTTTCCCACATTATCAATATTCCAATACATCCTTGTAGCTACACATTGTGTCCCCAATTATCAATATATCAATATCTGATAGTACCTACACATTGTGTCCCACATTATCAATATTCCAATATCTGATAGTACCTAGACATTGTGCCCCAAATTATCAATATTCCAATATCTTCTTGTAGCTACACATTGTACCCCTCATTATCAATATTCCAATATCTCTTTGTAGCTACACATTATGCCCCTTGTTAAGTATTCCCATATCTCCTTGCAGCTACATATTGTGTCCCGAACTATATTTATTCCATTATCTCCTTGTACCTACAAATTGTGCCCATTATTATTAATATTCCAATATCTCCTTATAGCTACACATTCTGACTCAAATTATCAATATTCCAATATATCCTTGTAGCTACACATTGTGTCCCACGTTATCAATATTCCAATATCTCCTTGTAGTTATACATTGTATCCCACATTATCAATATTCCAATACATCCTTGTAGCTACCTATTGTGTCCTACATTATGAATATTCCAATATTTCCTTGTAGCTACACAGTGTCCCACGTTATCAATATTTCAATATCTCCTTGTAGCTACACATTGTGCACTTTAAAGATGAGTATGGCAATTTTACTGAGGCTGTTAAGCATCCAGATGGCCTGGCGGTACTGGGCTTCATGTTCAAGGTAAATTACAGAAACACTCCAAGTGTTCACATTCACGTATATTCCTGTTAAGTGATAAATCAATCCAAGCAAATATGCACAACAAAGCAATGTCATTTTCACTTTCTTCTTTATATGCAATGCATAAAATGGTGTAGTCATGTGATAATATTTATGGACTTTACTGATGTACATTTCTTGAAGGTCAATAATTATATCTTCTTTAGTGTTCTCACTGATATCAAGGTATATGCATTTTTTGATACCTGCGTTTGTGATATGCCATCGGGAAAAAGTTAATATCTAAGTGAATGAAGTCAAATTCAATCGCAAAAGATATATATATATATATACAATAAAATTATCAAATATACCCACTTGTAAGTTGAGTCTAACTTCAAACTGCACAGATCATGATCTGTCATCACATAATGTGCTGACCAGTCTGGGTCTGTGTTGTTGTTAGAAGTAATCATTGGAATTAAAAACATGCCAGTGCATTATGCAGTGGCAAATCAGGGTCTATGTTGTTTGTTAGGAGTAATCAGAAGGATAAAAAATATATGCCAGTGCATTATGCAATAGAAAATCAGGGTCTGTGTTGATTGTTAGGAGTGATCAGAGGGATAAAAAATATATGCCAGTGCATTATGCAATGGCAAATCAGGGTCTGTGTTGTTTGCAGGTGGACTTGGCTTGTTAGTGTGTATATATGGTAAGTGTAAAATAAAGAATGAATATAAATAAATCTGAGATTGCTATTGAATATTATATGAGAAGAATGACATTAATTCATAATCTATCTGATATCATTATTTTACTTTTAATAATTAAAATTGTGGTAGGATACATGGCAAATGAGTAGCACTGGAATTTTACTTTGATATGGAAATAAAAAACATACAGTGATTTAATGCCATTACTGCACGTATGACTACAGGTAGTACAACTATGGTAATACCGGAACATTGCCAAAAGATGCAATGAATGCATGAAAATTTCTGTTGATAAAAATCACTTTTGATTCATAAAAATTACACTTAGTTTTAAAACTCTGAAACTGACAATCATTCTTTATCTTGATTTGATTTGATACTTCATGGTATAGCAACACATGTGGGTTATTTATTGAGGCAATTAAAGTAAATTTCCTTGCCCAGGGGCAATCTGTCATCTTCGAACAAGCATTGTTGTATGAAGAAAAAAATTAGATGATGTCAGCTTCGGACATGGGAGATATTTTAAAAATTTTAATGGACACATTAATTTCGTCATCAGTAAGGTCAAGTTTGAACATTTAATTTACATCTGTGATATTTTGATCTCCTCATCATTTCTCATGTACAGATGTCAATTTCAATGTGTCAATTTCAGTAATTAATCTGAACATTGTCTGATGTACATGTTTACACAATTTCAGGTGAGCTCTGCTGACAGTGATCCCTATGAAATCTTACTGCAAAAAAGTGCTGATGTAGTATATTATGGTAATATTAAGTTAAAATATATTTCATTGTATCACAAGATATAAATATAATTTGTCAGAATTTGTGACTATGATTTTCATAACTGTTTGGATCATAGAAGAATTTTGTAAATTTGTTATTTCGTATCATATCATTTAGTCATTAATTGTTTTGTAGTCATATCTATTTTCTTTTTCAACTTCTCCAAGTTGAAATTTGAAATTTGTTGAAACTTGTATGAGAATAATGTCTTTCATGATTCATAGTTAAATTCAAAAACAGCTCAATGAGATAAAATACAGGGTTGGTGAATAAACTCTTTTCAGAAAGAAACAAACAGTGCTTTAGAAAAGATAGAATTACTATCATTGACAGTTAGTTGTACTTGAAAGTGAAATGTTGGGTGTTTTTGTAGTAATTCTAACCAGACTGATCCAGATTTGATTTCTATAATTTGTGAGAAAATATGTAAACTTCACACTTTATCTGGAAGCTGTTGATCTAGCATCTGATTGACTGATCTTGTTTCCACCCTGGAAACAATATTTCTGATCCAATATTTATGAACTGATCTTGATTCAGATTGGCTGATCTTGTTTCCACCCTGTAAGACATATTTTAGACCCTGCATGAATCAAACTTGAAATTAGGGTTTATATCATCAAGAGCTTGAATAAGTCAAATAATTAGCAAGATCTGCATATCAAATAATTAGCAACATCCACACATCAGATAATTAGCAAGATCCACATATCAAATAATTAGCAAGATCCACACATCAAATAATTAGCACGATCCACCCATGAAATAATTAGCAACATCCATACATCAAATAATTAGCAAGATCCACATATCAAATAATTAGCAAGATCCACATATCAAATAATTAGCAATAATTAGCAAGATCCACACATCAAATAATTAGCAAGATGCACACGTCAAATAATTAGCAAGATCCACATATCAAATAATTAGCAAGATCTACACATCAAATAATTAGCAAGATCCACACATCAAATAATTAGCAAGATCCACACATCAAATAATTAGCAAGATCCACATATCAAATAATTAGCAAGATCCACACATCAAATAATTAGCAAGATCCACCCATGAAATAATTAGCAACATCCATACATCAAATAATTAGCAAGATCCACATATCAAATAATTAGCAAGATCCACATATCAAATAATTAGCAGGATCCACCCATCAAATAATTAGCAAGATACACTCATCAAATAATTAGCAAGATCCATACATTAAATAATTAGCAAGATCCACATATCAAATAATTAGCAAGATCCACATATCAAATAATTAACAATAATTAGCAAGATCCACACATCAAATAATTAGCAAGATCTACACATCAAATAATTAGCAAGATCCACACATCAAATAATTAGCAAGATCCACACATGAAATAATTAGCAAGATCCACACATCAAATAATTAGCAAGATCCACATATCAAATAATTAGCAAGATCCACACATGAAAAAATTGGCAAGATCCACAAATCCAATAATTAGCAAGATCCACATATGAAATAATTAGCAAGATCCACACATCAAATAATTAGCAAGATCCACACATCCAATAATTAGCAAGATCCACACATCCAATAATTAGCAAGATCCACACATCCAATAATTAGCAAGATCCACACATCAAATAATTAGCAAGATCCACACATGAAATACTTAGCAAGATCCACACATCAAATAATTAGCAAGATCCACATATCAAATAATTAGCAAGATCCACACATCAAATAATTAGCAAGATCCACACATCAAAATAATGACTGGCAGAATTTGCTACTATTTTCAAAGCTGTATTTGTGATCTGATAGAAGGACAATTACAGAACATGTGTTGTCATCAGGTGATCCAAATCATTATGTTATTTTATTTTATACTGTAAATTTTCAGTTTGATTAAATTAATAAAAATTGTAAACATAACTGTAGAAAAGAAACTGCTTAACATAACAACCTTTCAACAATGAACTTATCTTAAGTCATAAACCAAATCTCATTTTTTTTACTGCTGGTATGTACATTAATATTTTTTACTGCTGGTATGTACATTAATTTTTTATGACTGAGGGGTGTGTAACAACTGTAACATACTATGATTGTGAATAAGATATATTTTGGACACATGGAAACAGAAAATTTACAGCTGTTGTGTACTTGTAAAATCTTGCATCATTTAAGATTTCATGAGCTGAATAACTAAGAAAGTTTCTAATCCAAACATTATTTCTTTATTATCGACTAGAAAAGCTTGTTCTGGTTAAGCCCATTTGTGACAGATAAAGTGTTCATTTTAATTTTTAGAGCATTAATTTTAAGACAGTTTTTGTAAAAATCAATTGTGTTACAGTCCAGTAACATACATAACTGTGGTCTAGAAATAGTCTATTCTATAAATCAGAAAAAGACAGTGAACAGTATGTCTGCTTCTTTACATTGAAAACTTCTGTTTAGTTTTAAATGCAGATAAGTTGACAGTGTTAAGGACCTCCTAGTGACAAACAGGTTAGAAATTATAAATTGATGGATGAAATAACAAAGATATGTGCATTATTGATATCATCAATTCTTTTCATTTTTAAGAGTGGTAGGGGTTTATAAACAAATGGGGGGTGTGTGCAAATACTATATTATTACAGTTTTTGTATTAAACCTGTGAGTATTCCAAGAGTTTACTAAATTAATGTTGTTTAGATAAAAAGAGCAGTGATCTAGATCTTTGCAGCTTTAGCTCCACTTACTAAATGTCATTTTAGCTTCCAAGCTGATACTTTTAAAAACAAAAGTAAACAAAATAGACATTTATTTATCTCTCTATGTTTACAGGGGAGAGCACTGACACCAGCTTCATCAAACTGATGCAACTACTACCAATAAACCAAGAAAACTTGCAATTTTTCCGCTACAAAGGAAGCCTAACCACACCACCGTGTACCGAGGTTGTTACCTGGACCATTTTTACAGAGCCTGTCTCCATTTCTGAAAAGCAGGTACTGGCTGATTGTTGTTGTTGTTGTTGTTGTAGGGTTTAACGCCATTTTTCAGCACAAGATAGGCTATACATGGCGGCCAGTATAATTGGTGGAGGAAGAACACTGGAAAACCCCGGGAAGAACCACCGACCCATGAGAAGCTACTGGCAGGCTTTCTCACGTACCCACGTTAGCCGAGCCTGAGACTCGAACTCACGCAGACAGAGGTGAGATGGCAGTGATCCGTAATGGTGAGCGCTTTAGACCACTCGGCCACTCGGGGCCCTGGTACTGGCTGAAAAGACATTGCTGTTCAGATGTAGCAGTATGTTTAATTAGTGTTGATTTATTTTTGTATCTGGTTAATTTAAGTAGATGTGACATTAGATGAAAATGAAAACTCTACCTTTGTCTTTGAAAAGGCATTGGTATCAGATGCTGACAAAGTTTTCAAATGTTTTTCAAAATTGTCACTGTTGCTAAATTTGTTTCTATGAATATTTTTTGGGTGGTAAAGTAATTTACTTTTTTAATTCTCCCCCACCCCTAATTATAGTAAAATGACCAACATTTTCACAGCATGGGAAAGGTAAAATCAGAGGTGCATTGCATCAAAAGACAGACACAAAATGAAATGTATGATTATACACTATTGAATGATTATACACTATTGAATGATTATACACTATTGTATGATTATACACTATTGAATGATTATACACTATTGAATGATTATACACTATTGTATGATTATACACTACTGAATGATTATAGACTATTGAATGAGTATACACTACTGTATGATTATACACTATTGAATGATTATACACTATTCAATGATTATACACTATTGTATGATTATACACTATTGAATGACTATGTAAGAGTTTAACGTTTTTTCTGAGTTCATCGTGGTATAAACTGTCAGTTGCCAGCTCACATGGCAAATACCACCTGAAGGGCGTTATGTAAGTTTAGTGAGTCGGCAACTGACAGTTTATACCATGATAAACTCAGAAAAAATGTTAAACTCTTATAATTGAAATTTTAATTATTTATTATGTTGTTTTGTTTGCATCATTAAAAAACAGAAATCTTAATTGAGCATAGTAATACATGTTTGGGGTTTTTCTGTTACGTAGCTATTTATAGCACTTGGGATGTCCAGCTTGATTGTAATAAGGTCATCATAATACCAGTCTTTCAACCAATGGAAGCCAAAATTATTCAATTATTTTTTGTTTGTTTGTTAGAATGTTGTTGGTATTTATCTTATGCTGTACACATGATTCTATTTATAGAAGTGGAAAAGTATTTTTCCTTACAGTTCATACAGAAATGAACGCAATTCATTTTGATCACGTGATAACATTCTGACCAATGGAAATGTTACTTTCCTGTACCTGCTACTGGCATTGCAATTATACACTATTGAATGCTTATACACTATTGAATGACTATACACTATTAAATGATTATACACTATTGAATGACTATACACTATTGAATGGTTACACACTATTGAATGATTACACACTACTGTATGATTATAGACTATTGAATGAGTATACACTACTGTATGATTATACACTATTGAATGATTATACACTATTGATGATTATACACTATTGAATGACTATACACTATTGTATGATTATACACTATTTGATGATTGGTTACACACTATTGAATGATTACACACTATTGAATGATTGCATCAAAAGACAGACACAAAATGAAATGTATGATTGGGTTTCAAGGATTGTCATCACCAGGGGCGGTTGTGAGAGATAAGCACCCACTTCCCATGGAAATCTCCCAATGGCTTGCGTCTGATAGAGCCTCTAACAACCAAATCCAGCTCCAGGCCTTCACGAGTGGTGAAACCTGTTTAAACTGACTGGAGAATGGATGACAGGTGAGCTTCTGGCGCCTCAAAACCAGATGCTTCGGGCAGATGGTGCTCGTTAACCTTGGGTTGTCACCCATCTAGGAGAAGGTAAACTCCGATTTCAAACCTTCACTGCCTTGCGACTATACCCTCTCAGGGGAAAGGCTAATGGAGTAAACCCCAACAGAAAATCCAGAGTTGGAGTCCCTAAGGTGACTTGGCATTGATTTCAGTGTCATCTCGGCAACTTCTGCGATGCAGCTGGTGCCATGACGTATCGGCTTGTCGTTTCCCATGGATCCATCAGCTGCATGGAGAGGGGGGATCAGCTGCATGGGCAACAGTTGATTCTCCATATCACCCTGCCCAGGCTTGCGCCCTGGAGAGGACACTCCAGCTTCACTCCATAGCATCGACACAACACGGGAAGCAGCAGTTTACCGGTTATAAGTCACTGCTCGATTGGCGTAGAGCCAGACGCCAGGGGTTGCTTCTGATGGTGGGAGAGACCAACATGTTTCACTGGACAGCTACCGCCCGCCTCAAGCTGGGCAGTCCCCAGCCAATAAGGTGCCGTCCCGCCACAGTTCGCCTGCCTTGCTGGGTGCGTAAGGCTTAAGGTATGCGACTACCTGACAAGCAGACTGCAACTACTGCACCAAGAAATAACAAAATAAAAATAAAAAAGAAGACTTCAATCCTCAAGCTAGCTACCTGGAATGTCTGGACCATGCTGACTGGGCTTTCAGATGATCTCCAGACAATCAGTGATGTTCGTAAGACTTCAGTCATCAACAACGAACTTGCAAGGCTCCAGGTCAACATCGCCTCACTACAGGAGACACGACTACCAGATTCTGGGTCCCTCAGAGAAAAGAACTACACCTTCTTCTGGCAAGGAAAGAGTGCAGATGAAGCCAGAGAGTTTGGTGTTGGATTCGCTGTCAGGAACACTCTGCTGGGAATGATAGAACCCTGCCAACAAGAAAATGAAAGACTGCTATCCCTCCGCCTCCACACCACAAACGGGCCTGTCAACCTGATCAGTGTTTACGCTCCCACACTAAGACCTGCCACAGATACCAAGGATGAGTTTTATGATGACTTAAACTCACTCATCGACAAAATTCCCAAGGAAGAGAACTTGATTTTGCTGGGCAACTTCAATGATAGGGTGGGTGCCGATCATGACTCTTGGTCCTCCTGTCTTGGCAAGTTTGGCGTTGGGAAGATGAATGAGAATGGGCAGCGCCTTCTAGAGATGTGCTCGTACCATGAACTCAGCATCACCAATTCATTCTGTCAGACAAAGCCACAGCACAAAGTGTCTTGGAGCCATCCCCGGTCTAAGCACTGGCACCAGCTGGACTTGATCATTACAAGACGGTCAGCCATGAAGGGTGTGCTTCTTACCCGTACCTTCCACAGTGCTGACTGCAACACCGACCACTCGCTGGTGTGCTGCAAAATGAAGCTTCAGCCAAAGAAGATCCACCGCTCTAGGCAAGAGGGTCAACCACGCATTGATGTGAGCAAGACATCATATCCAGACAAGGCTGAGGAATTCACATATGCTCTTTCCAAGACGTTTGACTCACAACCCCCCAACGGCAGTGCCAAAGAAAGATGGAATTACATAAGAGAGACTGTAAACAGCACAGCCACATGGATCTTTGGTAAGAAGCAATCAAAGAACAATGACTGGGTTGAGGCTAACTCTACCACACTCATGCCAGCAATAGAAGAGCGTCGCAGTGCTCACCTGCAATACAAGCGATCCTCCTGTCAGGAGACACTACAGGCATACAGGTCTACCAGAAGCAAAGTGCAGAGATTAGCATAGCAGTGTGCCAATGAATACTGGCTTCAGCTCTATCAGAGTATCCAGTCAGCAGCAGATATTGGAAACATCAGAGGCATGTACGATGGCATAAAGAAAGCAATGGGTCCCACGAAGAAACTGACAGCACCACTGAAGTCTGCCACAGGCGATACCATCCACAACAAGGGCAAGCAGATGGAGCATTGGGTGGAATACTACTCTGAACTATACTCCAAAGAGAACCACGTGAACAATGATGCCCTCAACGCCATTGAAAACCTCCCTTCTATGGCCAAACTGGACGAGAAACCTACTGTAGATGAACTAAAGAAGGCCTTAGAGAAACTGTCCCTAGGTAAAGCCCCAGGGAAGGATGGCATCACAGCAGAACTCATCAAGTGTGGATGTAGCATGCTTCTCACACACCTGCATGACCTTCTCTGCCAGTGCTGAGATGAGGGGGCAGTGCCTCAGAACATGAGAGATGCTAACATCATAACCCTGTACAAGAACAAGGGCGACAGAAGTGACTGCAACAACTGCAGGGGCATATCACTTCTCAGCATCGTGGGTAAAGTTTTCGTACGCGTCATCCTGAACAGACTGCAGACGCTTGCTGACAGAGTTTACCCAGAGTCGCAGTGCGGGTTCCACGCAGAGAGGTCCACAATGGACATGATCTTCTCTGTCAGGCAACTGCAGGAAAAATGCAGAGAACAACACAGACCCCTCTTCCTGGCCTTTACAGACCTCACCAAGGCATTCGATCTGGTCAGCAGAGACGGACTCTTCACAATCCTGGCGAAAATTGGTTGCCCTCCAAAGCTGCTAAGCATGATCCAGTCCTTCCACGATGACATGAAAGGCACAGTGCAGTACAATGGCTCAACATCCGACCCTTTTGACATCCGCAGTGGAGTTAAACAGGGCTGTGTCCTTGCCCCCATGCTCTTCGGCATCTTCTTCACAGTCCTGCTCAAGCACGCCTTTGGGATGTCCACATAAGGGATTTACCTGCACACACAATCAGACGGCAGACTGTTCAACCTGGCACGACTGAAGGCAAAGAGCAAAGATCGTGAAGTAACCATCAGGGACATGCTCTTTGCAGACGATGCTGCTCTAGCCACCCACACAGAAGCTGAGCTTGAGCACCTGATGGCCCGCTTTGCTAAAGCATGTGATGAGTCTGGGTTAACCATAAGCCTAAAGAAAACAAACGTGATGGTTCAGGACGCGGACCCCTCAAGCATCATCATGAGTCAGTTCATGTATCTCGGCTCTACCATCACCAACAACCTCTTGCTAGATGCTGAGCTCAACAAGCGGATCGGAAAGGCATCAACAACTCTCTCCAGGTTGTCGCAGAGAGTGTGGAACAACAGCATGCTGACCATGAACACTAAGATCACAGTGTACCATGCAGGCGTGCTAAGCGCTCTCATGTATGCCAGTGAAACCTGGACTCTGTATGCCTCACAAGAGAAAAGACTGAGCGCCTTTCACATGCGATGCCTCCAACGCATACTCGGGATCACCTGGAGTGATTGAGTAACAAACAATGAGGTGCTCAAGCGTGCCAAGATTCCCAGCATGATCACACTCCTCCGCCAATGCTGCATCAGATGGCTGGGCCATGTACGTCGGATGGATGATGGACGGATCCCCAAAGACATTCTTTATTCGGAACTCACCTCTGGCAAAAGGTCAATCGGACGGCCACATCTCCGCTTCAAGGATGTCCGTAAGCACGACAAGCAACGCTTGCAAGCTGATGAAAGACGATCGCAGAGGAAGAAGAAGCAGCTTCAACCAACACCTGACACAACCTTCAAGTGCAGCAAGTGCAGCAGGGACTGCCACTCCCACATTGGACTACTTAGCCACAGCAGACACTGCACAACCACCAACTGGGACATCTTGAGACTAACGGATGCCAACACACATTGAATGATTATGCACTATTGTATGATCACACACTGTTGTATGATTATGCACTATTGAATGATTACACACTATTGTATGATTATGCACTACGCACTACTGTATGATTATACACTATTGAATGAGTCTGCACTATTGAATGATTATACTCTATTGAATGATTATACACTATTGCATGATTATACACTATTGAATGATTATGCACTATTGCATGATTATGCACTATTGAATGATTATACACTATTGCATGATTATACACTATTGAATTATTATACACTATTGTACCGCTCCAGTGGCCTAGTGGTTAGAGTGTCCGCCTCGGATGCGGGAGGTCGTGGGTTCGATCCCCGGCCAAGTCATACCAAAGACTTACATAAACGGTACTAACAGCTGCCTCGCTTGGCACTCAGCATTAAGAGGTTAGTGTTAGGACTGGTTGGCCCGGTGTCAGGATAATGTGACTGGGTGGGACATCATGCTACATGTCTGGGGCATGATGCTCCAGTGCTAGACATCACTATAAACTGCCACATTGCAGACATCGTAGCGATATGACTGAAAAATTGTTAAAGCTACGTTAAAAATCCAAATCACATCACATCACATACACTATTGGGGCTCCGAGTGGCCGAGTGGTCTAAAGCGCTCACTGTTACGGATCACTGCCATCTCACCTCTGTCTGCATGAGTTCGAGTCTCAGGCTCGGCTAACGTGGGTACGTGAGAAAGCCTGCCAGTAGCTTCTCGTGGGTCGGTGGTTCTTCCCGGATTTTTCCAGGGTTCTTCCTCCACCAATTATACTGGCCGCCGTGTATAGCCTATCTTGTGCTGAAAAATGGCGTTAAACCCTACAACAACAACAACAACAACAACATACACTATTGCATGATTATACACTATTGAATGATTATACACTATTGAATAATCAGCATTTATGACATTTTACAATAGTTTAAAGTGACTGCTGAGATGATGACAATCATTTGTATAAAAATATGCCGAGACTGCATTCTGTGATTTATCATAACATTTTCTGACTAAAGTACTGAAAAATTAAAAAAGATGCATTCCATACTGACAATACAAGCAATGGCGTGATCTTATATTATTATCTTCAGTATCCAATGTACAGCCCCCTCTTCAAAACTGGTACCCAATGTACCCCTCTCTCTTCAAAACTGGTACCCAATTTACCCCTCCCTCTTCAACACTGGTACCAATCTACCCCTCCCTCTTCAACACTGGTACCAATATACCCCTCCCTCTTCAAAACTGGTACCCAATGTACCCCTCCCTCTTCAAAACTGGCACCCAATGTACCCCTCCCTCTTCAAAACTGGTATCCAATGTACCCCTCCCTCTTCAAAACTGGTACCCAATGTACCCTTCCCTCTTCAGCACTGGTACCAATATACCCCTCCCTCCTCAAAACTGGTACCCAATGTAACCTGTTGAAATAACGAATAATAACAAGTGGTCTAACTTCCTGTCACACTTTAAGTTACATCAATGTTTAATTTTCCATGCCATTTATTGTCTGGATCTTTTCTTTTACATGAGGGTCATACGAGAATTTTTTAAACACGCATCATCTTGTCAATATTATTTTCAATTATAAGTAAACTTTTGCTTTGATAAAACACCTTTTGTTTAACATCTGTTGTACTGGAAAAAGTAATCATCACTTGATTTAGTTATCAGTCCTGGTGTACTGACTGAGGGTCAAGAGACCAATAAATGATACAGATTAAGGTAGCACTAAACAATTTCTTATGATAGGTCATAGGGTGAATGGTTTGAATAACAGAGATAGGGATAAATTATCCTACTGTGTCACATTGTTATAAATAAAGGTGTCATAAATGCAAGTCTGCTTATGGTATACTTTGGGGAAGTTTTGTGCAGAGAAACTTTGTTCCAGATGGATTTCAGATTACATTCAAGTTCAGTGTTTAGCTAGGACTGCATGGGTTCCTACATGGCAGTTTTGGAATGCAAGTATATTTGTGGCAAAATATTCAGTTAGTGGACCACTTTGCTATTTTCTTTATACATATTTGGGATTTGCTTGATTAGCCTTATTGGTGTAATTTCCATGGTTTTCTTTTTGGTGTTAATCTGCATTGGTGTTGAAAATATATAGTTTTGACTCAGTGTTGGAGGAGAGGTTTGAATGGATGAAATAGTCTTTGTCATGCAACTATTTTATTTACAGTTTCACCGTCCTTTTCATATAATTAAAATACATGTTAATGAGTCAATTGCTATGTGTTATGTATTGATAGTATTGAAACATGTTGATTGAACTGTTATATATCGATTGAATTGTTACATATTGATTATACTGTAATACATTTATTGTATTGCAATGTATTGATTATATTGTAACATGTTGATTGTATTGTAGCATATTGATTGTATTTTAATGTATTGATTGTATTGTAATGTATTGCAGTCTGTGGATTTTCATCTACAATGGTGCATGCAAACAAATATTTAATTCAATATATGGATAAAAAGGCACAAAGACATTTCAGATTTCTGTTCATCTTCCATATTCATAACTTTAATTTGATATAGAAAAGTCCTCAGAAAATTCAGAATCTAAGCTCCTGTCTTGATTTCATTCACAGCTCCAGGAATTGCGGGATCTTCACAACATTCCAAAGCCATCAATACCTGTGACCTATGGCACCATAGACCATAACTACAGACCAGTTCAGAGGCTAAATGGCAGACAGGTCCTCAAAAACTTCCAGTTTTCAGCCGCTTCCAGAACGTTATCTGCAGGAACCATGCTGTCTGTAGTGATAGGCATCTGCTTTCTTATGAATTGGATGCTTTGAACATCAATACCATATCATGCAAAGGATCGTATCTTATAGTGAACACGCTTACAAACTAGTGAATTTTAGAAAGATAATTATCAAAATTCTGACCAGTATTAAAGTTGTCTCTGTTAAATGGCAGTTTTTTTTTTTCCACAACAAAATTAAAATAAATAGAACATTAGTATCCTTAAAATGTATCATTTAAGTTTAAATTATCAACAAAAGTAGTATATATATATATATATATATATATATATATATATATATATATATATATATATATATATAAAATTTCACTGTGATTTTATAAGTAAAATCAATCATATTATATGTTGTAATCTATTTTTTATGTTGGGAAATACCATATTTTAATTCAAGACAGACTGCAAACAACATTGGCCCTGATTTTTCATTGCATAAAGCAACTGCATATCAGGGATTACATTGTTCTAATGATTAATGAACTGCATAGATCCAAATCTGCCAGTGCATATGCAATGTCTGTTTAAAACACATCATTTTTAAGAATAATCTATCTCAAAATTGCAACACCAACAACCACAATATGACCTTACTTCTTGGAAGATATCTTGCAAACAATGGTAGTCTTTTAAATAAACAGATATGGTTCTAAGCATGGTCATAAGTATTTGCACTTGAAATTTTTTAATGGAGAGAAAATATATGGTATCATGAAATAGGTAAATCTTACTAGAATGTGCAGCTTGCTGGAATTGTGTGCTTGTATTGATGTCGCATGACATCTTGGTGTTGAGATGCATTATTTCTCACCCATGCAATAGATAAATCTACCTGCTGTGCTAACCTTAGTTTTCCTATCAGACTGGTATCTCAGATGTGTCATCTCAGTCATGGTGTCCATGTGCTAGGAGCTACTTTTAAAAAAGAAAGTCATGAATTTGAAATTTCCTGATGTTAATGCTAACTTTGTTAGAACTGTTCCCATTAGGCATATTAAACTGCACAGTATCATAATGTTGCCTACCGTGAAGGTTTTCCAAATTAGAACCAATGAGAATTACAAGATAAATGTAGAAAAGATATCGATTATTTATTGTCAATTTTATATGATGTCCATTGATTAAAGGTGATAATGCAAAAAATGATTTTATACTTCTATTTTCTTATGCGTAGAACTTGTGTACTTAGGTTTGAAAGGTTACCCCATTGCTCTCATTAACATATTTGTTTTAATGTGCAGTATAAACAAAAGCACGTGGCTCACAATGCTCATTGTACATTACTTTCAACACATAACAATTCTAACTTTTTTCTTGATTATTCTTTTCCTTTTCTAAGACTGGCATATACAGCTAGATTCCACTTAGATAATTATTCAGATTTTCATAGAAGAGTAGTACAAAGCCTGATGACCTTTACATAGAGTGAGAAGCACCTGATGAATACTATGATTTGAATCTGCTAACTAAATTGCAAGGATGCAGAGTTGTTTTAATTTAGTTGGAAAAAGTTGGGTGAGAAAAATAATCTATGTGGGTGTTTGTACCAAGACAAGGAAATCCCAGTCACAGGGTTACATTATTTGTTTCCTCACTTGCATTGCCTTGTGGGGAGACAAATGATATAACCCATTGATTGGGATTCCCTTGTCTCAGTCCAAACCACAGCAAAGATTCTAATAGTCTCATGAGCATTCTTCAATTGTATCAATTAATTGAATATCATTGTATGTGTTGTCTGATACTGTAAAGCACTTAGTGCTTCTTAAGATTAGGTGCTGTATTAAGTCCACATTATTATTATTATTATTATTAAATTTGGCAGTCAGGAAAGAGTCAGATGTAAATGTTCAATGATTTGTTAAATGGTGTTAGGTAGTATACAAACTGAGATGAGTGATGTTATACATTAGATCTTTTGTACTTTATAGATGATTTTAGAATCAAATGTTATATATTGTTATGAGTTTTGTGTTTCTTTTATGAAGATACAACTTTTTCTTGCCAGATGCTGATTACTTTGCATACAAGATATGCATTAAATATTTAGACCAATTTATCAAGACAGGCATGCTTTCAAAATGGAAATGTATGAATTACATGGCTGGTTTTAATGTCAGCTAAAATTTCAATTGTTAGCGTAACTTACGACAGAATTATTACTGAGAACTTGGTCATCCCGGTTTATGTTTTACTTTATGATCTGTTAATTTCTTCATGTGTACACTGTCTTGTACTATTTTATATCAAATGATTTCCAATGATGTACAGTTAATGACCTGTTATCTGCATGAATCATGGGTCTTGTAGTCTCAGATCTACAAATTATTCAAGTGGTTCTATGTGCTTAACTTAACAGATCTCTCACATCTCTCCTCCATCCATGCGGGTTTGTATTTCTGCTCATCGATTGTGGGCTTGTGAACAAGCTTGCTAGCAGCTTCTCATTGGTTGGTGTTTCTTCCTCCATCAAGTACACTGATTGTCATGTATAGCCTGCTGAAAAATGGCACTGAACAAAATCAAAACACATTGTCTTGATAATGATCATTAGTCATGTTTCCTATATAGATCACAACAACAAATTCTTCAAAATCTACAAATATTTATAATCATTCGGACAACATTTATGACTCATAACATGGCATGCCTCCATGAATATCTGTGCATCAATATACTTTGTATTACATGTCATGCCGAAGCTTAACAAGCCACAAAGTTGGCTTTGATCAGAAACGGGATGGGCAATCATGCCACAAACAAAATGAATCCTATGTGTTCATTGTGTTTTACTTATGCTTGTTTACTTCTGCAACAATTTTGTTGATGCTTCTAAAATACTGGCACCCAGAGAATGTAGATTATACATGCAGATTTTCAGGGAAATGTTCTGAAACCAAATGAAAGATTTTAAATTGCTACTTGGATATTTACACCAACGGTTTCGCATTTAAAATATTATGTTGTTACTGTTTGTAAAACAAATCTGATGATATAACTTACATTTACAAGAGTGATCTGGAAAAAAGGGAATGAATATATATATATATATTATAACCTCAAATGCATATTACTCGGAATTCCACATTTAAAGCTAGCATTTTTCTGCTGATTAGCATGAATAGTTTGGTCAGTACATCACATAAAAAAATTTCTATTGTAAAGTTTTCATGTTGAACCAAATATTAGAATTGATTTTTTATAAACGTGTATCTTGAAAAGAAGTTTACAGAGCAATATTTTGTTTTAGAGTATTGGATCAAGCAAGCATTAATCGACTGGTCATTGCCACCTAATGCCATTATACCATATGCAGCTGTGTATAATGCACTCCAAAATGTGAATGACTTTGACCCAGAAGTACCATCTCCTATTTAAGTTCTACAATAAGACTACACAGTTTGTTTGAACTCATGATTAGAGAGAATGTCTAAGACCCCAATCTATTTCCCTGGCAAATCTGAGGATATGCTGTATTCAAATGAGAATGCACACAAGCACAAAGGGTCTTCTCCTTAAAACCAAATTGTCCTTAAAAATAAAATTAAAGAAAAGATCCACTCTACCCTGCATCTCAGCAGCATCCATTACTCTGTAGGCTTTTCAATAATACCAATGTTTCTGACCTTAAAAAACATTAATGCAAAATTTGTACATTATTAATGTTGAAGAAAAGTGATTACTATATATTTCTCCATGCTCTCACAGTTGAGACAAAAAGCTGTGTAAAGAAATTAATAATCACATCACTGTTGTTGTTATCTTTTACCTTTTCTTTGTAAATCATTTTGTGGAAATATTTGGAAATAATATAATGGAAATAATACATTTTTTCACCCATACCTCATTAAACTTCTTCTTCACATAAACAAAAGATTAATAATTGTCTACCTTCCTATCTGACCCACAACAGGACCTCCAGCCACATTACCGCTATGCATGGCTTAAGTTAATTGTGAACATGGCATACAAGTTGACATCATTTATATTTCAGATATTAAATATTCAGAGATCTAATATTTTTAATATATTTATACATTAATAAACAGGATTAGTCACGAGCATTTGTTTTCCTTTCTCTCTTCACATTGTGTTATAAGACTTTATACTTTTGTATGAATATTTCATGATATTTTCCCCTAATGTATGCACATCAAAGTTACCTGGCAGTCATACTTATTAGTGGAATGTTCATAAGCACCTAGTCCACTTGAAATTAGTTTTTGTCGAGCATGACTTTTTTTAGAGCATATTTTTTGTAGAGCATGCACTGTATGAAGGAGTTATCCAGCATGCACAATGATCAGACTGCAGTACTAGGCCACACTGGGTGAGTGAGTTTCCTTTTAAAATAAAAATGAACAATCAGATCTGGCTAGCGAGTAATAAATTACATTTGAAGAATCAGATTGCATGATTCACATGATAACATCAGCATAGATGGAGGGAGGAAAAATGTCTCTGTATTTACAAAACAGCATTATTTTTAATCAATATTGACAAAGGTTTTGTGATTTAATATAATATTGACAGTGGATGATTCAGTATAATACTGACATGGAATTATTGGCTGCTAATCAGGTAATAATAATGTTAATTTAGCATGCAAAGAGAAGAAAAACCTGCTGTGAGTAATATGATTTCTGTTTCAAGTTGACCACAACAACTTGACAAAAATCCACAAAGTCAGCAAGAAAAAAAGAAAAGCAAAGAAACAAAAATCCTACATATTAATTAATGTTAAACTTTACTAGATGTGAATTCCGAT
Source organism: Sinohyriopsis cumingii (assembly GCA_028554795.2). Lineage (NCBI taxonomy): Eukaryota > Metazoa > Mollusca > Bivalvia > Unionida > Unionidae > Sinohyriopsis > Sinohyriopsis cumingii. The sequence goes on from JAPYKE020000175.1 coordinate 269,741, forward strand.
CTCTCTGCATGAAAGACCATGGTTTAGTTGATCACTTCTGTCATTTTAATATATTGTGTGTGTTTGTATAACTAAAATGGATTTCAATGTAGCCATGTAGTGCATTTGCTCATTTTCAATTAAATGTTCATTATTGTTCTAAAATTTAATGCCAATCCTGTTTAACCTAAATATATTCAATCCGGATTAATGAATGCTCAGCACCTTAACTGTCATCAAGAAACTTTCAGGATTTTTGAAATGGTGGCCAGATATGAAACTGGGTCAAGAACAGAGCACATCAGATGTAATCATCACAATATAGGATAGTACCAATATTTTTGTAATTGTGGCTTCCATTGTGACATCATAGTGCATGACATTCAATTCAGTTTGTACTGGATTCCACCTTTAGCTTGACTTAATCCAAAAATGTCCACGTACTTTAACATTGAGTTTTTCTGTTTGTATTTCTTGGGGATTGTTAATAATAACCTCCCAAAGGAGTATGTATATATGAGGATCCAAATAATGTGAAAAATCACCATTTAAAGGTATGTGTACTCAAAATTCTAAGAAATTACACCTGTTACTGAAATAATATGTGGGTGAAATTACTATAGTAATGTGGAACACTATGGTATAAAGATGGGAAATTACATGTTAAATCATCTTTTTTCTGATGTTTTCCATAGGATTAATGGGGGGGGGGGACACTTGGGTAATTATTTGAGAAATTCTATATTTGAAACATGTCCATAGGTTTAACACTATGGGTCTCTATAGAGGCAAGATGGCAAATGTTAAATCCAATACCTTTATCTACTATACAAGATTTAGATATATACTATCCAACACCTAGTTATCTACTACCCAACACCAAACCACACTATACAATCAATATGCTGTTGGAGTAATCAACATCTCTACACTTAACCAAAAACAAGGGTAGGAGTACTTATACACACACATACACCCCCCACACACACACACACACAAACACTAACAAGCACAAAAACAGACATACGATGTAACAAAAGGCAGATGAAATCATGCTATCACACACAAGCAAGGGTAATAGTGTTTATATACATGCACCCCTTACCTTTTTTATCTTGGCTTGATAAATTAGAAGTACTAATTTTGAACGGTGGCCAAATGAGTCACATTTGAATTCTCTTAGCTTTTTCTAATTGGGTATTTAAAGCTAAATTGAAAACCCTTAATATAAGAGGCAGTTGGTTAATAGCCCTTAAAATGGCAGAGGTTCTACCTCAAATGGCATTGACAGAAATGGTGACAGGTGTTCAGGTGGCATAAACTTCTGTTTCATCCTTCCCTTGTTTTTCTTTGTGTGTAATGATGTCTGACAGTATCATATCTTCACACTCTTGGTGATGCTGGATTGGTGGGGTCTGGATACTGTGGACTTGTTGGAGTTAATTGACAATCAGTCCTAGAATATGAATTGGGCTTGTATAGTTTTGATGACTCAATGTACCGACGTTACTCATGTTGGCCACTGTCTGAAAAGTTTGATTCTGTTGGGTTTGTTGAGTTTGCCTTCATGAAATATTTTGTGGTCAGCTTCCAGGATGGTTCTCGAATCTTCTGTCTGTTGCAGTGAGGCCTTATGGTTGTCTAGTAGATAGCCCCGATTCTCGATATGATAAAATGTCGCAGATTCCGTTCTTTTCCTTGTATCTGGCTTATTAGGCTTCTCAAAGTCAGGTCAATTATATCTCATTCAGATTAGATAATCTTTAGAATCAAAGTATTCCACGATGTGGTCGTTGAGAAAGTTGACGGTTACTCAATGGGCTCATGGGCGATGACTGTGTTGATGACATAATCTTGGACGTCTTTAGGTTTTCCATTAGGAAGTTCATACTTAGCCCGTTTCCAAGAAACTGTCTACGAACTGTAACTAAGAAAATAATGAAGTTCAGAGATATTTTTACGCGTAATAATAAGTAAACAGTTCACACGTGATTTTTAATTGAAAACATCTGTCACGCAAGTCGATGAACAGAAAGTCTCAGAACTGCGTTGAAAGAGAACTTAGATGCATTTCATCTCCAAAGAAGTTAATAGAGTTAGAGAATTTTCACACCAGTCTTTATATAACTTTTTCAAAATATTTTCTTCTGAAATGTATGTCCATTTATCCTTCAGATACTCATCCAATCTTTCATCCCATTCTCAACGATTTTCGTGCTGAACATAACTAGGTTGATTGATTGGACAACCATAACAGTGTTGTTTTGTTAGGAATGTGATTCTTTCCACCAAGTGGTGTGCAAGACAACCAAACTAAGTGTTGTTATTGTTCTGTGAATCATGACTTGACTGTATCCATATCATGTTCGCTTTTAGGATGTGACTGCTGGTCTGGATAGAAGCATCTCCATGGGTTCTTGTTTCATGTTCTGGATATAAGCATCTCCGTGGGTTCGTGTTTCATCTTCTGGATAGAAGCATCTCCATGGGTTCGTGTATCATGTTTTGGATATAAGCATCTCCATGGGTTCGAGTTTCATGTTATGGATAGAAGCATCTCCATGGGTTCGTGTTTCATGTTCTGGATAGAAACATCTTCATGGGTTCGTGTTTCATCTTCTGGATAGAAGCATGTCCATGGGTTTGTGTTTCACGTTTTGGATAGAAACATCTCCATGGGTTCGTGTTTCATGTTTTGGATAGACGCATCTCCATGGGTTCGTGTTTCATGTTTTGAACAGAAGCATCTCCAAGGATTCGTGTTTCATATTTTGGATAGAAGCATCTCCATGGGTTCGTGTTTCATGTTCTGGACAGAAGCATCTCCATTGGTTCGTATTTCATGTTTTGGATAGAAGCGTTTCCATGGATTCGTGTTTCATGTTTTAGTTAGAAGCATCGCCATGAGTTCGTGTTTCATGTTATGGATAGAAGCATCTCCATGGGTTCGTGTTTCATGTTTTGGATATAAGCATCTCCATGGGTTCGTGTTTCATGTTCTGTACAGAAGCATCTCCATGGATTCGTGTTTCATGTTTTGGATAGAAGCATCTTCATGGGTTCGTGTTTCATCTTCAGGATAGAAGCATCCCCATGGGTTCGTGTTTCATGTTATGGATAGAAGCATCTCCATGGGTTCGTGCGAAGATATGTTACTTCAAGAAGCCTTTGTTCGCAAATCCAAACTTAGGATTTCGCTAGAATTCCTTCCGCCTTTAAAGAGCGCACAACTTAGCTACTCGGAGTACAGCCTAATGGCTTTCAACTTCTCTATGATCCGCCACTGGCGAGGTTCACACATATACTGAATGAAAAATGGATTTAGGTTGAACATAAGCGGTTGCTTGTTTAGACTCCGCCCTAGATTTGAATCTCTAAGTTTTAATTGGATACGGTCTGGTCTCTTTGAAAACTGCCTTGATAATTTAACACTTACTACTCTCAGGTTTCCGTTTCCCCAAAGTCCGAAACTGCTTCTAAGTCGTCGTGACATCACTGACGGATTGCAAAACAAACACTGGAATTATTACCTCGTCTGCCCGATTATAGAATTCCTTTTGAATTTATATCGGATGGGTCGTTGCGTAATGGTTAAGCAACAGTGAGGCAGATTTTTTTGTGTCCAGAATAGTCTATTGTCGTAATCTTACAAAATACGTTTGACATTATCCAAGGTGTTCTTAACTACAAATTAACAATGAGAAGATATGTAGTGTTACGTGTTTAGGCTATAATAAACAGTAACAAAGAAAGAGTGAAAACAAGCTTTGGAAAACAAATAATTTATTTCCCTGAAGAGAAAAAACAATGTAAATAATAAGAACTTACTGTTTTAAGAAATCAAATCCAAAAATAATCCAAGAATAATCCACCAATTAAATTTTAGAAGTAATAGTAATAAAATGTTCTAATGAATTCAAGTTCGAGTCCCGATGAAAAATCCAAAATGGAAGGCGATGACATATAATCTAGTTAGTATAGTATTGTAGTGTCTACAGTCCTTTGTTGTTCCACAGATAATAATATTCCGGTGTTTGAATTTCCGAATAAAATTTCAAGAAATGTCTTTGTCCAATAATTCTGTATGAGCACTCAAATATTTCCAGGAAAAAGAATTGATCTTTTAGAATTCAAATAAATTGAAGAAAATTTTAAGTATAACTCAACTGGTCACAAAAAATACACCTTCCGTCCCAGTGTTTAGAAGCCCGACTGACTAATTTCTCTATAGAGAAAAGTTATACAATAACTTGAGACACAAAAATGATTTCCGGATGAGGGTCAGCCCTCCAGGATTTCGAGAACAGCGTAGAAGTATTTACGTCTAAAGTCACTTAGCCCCAGTCAGCCTCGATTTCAGTATTATTATTCACACATTAAGAATGAATTAAAAAAGAAGTTGTATACTTGATTTTCAATGATAGTCAGGAACTAGGTCAGCATAAGGTTAAAAAATCTATTTTTAGATGTTTTCGACAAAACAGGTCAAACTAATTTCTGGACAATATAAATCCCTAGTAAACAAAATTACATTACTTTGACATGTTATAAAATAATAAAAAAATCAAAACTTACAAACAGTCAATTCAATTAAATCAAACATAAATTAAATCAAATATACATAACAGTAGACATGAAACATGAAGCATCGTCAAATTTTCTCTGCATCGAGACACACGCATTAGGAACAATATTCGCTTTAACTCCTATGGTAACATAATCGTGTAACACTGATATAATTCCAGGAATCATTATGTGATAAAAGTTGTCGAGTGACTTTACCTGTGTGTGGGATAATTACCTCGTGATCTTATAATTCATCACTGCGCTTGTGAAACAAATTCAAACAAATTCAGGTATTTGTAACTGAAGTAATTTTTCAAAACCTAACTCAACAGATACAGTAGAAAAGCAGATGTAATACGACATCATACTGTTGAATATTGTTGCACCTGGTTGTGGATTAACTCGGAAAACAAGTTGATCCGGTGCAACCATGGGTGACAATAATTTCTTCTGATATTTAAAAGTCCGTCAATAATTCGTTTCAATATCTGTACTCCATCAAGATCAGAAACTCCAGTCACTTCAACCCTAGCTATTATTTCATTATTTCTGTCTGTTTCAATAGCGTCGGATGCTTGTGTAATCAGAGGTTCAGCAGATCTGTGTCTACGAGCGAAATAATACTCGCAATGCTGATCGTCTAATTTGACCCCGATATCACATTTAAGACATGATCGAACACCTGTACCAACATAATGGCATATGCTGTTGCATAGTTTATTTTTTTCCAAGGCATACACCTTTAGTTTACTGCGTCGAAATACAATTGAACTTTATATATATATATCTAACTGGGCAAAAACACTGTAAAGTATGATCCAGCCTGAAATGATGTACAATGATCTTGTATAAACACCCGCGCTTGAACTGCAAAAATCAGTAACAAGCAAATCAATAAACGTGTGTAGATTGTGTCTTCATTCTCTCTCGGGCCAAAAAAGCTGAAAATATCCGTCATTGAGTACTGAACCAACACGCATACGGTTGTTTGAAGTACCGCTAAATGTACTGGAGAGTTGTATGATTCAAATACGGTTTTCTTCTCTGGATAGAAAGGGATACCCATTGATTTGTTTAAGTTGCCATTCTTTTATTTTTAATAGGAATCATGTGGTATTGTATACATACCTTCATTTAGTCTATCAATATTAATGCAAAAACGTAAATTAGCCATTTTCAAAAACATAATTTTGTTTATTTCATGGGTCCTCATCATGAAATTCCCTTGCAGCATTAGACAGAACATCTTTCAGAAATAAACAAACTAAAATGACCAATCACCGAGTATTACGCCAACTATAATATAGCTAGACGTTGTACGTGTGTATCCAACAATACTAAATATTTTGAAGTGTTTGTAAATTGTATCGCTAGTTTCTGGTTTTTTTTTGTGTCTGGTAATAGCTGTTAGGAATGTCCTCCTGTACTTGCTCTGCTTCATTTCTGCATCGTCTCATATCATGTCGCAAAACATATCCGTTGATTAGAAATTGTAGATGATGGCATCATTATAAAAACAATTGTAAAATTGAATGGCGCTTCAGAAATATCAATAATGACGCCGGGTACGGAATCTAATACAGCTAGATTAGCTAGAGAAAGATTTGAAGCAATCAATTTTTTTTTGCCTGTTCGTAATTCTCTTCGACAAAAATATGAAGAACGTCAAGAAGCACAAGTTAAATGTATAGCAGGTGCAGTAAAAGTTACTGAAAGAGTTGCAGAAGCTACTGACGGCATTCTTCCAGCAGTAAAACAAACCGCTGATCAAACTGAAAAAGTAGCAAAACGAACTAAACAAACAAAAGGGATTTTAAGAGATCTTCCAGCTGGAATAGTTGCTGCTCATCCTCAACCTCCTCCTCAACTTGAAGATATTGGTAAAGTTGGTGTTGAAATAGTTGATGTAAAATGAGTCTAAACGTAAAATTAAAAAAGAAAATGTTGAACTGATTAAAACATTTAAAGTAGATTTTATTGAGCAACTTAAAAATATTAAAGAGAAAGATTTGCCTAGGGAGACACTTGAAGCTATTTTTGAAAAGGCTGAAGTTTTCAAACCTAAATATATTATTGTAAATGACAGTAATTTTGTTAAGTGGGTATATCGTATATATTAAAACAAAGGACAAGCCAGAGATATTGATCTAAAATATGCAAAAATGTGTTAATGAAATAAGAAGACTTTATGATAAGACACTGGAAGAAGTTTCTCAACAAAACCTTTCCCATCGTAACCTCCTAAGCAAGAACCTTCATATCAACTAACTCCACCACCATAACAAATAGAACGGCAAAAACAGCATCAACCACAATCACCAGCAAAAAGGTCATTGATATATATATATATATATATATATATATATATATATATATATATATATATATATATATATAATCCTGAAGGTATCAAAGAGATTGGAAGTAATCTGAACAAAGCGATAGATATTGCTTTATATGGATATGATCAAAGAAAAAAATATGTAAAACCTAAATTTGTTGAAAATCAAAAAGCTAAAAATTGGATTAGAGAAATATTTCTCGTTGCTAAAGATATAGATTATCTCAAAGCGGACGATCCAGGTTTTGCTAAATTTTAACAAAAATTAATAGAGAAAAAACTGAAGATGACCTTAATGTATTTTTAGGTTGATCTACTACTAAAGAAGAAGTATTTTATGATGTAGAATCTGACGTACCTTCCGGCACTACTGGAAGTTGTTTTCTTCTCTAATTACTTCAGAAGGAAGTGGATTAGAAATTTCTCCTGACAGTGTTCTTGCCGATGTTGATAGATTAGAAGTTTTAATCAGAGGAAATAATTCTCCAGAAATTTTTAATGAAATATCTGATATTTGTCGAAGATGTTTTACAGGCGGTGTTATGGATCGTAACATTTATCATTCTCTTGTTAATGAACTTGCCGATGATCATTACAGCGACTGAAAACAATTAATTAATCGGTATGTAATTTAAAAATGAATATACACACTGCTCAACGTGGACCTGTAATAGTTAGGGTAGTAAACTCACGATTGCCAACTTACAAAGCGACTTACGGAGATGGACTCCGTGATGTCGTTATGGGTTTATTTATGAGAATAGCTCCAAAAGCAATACCGATTTCAAAACAATTAGGAATGAAAGCTATTGAAACTATTGGCAATAAAAGTATTTGTGCTGTTGTTAATGTTGCTGGTAAAGCATTTTCATCGATCAAAGAAAGATTAGCTCGATTAGTACGAAGAAAATCACAGCCACCAGTAAAACTGGCCAGCACTGAAGTTATGCCTGCAAAAATCAGTAAAATAATAACTCAAGCTGCAAATCAAAAACTAGCAGAGTTGGCTGATATACCCCAGTCAGAAAAAGAAAAAAATATAACGGCAAGTTTAATAGCAGGAAGTGGTCTTCGTGTTAGACGATGACAATTATAATAAAATGTTCAACGTATATCCGGTCCAGCGTTTGATATGGATGCACAGTTTCTCAAAGATGAATCGATGCGTGATGATCAATATTATTCTCATGACGCACGACAACCATATCAGCGTGGACGAATTGAATTACAAGTTCAAGATACAAGCAGATATTTCTTACCTGCTGAGGCATTTATTGAAGTAGATGGTGAAATTATAAAAACAGATGATACTGAATATGCAGCCGATGTTAGAGCTGGTTTTGTTAATAACGGCATTATGGCGTTGTTTGACAGTGCTACGTATATTATCGACGGAAGAAATACTAAATCAATTCAAAAGGACGTTGACGTTGCCACGACGATGATAGGTCTGGCAAGATATTCAGATGATTATACAAGATCAGCCGGTCCGTCGATGATGTTTACCAAAGACAATTATGACTACCCTGACAGCAGATCGTATACTATAAGACGACCAAGAAACCATGTTGACACCGCTGATGCTCTTGTGTGACCGGTGGTTCGTGGTGCTAATCCAGAATACAACTTATGATTGACAACACAACGATCAGTGCTGAAAGGTGTTCGTAGAAGGTTTTCATGTGTAATTCCACTGTCAAATATCTTTGGATTTTGCAGAAATGTTAGAAAGGTTATTTTTGGAGCCAAGCATACAGTTGTGTTTGTCAGAAAGGCTACCGACGATGATGCACTCTGGCGACCTGCAGGAGATACTGGTAAAGTAATACTAACAAAACTTTCGTTGTGGATGCCAATAATGACTCCAACGATTGCTGAAGAACAAAAAATACTTTCTTTTATGGATCAGGGCGGTAAATCGATATTATCGTGGTCAATAGTAACTGCAGACAGTGTTCAAACTAGCGTTAACGTTTTTTTTACGTGGCATATAGCATCACAGCAAGGTGTTTCTGCACCATGACATATATTTGTTGCTTTTCAAGATTTTGTGCGAGTAAATTCACAAAAAAGTAGTCATATGATATTTGACAAACTTGGAGTTAGCGAAGTTTCTTTACGAATTAACGGACATCAAGAACCAGCTGAGGATAAATTACTGAATTTTGATCAAAATCATGTAGCACTTGCATATCATCGGTTAATGATATTTATGGGACGTGATCAAAATACAGATACTAGTTTGCAAATATTACAACTAGAGTTTACAAATCTGTATCTGACATTACTTTTCGCTGGAACATCTTGATTTATCTAGACAATCTGTCGTTGATATTCACTTTCGAGCTCGAGTAACAGAACCTCTTGTTTCCGCAGCTGGACCACCAGTTCTTTATGGTGCTTACAGAGCAATTACGGTCATACTTAGCGACAAATTAATGTTACTTGAGGGTGTTGGTGGACGAATGAGAGTTATTGATGCTCAGATAGAAAACATGTAATTAAATCTCTCACGGTATTTATAATGTCATATCATGTTAGTGTCAGTCTGACTCCTGGTCATTTAAAAAGATTCAATCAAGTTCAGCGAAAAACTGCGGAATAAAAATATTACTTAAAAAGAACAGATCACAGGTGGTCAAAATAAGCTGTCATCAGAACGTCAACTCAGACATTCCAATAGCGCCAAACATTCAAAAACATGCGTTAAACGCAACCTTTCTGCTGGTGCGGTTAAAGACTCAGTTAAAACAGGTGGTATATTTCCACTTCTGGCAGCTTTGTCAGTGATAATAGCCGCTGCAGCTCCAATCATTGCAAAAACACTGCACCTGGTGTTTTAGGTGGTGTTGCTGGACATGCTGGTAAAAAGCTAGCTGAAAAAGCAGCAGGACAAGGACTTAAAATAAAGAGAAGGGGTCTAAGAGTACCAGGAACCCCTTATCGATACGGAAAAGTCTGAGACTTCCAGGAACACTTCGTTAATCCGTCCAATGTCAACTTTTGATTTAAGTGATTCTGCTAAGCGAATAAATATCAAAAATTTCAGAGGTGTTCTTGTGCGTGATCAATTACCAAAACAACTAAATAATATTGAATGAGGTATCTTTAATCTTGATAATAGTTCTGGTCCATGTACTCATTGGGTTGCATATGCAATTGATCCACGTGGAATTAAAATAGTTGTTTTAAGAGATCCAACATCAAGTGTAGATGCCGCAACAAAAAAATATGTAGACAATAATTATAATACAGTAGATACTAAATTATCAATCCTACGAGCTGAGTATGACGCTCACGTAAGTATGTTTTTAAATCTTCGGAGAAACTTTCAAAAACTCAGTAAAATCGCAAATGATTTCTTGGGAAGTCAGTTGACTGCCGACGTATCAGATATTGAAACGATTAGAAAAATCTAGATGTTATAAGTGGAATTCCCGATATCGTTCAAAAATTTAATCTGATTAAAATTCCCCACAAGCAAATTATCAACGTGGTATACACAGTGTCATCAGGATTCTCAACAGGGTCACAGCAAAATAACACTATCAAACATAACGCGGAAGTCACTGGTGTGCATAGGCTGTCCGTGTTCAGCTGTGCAAAATTTAGTATGTTTACCACGTATCCCTGGCGTCATTCAACCGATAATTTTTCTGGAACTGTGTCTATTGTGTGAAATAAAGGAGACGAAGAAACTTTTATGCTGGAATCATTTCATAAAAAAATTAACCACAGCGTCTTACTGGTGGTGTCTGGAATTTGTGGCTGAAACACCTCAAGTGATTACTACATAATTAAAATATAATGAGCATTCCGATCAACGTACAACGTAACAGATACAATCAAGCACGTGAATTTGAAACAAAACTAAAAAATATAGATGACGAATATACAGGAAAAGTAAAATAATATCGCACACGTGTAGTTCTCATTCACATACTTGTTTATTTAGCGTCTGCTGTTATAGCTGGAACCGGTGTATTATTGTTAAAATAACACCATCGCTAGTGATGGCACCAGCAGTTCTAACAATTTGTTTTTCAGCTGCGACAACGATTGCCGGTATACTTAATATCATTGCAAAACAATATGCACGTACACAAACAAAATTACACGATTATATAATAAAATTACACACAGCTAACATACTCCAAATTATCGTGGTTATTATCAGCAAGTCTTAGTGATGGAAAAATATCAGATTTTGAGTCCACGGAGATAATTAAAACCAACAATGAAGCAATGACTGTGATAGAAACCATACCTGATTTAGAAAATCGGGATTTAAATATCAACCCCACTGACGTCGTCAGGCGAGCTACTACAACAGATTGTCGTTAATACAATTCCGTGAAAACGATAATTATATCGGTAAGCTCGACTAATCCTGAATTTAATGTTAATTTTCCAACTGCAATTGCAGCGAAACAAATAGCACAAGCCAAATTACGAGTATACCATGGTTGGCCATATATTAGATCAAAATCATTCGGTGGAATACAGGCGAATAATTCGCTTGTATTTGCAAATAAAAATAATGATGATGGAACTCCCGATTGGAAAGTTGTCAGGATTCCAACAGGCAGTTATCAGATTGAAGAAATCAACGATGAATTTCAGCCCAGAATCAAATCTATAAGCGGAAGATAATTCAATATATATATATATATATATATATATATATATATATATATATATATATATATATATATATATATATATATATATATATATATATATATATATATAACAGTCCTCGATAGAACCAGAATACCATGGGCCACCAGAACCAAAATTAGATGAATTTTTTACAAATGAGAATTTTGTTTTAAAAAATCCAGAATATGAGAATGAATATCCGTGGACCAGTAATCGTGATTTACATAGATTCCTTGTAGATCTTAAATCTGGTAAATACTATGTTAATGAAAATATGATTAAATTAATAACTGATAAAATTAAAGCTCGGCATCAGATTGTATTCACAACTCTAAGTCAGTTATTTGAAAAATATATTCAAGAGTATCATAATGACGACCTAAAAAAAAACAAATAATTGAAACAATAGAACATTTAAATCAGGTTGTACTAAAGCTTGATATTATAAATTTAGAAACTATTCTATCTGCACTTCGGGGAAAAACATAGTGCTGGAGAAAAAGGAATACCTAAGAAACCAGTATTTCTTGATTAATATAAAATAACTGGAGCAGAACTACGAAAATTTGTAATACCAGAATTTAGAACTGACGAACTAAAAACAATCGCTCAACGATCTAATTAACGAAAACTTTCCTAAAATACTTGAATCATGGAGAGAAACATCACCACCAGCAAATATTTTAAGACATAACAATGATTCATTGGATAGTCGCAGAGATATTACATCAGGAATCGTAAATATAACCTCAACGATCGCAGTTAATTTTGTATGTGATGCAATTGATGGCAGTTATCAAACAGATCTTGAAAAAGAAAAATCTAGTAAAGATCAACAAGGATATGTTCTCTATACATTTACACCTCAAGTACCTCCTGTATCTTTGATTGTACAAGAGCCTATTAATCATGTTTACATGCGTTGTCATAATCCGTTATTATCAAGAATACTTTTCAAACTTACTGACCAATCCGGACACTTAATTGATTTAGGAAATGCAAAATTTAAACATAAACATATACGATAGATCTTAAAGATTTTATAATCATGTAGAGGTTTTACAATTAATTATTTAATCAAGAGGTATTATATAATGTACCAACATGTGAAAGTTTTCATACACGACAAAGACGTACTTGAAAACGCAATCAGAACAATAAAGACAGTTAATACAGAACAATTTAATGTTAATATAATTATTGACAAATACGGCACTGAAAAATTTTGTTCACACAGGAACAGTTAACTGTACTGCAGCAAAAATATATTAATATGATTACATGCGATAGAGATCAGATTAGAATTATGCACATCCTTGTATTGAATTAGATCAGCTTGAAAAAAATATTGTCCAAATCTTCAGATTGATTGGTATAGTACCTTAAAATTAAAAAATTTACAGAGTATTTTCTTTTACTGGTCCACCTCTTATCACTACTGTTGCTGCTACAGTCACTGACATCACTTTAGCTTTCACTTTCACTAATGACAACGTTTTCGTTTCCACGATTTGGCATAATCTTTCTAAATTGTCTCATACATGTATTCATAATATTTTTGTTTCGTATTCGTGAGACAATTTTAATGTTTTCGATTGCGCGTGAAAGCTAGACGAATGTTTCGTCTTCTTTATCTTTGGCTATCACCAAGGATTGGAACATAGCTTGCTGAATGAGCTTTATAAATTTGTACTCTGCTGGTAGTGTATATCTATCTTCGAATTTACGTTCTTATAATGATTTAAACTTTCTCAGGATCTAATTCATCAGATATTTGTTATACCTTTTTGTTTTCATTTTTGAATTGCAGAAATAATAGCATTAATATTTTCAAAGTTCATTCTATTATGAATTTTATATTTAGAACTTTTTTAAAACTTTAACAAAAAATAAACAGTAGCATGATGAGCGGTTATCATTCATGGGGTCCCTTCACTGGCTTTTGTACCTTTCAAGACGTCTTTTTGTGAGATCTTTCTTATGGTCTTCTCGGCATTCCACGAAGCTTTTCTTTTTGGCCGACATTCTTTCTGAACGCAGTTGGGGTACCCTACAGTGAGATTTAGAGCTCACTTCACGCCACGATTTTTTTTTTTATATTTTTTTTTTTTGGGGGGGGCTCCGCAAATGATTTCTTTCATAGTGCAAAACGCACTCATAACGTTGTTCGACGTGGTGACGAGGTGTACATTAAATTTCATTGGGCTAGAGTCCCCATCTCATATATAAAAACGGCAATTATTGCCACCGTCGACAGTATGTCACTCGCGAGACTCGAACGCCGACTCCAAGTATGAGAATCAGCCTGCTACCACTGCGCTATGTTCTAATCTAATCTAATCAGAAATTATTATAAAGTCACCTATATTGGATTTTCCTACACGGCGTGGATTTTTTTCCACATGGTATTAAAATAATCGTATATTGTTTATATTCAGCCTTGAACAAAGTGAGATTTAAAATATTTCTGCATAACAGAAATATCTAGAAATAATTGAACTGTATTGTACATGTAACGCCGTGTGTGACTTGTTTTTCTGTCTTAAGGAGGAAAGTACAAATACCCTTCTACTAATTTTGAACTATTATACAATTATGTTACTCCACTGATATTAATTATCACATAAGTGGTTAAGAATTAATTAAAATGATTAAAAAAATAAGCTCTACCGGAGAAAGATATGTTACAGAGTTATCTCCCTTCTTGAGCTCAGAATCGTAGCAACAAGTAACTATTGAATTGCTCTGCTGGAGAGAGTTTTAGCTTGACAGAGTTATTTCCCTTATATCTTGATTATTTATAAAATAACTGATCAAAAATGAGTATAATAGTACAAAAGATTAAGTTAAATAAATAGTGATATAGTATTAGCAACATACCGGAGGTATCATAGCTTGACACAGTTATTTTCCTTCAACAGTCATGAAAAGTTATGTTTTGTTTATATTTCTTAGACATAGCAGATTTGGTAATATTATTTGCGACAGACCGAAATGAAGGTTTGATATTTAATCTGGAGCCAGCAGTGTGCTACTGAATCAAATCTTACTATCATTTAACTGTGAGTGACAGTTCCTGCTAGATGGACAACCACTTTGGTGCATATAAAATTAAAATGAACTTGATATGTGACAAACTTATGCAGCATTCATATATATCTTTAATGAACTGAAGGGTTCTTAATGTTCACGAGCTGTGATGCATATTCATATGCATTCAATTCGTTGTAATGTCATGGTCCAGCAGTCAAACTGCAAATAATGCAATAATTTCCCATTTGGAGGAAAAATTTATATTTTGCCCGAAAAAGAACCGTTTTACTAAGCTATCCATAATTAATTTTCTTCTCTTCCTCCCATAATACCTCTTTGAAAAGTTCCCTGGTTTCCTGAACGGTTGACACCGGAACTGTTAGGACTGTATAGCAGCTAGATATTTCCAATAGGTCACTATCTTCTCAAAAACATGCTATACCTCCACCATTAAATGCCAAACTTCTCTACAATCATCTACGCAGCTAATGTTTGGTTGTTGATGAGTCAAGGATGGATAGCTGGACTGTCGAACGCACTGCCTTTTATGCCTCATTCACGGTCATGAATGAAAATATCCCTCTTTCAAACTATAAATCACATATCAAGCAACAAGAAGAGCTATTACCGTGGACCTAAAGGAAACTATTTCACATAACTTTTTTTTACAAAGCAATGCACTCTTATAAACATAATCACGCTTTAGTTCTTACCAATAAATTGGAGAAAGGAAACCTTTTTTCCATAAAAACAATAACACCCAAACAATGACCAAAAATACCAAACACACCATCAAGGGTAGTAAGTGCTGATAAACAAACAATAAACTCTCACCTACAAGTAATCATTAGAGTAGGTCTTTTTGTCCTTTGGAGAAAAAGACACACACACAGATATACAAACAAAAATACATTCAGCAATTGAATAGTACATCTCCTAGAAATATGGTTGGCTCTGATTAGGGATGTTTGGTTTTTACTCTAGTGCACCTGGCCAATGACCTTACCTACCGGGACGAGCACTACACACACGTTCTATGCTCAAATTGTTCTCCCAATTTACTCTTAATGTTTTGCATGCAGAGCCAACAATCACACTAGGTAGTCTTGCAACCCATTTACGAGATCTCTCCTTGCTCAGTATTCTTGAGCGTACTGCTGTCTAAACAATCGCTCAGCAAGCGTTCGATTAACTCACTCAAAGATTGCTTGATCGCGATGTATTGCAGCGTGTCCATATCTGATGTTAGCGTTATGTTGTTGCATCAGCGATGTTAATGTATCAGAAAATTCTTTGTCAGGATCAACCTGTAACAACTGTAGGTCACAGACTGCCACGCTGATAAATTCGGTCAAATGATGATATCAACAATCTCGTTGTGTACGACGATGTATTGCTCGACAACCAAACATATACAGCTAGGATATTTTGTCAAGGCAGACATAAAAAAACACGGACGTCATTTACGTCACGCAGAGATACACTAAAGTTCCCAAGATTATCAGAGACAAATGCACTCTTTTTGGTTGTCTGCAACGGCGTTGATACTGTAATACCTAACTCAGCACACCAAAATGTTATTAAAAACTACATTCCTTCTTCCGTTCCTGAACGCATGCCACCCATCAATCATTGTTTATACCGACATCTGCATCTCTTATAAATGTGTGCTCTGTGTTTTATACTAAATGTGAGTATAAAACCTTGCTATTGTCCTCGGAATGTCACGCTGTTGTCATGAGTATTAATGAATTCGTCAAGAAATTCATTTAAAGACATCAATAGTTATACAAGCCCTGGGATACCAACATTAAGTGGAAAGAAGTTCGCATAATAGTAGTCATTGTGCCATATTCATTTTCATGTTGGACCATGTGTGTGTCGTGCTGGAATTTCCCATAAATCGTTTAGGAAATGAATTATCTTACCTTCCATGAGTTTTGGAATATCAAAGCCAGAAATATGATGCTAGTCCATAAATTAGAGACTTCAACCATCCGGAGGAGTTTCATTGCCGAAACAGCGGAGATGCAGGATAGTGATGGAATCAATGTGCCCAGCCAAAGAATCACATTTGTCAGACTTTTGTTGAACAGTAAGTTAGAACTAATGTTACTGTTCATTATTGTAAGTTCTTTTATGAAGAATTTGTTATTTTACTTTAATGTGCGAAATAGTATGCATTTGATAGGGACTATTTCTAACCGTATTACGACTCATTGCATCAGCAGTACGTTCTACTCTCGCTCGATTCGCATCGAAATTCACGTGCCGTTTCGTTCAGTTCTACTTAATCATAGGTATGAATATATAAATAAGATTAAAAGTAAAAACGCACACCACGGACATTGAGAGGACAACTTACTTCTGTCTAAATTTTGTGTGCAGAGGGATTTTTCCATGCAGTTTGAACTCGGTTACCGCCATGGCTAACCCTGAGAAGGACAAGCATTGATTGGCTAACTAAGGTCATGTGACGTAAATAGGAGTCTATAAATACGAGTGCAGACAGCGCTGGCTGTCGGAGCGGCAGAGTATGAACATCTAAGTAGAAAAGAATTTCGGCAAACCATCACTTATATATATATATTTACACAACCGATATTAACTTTGGTACTTTGAAATGCCAGAACTGAATCAAATTGTTATGAGAAGTTTTAAATAGATTTATTACATGATTGCCATTGAATTTAAATGCTTTAGAATTATTATATAATTCGTTATAAAGCTGCTGCTATCTCCCACCCCACTGCTCAAGTACACTAGTACCTAAATTATAGTTTTTTATATAGCTGTTAATATACACAGGAATTTAATAATAGAATTAATTTTACCATAATATGGTGTATTATTTTCTTTTGGCATTTAGACAATTAAGTCTGATTTATATTATCAAAAGTCAATAGCGTTGTGACGAACGCTGTGTTTATGTAAAGTCACTATGCCATATTGAGAAGCATGTTCTATATCACCTTTATTATTTACTAAAAAGCAATTTTAGTCTTGAACTCTGGTCTTTTCGATATATAACACACAGGATGTTACAATACTAATACTCTAAGGAACATCCACCAAACTCGGTGCTTCGGTGAGATGGACATGATTATGTTTAAAAACTTCTTTGCTAATGTTCAGAAGACCTCGTATGGATTTATCCCGATAAACTTACACGATTCTCGGACACGATATTGCATTGGTCTGGATAAAATCTTTGGTTGAGAGACCTGTCACCTGACGGCGCTACTTTTTTTGACCTTCAACAGCGGGGTGGGTGAACCACCAACATTGATGGTTAGGGTCGTGGATGACGTCCACGGGAATTCGACACACATGGTCTAGGGGAATAAAGTGGCGTGCTAACCAACACGTTGGTGGCCTGGGTTTATCTTTCTTGTCCTTATATGAAAAATGTTGGTGCTCGCGTTGATTTCACAAATGGGACCTTCTACATAGAGGTCTGTTCAACCTCCCGCCGCAAAACAGAGACAGGTCTATTCCTAGCATCCCCATTTTGTAAAATTGAGGATTGGTAAGGTGCATTTGTCTCTGATGTATTTTATCTGACCGATCTCATCTAAATCGTAGAACTAATGGTCTATTCACACTGCCCCGCTTATATTCTCCTTTGCAAAAGTGTAGCGAATCCCATGATAAATGATATTATATAACTACTGATATATAATGAAAGAGAGATAGAGAGCGCAGGAAAGAGGTATCACGAAGATAAAACTTTCTCACTTATTGCTATCACTCCATGACATATATCTATATGATACGTTGGCAATAATTGATTGAATATGACACTATTTATTTATGAAGAGATGTTAAGGTAGATATGTAACTATTCTCAGAACATTTTCTAGTTAATTGTGTATTAAGGATATACTTTCAAAAGAACTATGATTTAATTAGCCAGCTAAAAACACTTCTTGTCTTGTCTGACCATTAATACTTTCAGTTCGATTTCCAGATGACGTCGGTGTGAGCCAATCGATATTTTCTTCTCAAAACAGTCACGTATCGATCGATACAAAACTCACGTCAGTTAGTACAAGGAATTTCCTTGATCCTGAAAGGTCCTCCAAAATTTACACTAAAATGGTTCTCGTCGTCTTTGCTGCCCTGATTGCAATGGCACACCCTATAAGAGAGAATGGCGAAATGCACTAATACCAGGAGTGTGACACATCTACATCAGTGGTATGTATTTAAATATCCTTCTACGGAACAGTTTAGCGTGATTTATAACAAAATTCTACCATCCCTCCACCACACACACACATACACGCAGCCTGAATAAACTGATGCGGGACATAACAGGATATGATATGTTGGTTGTTTGCGTCATTAGGGTAACATCACTAACAGAACATCGATTTCGTATAATTGTCAGTGCACATGGCAAGTCCATAAAATGTCTTGTTGATGTCAACGTTTTCAAACAGTCTTCGATTTCCTTTAACGTACTTTGCTGGGAAAATACATGATACAGTTGCTAACAAATCCATTTTGGTAACGTCTGTATAATGTTTGTATTGATTTACAAGAAGGTTTCACACGAGCAAAACAACTTAGATCTGTCCTGTACTTGAACATCTATTTTGTAGTCATAGATTTACCTAGTTAGGTAAACATAATCCTGAAAATCTAGCATGCCTCGATCTAACATAACGGGTGGGTCAAGGCCCGCGTTCTCTCGGTCTCCGTCTAAATGTCTGTCTCAAAGGCTCAGACAGACAACCATCGTATGAAATAAATTAGATGTAATTTTATATATATTTAGTTACAAAGCAAAACAAGTTACGGCCTTTTAGTTAGAGCCTGAGAAACTAAACTCACATATTTTGCCAGCAGCATTATATACATAACACATTTGTTTCTAAATAAACCCTACAAAATAGAGGCCTACTTATATTTCTTCTTTCTCTCCACTTGCATAATAATTAGGCATCATGAGAATAGTGAAGTGAATTGCTTGTACTATTTGTGAACAGGCCATTAGTAATTTGCTGTTAAATGTAATCCGAGAAATGAAACCCATTTATGGGGTGGCAATCTTAAAAAGTTCTCTGGAGTTTATCGATGTATTACATTTGAACATTTCAAAAATGATATTTTTTTTCGTAGTATACATAAACCAGTGATCAAATACATCCTTTCACTTGAATCTGTAAAAAGTCTCTGTAGACAACTAAAGAGGTAGTTTCTGCATGTGCTCTTCTAAACAGTATGTTTAAGGGAAAATGTAAAATTTAACTTAATAGAACACGAATGACATACGTGACGGCTTCGATATCACTATATACTCGAGGCGCGTTGTGTCTGGTATAGATGTTCCCGAGACTCAGCCTTCTTATTTCATTCCATCAATAATTTATAAATGCTTAACAAAATATTACGTTTCTTTTTCTTTCCATAACACTAGAGTTAGGCCGCTCTTTTACAGACATAATATAAATATATTCTTTGCAAGAACAACACTCCATGTATGAAAAAGAAATAGCAGAAACAAGAAAGCAACAAATAAATCATCTGTATTAAAGGAACTGATATTATTTAAAAGGTCAGGCTCTGTAATAAATATAGGGTTCAAACATTAAACCATAGATTTGTAACAGGCTGATAGAAATAACCGTTAAGAGAGTGAAAATTAAACATATAAAGGATTAAAACACGACAAAAAAATACCGCAAATACAACAGGGTTACAAATTCTAAACCGCATTTGGTCCCATACAGGATTTCCAACGAATGTGATTTAACGCAATTTTAAGATTGTAAAAGTAAAAGCCTGTCCTGAAAGGTGTGCTTCTTCATCTCTGCATCAAGGTGAATGGCTATAAAATTTTATGTTAGTGTTTGGGGCAAGCACTCCAACTCTAATATCTTCTTTCACACCATGTACGATAATGTATAAGTACGTGTGTCTATTTGTGAGCAATCCTACCGTTTTCTTTTCTTTCACGATATGTATGTTTGATAGACTCAATATTTACTTCCCATTAGACGCCATACAGGCTATTGCATACTAATCGTATGAATAGTTTTAACATTACATTTTGAGCCAATATTGTAATTTTAACATTACATTTTGAGCCAATATTGTAATTTTCATCTTAAACGTGTAATGTTAATTCCCGTTGAACAACATAGGAACATTTAAATGTTAAATTTCCTGTATACGCCAGTAGTAGTGAAGTGGGGCACTATAGCCTCAATGGGAATTAGCATTACAGAGACCCCTGGGTCACTATAGCCTCAATGGAAATTTAACATGGAGAAAAATCGTGGGTCAATATAGCCTCAAGGGGAATTTAACATGGGAAATAGTCTTGGGTCACTATAGCCTCAAGGGGAATTGATCATGGGAAATAGTCTTGGGTCACTATAGCCTCAAGGGGAATTGAACATGGAGAAAAAGTCTTGGGTCACTTTAGCCTCAAGGGGAATTGAACATGGGGGAATAAAGTGTGGGTCTATTTAGGGACAAGGGGAATTGAACATGGGATTTTTTTTTAAAATTTTTTTTTAGAAAAAGGGGTAGGCAATTGAAAAGTCATTCTCTTTTCGAGAAATATGGGTGGCCCTGAAAAGGGCCTTTGGCTTTCTTCTATTTCCTCCATTTACTCATCCAGCCCCTAATCTTTCCCCAAATTCCTTTTTTCTTCTTCTTTTCATTTTCCAGTATCCAGTCCGGGTGACCCATGGCTCGGAACTTCTGTTGGATTTTTATCCAGTTAACGTTCAGTCTCTCATATTCTTCTTTTTTCTTTCTATTCTCTTGTTCTTTTCTATCTTTTGCCCACCTATCCTTAATTTTCTGCACTTCTTCCTCTATTATCTTTTTCATCTTTTCTTCCGCTTTCTTTAGTTGTTCAATGCCCCTTTTCACGAACTTCCACTCTGACCATTTCTCTAGCTCTTCTAAATAGCATCTCACTGCTTTTACCTTGTCCATAGACTCTTTTATAGTCCCCACTCTTACATACTCTGGTTGAATCAATCCTCTCAATCTCTTAACTTCTTCCTCTATCATCTCCTCTATCATCTTCCTCGCTAATTGTAGTTCATTGACATAGTCAAGACTTTTTCTCAACCTCCATTCTCTTTCTATCCTTTCAATAGTATACTCTCCATCCATCATCCAAAAGTAAACATTTCTTAAGTCATTAAACAACGCCGACACTTCCATCTTGTATCTGTTATTCCGTAGAATGGTTTGAACGACGAATACTGTGGGTTCTTATACGAAAAGCGCGGACGTGAAGGAAAACATCCCCTAAAAACATAAAATTGATCTTAGCTAGATCATGACCAAACAACGCGCGGACGTGAAGGAAAACATCCCCCTACTTTCTCATTTCTTATAATAAAAGCCAAACTATACTCTTCACATACGCTAAGAAACAATAAACAAACCCATAATCTACTATTCACACAAACTTACGTGAGCAGTTACAAACACAAACACAAACACACATACACTCACACTATGAAAAAAGAGTTAGTGTTTATATTTACACTACTCTACCTACACACATTGGCAAATTGATTGTTATTTCTTTTCTAGGGTATTGGGTAGCCCTGAAAAGGGCTGTTGGTTTTTTTTAAACTCCAGATGCACCTATCTAATGATGGCACCTTCCTGGCCTGGCGCCACACACGCATCTTCTTCCCCAGTCTCCTTTCACCTTTCTTCTTGGGAGTGCAGAGGCGGGATGATTGGCTTCAGCACCCCAATCCTCTGTCTCTGGTATCTTGTAAGTCATCCTCTCTCCTATTTTCTTTTCCTCCTCTTCCCTCTCTCTTCTCTCCACCTCTTCCTTCTTTATTCTTGCTTCTTCTACTATGGCTTCCGCGGATAGTTCATTTACTATGCGCCTGGCATATTCCAGGTGCATCTGGAGTTCTAGCAGTTTCACAATTCTGGTGTTCATTCTTCTGGTGGTGTTGATCAATCAACAAGGGTAGCTAGACTGCCAAGCGAGTTTCAATTCATACTGAAAGCGCGGACGTGATGGAAAACATCCCCCTAAAAACATAAAATTGATCTTACCTAGATCTTGACCAAAAAACAACGCGCGGACCTAAAAGAAACACTCACTTTTTATGCTACCCATTACTATTGTAAAAATTTTTTGTTATTAACCACTTCAATAGACTATCCACATACGCAAAGCAATCCAATCTAACCCCAAATATACACCTCAAACACCAAAAAAAAGACATCATTTTAATCTACTATCCATACCAACGTACGTGAGCACTTACAAACACACAATCTTATACACAAACACATGCCCTCACATTTTTTTAAAAAAGAGTTAGTGTTTATATTCACACTACTCTAACTACACACATTGGCAAATTGATGGTTATTTCTTTTCTAGAGTATTGGGTAGCCCTGAAAAGGGCTGTTTTTTTGTTTTTTTGTTTGCTATGGCAATCTTTTTTAGTTTCTAAGAATGCGATGTCCTCTGAGGATAGACTTTTTGGCAATAGGTCTGCTTCTTCCGAAAGAGAAGAAGAACTCTTTGGTGTCGATACGACAATCGACAAAGCCTCTGTCAGCTTCAGGTTGCTGCTGCTGCTGTTGTTGATGTTGCTATTGCTGCTGTTGCTGCTGCTGTCTCTGAAGTCTGTACTTCTCTGTCCATTCTTCTTTCTCCCTGTTCACTTCTTCTCTGAAGAGCTCTTCTATCAGGTCTTCAGTGACTTTTAGCATTCTCACATTCTCTATTTCTTCTGGCTTCGGTATCAGACTGTGTCTGACCCTATGCAAATTCACGTAGGCTTCGTTTAGCTTAGCTACCTTGGAGCACATCTTCGTAGGAGGATGAGTCGACAATGGAAACAACCCGGTTCTTAAAGTCAAAGCGCGGACGTGAAGGAAAACATCCCCCACACGGTTTTCGAGCCGCAACGTTCAATGAATGACATGAGAGGGATAGTAAGAAGTGAAAGAGCATCAATCAGACATTCTTCTAGCTAAACAAAAGACAAAGGCATTTTTTCAAAACACAACATTTTTATTCAAAAATCACTTAACACTAACCAACAACAACTCTAACATTTTTTAACAATAATCCAACATTATAACATCAAACATTTTTTTCTAATGACAAACATTTTTTCTCAATTCTCACTCTACTTTAAACAGGGCTGACAACGTTGTGAATGAAATTGTGATTTCCACTGTTGGAAATCATTAGGCCATTGATGGACACTACGTTTCCTAGCTTGCGACAAAAGATAAGCATAATGGTCACAAAACCATCGATCTACTTTTACATTGTTTCTAGAAGAAGAACGAGGATCAAAATGAGTCACTAAATGTTCTAAGGAATAGCCCAGGCTGCGATGATGCAGAAAATACACACAATATTGTCCACACACCAAGGAATCTGTGCATTGTAATTTCACATTATTGAACCGGGTGGTTTGAGCATTTCTTCTCATAAAGTCAATGATATCGTCTTCCAAAGGGGGCAATCCGTACGAATCGAAATATTCCACACATCCTTCTTGAGGAAAGTAAACGGCTACCCAGTGGGTTCCTGGGAGATGACTGTCGTCCGTGTTGATCACGTAAGCTTGATGGTCTTGAAGTTTGCGATGAGGGAGTTCATCTTTAGCACAGACGACAGGATTCCAAGAAGCTGTATACGAACTGTGGTTCAAAAGGTAATAAAGTTCCCAGGTATCCATTTGTGTGGTTCTTTTTTCTTCACAGGTAATAATAAGTCGTCAATTCGATCCTGACTTTTTGCTTGAAAATGTCTGACAAATAACCGTTTCTTCGTTTCGTCTCCTCACTTTGATTCAGGAGAGTTTCGATACGATGGATCTCTTGAGTGGTTAATGGTGGACAAGAATGTTCACGCAAGTCTTTATACCACTGATGCAACACGTCTTCGTCCGAGATGAGACTCCAAGCCTCGTCCAGATACTCGTCCAATTTTTCTTCTTGACTTAACATCAGGCATTTATCGTGTTGAATTTGACTGGGATGATCGTTTTGACATCCATAGCAATTTTTCTTGATCAATTCCGTCATTTTTTCGGCCAAGTGTTTGGCAAAACAGGAGACTAAATGGGCTTCTTGTTCTGGCCATCTCGACTTCATCATGATCACTTCTTCTTTTTCCACGGTCTCCTCACATTCCATCTCCAAAGTTTCTCCACTAGGCAAAGAGGGATAACAGTCTTCCATGGCTTCTAGTAATCTAGAATGACTTCTCTCAAGCTGTTGATTTCTATGGTATTATCAAATTCTGCATACAGGATGACGTTCACTGTGTTCTCTGGGGGCAGTGCACTCCCAAACTGAATTTCCACACGAATCTGGCCGGATTTTATAGGGTGGAAATGTCCCTCGTCGCTGCCTTGGTCAGGAGTGAAATCGAAAGCCCACAAAGCATAGCCTCCTGCATAATCGTCGTACGTAATACCGTGACTGGTGTTGGTTCCTAACTGTCCGGTGGCTTCGTACAAGGACAAGTACGATCTCAAATAATTCTTCGCGGCACCAAAGTTAGGCTCAAAGGGTCGGGTACACAAGGTCTTGCCATCGCGACTGACTTCAATCTTGGACACATTGTAATGCTTAAACTCAAAAGGATTTTCGTGGTAGGCTCCATTGAAGGCTGAATTCTTGACGATACCAACAATCAAACGTTTGGGTAACTGTCCTTGGAACAGATGATCTTCGATCATGGATGGCTGTCCAGCAGGAATGGTGAAGGTTTTCACTTCCACGCGTCGGATCGGATACTTGGCGGTCGTTCTGCTCAACGTCTGACTGATGTCGTTACCTACTTTAGGTAACACTTCTACGCGACGCACGTAGAGTCTGGCCTCTTCGATTTTGTTTTTGTAAGTGGAACCATCAGCAGCCATCAAATGGAAAGCGGCACTGCTGCGATTCAGTCTCAGGCGGATATCCACCCCGTTCAACAAATACTTTTCTTGTAACCACATGTCCAAATGTAAGCGATCCATCAGTTCTAAACTATGACTTAGATGAATTTTCTTTCGTCGTTCTACAAATCCCGTTGGATTTGAAGCATCCCCAGCAAGTGTAATGCCGTTGAACTTATTCGCTTGGTCAGGTTTCCATACCACGCAAGCATCCAGATGAGTATTCTTGGCTTCTTTTCCGTACGTCAAGAGATTTTCCAGGTAGGCTTGATAAGGGTAAGTATCCATGCTGCTGCTGACTAGTTTGTTATTCAAGTACAAGTCCACTTCGCTAAACAAGGAATGCATGAAATTATTGACGGGAGCTACTACATCATCATCGGCTAGGTCAGCGTTGGGTGGTTCGATCACTTTCACTTTCAAGTACAAGTAACTGCTATTCAGATCGATGTAATCTTCGGGCTGTCCTTTGATTTCAAACTCGATGGGAGCGGAATCGGTCAATGAGGAGACCGGGTGAAATTCCACCCACTGGGATTCTTGCATCGTCGTCATGGTGGGGGGCATGGCAAACAGATCCAGTTCCGTCTTGGAACAAGCGCAAGACTCTCGGTGCATCATTTTTTGTCTCTTTCTCAATAATCGAAAACGTCTAAGTCTCGAACGGTTCTTCTTTTCTTGGCCTTTCTAGCTTGAAGTCTGGTGAAAGGGTGTTTTCTTCGTCGTCTCTTTCTGCCTTGTCCTTGCTGAATGCCTGACTCGGTAGTGTGCAGGGCATTTATAGGTGTGTCTCGTCGGCCTAAAATGTCTTTACCCGTTTGTAGCAAGACATTTTTGCCTGCCCTCACGAAGGCTTCTTTAGGGTTTTGTTTGTCGATGATGACATTTTGGAGAAATTCTTTGCCTTGCGTCAGTGCCGCATCTTTCAAGGCGTGCAATCCGCGTGTCACCATCGGTTTCAACACCGGGGCCACTGAACGAAAGGCCGATTTTAACATATCTCCTAAACCGTGTCCTCGCTGTCGAGCAACCCCTCGGTACACTGGATACATGACTTACGAGTCGTGAGAGAACCGTTTTCGAAAATGGAGTTTCACCGTGACTTTTCCTTTGGTGAATGGAATATTTTGTCCCAAATCTCCTTTTATAGTAATGTTGACCGTGTCCAAATACGACTTGCTGACAGGCAAATAGTGAGGATGTACAAATTCGCGGTGGACGTGGTAAGTGTTTCCACCTTCCTCGTCAGCGTTCGTGGCAGAATCCACTTTGAAAGGAATGACACGCAGTAACGGTACGGAGGTGTGTCCCACCACGTTGTATTCCACCACATCGGAATACACGAACATCAAATTCAGTCCTTGGTTCAGTTCTACTGGGGTACGAAAGAACTTGCTAAAAGACTCGTTGTCGTAAATGATTGCTAGCTCACCTTTTTGCTCAAATTTCTTTCTCATCTCCATGTCTCCGCCCAACATGTCAAACAATTCAGGACAAAATAAGAAAGACATGATTTTACGCCCCTCAGGAAATTTCATCAGGAAGCGACGAGCTGTTTTGTGGTACTCCAGGGTGATGACATTTTTATTGGCAGTTTCCAAAGCTCTCAGAAACAAGCCATTAAACCTGGTGGCTATGGTGCTGACCAAATGTTGACCACTAAAATAATAGCCTGGGGGAATAAACAAGTTGTAGGTCCACGTTCGAGTTTTGTCATTATAGGTTTTATTGTCATATTTGACATTCTTATCCAAGTTCTGTTGCACTTGCTCGTCATGAACTTCCACCGTAAAAACATTTTGATTGGAAAGGACATTGAGGACTTGGGTCGGGTGAATCATTTCCACTAAGGTCACTTCCCAATGGGCTTCGTGATCTAAGGGGGTGGCCTGATGTAATTTGGCTGTGTAACAGCACAACGTGTTGTTGGGAAACACCTCCATGGAACTGTCACTGGGTAAGGTTAAGTAAAATTGGTTTTGGTGACTCATAATTCCAGAGTTCTGTGGCTGTCCGAGGGGTTACTGGACATTAGAGGCGTGTCTCCGCTCAAAATGGGGTCGTTGTTGTGGTTGTTATTGGAGTGGTGACTGACACTGGCACTGGACACAAGGTTCCCGTGGTTCCCGTTCGAGGAGAATTTCAGGGAGGGATTGGGAAGCAGGTAACTGATGCAACTGCTCAATAAAATGGTCCACAATTATTTGTCTCCTTGTTGCAAACTCAAATTGGCGATGGCTGCCCCGATGACACAATACACCACGAAGATTTGGCAGAAAAAGACGATTTGCGTTTTAGGCACACGTTCTCCACACCACACCCACAAGGGTTGTTTTTGTAAATCTTGCACAGAAGAACTAGGTGAAGGAGGAGTGGTCGACGTAGCTGCGTCTGTGTGAAAGGGCATGATGGTCACTTCTTTTTATAGTCGATGACTTGCGAAGCGTCGATCCAAGAATCAAAACTGGGTGGATATCCTTTCCAACGTACTTTGACTTCTTTGACACGTCGTTTGCCCACTTTACGGGTTCTGCGTTCGAGAATGCTTTCGATGTCGTACACGTCGTCTTCCTTTCTGGTCACACGTTGTAATTCGGGCAAATAAAACGTTCCTTTGAGCACTTCTCCGTTCATGTCTTCCAATTTATAGACGGCAGGATGACGGCCATGCACTCGTCCAGTGACGCGAAACAATTCGGTCGTCCAGTTAGGTAAGTAACCTTTGTCAAAAGTGCGTTTGGTTTTGCCAATGCGCACCCAATCTCCTACGGCCAACTCTCCACTTTTCTTGGGGACAGCCCTCGTCGGGGACGTACCAAACAGGCACTCAAACACCATCACTTCGTTGTCGGGAGTCACTTCTTGCGGGGCACGTCCGATGCTTCGATGGTAAGATTGGTTGTACGCTTGCACTAGGTGTGGTAAGATGTCGATGTACTTCAGAGTGTGGTGATGCGTAAAATATTTCCACATGCGTTCTTTCAAAGTGCGTTGAAAACGTTCCACGATGCTGGCTTTGGTTTCGGGATTCTCGGTGGTAAAAAAATGAATGTCACGTTTCTTTAATTCTTTTTGGAAAGCTTGGTTCAGAAATTCGGTGCCTTTGGCCGTTTGCCATCGAAGAGGGTGACGACCGCTTTGTTTCAACACCCGTTGCAGGGCTCGCACTAACTCGCTGCTCGATTTGGAAGTCAAGGGCACGACCCAGGCAAATTTGGAAAAGACGTCGATGACACAAAACAAATATTTGTAGCCACGATTGTAGCTGGCCAAATGAGAGACATCGGCTAAATCGGCTTGCCATTGATGATCGATGCCTTCCACTCGGGTGCGACTTCTGGCAAACTTGCGTCGAATGGGTTTGTGTAAAGTGTAGGTAGCTTGTTCTTGTAACCATCGTTGCACTTGAGGTAAACGGAGACTTTTCAGTCGCGTTTTGGCAGCACGATACAATTTTTGAACTCCTTCGTAACCTGCAGGATGGGAGGGATCGTAGTAAATGCTGGCTAAGACTTTTTCCATTTTTTGTGTTTGTGTGTTAATAAGGCACCCACTCATGGAGGATGCTACTCTTTTTCTCTTGGGGTATTTTCTTGGATTGCAATGCTTTGCGTGTGCGACCGGCAATAGGTGTTGAAGAGGAGGATGTCTGAGCGGGGAATATCGGTTCTTGTTTCACTTCTGTCTTCACTTCTGTCTTCACTTTCTTTTTCTCTTGTGATGAAGAAGGGGTGACCATCATCTTTTTAATCCATCCAATTCTGGAGGTAGGTGGTGTTGTTAACTTGCGTACTTTTTCTGGTGGAGTTTGAAACCCTTCTTCTTCTTCTCCTTTTTCTGTCTTGGTCACTGGTAGTGGTGGAACTGGTACTGGTACTGGTACTGGTGATGGTGCTGGACTTTTCATCAAGGTCTTAAAATCTTTCAGAGTGGGTAGAGCTGTTTCGTCTAAAGCTTTCTGGTAAAAGAGTTGCAGTCGTTGCAAGAGTTGACCGTACTTTTGCGATTTTTCTGTTTCGGACAAATCTTGGCGATCCATCAAGGACTGCAATTCGTGGTGTAACTGGGACATCTCGCTCAAATTGGGATTGGGAGGTAAATGCGGGGTGCGTTGTTCTTGCCACCGATGGTATTCCATCCATCGTTTGTAAGGCACTAAAGCCAGTTTTCGTCTTTCCATGGGGTTGTCAGGGGTCGATTCTGAGATCTTGGGACTTCCGAGGGCCTTTTTATCTTGCTCCCACCAGTCCTCCCAACATGGCTCCCAAGACTCCTTTCAGTATGGGACCTAACAAGAGGGGTAAAATGCCTCCACGTTGGACCAACATCTTCTTCTTTTGACGAATGGGAATTTTCTTTTGCACCATTTGGCGAAGAACGTGACGATGTTTGCCTAAGCATTGTTTCTGGTGTTTGGACAAAGGGATCGTGGCTTTCAAGACGTTGAAACAACATTCGCACACGGTATCGATGACCTCTTTGGAGGCCGATTGAATGAGTTTTTTTCGTAGAGGTGGAGAAGCTTTGGACAGGACAGATAACATGTCCCCATGTTTGACTAAACGTGGTGGTAGTCCTTTCCTTTTCTTTCCTTGGGGTTTTCTGGAGGGTGACATCTTTGAGTCTTTAGGAGCACCAAAAAAACACTGATACCCTACTTGGTCACACGCCTGTTTTTATACTGGAACGCGTCACCACTGATTGTCTTTACGTCGTATTAGTTTGAGGACAGGCATGACACGTCGTGCAGGGGTACGTAACGGACTAAATCGAGCCAGTTCTTGCTTGGACAAATCCAGTAAACTTTGTAACATGCCCGATCTTTCTTGGACTTTGATTTTGGAAGAAGGTACTTTGTGAGCAGCAGCCACTGCCGCTAAATTGGAGGGTCCTGCCACTGGGGAAGTTCTTTTTGGGGTCATCAACGGAGAAGTTCTTCGTGTGATCAACGTCTGCAAGTAGTCTTCAGTTCTTGGTGTCATCAGCGGAGAAGTGGATGAACGTGAGGATGCCGGAGACGCAGTCACCGCCGTGGCAGGTCGTGGTTTGCGAGTGTAAAGTTGCGTCCTGGCCGAAGTGCCTCTCTTGCGACTAGTTTTCTTCTGTGGGCTTTTCTTTTTCTGGGGACTTTTTCTCTGTTTCTTTTTCTGGGGGCTTCTTTTCTTTTTCCGGGGTGGTGGTGTCTGGTCAGAGGAGGGTCCTGCCACTGGAGAAGTTCTTCTTCTTGGGGACCTGGTCTTTTTCTTTTTCTTCTTGGGGCTTCGTTGGACTTTTTTCTTGGGTATAACTTTAGGGGCATTAGGATCCCATCTTAAGAGAGAGCGAATGATGACCCCTCCTAGAGTACCGCTCCCTCCAGGTTTCAAAATGATTTGTTTTTTGGTTTGAGTGTCGATGCGGGGATCGGCCAGTTGGACCAAAGCGACTTTGTTTCGATCGAAAAAGCGTTTGGTGTGATGAGGAATCTGAATGATTCCTTGGAGTATTTGACGTGCCGTCACCGTGAACCATCGTAAGACTTCTTTGAGACTAGCTTCTAAGACACGAGCTCGTATTTGTGGATTTTTTCTCGACTGATGCCATACAAGGCACGAATCAATTTGACGGGAAGATGCGACTGAAGGGACGTCATGTTGACGTTGTGTGAGACAGACGAAAAAGAGTCTGAGGGTTTTATAGATTTTTTTTATGTGGAGTGAAATTAAGTCGAGGACGGAGACGTGTACAGGACAGGCCCTCCGTCTTGGCACCAGTGGTGAAACAAGTGGGTACGAAATCGCAAATCCTCGGGAGTCGTAGGTTTCAAATCGACGAGTAAATAGGCGTGTGGCGTTTGAGTGGCATCGTCGTACGCCTGAGTCAGCCAAGGCGTTCCTAACTGTTTGGCTAAGACTTGCACTTGCGATTTATCTCGAGGGCTTTTAAACAAGACCACGTAATGCGCATTGAGACTGATGGTGCGATGGGCTTTACTTTGTTGAAACAAATTTTGGGTGATGTAAACGACACTGGCATTACGGTGATGCCCTTTGCGCGTAAACCACAGTTTAATTTCTTCTTCGTCTTCTCCTAACATGTCGTCAAAATGACCAGATGGGTTTGACGGGAGTCAGAGACGATGCCGTCGTCTTCTTTAGGAATGCCTTCCAAAAACACGATGGAATCGCCTTGACTTTCTCGCAAGAGGCTGTACGCCGATTGCCACTCTTTGTAACACCACACGATCCGCTGAGGGGGCCGATCGATCGAATGATGTTTATGTTCGATCAAACGTTTGACGAATTCGGTTTTGCCTGAACTGCTAGGTCCAGCAATGAGCATGTTAAAGGGATGGCGAAGATACAAAGCCTCCCAACTGGCACGATCTAAGTGTTCGTCGATGACTTTGACAGTAGAGGAAGAGGGAGCAGAGACAGCAGAGGTAGCCATAGTGTGAGAAATGTCACTTGTGACACGAAAACAAACAAGACAAGAGTTTATATACTTTTTTCAGAACACGTTTATTGAATGTTTTTTCAAACATGAATACGAAAGACAAAAATACATAAAAGCCAAAGGCTTAAGTACAAGGATAAAAGGCACATGATAACCATTAACGTGGAATAAACACAAGTGTCTGTACAACATGTTTTGGGTAAAGTTCTGACCAGTTCTATAGTAGGGGGTAAGGTCACACAAGTGTCCTCCCGAAAGGGTCTTTCAGGCCTGTCCACGACAGTCCTGTCCTGGGTGACGGGTTCTTCTGGCACCGTCACTAACACGGGTTGAAAAGTAACTTTTTTCCTTGAACAACTCTCGTGCATACTGGGCCACTTCTTGGGTCCAAGGCTCAAGATCCCATTCTTTCCAGGCACGGACATCTGTCCAATGGGGATGTAAGTCACAAGCTACACACACATCGTCATACACGTCTTGGGTAGCTAAAAGTTGACGAATCTTTTTTTCCCGTAGAGGTCGAGAAGTATCCAGATGAAACCGCAAGGCTTTGAGCAAAAGGAGTTTTTGGTGACCATTTAAGGCCATTGAGGTGGTAAGTACTGATCATAAAGAGTCCACAAGGAATCGGCTGGTAAACGAAATCCCAGAAAACAAGTCACTAAGACACACACCACTTGTCGTCCCAAATTGAATGGATACAGTTCTTGTAATAATCGGTGGTAATGATCCACGGTTTGAATATGGTCATTGAGTTCCTTCCACGGAATCTGTTCAATAATATGTGACATAATCCGTGGCATGGCAACTTGATTTTATAGTCTCTTTGTTTCGGAAGCAATAAAGGTAATCTCTAACTAAACATGTTCGTTCTCCAGTAGGGAATTTAAATGTTACATACTGTAACTGAAACGTCAGAGTTTGTCTAGATGTTTCGTCTTTCTCTAAGCAGATTCCATGTAACAAATGTTGGTAATCCTTTAACTCGTCTTCCTCAATACGTTGCAGTAAGTGAATCTCGAAGTATCCAAAATTACGAACGTCTAGTTCATCATCATTCACAAACTGAAAGTGTTCAACAATGTCTGACCACTGAAAAAATTTCTGACGAATCAGTCCTCTTATACCATTCAGGTACCATTGGTTAAAGATCTGGTGACGTAACGGATGCAATTGTTCTTTACGTTTCACTTGTATTTTGACCAGTTTTCGGTAAATCCTTTCTCTCAACTCCTCAGGCAAGCCCAAAATGTTCTCTTGTAAAGTATCCATACTATATACACTGTTTTTGGAATCCTTGGGTGGTGGCCAATAGCCTCGTTTACCTTTGTGCCTGATGTAATATCCACTCATAATCAGTCTTCTTATACTTTAGAACAAAGCATAATTTAAAAACGGTTGAATAACTTTGCGTTTGCGTTTAACTTGTATTTTGATCAGTTCTCGGTAAATGCGTTCTCTCAACTCCACAGGCAAGGCACGAATGTTCTCTAGCAAAGTATCCATGAATAGGTCATACTAAATCCTCTTTGGTCTGACACAAGAAATGTACTGTTTGCACAGACATGGTTTTAATTCATTGTTTAATCTAAATCGTTTAGTTACTAATTTACACGTTACAATTCGTTCAGAAGTTTCCTCTTTCACCAAGTTGACATTTTGTTCAAGATGTTGATAATTCGTTAACTCTTCCTCTGGAATTCGATGCAGTACGTTTACAATGTAGTAGATAGAATCGTCAATACCAAACCATTCCTTTTTAAAACCAGGGGGTCGTTGATCAATGTCTGTCCAATGGAACACTTTCAACTCAATCAGTCCTTGTATAGCATTCAGGTACCAGTGGTTCAAACACCGGTGACGTAACGGATGCAATTGTTCTTTACGTTTCACTTGTATTTTGACCAGCTCTCGGTAAATGCGTT
The DNA here is from genome assembly GCA_028554795.2 of Sinohyriopsis cumingii. Classification (NCBI taxonomy): domain Eukaryota; kingdom Metazoa; phylum Mollusca; class Bivalvia; order Unionida; family Unionidae; genus Sinohyriopsis; species Sinohyriopsis cumingii. The sequence goes on from JAPYKE020000175.1 coordinate 303,601, forward strand.
CTCTCAACTCCACAGGCAAAGCACGAATGTTCTCTAGCAAAGTATCCATGAACAGATTATGGTAAGTTACTTCAATGTCTCGGTCCCACTAAGGGTAAGTAATGACAATTCGGTGACCATCGAGCATGTTCTACGTAGGCCGAATCTTGCGGTTCCCAGTAATGAAGTGACACACCGCAACTGAAGCACTTGACTTTATCTCCTTCGCCCAAGTAGAAAAATCCGGCTCTGGCTAATTCTTCGGGGGTCGGTCCTCCCAGATACTTAGGCCATTTTCCTTTGAACGATTGAAGACGATTTTCAAAGTCGCAGTATTCTGACAAACGCACAGGGAACGAATATTCGTCTTTCACAGGTTCGTTTCGATGAGGGTTGAGTGACATGGGCAGGAGTTTGCTCAGGGCTGGATGACATCCGTAGGGGGGTAGACGTGAAGGTGAACATTCCCCTTTAAAACGAAACCCAGTAAAATGTCCAAGAGGACGAGCGGCATCACTTTCGCATCCCTCAGGTTTGACACGCACAGCATCCCTTTCCATGATAGCGGTCGTGAGAACAAAATTCCCATGATGCTTTACGGCATCGCTAAGGTCACAACGTACAGCATCGTACCCATCGCAAGGCTCACAATCGCATTCCACTTCCGAAGCCTCACACTTGAATTGTGCCTTTCTAAACAACTTGTTCTGTGTTTCTCTGAAAGTATTCATCTTGTTCACTCGGTCTTGGTAGCCACAATGAACTATCGATCTTGACCATAGCCCCTTTTTATACTAGTCGCAATGCAGTCTCCAGCTTGTACATCTTTCCTTTTTTATGTTTTTTATGTCTTGTTTTGGAAGGTACCGTCTCTAAGGTACCGTCAACATTGTACCGTAGTGTGATGGGTGGAAAGGCCATAGAAAGGTAAGGGCAGTGCGGAGACCATCGAGTATGTTCCAGAATAGCTGAATCTTTATAGATACATAGATCCATTCGTAACTTCAGTCCGCAAGCGAAACACTGTACCTCGTATCCCAATCCTGACTCAGGTCCCAAGTAGACAAATCCTGTTCTAGCTAAAACATGTGAAGAAGGTAATCCTTCCCTATCCGTAGGCCATTTCTGAAACGTATCCAATCGACGGGCACAATCACAATAGTCAGGTAAGAAGACTGGAAAATGGTAGGGTTTGAACTTGGAGTTCTCATCGGGTTTCTCACTCGATTCTTGCTGTGGCGAAGTCATCTTTCTGGTGGGTGACTATCCTCTTACAGCCAATGTTTTATACCAACGTGTCCATACGGTAAGATGAAATGATTGGGAAGTCGAACTCGCTTCTGGTACACGATTTGATAGACTTTTTCCAAGGGCCGACTGACGATGTGGTGAGTGGGTAAACGTACAATCTTGTTCGGTTGATAGGTGGTCACTTTAAAGTTTCCATCCTCTCCCGATTGCAAGGCTTCTTTCAATACCCCAAAGTTGACCACTCGACTGGTACGATAATTCAGAGTCAGTCCTTTCACTTTGCACGTCGTGTGCACTTCTCCTTGTTTGTCCCGGTATTCGTAGCATTAATTTTTTGGGACCGCCACTGACGAAACTTAGAATCTTGTCGTCGGGATGCTCGTCTGTCCAGGCTCCTAAACGGTCTCCTTCGATGTCAGGGTGCGGTTGACTCGGGTAATGGATGTAAATCCAACTGTCCGTGTCAAAGTACAGGATGCGTTCCCCTAAAAGTTCTAAAGCTTCGTACAATTTTAAGCGAGCATGAGCTGTCACGTAAACCGCAATGATGACATTTCCAAAAGGGTCGTCTTGTACAAAGTCCAGATCTTCTTCGTAATTGACCAAGATCAAATCCTCGCGAACGACGTCCACGTGTTTCATGAATTTGGTTTTGTCGTGAATCATCTGGAAGTAGCGGGAAGGTTCTGTCAAATATTCCGTCTTGGGTAAACACGGTCGTTGTGCCATTTTACCCCACAAGCAATTTAACATCACTTTGGCAAACGATCGCCTGCCTTCGTTTTTCTCGATGTGGTCTAAAGAGACGCCTTCTTGTTCATAGTATTTCTCTTTGAATCGTATTTGGTCTTCGGGAGTGTGACACCAGAACGGATAGCCGCTGGCTTCTTGCTTCAGTTTCAAAAAGGCATCCACGTAGTCAGCGAAAATGCCTTTCTGACTGGGGTCACCTTTGTGGTATTGTTGTGTCTTGGGAAAGTGGCAAATTTCGTACACTTCTAATAGTTGGTATCCCATGTCCAGAGCTTTGAACAATTCTACGCTGACCCAGGTTCCCATCAAGGCACGTTCTTCCTGGCTGTGATGGCAAGGCTGGTCTTGGTTGCACGTTTCGGCACAAGTACGGCACAATGGAAACATCAGTTTGCCTTGACAATGGTGAGGTAAGACGGGATGGTATAGGTTCGTGGGAGGCAAAACTTTACACTTGATCAAGCCTTCGTATTGTCGAATGTTTTTCAGGTCGATATGTTCCGTCAGCAATTGCGGGTGCCCTACAGGAAAGCGACAATATTTGCACACGTAGGGATACAGCGAACACACGTCCAAGTATTTGATTTCTTCTCCTTTCTCTTCGTCGGCTTGGTACAGCAAACAGGTGGCATTGGTCCTTCCTCCGTACAAACTATCCCTCGGGTTCAGCGGGTCCATGAACTGGTAACTTTCCAAGAGGCGTTTAAACTCGGGATCGGTTTTCATACGGTGATCGTACTCGTGTTCCCACATTTCCACCACTTGGTATCCTTGCTGTTCCAACTTTAAGCGCCGCTGACATGTGTCCTGGTACAAGTCTTCCATGGTTCGTTGTAAAAACTGATTTTTAGCGCTACGATCAGGGTAACAGACGGGACATCCGTGAAATAAGCAACCGTTAAACTCGTACACGATCTTGGGGTTTTCTAAGTCCCAGCCATCTATCGAATACGTTCCGACGGTCTTTTCACCCCCTCCGTTGCGGGCATGCTGAATCCACTTGTCTTCCTTGTCGCACAAGTAATGTAACCAACGTAGGGCTTTGACCGAGTATTGACGTTTGACATAGTGGGTCGTTTGAGGGCTGATGACAGCCACGGTGTTTTCAGGCATGAATCGTTGTCGATACACTAAGGAACACGCTTTGGCAATGGTGCAAGCTTCTTTCAAAGGATCGACCCCTCCGTGTTCCATGAACAGTTCTCGAAATTTTCCACAGCAACGCCGTAAAATGTCCACGTCGGAACGACAATACTTTAGCATTTCTTCATGAAAGTCGAAAGGGTCCGAGGCGTGAGCTTGGTGCCAAGCGTAGAAAGCTTCTCGTTGTTCGGTACGCATGTTGTCGGGGTCGTAATAGTGAGCCTCAGGTATATGGGGTAGAACGGCGTGTTGATTGGCTTCCGTATTGAAAAAGTGTGGAAAGTACCCTTTAGCCATTTCTGTCATTCCAAACGTTTTAGGCATTCGGCTCAAAGGCATGGCCAAGTAACTCATCGAATCTTTAAACTGTACTTGTCCCACTTGCATGAAAATGATTTTGGCTCCGTTCAAAGTCACTTTAGGACGTTCGGTGCCATGTTCCGTATAGTATCTGAGAAGAAACTGTCCATCGTATCCGGAGAAATTGTGAGCCATCACCGTGGCATGACGATGACAATCTCCGTAACGTTCGATGTCCTCTTGGCTCCACGTCTTGTCGATGGGGTCTAAGACCCATCGGGCAAAATCGGCTAACGTGTTCGGTCCCCGAAAGATTTTTTCACGCCCTCCGGGAATCTTGCTGCAGTGAGGGCAATGACTGAAAATAGGTTCTTGAATGCACTTCTCGCACGCTCGATGAGCCACGCAGAAATTAGGAATGTGAATGCCGGTCTCTTGCATGCATTCGAAATCGAAAAAGATGAAATTGCCTTTCTTCTTATGACCGTCCTTTTTCTCTGGTGGGGGTTGGTATTTTTGCACGTAGCATTGGTGTTCCAAGTCCACGATGTGGTGACAAATGTGACATTTTTTCTTTCCTCGACATACGTGTGCCTTGGCATTATTGGTAAGTATGCCTTGTCCACAGGTAGGGCACAATCTCAGGAGTTGACAAGCACATTTCTTCTGTGAACCTTGCGTCTTCAGATGTTGTTGGTAACAGGTAGGGCTGACAAATGTGCGCAGACAAGTTGAACAAGGCATTGGTTCTTCGCTCATACAGGGTGGAGAGGCCAAACATCCTGGGCATTTCCATCCACAATGCTTGTGTTGCTCTCGATTATTAAAACCATAATCACATTTCTCACAATAATAAACATATCCCAGGAATCCGGTGATAATGGTAATGGTATCGAAATGTTCATCGTGATAATAGACATGAATGTATTTTCCGTCCTTAAAATCTTGGCCTCGAAACAACAGAGGTCCGCGCATTTCTTGAGGGTGCACTTTCAAGGTGTAACGTGGAGCTAGGGCATCTTGCAATTTTTGCATTTCATGAATGCCACAGGGTGTGTCTTTGGACAGGCCGGCTTGTTGCAACAGGAGTTCTGCTTCGTTTCGTTGTTTGGCTCGGTCCGATTGTCGAATAGTTTTCCAGGCTCTTTTCCATTCTGCCGTGTCGTTCTTGTTAGCATAGGTTCGTCCCACCACGATGTCTCGAGCTAAACACATCTGGTCTTGAGGGTTGTGAATTTGGACAAGGCTACGCTTAATGCTGCGAAGCTCGTTCACCAATGACATCTTTTTGCGTCCGGTCCCTTGAGGAGGAGAGACGTGGGTCATGTCCAATGTGGCTTTTCCATCGGTGATGTCAAACTGGTCATTAGATTGTTGCACGTGTTGAATCTTGTCCATGACTTTGGAAGCGGTCAATTCTGCAGGGGTGCTAAACTCGATCCAAACAGGGGATTTCAAACCGTCATGTTGTATGGAAAGTCTCAAGCGATCGTCTTCTTTGGGTTGACATTGTCGCTTGAGTGCGGTGAGCAAAGAATCCCACACCCCAGTGATGAACACTTCTGCTTTCTCTAATGGTACTTCAGCCTTGAAATCTTTAAACTTCACCGTGTATTTGTAAGCCGTGGTTCTAAATTTTCTAGAGGAGCGCTTTTCCGTCTCTCGAATGGAATAGTATTTTTCAGGGTTGACTAAGGGTGGTGAACTTGGTTTAGAGGGTTCGGATTCTGGTTCACTCATATCCTCTTCAAAATCACTGGCAAGAATTTTGCCACTCACGCACTCATACAAAGACACGTAATATAGGGGGTGAAATGGGATTTTTGTTTATTTTGAGTTATTGGCAAATTGAAAGGCTATCTCTTTTCGAGAAATGTGGGTGGCCCTGAAAAGGGCCTTTTTTGGTGTAGGGGTGAGTTTAAGCAATCAACTTTAACTGCCTTAAGCCTTTGCCACGGCCAAGGCCTACTTCTGGACTGCGTAATGTTGATGATGATTGGGTTGAAATCACTAAGGGTGGTACGGTAGGCTTAGTCACAGGGTTAACGTGTTTAGCTCGGGAAGGTCGTATTCTCTTCGGTCGTAATAAAGAAGTCTGATACATTTGTTTCAGACTTCTTAACTCCGCTAAAATGTCCAACAGTACCGTGACCGTTTGATTTTCACCCTTTTGTTTCTTTGCTGCTACTTCTTCTTGCTGTTGTTGCTGTTGTTTTTTTCTTACCTCTTCTTCTTGCTGCTGCCGTAGGATAAAAGCTTGTTCCGCTTCCTTTTGTCGTTGTATAAATTTCTCCAATTCTTCTTTCTGTCTCTGTCTAAAATTCTCCACTTGCGGTAATGAAGAAGGTAACGAAGGTTCCGGAACAAATTCTTGCGAGGTAAGAAAATGCACAAAATCCCAATTCACCTCTTCTGAAAGTAAGTCCGGGTTCCCTTGGGCGGTCTCCACTGCTGGTGCACCCCAATGAATCGTTTTCTGAGTTTCCGTCATGTTGAATCACTGTCACATAGATTGACTGCACACAAGCGCTAGCGAATCTATATAGACCACGTGACGTCACAGACTGCTCTCTTCGGATTGGATGAGGGCTGACTGAATTTTGTAACGCGTGTTCGGATTGGTGAATGAACTCAATCCGTTTCAATCCTACCTCTACCTATAAATAAGCGCAGTTCACTGCATTGATTCACCTGTTCTCGTCGCTTCAAAATGTGGACCACAGTCGAATCATCCACCCTTGTGTCTTCCATGATGTTTAGGACGGACATACTCATGTATGTCCGGTCCAAGTGGACCGTTGTCGACAAGTCAGACACCAGTCTGTGGATACGAAGAGTGTATGTAGAAAGACAAGGTTGCCTCAAGAGGACACTGATTTATGGCCCTCGAGTAAGACGCAGCTTGAGGACAAGAAGATGCCGCAGATGCCCTTTATGTTAATGGATACATTAACATAAACCCAAAGGCCCTTTTCAGGGCCACCCATATTTCTCGAAAAGAGAATGACTTTTCAATTGCCTACCCCTTTTTTAAAAAAAAACTTAAAAAAAAAAATCCCATGTTCAATTCCCCTTGTCCCTAAATAGACCCACACTTTATTCCCCCATGTTCAATTCCCCTTGAGGCTAAAGTGACCCAAGACTTTTTCTCCATGTTCAATTCCCCTTGAGGCTATAGTGACCCAAGACTATTTCCCATGATCAATTCCCCTTGAGGCTATAGTGACCCAAGACTATTTCCCACGTTAAATTCCCCTTGAGGCTATATTGACCCACGATTTTTCTCCATGTTAAATTTCCATTGAGGCTATAGTGACCCAGGGGTCTCTGTAATGCTAATTCCCATTGAGACTATAGTGCCCCACTTCACTACTGCCAGTTATTAACTAGTGTTAATTCCCCTTATAAACCATTGGCTCTCATATGCGTTCAGCAGCTTCAAGCAGTGTATACATTGAACGAATATACTGCGCTCTCCAAGGCATATACCTTTAGGTTTTTCAGCCGAAATCTTGGATTCGTGATAAAGTTTATTTTGACACAAACACATGTTAAAACAAAGGCGGATCGCTAAATCCGTGTTAGAGGCTAGAGAAGACCACCATGTTGAAGTGACGTTGATGCCAGATATCTGCACCATATACTATTATCTTTAGAGACCGGTGTGCCATTTTGAAACCAATATCGTCCAAGTTTCCCGCTCCTGCTTTCTATATTTTAAACGTTGCAATTTTAACTTTTGCGCAAACAGCTTCTATGTAAAATTTTACTCACTAACAATAATGAAATAAATACATTTGTTACGAGGTCAACTGACTTTGGATAAAACTAGTAAGTGCACTATCTCTTGAGCACAGATAAGCATTCTTTTGCAAAGAACTGATGAACCAATCCCCAGCCATAATATATGTAGCCCTTCAATAACATAATTAATTCTAGGACGGCAAAACTAAACACCATAAATAAAAATTATAAATCCCACTTGGTTGGACAGAGGATTTACAACGCTGGATTTTAACACACATAACTTGGGTTACACAAGCAAGTATTACATGTATTTGCTAATCTCTGCATCCTATCTAATGCCTTTATAAAACTGTGTTGGTATATGTGTGTAATATTTTCTAATATTTTCTTCTTTTGCTCTATTTATGATAGTGTATTAAGATGAGTGTTTTTGGATTGCACAAGAAAAACAATATGCATGTATATTTTGTTAAATGGTGTGTTTGTTCTTTATTTCCTCATGTTATCACAAAGTGTTTGATAATAAGTCTTGCTTTAAAAGTGCATTTCCCCCATTGTTCCTAGTGATACTGTTCACGTTAAACCTATGCATATGCTTAACATAAAATTTCTCATTTTGACCACAGATTGCCTCATAATGTTAAACCTTTAGACTTTTTAAAATATGTTTTTCAATGTTGAACCCTCATTGCACTACGATGTTGAACCTATCGATTAATGCTAATTCCCTTATGACTACATACAATACTTCTCAAAAATACAGAATTTGCAAGTGGTATCGTCAGATTGGGTAAATTATTATACCGGGAGTTTCACTTCCTCAGTTTAAAAACAGGTTTGATACTTGTATCAGTTCAAATGTGAAAATAATGTGCTTCAGTTAGGAATAGACGGGTACCAGGATACGTTTAAAGAAAACATTCCTTATTGCATAGTTTCGGGGATGTGATTATTTTAGAGGCTTGATCAACGCTTTTTATCTTCTGTTGAAGTTAATTCAGTACACCATGTACTATTATTCCGCTCTCGGAATATCTTAGGTATTTTTTTTGGACAAATACACGCTTGAATAGTACACAATACAAGCACTCTCTCTCTCTCTCTCTCTCTCTCTCTCTCTCTCGTAACAACAGTCAGACGAAGCCAACTTGCTCTTTACACGTAACCTGGGTACAGTCATGAATAAAACTCGACTTTGCAAATGTATTAGTTTCTCTTAACTCCCCCGATGATAATGCGTCAAAAAAATACATTATCAATAATAATTCGGAAACATATTGAGACTGTGGCGATATCGAAAATGTTAGGACAATTTACCTTTAATGTTGGCTTTATCATGGATATCATTAGCACATGTTTCCACGCAAGATTTTAATAACTTCCTGAGAGAATCACCACGAGGGCAATAATCTACTTTGAATTATTTTCCTTTGCAAACTTGTAGCGAATCATGTGAGAATGAGATAGTGTAGCTACTGATAAATAATGCGAGATTGAGAGAGAGAGACAGAGAGATGTAGAGAGGTATAGGGCGCGAGATATACGTGGCATTAAGACATATCTTTCTCAGTCATTGCTATCACTCCAAGCCGTATTTGTCTCTGATGCGTTATCAATAACTGCGTGAATATGACAATATTTATCTACAAAGAGATATTAAGTAGTTTCCGCAATCTAAGAATATTGTCTAGTTAATTGTGTGTTAAAGATATGCTTTCAAAAGAACTATGGTCGAATTTGGCAGCTGATACTGCTTTATTTATTATAAACCTGATAATTTATTTTCTGTGAAAAATTACTTTTAGTTTCGATTTCCAGATGACGTCTGTGTGAGCCTCGCAGATGTTATCTTCCAGTCACAGTCACTTATCAATCGTACATTGATATAAGCGATTTTGGGGTTCTGAAATGTCCTTCAAAATCGACACAAAAATGCTTCTCATCCTCGTTGCTATCCTTATTGTCATGGCACATACTGTCAGAGGGAAAGGGGAAATGCACTATAACCAGGAGTGCGGCACATCGACATCATTGGTATGTATTTAACAATTCTTCTACGAACAGTGTATCGTGGTTTATATAAACCTGCTATCCTTCAAAGACACAAATACACATACACACACACACACACACACACACACGTTGAACTGCGTTAAGGTGTTAAGTTGTACATACATGAAAACTATTGGAGCAAAGATATGTATTATTTGCACATTCCACAGAGAGGCTTAGACTCGTACGATGGGCACGATGTGTCCCTGATTTGTCGTAAGAGGCGACCAGTACAGCAGGCATCACGTGAATAAAGTAGCTAGCATACTGCATTAGTGACCAAAATGGCGCTGTTTATCAAGGCATTAAATAACCAACATGTAAGGCCGCGCCGTAAAACATCAGGCATAAAAACATTCCTCATTAATGATTATTTGCGTTTGGTTCAGGTGTTTGCACTCTCTATACATGGTGTTGTAAACGCAATTACGACACTTTGTGAGAGAATGCATCTTGATTCGCGTATCTTCGTCAGGTAATCCATACTTGTTTTAAGTATTGGGTAAACATCATGGTTTTTATTTATTTCTAAGTCACTATTCATACAGTGGTATGCATCACTGTTAATACTAAACCCGTAGAACAAAAGTTCGTACATGCGACCAGCATTGCCGGTTTTACAGACTTAGGTTCAATAGCTGCTTTAAGCTCACACCCGCAACTTTTGCTTGGCAGCCTGAATATATAATGCTATATATGGATTCATTTAATTTATAAATAGATGCATCTTCATTAGTAGTAAATCCAAATCATACAAGGATATGTAGATGACTCAAATTTTACTCTTGATCTAAAGTTGGTCAAATTTGTGATTTAAGATCAATTTTCAAGCACATTTCATGTTTGACTTATTAAACTATAAAAGTAGAGAACTATTTCCTTCTGTAACAGTACTAATGGATTTGCAAATATTTGTGCATTAATTCATTACCGCATTGGTTTTGAGATGATATATGCATGTTATTCAATCTTGGATCATTCGAAATAAATCAGGAATGTTATCTTTATAAAAAACCATGCCATTATTACAAAACCAGGTTTAATTCATCCATATTTATGGTTCAATTGCTTTTTTAAAGTGTGCATTTAAAGATCACTTATTGGGATCTGCTTGTGTTATTATTACCAAACTTGATGCTCTGGTTCATCTCTGTTAGTCCCAAGCATTGAAACCAAATGAGGTGACTTTTACCTAGATTATAAGTTGTATATTGAGATGATACGGTGTAAGGCACGAGCCTCTCGGGCAAGATGAGAAATAATATGTTCTAAAAGCCCATATATTTAACCTTATTGGTGAATCTTAGGTCAGAATGGTACATGGGGGTTGTACATGGGGAAGTGCGTGTTAAACGAGTTCAGAGTTTTAACACATAGACAGAATATGTGCTATAATGGGAAAGAACAACAAACCTCCATTTTGGCCCTATCAAACATGTTGAAATGGTAACGTATGGAATCAATATTGAATTTACCATTAGTTGAGAAGTTTAACACCGTAGTACATTCTGGGTTCAACATGGAAAGTCATATTGATGTTAATCCTCTGTCGAACCATAAGGGGTTTATAATTTGTAATAATGGTTTTCAGTTTTGCCGTCCTAAATTTAATGATATTATTAAATGGCTACCTAGTATTTCTTTATAGAAGTGGGGGATTCGGATCAACATTTCATCACAATAGTATGTTTCTCTGTGCTCAGGAGGTAGTGCACCTACTGGTCAGTTCACATCCTTACCAATGTTTTTGCTATTAGTTACTTTTTTATTCGTATGCTGAATCAAATATTACCTAGAAGTTGTTGGGACAAAAGCAAATATTGCAACGTTTCGAATTTGGTAACCAGTAGTAGTATAGTGGGACGATATTGGTTGAAAAATGGCACACTGCCCTCTGAATAACATTATATGGCATCAATGGCAATTTAGCATGGTGGGACTCTCTGTCCTCTACCGCATATTGGCATTATGCCTTAGATTGAGCATGTGTGGGTCGATGTAGCCTTTAACACGAATTCAAGATTGCGGCTGAAAGGCGTAGACGTATATGCCTGGGAGAGCACAGTATATGCATTGCATACATTGTTAGAAGCTGCTGATCTCAAATGAGATCCTATGGTTTCTAAGGGGAATTAACACTAGTTAATATTTGGCATATACGGGAAAAATTAAGATCTTAATGACACAATGGTGTCAAAAGGAAACTAATGGTACTCTCTAGTTCAACATGGACATGACAATATTGGTTTAAACGGAAAAATATAATGTTAAAACTATTAATAGATTGGGCATGTATCTACCTGTATGGCATCTAAGGGCAAGTACATATTTAGGCTTCGAAACCTACATATATGTTGTCTTGGAAATATGTATGTATATATATTTACGTACTATCATCAGCCTGTTACAAATGAATCGTTTTAGTTTTTGAACCCTAGATTTATTTCATAGTCTGACCTTTACAATATTATCAGTTCCTTTTATAACAAATGATTTATGTGTTGCCTTTTTGTTTTTGTTGTATTTTATTCTCGTACGTTGAGTGTTTGTACTTGTAAAGAATATATTATATTTGTATTCTGTCTGTAAAAGTGAAGAGTGACTCTAGTCCTATGGAACGAAAAAGAAACTGCATAAGATGTATAAACTGTTGCTATTGGAATAGTATAAGAAGGCTGATTCTCAGGAAAATCTACAAGAGACACAACAGCCTTCGAGGATAAAAGGCTCTCACCCCTGCAATTAGTGTGGAAAAAGCTTATTTAACATCACTGCGAACAACAAACTGTTTTCATACGTAGTTGCGCTTCAACAAAAAACGAGTACGTGGAGTATCAAGACACCAACATCACCAATCTCAACGCGAGCACCTATCGAAAAATAGAGACAAAAGACGAAGATATGTATCTGCTTCGCCATAAGGCCTTTCTGGAAGTTCGCTGGAAAATACAAACTAACTCCAACCTACCGGCGAACTATGTGGCCAATGTACCAGGGGTTGTCGTTAAAGGTGTATGAAGGCACATCGACAACCGACATCCGTCGCTAAACATAAGACTGTTAGGAAAGGCATCATCCAAACTTGTCTGCGTCACTGCTGTCCAAACAAGCAGGATTTATCGCACCTTTGTTAGCAGGGCTAGCTGGGATGTTACTTCCAGGATTGCCTGGTATTGGAATAGGACTTCAACTTCCGCGAACCTCGCGAGACAAGAGACTTGCCTCAGAAAAAAAGATTTTTTAGCAACATCGATCTCGAATATCTCTTAGCACCCAGCGTTCCGTATTTCAGAGGCGTCTTTTCTAAAGATCAGCTTCCCGAGCATATCATGTCAGAGGAGAGATGTTTGATTAACCTGCAAAATTATCACGACGGATATTGCACTCACAGGGCCGCCATCGTCAACAATCCTCATTCGGACGATGTGGAGTATTTCGATTCGTTTGGTTTATCTCCGGAGAAGTGCGATATCTCCGAACAGCGTATAAAGGAGCTGTATATAATTCATTACTACTTCAGAACGTCGCAAATAGCACGTGTGGATGGTACTGTATCGATTACATCCAGAGCCGACATAAAGGAAAATCCCTTGTGCAGACACTTTTAGATCTGAAAAAATACATAGTATAATGTGTATAGTATCATGGACTGGTGGTGTCTGAAGTGTAAAGCCAAAACGTAGAGTGCAGACCCCATCCAGTTGGACGCCAAAAATCAACTCCACTTGATCAAATCCAGGTGTGCTGTGTGTGGTTCCGAAAAGCACATTTCATCAAACAACATGAGCTGGACACCACTAAACTGTAGAGGTGATTTGTATAAAACATGCCTCATTGCAGACACTCCAAGTTCGATACGAGCTGTGAATACCTTCGCGTGGAAATACATATGTGCGTAGGGGACTGTAAAGGATAAGGGCATCGACAAATTCTCTGGGGAGCTATGGATGTCCATGCACTCGTCGGAAAACTTCCCAAACGTCGAGGTGGATAGACGTTGCCATAACATAAATACACAGAGCCATGGAATCCCTTTGAAGAACAATTGGATGAAAACGATCAGCCACTCCAAGATCAAGATCATGCGCCCTACAACGATGTTATGTCATAGCCATGCATTACGATATATGTTACAGAGATCATTCCGATGATAAAGCGGGATGCAGTCGAGTCATGCTGAGCGACTTAAAAGAACTCAAGCCAAAAAATTTCAGAGAACGTGTAGACCGAGCTATCGTTCGTGGCATCATTTGCACTAAACATAAGCTAGGAATCGGGATTTCAGACGGGAGCGTTTTCCACGACGCAGAGTCATCTCCGTGGACGTAGACGAGATATGGTCAGCAGATCACGTTGCTATGAGAGATTATAGCGCATACAACAATCGCTTCCACTATCTCGTGACAGTCATCGACGTCTTTAGTAAATACCTGGGTCATTCCTCTCAAAAACAAAAAAAAAAAAAGGAACGTCTATCATAGAGACGCCGGATAGTCTCATAGATACGCGAAAGCCTGATAAATTCTGGGCAGATCACGGGAACAATTTTTACAATAAAAACGTCTCAGACTGGCTTAAAAAAGTAACATCACCGGGTACATCACCCATAATTCTCTCAAAGCCTCCGTCATCGAACGGTTTAACCGAACTCTCAAAAATCGCATGTGGAAGAAATTCACCAGCGATAATATGAACCGATATTTAGATTTCCTTCTAGGCCTCGTTGACCACTACAGTCAAACCTGGCATCGAAGCATTCGAATAACTCCTGCAAAAGCCCCCTCGAAGGATCAAAATCAACAGGACGCTAAGGCCTTAGTTTTTAAATCCAAATTCAAAGTAGGAGATCACATCATAACCAGTAGACAAAAATTCACGTTCAAAAAAGGACACTCCTAAGTGGCCTGAAGAAGTCTTTGTCGTCTTTGTCTTCGATACCATTCAGAAAACCATTCTCATTACCTACAAACGATTCTTCAGGTGAACCCATCCAAGGGTCTTTTTAGGAGCAGGAATTACAAAACACAAAACAAAATGTATTCATAGTTCCAAAAATTCATCTCTACGCTCGTCAAGTGGTTTGGCTATCCTGAAGAACTTGTGGATTCCCACCGTTTCCCTCGCAACGATAGCGCCTATGAAATAGTCATATCGTACTTCGCAATCAAGCTCTTCCCAAAAACATTCTTAAACTTCTGTCGTCAAGACCCATCTTCTCAAAGATGTGCTTAAACACATACTCAAATTTTATGAATTTCACACGATCCCCCAACTGAACTGGAGTCACCTTATGCAGCCAATAATAAAAATAATCTCGCTGGGACTCTGACAAATGAAAATGCTTCAACTTATTTTTGATGTAATACTGCTGATTGTATCGTTGCACTGAGCGCTGATGACTGTGACTACGCTTATCCCACCCCTCATTCTCCTCCTTCTCTTCACTCTTCTCACAATAGATCGTCTCGGGCACATAACTCACATCCTTATTCGCGTACGCTATCAACTTCTTCGTACGTTTCGATCATTCCCGTGACTCCTCCTCGCTTAATTCAAACTCCACATCATAGCTCTCCTCGCTCAGACCCAACGTATCTACACTCCAAGGATAACACAGAATAGATATCTTAACCATACCACAAACACACCTCTAATAAGAAAAACAAAGTGAGCCAGAAACCCCATCAAGCCAAAAGAACGTAACACAGTCTCATGGGGAAATCGCTCGTTTACTCTCTTATCACGCATTGATAATAAAGTGAGCCAAAGCCCCCATTTTCATTAAAGTGACCCCAAAAGGAACAACCGAGCCATAACCCAGCCTCATGGGCAAAACTCCCTTCCTTCATCACAGTGCACAGAGATGAAAGTGAGTCAGAACCCCATCAACACAAGTGAGCTAGTACCCCCATTTCTTTTTACTACTACATATTGAGATTGTGTCGATATCGAAATTGTTCAGAACATTTACTTGAAATGTAGCCTTTAACATGGACATCTTTGGCACATGCTTCCACACAAGAATGTAATAACTTCCTGAGAGAATCAGAATTAGGGCATTAATCTGCCTTGAATTATTCTCCTTTACAAAGGTGTAGCGAAATCCCATGATAATGAGATTGTATAGCTACTGTTTATAATGGGAGAGAGAGAGAGAGAGAGGGAGAGAGGGGAAGAGAGATAGCGCGCTAGAGATGTGCCATTAAGATAAAACGTTCTCCCTCACTGATATCACTCTAAGCCATATATGTATCTGATATATTATGAATAATTGATTAAATATGACAATATTTATTCACAAAGATATATTAAGTACAGCTGTCACAGTCTCATAACATTTTCTAGTGAATTGCGTGTATGATTTCTAAAGATCTATGGTTTAATTAAGCAGCTGATACCACTTTATTTTTTGTATGTCTGATAGTGTTCTGTGAAAATTACTTTCAGTTTCGATTTCCAGATGATGTCGGTGTGAGCCAAGCATATGTTCTCTTCCAAATAGTCACTTATCGATTGATATAAATATCGCGCCAACTGATATAGGGAATTTCTTTGATTCTTAAATGTCCTTCAAAATTTACACAAAATTGTTTCTCAGAGTGTGTGTGTGTGTGTGATTTGTTTTTTTAACGTAGCTTTAACAATTTTTCAGTTATATCGCTACGATGTCTGCAGTGTGGCAGTTTATAGTGATGTCTAGCACTGGGGCATCATGCCGCAGTCATGTAGCATGATGTACCACCCAGTCACATTATCCTGACACCAGGCCGACCAGTCCAAACACTAACCTCTTAATGCTGAGCGCCAAGCGAGGCAGCTGTTAGAACCATTTTTGTAAGTCTTTGGTACGAGTCGGCCGCGGTTTCTAATTCTAGTTGCTATCCTGACTGACATGGCACACACTGCAATAGAGAAGGGGGAAACATTATTGGTATGTATTTAACTATCCTGCTACGAATACTTTAGCGTCTTTTATATAAGCTGGTACCCTCCACACATACACACACAAGCACACACGTTGCACAGCGTTAAGGTGTTAATGTAAACGTACATGTACACTATTTGAGCATATATTCGTATTATTTGCACATTCCTCCGGTAGGCTCGGACTCGTATAATGGGCACGATATTGTCTCTTTTATATCCTTATATATCGTAAGAGGCAACCAACAGAGGCAGGTACCAGCTAATACAGTGGCTGGCGTAATGTATTAGTGACCAAAATGGTTATGTTGACCTCGGCATTAAATAACCAACGTGTGGGGCAGCGCCGTGAAACATCAAGTCTACAGAACATTCTTTATTAATGATTATTAGCGTTTAATTCAGGTGTTTGCACTCTCTATACATGATGTTGTACATGCATTTATGACGCTTGGTGAGAGGATGTATCTTGATGATTCGTGTATCTTCATCGGGTCACTGTAATCCATATTTCTTGTTTTTAGTAATGGGTTAACATGTTGGTTTTAGTTTACTTCTAAATCACTATTAATGCTGGAATCATGCAACGATAAAATGGTACGTTTCACTATTAATAATATACCCGTACAACATAAGTGGGTACGTGTGACTAGTACTGCTGATTTTACAGGCGTAGGTTCCGTGGTTGCATTCAGCTCACACCCGTAACCTTTTCTTGGTATTTTGCATACATAATGCTATATCTGGAATCATTAAATTTCTAAATAAATGCATCTTCATTAATAGTAAATCCAAATCATACAAGGATATGTAGATGACTCAAATTTTACTCTTCACCTAAATTGGTCAAATTTATGCTTTAAGTTCAGTTTTCAAGCACATTTTATGTTTGACTTATTAAACTTTACACGTAGAGTACTATTTGCTTCTATATCAGTACTAATGGATTTAGTAATGTCTTTGCATTAATTCATGACCACGATGGTTTTGAGATAATAAATATACATACACACACACACACACACACACGCATATATATATATATATATATATATATATATATATATATATATATATATATATATATATATATTGTTATTCAATCCAGAATCATGTAATTTCACGCGGGAATGTATATTTAAAAGAACCAAACCTTTATTGAGAAACCAGGCTCATGACGTTTATATTTATGGTTCATTGACCTTGTTTAAAGTGTGAGTTTAAAGATCATTTATTGGGATCTGCTTGTGTTATGATTATTACGAAACTTGATAGTAGTGAAGGGGGATATTATAGGGTCTATGGGACTTATCATTAAAAATACCCTTGGGACAATATAGGGTCTATGTAAATTTAACATGGAGAAAAATCGTGGGACAATATAGGGTCTATGGGAATTAACATGGCCAAAACCCCCTGGGACAATATAGGGTCTATGTAAATTTAACATGGTCAAAAAACCCCGGGACTGTATAGGGTCTATGTAAAATTGAAACAGGGAGGGACTCTATTTTTTAAAAAAAAAATAAAAAATAAAAAAATAAAATAAAAAAAGGGGTAGGCAATGGAAAGGCTATCTCTTTTCGAGAAATATGGCTGGCCCTGAAAAGGGCCTTTGGGTTTCTTCTAACACTTCCACTTCTTCAACCATCTTCTCACTTTTGTCACTATTCCTGTCTTCTTTTTCTCCTTTTCCGGCATCCAGTCCGGGTGACCCATGGCTCGGAACTTGGCCTGTATTTTCATCCAGTTGTTATTCAGTTGGTCGAATTCTAATTTCTTCTTCTTATTCTGTTCTTCCTTTCTTTCTTTAGTCCACCTTTCCTTTATGTTCTCTACTTCTTGGGTCAGCACTCGTTTCATAAGTTCCTCGGCTTTTATAAGTTGGTCAACACCCCATTTCACAAATGACCACTCACTCCATACTAATATATCTTGTAGGAAGCATCTTACTAATCTTGTATTATCTAGAGCTTCCTTTAAGCTACCTACTCTTACATAGGGAGGGTTAATGAATCCTCTTATTTTCTTCACTTCTTCTTCCAACATACCGTCAAGGAGATCCATAGCTAGTTTCAGACTCCTCACTTGTCTTGTCACAAAATCCCTTGTAACTGGATATTTCCATTCCTTTTCTACTCTTTCCACAACATATACTCCATCAACTATCCAGAAATAAATGTGTCTCAAGTTGTTGAACAGGTCAGATACAGCTACCATTTTCTTTCCGTTATTCCGTAGAATGGTGCGAACGACTAACACCGTGGGTTCTTATAGTGAAAGTGCGGACGTGATGGAAAACATCCCCCTAAAAAACATAAAATTGATCTTACCTAGATCATGACCCAACAACGCGCGGACGTGAAGGAAAACATCCCCACTTTTCTCATTTCATATAATATAACCCAAACTATACTCTCCACATACGCTAAGAAACAATAAAGAAACCCATAATCTACTATTCACACTAACTTACTTTATTAGTTACAAACACAAACACAAACACACAATCACATACACTTCCACTATTAATAAAGAGTTAGTGTTTATTTTCACACTACTCTACCTACACACATTGGCAAATCGATCGTTATTTCTTTTCTAGAGTATTGGGTAGCCCTGAAAAGGGCTGTTTTTTTGTTTGGAACTTCATGGACACCTGGTTAATGGTGGCACCTTCCAGGCCTGGCGCCACATACACATCTTATCCCCCAGTTACTTTTTACCTTTTGGGGGGAGAGAGCAGAGGCAGGATATGTCGCTTCAGAATCCCAATTTTCGCTCTCTGGGATTTTGAAATTTCTTCTCTCCTTTTCCTCCTCCTCTTCTTTGTTTCTTCTTTCCTCTTTATATCTTCTTTCTTCTTCTTCTTTATATCTTCTCTCCTCCTCTTCTTTGTTTCTTCTTTCCTCCTCTCTTATCCTTCCCTCCTCGACAATGGCTTCCGCGGCCAGTTCATTTAATATGCGCCTGGCATATTCCAGATGCACATGAAGCTCCAACAGTTTCTCAAGTCTCGTGTTCATTTTTTGGTGTTGATCAATCAACAAGGGTAGCTGGACTGCCGAACGAGTTTCAATTTATACTGAAAGCGCGGACGTGAAGGAAAACATCCCCCTAATAACATAGAATTGATCTTACCTAGATCATGAACCAAAAAAAACAACAAGAACGCGCGGACCTAAAAGAAACACTCACTCACTTTTTATGCTACCCATTACTATTTTAAATTTTTTTTATAAATCACTTCAATAGACTATCCACATACGCAAAGCAATCCAATCTAACTCCATATATACACATCAAACACCAAAAAAAGATATCATTTTAATCTACTATCCATACCATCTTACTTAAGACTTACTAACACAAACACACAAACACATACCCTCACAATTTTTTAAAAAAGGGTTAGTGTTTATTTTCACACTACTCTACCTACACACATTGGCAAATTAATCGTTATTTCTTTTCTAGAGTATTGGGTAGCCCTGAAAAGGGCTGTTTTTTTTGTTTGCTATGGCATTCTTTTTTAGTTTCTAAGAATGCGATGTCCTCTGAGGATAGACTTTCTGGCAATAGGTCTGCTTCTTCGGAAAGAGAAGAAGAACTCTTTGGTGTCGATACGACAATCGACAAAGCCTCTGTCAGCTTCAGGTTGCTGCTGCTGTTGCTGCTGTCTCTGAAGTCTGTACTTCTCTGTCCATTCTTCTTTTTCCCTGTTCACTTCTTCTCTGAAGAGCTCTTCTATCAGGTCTTCAGTGATTTTTAACATTCTCACATTCTCTATTTCTTCTGGCTTCGGTATCAGATTGTGTCTGACCCTATGCAAATTCACGTAGGCTTCGTTGAGCTTAGCTAGTTTGGAGCACATCTTCGTAGGAGGATGAGTCGACAATGGATGGTTAGACTGTAAATAACCCGGTTCTTAAAGTCAAAGCGCGGACGTGAAGGAAAACATCCCCCACACGGTTTTCGAGCCGCAACGTTTAGTGAGTGTCATGAGAGGGATAGTAAGAAATGAAAGAGCATCAATCCAACATTCTTATAGCTAAACAAAAGACAAAGGCATTTTTTCAAAACACAACATTTTTTATTCAAAAATCACTTAACACTAAACAACAACTCTAACATTTTTTAACAATAATCCAACAATATAACATCAAACAATCTTTTCAAATACAATCTACTTTGAACAGGGTTGGCAACGTTGTGAATGAAATTGTGATTTCCACTGTTGGAAATCATTAGGCCATTGATGGACACTACGTTTCCTAGCTTGAGACAAAAGATAAGCATAATGGTCACAAAACCATCGATCTACTTTCACATCATTTCTAGTAGAAGAACGAGGATCAAAATGAGTCACTAAATGTTCTAACGAATAGCCCAGGCTGCGATGATGCAGAAAATACACACAGTACTGTCCACACACCAAGGAATCTGTGCCTTGTAATTTCACATTATTGAATCGGGTGGTTTGAGCATTTCTTCTCATAAAATCAATGATATCGTCTTCCAAAGGGGGCAATCCGTACGAATCGAAATATTCCACACATCCTTCTTGAGGAAAGTAGACGGCTACCCAGTGGGTTCCTGGGAGATGACTGTCGTCCGTGTTGATCACGTAAGCTTGATGGTCTTTAGGTTTGCGATGAGGGAGTTCATCTTTAGCACAGACGACAGGATTCCAAGAAGCCGTATACGAACTGTGGTTCAAAAGGTAATAAAGTTCCCAGGTATCCATTGATTTGTGTGTGTTTTTTTCTTCTTCTTCACAGGTAATAATAAGTCGTCAATTCGATCCTGACTTTTTGCTTGAAAATGTCTGACGAATAAACGGTTATTCGTTCTGTTTCCTCACTCTGATTTAGGAGAGCTTCGATACGATGGATCTCTTGAGTGGTTAATGGTGGACAAGAATGTTCACGCAAGTCTTTATACCACTAGTGCAACACGTCTTTGTTCGAGATGAGACTCCAAGCTTCGTCCAGATACTCGTCCAATTTTTCTTCTTGACTCAACATCAGGCATTTATCGTGTTGAATTTGACTGGGATGATCGTTTTGACATCCATAACAATTTTTCTTGATCAATTCCGTCATTTTATCGACCAAGTGTTTAGCAAAACAGGAGACTAAATGGGCTTCTTGTTCTGGCCATCTCGACTTCATTATGATCACTGCTTCTTCTTCCACAGTCTCCTCACATTTCATGTCCAAAGTTTCTCCACTAGGTAAAGAGGGAGAACAGTCTTCCATGACTTCTAGTAATCTAGAATGACTTCTCTCAAACTGTTGATTTCTATGGTATTATCGAATTCCGCATACAGGATGACGTTCACCGTTACATCAGGGATTCGGTTTGCAAACTGAATTTCCACACGAATCTGGCCAGATTTTATAGGGTGGAAATGTCCCTCGTCGCTGCCTTGGTCTGGAGTAAAATCGAAAGCCCACAAAGCATAGCCTCCTGCGTAATCCTCGTACGTAATGCCGTGACTGGTGTTGGTTCCTAACTGTCCGGTGGCTTCGTACAGGGACAAGTACGATCTCAAGTAATTCTTCTTGTCAAAGTCAGGTTCGAAAGGTCGGGTACACAAGGTCTTGCCATCGCGACTGACTACGATCTTGGACACGCCAAAGTGTTGAAAGTAGAAAGGATTTTTAGCGATAGCTCCGTTCAAGGCTTCATTTTCGACGATACCAACGATCAAACGTTTGGGTAACTGTCCTTGGAACAGATGATCTTCGATCATGGATCGCTGTCCCTTGGGAATGGTGAACGTTTTCACTTCCACGCGTCGGATCCGATACTTGGCGGTCGTTCTGCTCAACGTCTGACTGACGTCGTTTCCCACTTTAGGTAACACTTCCACACGGCGTACGTAGAGTCTGGCTTCTTGGATTTTGGTTTTGTAATCGTCATCATTAGCCAATAAATGGAAAGCGGTACTGCTCCGATTCAGTCTCAGGCGAACATTCACTCCGTTCAGCAAATATTTCTCTTGCAACCACATGTCCAAATGCAAACGGTCCATCAGTTCTAAACTTTTGTTGGGTCCTTTGATTCTGTCTCTTCGTTCTACAAATCCATCATTGTTTTTTTTGGCTGATGCATCAGTTTCGAATGTTTCAAACTCGCCTGCTTCGTCAGCTTCCCATAGCACACAGGCATTGAGATGAGTGTTCTTGGCGTCTATTCCGTACGTCAAGAGATTTTCCAGGTACGCTCGATAAGGGTAAGTATCCATGCTGCTGCTGACCAGTTTGTTGTTCAAGTACAAGTCCACTCCGCTAAACAAGGAATGCATGAAATTGTTGACGGGAGCTACTGCTTCAGTGTCTATATCACCTCCTGCCTTATCTAGAACTTTGACTTTCAGGTACAAGTAACTGCTATTCAGATCGATGTAATCTTCGGGCTGTTCTTTGATTTCAAACTCGATGGGAGCGGAATCGGCCAATGAGGAAACGGGATGAAATTCCACCCATTGGGATTCTTGCATGGTCATCATGGTGGGGGGCATGGCAAACAGATCCAGTTCCGTCTT
This sequence comes from Sinohyriopsis cumingii, assembly GCA_028554795.2. Lineage (NCBI taxonomy): Eukaryota > Metazoa > Mollusca > Bivalvia > Unionida > Unionidae > Sinohyriopsis > Sinohyriopsis cumingii. The sequence continues at coordinate 326,303 of JAPYKE020000175.1, forward strand.
GGAACAGGCGCAAGACTCTCGGTGCATCATTTTTTTGTTGCTGTGTCTCAATAATTGAAAACGTCTAAGTCTCGGACGGTTCTTCTTCTTTTCTTGGCCTTTCTCGCTTGAAGTCTGGTGAAAGGGTGTTTTCTTCGTCGTCTCTTTCTGCCTTGTCCTTGCTGAATGCTTGATTCGGTAGCGTGCAGGGCATTTATAGGTGTGTCTCGTCGGCCCAAAATGTCTTTGCCCGTTTGCAGCAAGACATTTTTGCCAGCCCTCGTGAAGGCTTCTTTAGGGTTTTGTTTGTCGATGATGACATTTTGGAGAAATTCTTTGCCTTGCGTCAGTGCCGCATCTTTCAAGGCATGCAATCCGCGTGTCACCATCGGTTTCAACACCGGGGCCACCGAACGAAAGGCCGATTTTAACATGTCTCCTAAACCGTGTCCTCGCTGTCGTGCAACCCCTTGGTACACTGGATACATGACTTACGAGTCGTGAGAGAACCGTTTTCGAAAATGGAGTTTCACCGTGACTTTTCCTTTGGTGAATGGAATATTTTGTCCCAAATCTCCTTTTATAGTAATGTTGACCGTGTCCAAATACGACTTGCTGACAGGCAAATAGTGAGGATGGACAAATTCGCGGTGGACGTGGTAAGTGTTTCCACCTTCCTCGTCAGCGTTCGCGGCAGAATCCACTTTGAAAGGAATGACACGCAGTAACGGCACAGAGGTGTGTCCCACCACGTTATACTCCACCACATCGGAGTACACGAACATCAAATTCAGTCCTTGGTTCAGTTCTACCGGGGTACGAAAATACTTGGCAAAAGTATCGTTGTCAGAAATGACTAGTAATTCGCCTTTTTGTTGTTCTACTATCTTCTTCAGGTTCATGTCACCGCCCAACATGTCAAACAATTCAGGACAAAATAAGAAAGACATGATTTTGAGCCCCTCAGGAAATTTTATCAGGAAGCGACGAGCTGTTTTGTGGTACTCCAGGGTGACACTTTTTTTGACACTTTCCAAAGCTTTCATAAACACACCATTAAACCTGGTGGCTATGGTGTTGACCAAATGTTGACCACTAAAATAATAACCTGGGGGAATGAACAAGTGATAGTCGGTCCAGTTTGGATTTTCTTTGTTACGGATTTTCTTGTCATATTTGCTATGGGTATCCATCCACTGTTGCACTTGCTCGTCATGAACTTGCACCGTAAAAAAATTTTGATTGGGAAGGACATTGAGGACTTGGGTCAGGTGAATCATTTCTACCAAAGCCACTTCCCAATGGGCTTCGTGATCTAAGGGGATGGCTTGAGGTAATTTGGCCGTGTAACAGCACAACGTGTTATTGGGAAACACCTCCATGGAACTGTCACTGGGTAAGGTCAAGTAAAATTGGTTTTGGTGACTCATAATTCCAGAGTTCTGTGGCTGTCCGAGGGGATATTACTGGACGTCAGAGGCGTGTCTCCGCCCAAAATGGGGTTCTGATTGTGGTTGGACTGGTGACTGACACTGGCACTGGACACAAGGTTCCCGGGGTTCCCGTTCGAGGAGAATTTCAGGGAAGGATTAGGAAGCGGGTAACCGATGCAACTGCTCAATAAAATGGTCCACAATTGTTTGTCTCCTTGTTGCAAACTCAAATTGGCGATGGCTGCCCCGATGACACAATACACCACAAAGATTTGGCAGAAAAAGACGATTTGCGTTTTAGGCACACGTTCTCCACACCACACCCACAAGGGTTGTTTTTGTAAATCTTGCACAGAAGAACTAGGTGAAGAAGGAGTGGTCGACGTAGCTGCGTCTGCTGTGTGAAAGGGCATGATGGTCACTTCTTCTTTTTATAGTCGATGACTTGCGAAGCGTCGATCCAAGAATCGAAACTGGGTGGATATCCTTTCCAACGTACTTTGACTTCTTTGACACGTCGTTTGCCCACTTTACGGGTTCTGCGTTCGAGAATGCTTTCGATGTCGTACACGTCGTCTTCTTTTTTGGTGACACGTTGTAACTCGGGTAAATAAAACGTTCCTTTGAGTACTTCTCCGTTCATGTCTTCCAATTTATAGACGGTAGGATGACGACCATGCACTCGTCCAGTGACGCGAAACAATTCGGTCGTCCAGTTAGGTAAGTAACCTTTGTCGAAAGTGCGTTTGGTTTTGCCAATGCGCACCCAATCTCCTACGGTCAACTCTCCACTTTTCTTGGGGACAGCCCTCGTCGGGGACGTACCAAACAGACGCTCAAACACCAGCACTTCGTTGTCGGGAGTCACGTCTTGCGGGGCACGTCCGATGCTTCGATGGTAAGATTGGTAGTACGCTTGCACCAGGTGCGGTAAGATGTCGATATACTTCAGAGTGTGGTGATGCGTAAAATATTTCCACATGCGTTCTTTCAAAGTGCGTTGAAAACGTTCCACGATACTAGCTTTGGTTTCGGGATTCTCGGTGGTAAAAAAATGAATGTCACGTTTCTTTAATTCTTTTTGGAAAGCTTGGTTCAGAAATTCGGTGCCTTTGTCCGTTTGCCATCGAAGAGGGTGACGACCGCTTTGTTTCAACACCCGTTGTAGGGCTCGCACTAACTCGCTGCTCGATTTGGAAGTCAAGGGCACGACCCAGGCAAATTTGGAAAAGACGTCGATGACACAAAACAAATATTTGTAGCCACGATTGTAGCTGGCCAAATGAGAGACATCGGCTAAATCGGCTTGCCATTGATGATCGATGCCTTCCACTCGGGTGCGACTTCTGGCAAACTTGCGTCGAATGGGTTTGTGTAAAGTGTAGGTAGCTTGTTCTTGTAACCATCGTTGCACTTGAGGTAAACGGAGACTTTTCAGTCGAGTTTTGGCAGCACGATACAATTTTTGAACTCCTGCGTAACCTGCAGGATGCGAGGGATCGTAGTAAATGCTGGCTAAGACTTTTTCCATTTTTTGTGTTTGCGTGTTAATAAGGCACCCACTCTTGGAAGAGGCTACTCTTTTTCTCTTGGGGTATTTTCTTGGATTGCAAGGCTTTGCGTGTGCGACCGGCAATAGGTGTCGAAGAGGAGGATGTCTGAACGGGGGATATCGGTTCTTGTTTCACTTCTGTCTTCACTTCTGTCTTCACTTTCTTTTTCTCTTGTGATGAAGAAGGGGTGGCCATCATCTTTTTAATCCATCCAATTCTGGAGGTAGGTGGTGTTGTTAACTTGCGTACTTTTTCTGGTGGAGTTTGAAACCCTTCTTCTTCTTCTTCTTTTCTTTTTCTGTCTTGACCACTGGTACTGGTACTGGTACTGGTGATGGTGCTGGACTTTTCATTAAGGTCTTAAAATCTTTCAGAGTGGGTAGAGCTGTTTCGTCTAAAGCTTTCTGGTGAAAGAGTTGCAGTCGTTGCAAGAGTTGACCGTACTTTTGCGATTTTTCTGTTTCGGACAAATCTTGGCGATCCATCAAGGACTGCAATTCGTGTTGTAACTGGGACATTTCGCTCAAATGGGGATTGGGAGGTAAATGCGGGGTGCGTTGTTCTTGCCACCGATGGTATTCCATCCATCGTTTGTAAGGCACTAAAGCTAGTTTTCGTCCTTCCATGGGGTTGTCAGGGGTCGATTCTGAGATCTTGGGACTTCCGAAGGCCTTTTTATCTTGCTCCCACCAGTCCTCCCAACATGGTTCCCAAGACTCCTTTCAGTATGGGGCCTAACAAGAGAGGCAAAATGCCTCCACGTTGCACTAACATCTTTTTTTGACGAATGGGAATTTTCTTTCGAACCATTTGGCGAAGAACGTGACGATGTTTGCATAAGCATTGTTTCTGGTGTTTGGACAAAGGGATCGTGCCTTTCAAAACGTTCAAACAACATTCGCACACGGTATCGATGACCTCTTTGGAGGCCGTTTGAATGAGTTTTTTTCGTAGGGGTGGAGAAGCTTTGGATAGGACAGATGACAGGTCCCCATGTTTGGCTAAACGTGGTGGCAGTCCTTTCCTTTTCTTTCCTTGGGGTTTTCTGGAGGGTGACATCTTTGAGTCTTTAGGAGCACCAAAAAAAACACTGATACCCTACTCGGTCACAGGCCTTTTTTATACTGGAACGCGTCGCCACTGATTGTCTTTACGGCGTATCAGTTTGAGGACAGGCATGACACGTCGTGCAGGGGTACGTAACGGACTAAATCGAGCCAGTTCTTGCTTGGACAAATCCAGTAAACTTTGTAACATGCCCGATCTTTCATGGACTTTGATTTTGGGAGAAGGTACTTTGTGAGCAGCAGCCACTGCCACTAAATTGGAGGGTCCTGCCACTGGGGAAGTTCTTTTGGGGGTCATCAACGGAGAAGTTCTTGGTGTGATCAACGTCTCCAAGTACTCTTCAGTTCCTGGTGACATCAACGGAGAAGTGGATAAACGTGAGGCTGCCGGAGACGCAGTCACCGCTGTGGCAGGTCGTGGTTTGCGAGTGTAAGGTTGCGTCCTGGCCGAAGTGCCTCTCTTGCGACTAGTTTTCTTCTGTGGACTTTTCTTTTTCTTGGGGCTTCTTTTCTTTTTCCGGGGTGGTGTCTGGTAAGAGGAGGGTCCTGCCACTGGAGAAGTTCTTCTCTTTGGGGACCTGGTCTTTTTCTTTTTCTTCTTGGGGCTTCGTTGGACTTTTGTCTTGGGTATCACTTTGGGGGCATTTGGATCCCATCTTAAGAGTGAGCGAATGATGACACCTCCTAGAGTACCGCTCCCTCCAGGTTTCAAAATGATTTGTTTTTTGGTTTGAGTGTCGATGCGGGGATCGGCCAGTTGGACCAAAGCGACTTTGTTTCGATCGAAAAAGCGTTTGGTTTGATGAGGAATCTGAATGATTCCTTGGAGTATTTGACGTGCCGTCACCGTGAACCATCGTAAGACTTCTTTGAGACTAGCTTCTAAGACACGAGCTCGTGTTTGTGGATCTTTTTCTCGACTGATGCCATACAAGGCACGAATCAATTTGACGGGAAGATGCGACTGAAGGGACGTCATGTTCGCACTGAGAGTGAGACAGACGAAAAAGGGTCTGAGGTTTTTATAGATTTTTTTATGGGGAGTGAAATGAAGTCGAGGACGGAGACGTGTACAGGACAGGCCCTCCGTCTTGGCACCAGTGGTGAAACAAGTGGGTACGAAATCGCAAATCCTCGGGGGTGGTAGGTTTCAAATCGACGAGTAAATAGGCGTGTGGCGTTTGAGTGGCATCGTCGTACGCCTGAGTCAGCCAAGGCGTTCCTAACTGTTTGGCTAAGACTTGCACTTGCGATTTATCTCGAGGGCTTTTAAACAAGACCACGTAATGCGCATTGAGACTGATGGTGCGATGGGCTTTACTTTGTTTAAATAAATTTTGGGTGATGTAAATGACACTGGCATTACGGTGATGCCCTTTGCGCGTGAACCACAATTTAATTTCTTCTTCGTCTTCTCCTAACATGTCGTCGAAAATCACCAAATGGGTTTGACGGGAGTCAGAGACGATGCCGGCGTCTTCTTTAGGAATGCCTTCCACAAACACGATGGAATCGCCTTGACTTTCTCGCAAGAGGCTGTACGCCGATTGCCACTCTTTGTAACACCACACGATCCGTTGAGGGGGCCGATCGATCAAATGATGTTTATGTTCGATCAAACGTTTGACGAATTCGGTTTTGCCTGAACCGCTAGGTCCAGCAATGAGCATGTTAAAGGGATGGCGAAGATACAAAGCCTCCCAACTGGCACGATCTAAGTGTTCGTCGATGACTTTGACAGTAGAGGAAGAGGGAGCAGAGACAGCAGAGGTAGCCATGGTGTGAGAAATGTCACTTGTGACACGAAAAGCAAACAAGACAAGAGTTTATATACTTTTTTCAGAACACGTTTATTTAATGTTTTTTTTCAAACATGAATACGAAAGACAAAAATACATAAAAGCCAAAGGCTTAAGTACAAGGATAAAAGGCACATGATAACTATGAACGTGGAATAAACACAAGTGTCTGTACAACAACATGTTTTGGGTAATGTTCTAACCAGTTCTATAGTAGGGGGTAAGGTCACACAAGTGTCCTCCCGAAAGGGTCTTTCAGGCCTGTCCACGACAGTCCTGTCCTGGGTGACGGGTTCTTCTGGCACCGTCACTAACACGGGTTGAAAAGTAACTTTTTTCCTTGAACAACTCTCGTGCATACTGGGCCACTTCTTGGGTCCAAGCCTCAAAACCCCATTCTTTCCAGGCACGGACATCTGTCCAATGGGGATGTAAGTCACAAGCTACACACACATCGTCATACACGTCTTGGGTAGCTAAAAGTTGACGAATCTTTTTATCCTGTTGAGGTCGAGAAGTATCCAGATGAAACCGCAAGGCTTTGAGCAAAAGGAGTTTTTCGTGACCATTTAAGGCCATTGAGGTGGTAAGTACTGATCGTAAAGAGTCCACAAAGAATCGGCTGGTAAACGAAATCCCAGAAAACAAGTCACTAAGACACACACCACTTGTCGTCCCAAATTGAATGGATACAGTTCTTGTAATAATTGATGGTAATGATCCACGGTTTGAATATGGTCATTGAGTACCTTCCACGGAATCTGTTGAATGATATGTGACATAATCCGTGGCATGGCAACTTGATTTTATAGTGTCTTTGTTTCGGAAGCAATACAGCTCTCGGTAAATCCTTTCTCTCAACTCCTCAGGCAAGCCCGAAATGTTCTCTTGTAAATTATCCATAAGTATATACACTGTTTTTGGAATCGTTGGGTGGTGGCCAATAGCCTCGTTTACCTTTGTGCCTAATGTAATATCCACTCATAATCAGTCTTCTTGTACTTTGGAACATAGCATAATTTAAAAACGGACGAATCACTTTGAGTTTGCGTTTCACTTGTATTTTGATCAGTTCTCGGTAAATGCGTTCTCTCAACTCCACAGGCAAAGCACGAATGTTCTCTAGCAAAGTATCCATGAATAGGTCATACTAAATCCTCTTTGGTCTGACACAAGAAATGTACTCTTTGCACAAACATGGTTTTACTTCAGTGTCGAATTTAAATCGTTGAGTCACTAATTTGCACATTACAATTCGTTCAGAAGTTTCCTCTTTCACCAAGTTGACATTGTGTTTAAGATGTTGGTAATTCGTTAACTCTTCCTCTGGAATTCGATGCAGTACGTTTACAATGATGTAGGTAGAATCGTCCATACCAAACCAATCCTTTTTAAAACTAGAGGATCGTTCATCAATGTCCGTCCGATGGAACACTTTCAATTGAATCAGTCCTTGTATAGCCTTCAGGTACCAGTGGTTCAAACACCGGTGACGTAACGGATGCAATTGTTCTTTACGTTTCACTTGTATTTTAACTAGTTCTCGATAAATGCGTTCTCTCAACTCCACAGGCAAAGCACGAATGTTCTCTTGTAAAGTATCCATGAACAGATTATTATGGTAAGAAGTTACTTCAATGTCTCGGTCCCACTAAGGGTAAGTAATGACAATTCGGTGACCATCGAGCATGTTCTACGTAGGCCGAATCTTGTGGTTCCCAGTGATGAAGTGACACACCGCAACTGAAGCACTTGACTTTATCTCCTTCGCCCAAGTAGAAAAATCCGGCTCTGGCTAATTCTTCGGGGGTCGGTCCTCCCAGATACTTAGGCCATTTTCCTTTGAACGATTGAAGACGATTTTCAAAGTCGCAGTATTCCGACAAACGCACAGGAAACGAATATTCGTTTTTCACAGGTTCGTTTCGATGAGGGTTGGGTGACAGGAACAGGAGTTTGCTCAGGGCTGGATGACATCCGTAGGGGGGTAGACGTGAAGGTGAACATTCCCCTTTAAACCCGGTAAAATGTCTAAGAGGACGAGCGGCATCGCTTTCGCATCCCTCAGGTTTGACACGCACAGCATCACTTTCCATGACAGGGGTAGTGAGAACAAAGTTCCCATGATGCTTTACGGCATCGCTCAGGTCACAACGTACAGCATCGTACCCATCGCAAGGCTCACAATCGCACTCGTCTGCAAACTCCGTTACGCAATTACAATGGTAACCACATGGACAATCGCAGTTTCCTTCCGGACATTTTCCGTCGCAATGCATGGGTCTTATCCATCCAATATTAGTCACACTAGAGGAAGATACAACTTTTTTACAATCCCCAAACTGGAACGATGTCTCTTTCAAAGTATTCATCTTGTTCGCTCGGTCTTGGTAGTCACAATGAACTATCGATCTTGACCATAGCCCCCTTTTTATACTAGTCGCAATGCAGTCTCCAGCTTGTACATCTTTCCTTTTTTACGTTTTTTATGTCTTGTTTCGGAAGGTACCGTCTCTAAGGTACCGTCAACATTGTACCGTAGTGTGATGGGTGGAAAGGCCAAAGAAAGGTAAGGGCAGTGCGGAGACCATCGAGTATGTTCCAGAATAGCTGAATCTTTATAGATACATAGATCCATTCGTAACTTCAGTCCGCAAGCGAAACACTGTACCTCGTATCCCAATCCTGACTCAGGTCCCAAGTAGACAAATCCTGTTCTAGCTAAAACATGCGAAGAAGGTAATCCTTCCCTATCCGTAGGCCATTTCTGAAACGTGTCCAATCGACGGGCACAATCAACAATAGTCAGGTAAGAAGACTGGAAAATGGTAGGGTTTGAACTTGGAGTTCTCATCGGGTTTCTCACTCGATTCTTGCTGTGGCGAAGTCATCTTTCTGGTGGGGTAACTATCCTCTTACAACCAATGTTTTATACCAACGTGTCCATACGGTAAGGTGAAATGATTGGGAAGTCGAACTCGCTTCTGGTACACGATTTGATAAACTTTTTCCAAGGGCCGACTGACGATGTGGTGAGTGGGTAAACGTACAATCTTGTTCGGCTGATAGGTGGTCACTTTAAAGTTTCCATCCTCTCCCGATTGCAAGGCTTCTTTCAATACCCCAAAGTTGACCACTCGACTGGTACGATAATTCAGAGTCAGTCCTTTCACTTTGCACGTCGTGTGCACTTCTCCTTGTTTGTCCCGGTATTCGAAGCCATAATTTTTGGGACCGCCACTGACGAAACTTAGAATCTTGTCGTCGGGATGCTCGTCTGTCCAGGCTCCTAAACGGTCTCCTTCGATGTCAGGGTGCTGTTGACTCGGGTGATGGATGTAAATGCAACTGTCCGTGTCAAAGTACAGGACGCGTTCTTCTAACAGTTCTAAAGCTTCGTACAATTTTAAGCGAGCATGGGCTGTCACGTAAGCCGCAATGATGACATTTCCAAAAGGGTCGTCTTGTACAAAGTCCAGATCTTCTTCGTAATTGACCAAGATTAAATTCTCTCGAACGACGTCCACGTGTTTCATGTATTTGGTTTTGTCGTGAATCATCTGGAAGTAGCGGGAAGGTTCTGTCAAATATTCCGTCTTGGGTAAACACGGTCGTTGTGCCATTTTACCCCACAAGCAATTTAACATCACTTTGGCAAACGATCGCCTGCCTTCGTTTTTCTCGATGTGGTCTAAAGTGATGCCTTCTTGTTCGTAGTATTTCTCTTTGAATTGTATTTGGTCTTCGGGAGTGTGACACCAGGAAGGATAGCCGCTGGCTTCTTGCTTCAGTTTCAAAAAGGCATCAACGTAGTCTGGGAAAATGCCTTTCTGACTGGGGTCACCCTTGTGGTATTGTTGTGTCTTGGGAAAGTGGCAAATTTCGTACACTTCTAACAGTTGGTATCCCATGTCCAGAGCTTTGAACAATTCTACGCTGACCCAGGTTCCCGTCAAGGCCCGTTCTTCCTGGCTGTGATGGCAAGGTTGGTCTTGGTTGTACGTTTCGGCACAAGTACGGCACAAGGGAAACATCAGTTTGCCTTGACGATGGTGAGGTAAGACGGGATGGTATAGGTTCGTGGGAGGCAAAACTTTACACTTGATTAAGCCTTCGTATTGTCGAATGTTTTTCAGGTCGATGTGTTCCGTCAGCAATTGCGGGTGCCCTACAGGAAAGCGACAATATTTGCACACGTAGGGATACAGCGAACACACGTCCAAGTATTTGATTTCTTCTCCTTTCTCTTCGTCGGCTTGGTACAGCAAACAGGTGGCATTGGTCCTTCCTCCGTACAAACTATCCCTCGGGTTCAGCGGGTCCATGAACTGGTAACTTTCCACGAGGCGTTTAAACTCGGGATCGGTTTTCATACGGTGATCGTACTCGTGTTCCCACATTTCCACCACTTGGTATACTTGCTGTTCTAACTTTAGGCGACGCTGACAAGTGTCCTGGTACAAGTCTTCCATGGTTCGTTGCAAAAACTGATTTTTGGTGCCACGGTCAGGGTAACAGACGGGACATCCGTGAAATAAGCAACCGTTAAACTCGTACACGATCTTGGGGTTTTCTAAGTCCCAGCCATCGACCGAATACGTTCCGATGGTCTTTTCGCCCCCTCCGTTGCGGGCATGCTGAATCCACTTGTCTTCCTTGTCGCACAAGTAATGTAACCAACGTAGGGCTTTGACCGAGTATTGACGTTTGACATAGTGGGTCGTTTGAGGACTGATGACAGCCACGGTGTTTTCAGGCATGAATCGTTGGCGGTACACTAAGGAACACGCTTTGGCAATGGTGCAAGCTTCTTTCAAAGGATCGACCCCTCCGTGTTCCATGAACAGTTCTCGAAATTTTCCACAGCAACGTCGTAAAATGTCCACGTCGGAACGACAATACTTTAGCATTTCTTCCTGAAAGTCGAAAGGGTCCGAGGCGTGAGCCTGGTACCAAGCGTAGAAAGCTTCTCGTTGTTCGGTACGCATGTTGTCGGGGTCGTAATAGTGAGCCTCAGGTAAATGGGGTAGAACGGTGTGTTGATTGGCTTCCGTATTGAAAACGTTTGGAAAGTACCCTTTAGCCATTTCTGTCATTCCAAACGTTTTAGGCATTCGACTCAAAGGCATGGCCAAATAGCTCATCGAATCTTTAAACTGTACTTGTCCCACTTGCATGAAAATGATTTTGGCTCCGTTCAAAGTCACTTTAGGACGCTCGGTGCCTTGTTCCGTATAGTACCTCAAAAGAAACTGTCCATCGTATCCGGAGAAATTGTGAGCCATCACCGTGGCATGACGATGACAATCTCCGTAACGTTCGATGTCCTCTTGGCTCCACGTCTTGTCGACGGGGTCTAAGACCCATTGGGCAAAATCGGCTAACGTGTTCGGCCCCCGAAAGATTTTTTCACGCCCTCCGGGAATCTTGCTGCAGTGAGGGCAATGACTGAAGATAGGTTCTTGAATGCACTTCTCGCACGCTCGATGAGCCACGCAGAAATTAGGAATGTGAATGCCGGTCTCTTGCATGCATTCGAAATCGAAAAAGATGAAATTGCCTTTCTTCTTGTGACCGTCCTCTTTCTCTGGTGGGGGTTGGTATTTTTGCACGTAGCATTGGTGTTCCAAGTCCACGATGTGGTGACAAATGTGACATTTTTTCTTTCCTGAACATACGTGTGCCTTGGTATTATTGGTACGTATGACTTGTTCACACGTAGGGCACAATCTCAGGAGTTGACAAGCACATTTCTTCTGTGAACCTTGCGTTTTCAGATGTTGTTGGTAACAGGTAGGGCTGACAAACGTGCGCAGACAAGTTGAACAAGGCACTGGTTCTTCGCTCAGACAGGGTGAAGAGGCCAAACATCCTGAGCATTTCGATCCACAATGCTTGTGTTGCTCTCGATTATTATAACCATGGTCACATTTCTCACAGTAATAACCGTATCCCAGGAATCCGGTGATACTGGTAATGGTATCGAAATGGTCATCGTGATGATAAACATGAATGTATTTTCCGTCCTTAAAATCTTGCCCTCGAAACAACAGAGGCCCGCGCACTTCTTGAGAGTGCACTTTCAAGGTGTATCGTGGAGCTAGGGCATCTTGCAATTTTTGCATCTCAGGAATGCCACAGGGTGTGTCTTTGGACATGCCAGCTTGTCGTAACAGGAGTTCTGCTTCACTTCGTTGTTTGGCTCGGTCCGATTGTCGAATGTTCTCCCAGTCTCTTTTCCATTCTGCCGTGTCGTTCTTGTTGGCATAGGTTCGTCCCACCACGATGGCACGGGCTAAACACATCTGGTCATGAGGATTGTGAATTTGGACAAGGCTACGCTTAATACTGCGAAGGTCGTTCACCAATAACATCTTTTTGCGTCCGGTCCCTTGAGGAGGAGAGACGTGGGTCATGTCCAATGTGGCTTTTCCATCGGTGATGTCAAACTGGTCATTAGATTGTTGCACGTGTTGAATCTTGTCCATGACTTTGGAAGCGGTCAATTCTGCAGGGGTGCTAAACTCGATCCAAACAGGGGATTTCAAACCGTCGTGTTGTATGGAAAGTCTCAAGCGATCGTCTTCTTTGGGTTGACATTGTTGCTTGAGTGAAGTGAGCAGAGAATCCCACACTCCGGTGATGAACCCTTCTGCTTTCTCTAACGGTACTTCGGACTTGAAATCTTTAAACTTCACCGTGTATTTGTAAGCCGTGGTTCTAAATTTTCTAGAGGAACGCTTTTCCGTCTCTCGAATGGAATAGTATTTTTCAGGGTTGACTAAGGATGGTGAACTTGGTTTAGAGGTTTCAAATTCTGGTTCACTCATGTCCTCTTCAAAATCACTGGCATGAATTTGTGCCAAGATTTCAGCCCTGGTTCGAGGCGATAGATCACGTTTCTGCCTGTTACTTTCTTCTTCTTCTTCTTTCTTCTCGAATGAATTAGATCGTTTCATCTTGAAAGCAAAAAGTCAAATGACTCAAGTTCAAACACCATGAGCTTCTTTATAGTCATAGCAAACCAGCGTATATAAAAGGGCGTGTGTCTTATCCTTTCACTATTCATTTCACTCTCAAGCCGAGCACAAAGATGGAAGAGACTAACCAGATGGAACGTTTCGTCAGAGCTTTGCGAGGGGTCATTAGAAAATTCTCTTCAGACCAGCCTACGGACTACTCTCCTTCCTTTCGAGATAAAAGTCAAGATACTTGCTATATCTGTCAGAAGAAAGGGCATTGGTCTTCAGAGTGTCCAGACCGTCAAAAAAGAACAAAAACAGGGACTAAAAAAGACAAAAGTCAAGATACCTGTTATTATTGTAAAAAAAAGGACATTGGTCTCCAGATTGCCCAAAAAAGAAACAAGAGGAGTCAGAAGAAAAGAGGGATTCTTCAGAAGAAAAGAGGGATTCTTCGGAAGAAGAGAGGGATTCTTCAGAGGAAGAAAAAAGACAATTCTATTTACAAGAGGCAAAGAAACAGGAGAAGAAAAGAAGAAGGGAAGAAAATGAGGAAAAGACGGTGAAGAAATTCAAAAAACAGAGAGACTAAACAAGGAGAAAGAAGAAGTCAATGAACTTTTTATTAAAGTGTTGTGTTGTGAATTGTGAATTGGATTGTAAAAAAAAATGGATAAAAGAATAAATTAATGATATAAGGTAAGAGTCTTTTAGTTTTGATTTTAAAATAAGAAGCTACACTCACGCACTCATACACAGACACGTACTATAAGGTAAAATGGGTGGGGTTTATTTTTGAGTTATTGGCAAATTGAAATTGTATTTCTTTTCGAGAAATGTGGGTGGCCCTGAAAAGGGCCTTTTTCTCTTTATGATGTAGGGGTGAGTTTAAGCAATCAACTTTAACTGCCTTATGCCTTTGCCACGGCCAAGGCCTACTTCTGGACTGCGTAATGTTGATGATGATGATAATGATTGGGTTGAAATCACTAAGGGTGGTACGGTAGGCTTAGTCACAGGGTTGACGTGTTTAGCTCGGGAAGGTCGTATTCTCTTCGGTCGTGATAAAGAAGTCTGATACATTTGTTTGAGACTTCTTAACTCCACTAAAATGTCCAACAGTACCGTGACCGTTTGATTTTCACCCTCTTGTTTCTTTGCTGTTACTTCTTCTTGCTGTTGTTGCTGTTGTTTTTTTCTTACCTCTTCTTCTTGTTGCTGTTGCTGTAGGAGAAAAGCCTGTTCCGCTTCCTTTTGTCGTTGTATAAATTTCTCCAATTCTTCTTTCTGTCTCTGTCTAAAATTCTCCACTTGCGGTAATGAAGAAGGTAACGAAGGTTCCGGAACAAATTCTTGCGAGGAGAGAAAATCCACAAAATCCCAATTCACCTCTTCTGAAAGTAAGTCCGGGTTCCCTTGGGCGGTCTCCGCTGCTGGTGCACCCCATTGGATCGCTTTCTGAGTTTCCGTCATGTTGAATCACTGTCGCATAGATTGACTGCACACAAGCGCTAGCAGATCTATATTGACTACGTGACGTCACAGACTGCTCTCTTCGGATTGGATGCGGCTGGCTGAATTTTGTAACGCGTGTTCGGATTGGTGAATGAACTCAATCCGTTTCAATCCTACCTGTACCTATAAATAAGCGCAGTTCAGTGCATTGATTCACCTGTTTCTAGTAGCCTCAAGATGTGGACCGACGTTCAATCTTCAACCCTTGTGTCAACAATGATGTTCAGAACGGACATGCTCATGTATGTCCGGTCCAAGTGGACTGTTGTTGATATGACAGATACAAGTCTATGGATGAGGAGAGTTTATATAGAAAGACAAGGATGTCTCAAGAGGGTACTTGTGTATGGACCGGCAGTTAGAAGGAGTTTAAGAAGAAGAAGATGTAACAGATGCCATCTATGTTAATATTAATATTAACATAAACCCAAAGGCCCTTTTCAGGGCCAGCCATATTTCTCGAAAAGAGATAGCCTTTCCATTGCCTACCCTTTTTTTTATTTTATTTTTATTTTTTTTTTTTTTAAAAATAGAGACCCTCCCTGTTTCAATTTTACATAGACCCTATACAGTCCCAGGGGTTTTTGGCCATGTTAAATTTACATAGACCCTATATTGTCCCAGGGTTTTTGTCCATGTTAATTCCCATAGACCCTATATTGTCCCACGATTTTTCTCCATGTTAAATTTACATAGACCCTATATTGTCCCAAGGGTATTTTTAATGATAAGTCCCATAGACCCTATAATATCCCCCTTCACTACTCTTGATGCTCTGATTCGTGTATGTTAGTCCTATGCCTTACAAACACATAAGGTCACTGTAACCTAGTTTATAAGTTGTATATTGAGATGATACTCTGTTAGGCACGATCCTCTCGGGCAAGATGAGAAATAACACGTTCTAAAAGCCCATAGATTTAATCTTAGTGATCGATCTGGGGTTAAAATTGGTACATGCGGATTGTAAAAAGGGAAGTGCGTGTTAGAAAATGTCCAGAGTTTTAACACTATGAAATAGTATGTGCTATAACGTCAATTAACAATAAGCCTCCACTTTGACCCTATCAAACATTTTGAAATGGTTATGAATGGAATCATGAGGGAATCTAACATTAGTCGATACGTTTAACTTCGTAGTGCAGTCTGGGTTAAACATGGAAAAATCATATTTTAAAATGTCTTAAGATTTAACATTATGGTGCAATCAGAATGAGAAATCGTATCTTAAACACGAATGGCCTCACTAGGAACAATGGCAAAATGAACTATTAAGTCTAATGACAGTGCAAAATCCCAATAGCTAGAAGGTTATATCGTGTCGTCTTTGATCTTCTGAGCACATATCGGGTTTGAACTTAAACGACATACCGATGATTACATCGACCTGAATAACAGTTGCGTGAACCTAAAGTAACAGTTCTCATAACGGTCAACATTAACCAAGAAGCCAGTGGCATAGCATCTCCCGTCAACAATTTTACGCATTCGTTGTTCAGAATAGAGGATTTATACTTGAAAAGCAAACCGGCTTTCAACAGCATGGACACGTACCCTTACCAAGCTTATTCGGAATATCTCGTCGCACGCAAAAGTAGCCAAGAGCACACAGCAGGATGCATTACCCGTGTGAAAACCTGACTCGTATGATGCGTTCAACGACTCACTGTTGACTAAAGTTGACAATCCTTACAATATTGGATTTATAGACCGTCAAATAAAAATAAAAAATGAGAATGAATCTAAGTAGTACCGTGTTCCATTTGGTGGAGTACAAAAAGAACAGTGAAGAAACCAGGTGCTACGTATGACGTGTGGAGGTCTTACCTAACGTAGGCAACCATATAAATCAAACAGTGGCCATGAAAACACCCACGTATCTTTTACGACGAATGGAAGTGGCACCTTTTACCATTACCTCTGGACTCTGATCCAAAATCGAAGGTCACTTTTCAAAAGTTACCTACCTAAACGTTTGTTTATTGGCACGTCACCGATTCGGTTCTAGAGGAGCTTTTCGAGTTCCAGCATTTCAAAGTATCAAAGACAGAAGTCATTCGAGATAGCCATACGTTGTGTAGGTTACCTTTTGAAGCTAAATGTGCACAGAAATAATACTCGATATCATAACTAACTCTGCTTGAAGCCGTATGACAATTAGGAATTAATAGTACCCATATCGTTTCGTACGACAATTATTCAGGAGAATGTGGCATGTGGGGATTACATTCCACTCAAGACCAAAACAGTGCAGAAATATTTCCACCCTATACAGTTAAGCCAACTTCGTGTGGAATTTCAGTTTGCACGGGGTCTCTCATGTATTATAGTTTCGAGGTATATTTGTCAATGGATGATCACTTTTCCTCTTTTCTATTATTTCACAATGTGTGTGATTATATGTTTGCTTGTACATTAGTTGTAGGATTTAGAGTCTCAATATTTAATTTCTTTAAGAGGCCATACTGGCTTACACATGTTTAACTTAAGACATTTTTACCAACACATTTTCCAATTTGATTCCCTACGGTATGTTTTCAATACTAACATCCGGCGTATTAATAATTCTCGTTTGATACCCACGTGCCATTATTATATTAATTACCCCTTGTGCCTCCAAGTACCATTTTAATATTAAATTCACCTTATGCTCAAAAGTGCCATTATGATGTCAATGTTCATTTGTACTCATGTTAAACCATTTGATAATTTCCATAAGTGTAACATCAGGTAAGGTTAAATCTCGTTAAATTTTAAATCACCAATTTGTGATCATGTTAAACCATTTGATAATTTCCATAAGTGTAACATCAGGTAAGGTTAAATCTCGTTAAATTTTAAATCACCAATTTGTGAAATTCCCGTTAGAGGCCAGAGACATCTTAAATTCCCACTGAGGCCTAAATGTCATTTTATACGCCTTATCGCGTTCGACTATGTTACTACATGGGAATGTCACTCTAGACTCAATCTCAATGTAATATTAGAAAGCCATTGTGTGAGTTAATAGCGTCTAGCCGTAATTCTATGGCGAGAGAGAGAGAGAAAATACTTTCAAGAAACAAACTCAGCACCATGTTCCAAAATCAAAACTTGCCTTAGAAATAAGTGCCGCTCACGTAAATGTCAATAAACGAAGAGGAATCATTAGGGCGAGTCCTTCCCCCTTTACATGAAAGCACCAAGTCTTAGTTATCTGCTATCTAGAATAAAATATCTAATATCCAACATATTATTTTCTATCCATTACTTAGTACATAATAACCATCACTAGTTTATATATTACCCAATAGTGATTTCTGTCCTTCGAGAAGAACCCACACACTATCACGCATAAGAGGGTAGGGTACAAATACAAATACTATACGTGCATACTCAAAAACATACTATCACGCGCTAAATGAGAGAAAAGTTGTATACGCACTATACGAAGATGCAAACTATTGCATTCATTCGTTAGTATTTTTGTCTTCAGTGAAAGCAAATCCTTACATGTTATGTCCTCCTGGGTTAGTGTCTTACCAAATTCCTCGACGTTTATAATCTTCAGTCTCTATAGTACCCTACCCTCACCTTTCAAACGAAGCAGCAATCAACTTCGATATTCTCACAATGCCTATCATTATGCCAGTTCAGTAAAAGAAGAAATAGAAGTAGTCCTAGATTGGTTTGTTTCGAAACAAAGGTATTATCTACAATGGATATATATGTTTTTCACAGGATGAGCCTGTTTGTAACAATGCATAATGCTTTTATTGTAGGTAGAAAATGTGAGTTTCGTTTCTCAGCGCTCTAACTTAAAGGTCGTATATTGTTTTGCTTTATAAATACATGGACATAAATGTAAATCTGAATGATTTTCATAAGATGGTTCTTTGTGTGTTTGGGAGAGAGGAAAATAAAAATATAAATCGAAATTTTTCAGGATTATTTGCACCTGATTATGTACCCCTATCCATAAAGAGAAAAAAAGTACAGATACATTAATGACTTAAGTAGTATCACTCTTGTTAAATCTTATATATCCATGCAAACATTATATAAGCTGACAATGTCAATGCCACGGACGGTACCAATATCTATTTGTCAACACGTGTATCATGTAGTTGCTCAGTAACTCAAGTTTTCTTAGGGACAGAAAGGAAATCGAAGCCTGTTTGACAACGTTGATATTGACATGAGACGTTTTGGACTTGCCAGGTGTAGCTACAATTATGCGAAATCGCCGGCTCGTTTATTATGTTTCTGAGGATACAAACAATCAACAGATAATATCCTGTATATATTGCATCCGTTTACGCAGCCTGCTTTCGCTTGCCAGAGCCAGTGTTGGCGGCGCCTTATACAGGTTCCAAACCTGAATTACAACTTTGTATTTTTCCAGCGTGAAGGATATTTTTTGGAGTCTCATTGTTGCTTTTTGTGTGCGATTCCACTCTGCCATATATTCTGGTTTTGTAGAATTATCTTCAAAAATATTTAGGGAGCCAATCATAGCGTCCTGTTATACGGAAAACAACCCCAACGAGATGCAATTTGGCGTAAATGTGGTACCGCTAGTAAAGTTGAGTTGAAAAATCTGACAATATAGATCTCGAACGCATGAAAGTCTCAATATAAAGCAACATTCAGTAAATTGCATTGCAAATAAGTAGCCAATGAGTTGTTTGCGTACCAAAACACCTGTTTGCGGCTTTTGAAAATATGGCGCAGGTAAAACCCGGACATCCCAGTAATGTGATCATATTTGACAAATTCAGAGTGTGCGAAGTTTCTTTGCGGTTAAAGGCTCATCTGAAACCATATCACAAGCTGCAGTCGTACAGGGATCGGCATCAAACGTCGACCCGAACCTACAGATTTCCCAGCACAACTTCACTACCATGTACTTCATTTATTAGTTTTCGTTTTTATGCTTAACCTGTACAGACAATCCAATATCGACATGCATTGTCATGCACGTGCAACCGATACTCACGTCTGTTGTTATAGATGCATTGATGTAACTATCTCAGAAAAACACATTTTCGTTGGCGGATTCAGGTAGCCCAATCAGGGTCAAGGATGCGCTTGCAGAAAGCATGCAGTCTGTTCAAACTTCAAGTTCTTTTCATAAACTCGCAATTAATCAGCCCAATTTAAAATAATCGAATATCACGACGTTATTGTTGATGGTTGCAAAAACAGGCTTGCGAAAGTAAAGAGTGCGAAAATAGATGAATGTGGGCTCATACTGAAAATTTCTGATGAAATATTAACTGGATATTTCCCCTTGTTTGTTACACAAACACAGCTTAATCAGCTCAGTGTGGTCGATAAAAAGAACGACGTGGTAGCATTAACGTTGCCAATTTCAGATGTGACACAAATGCAAAATAGTGGCAAAATATTTCCATTCCTCGTAACCAAAGCGACATCAGATCCCTTGGCTGCCAAGCGGTTGCCGTCGGAACTATAGTGGATGACTCGTAAAAAAGGTCATGGAGACATATATCGTTCAGAGGCCGCATAGAAAATGAAAAGGTCTTGGGCTAGCTGGGATGATGCGCAAAATAGCCGCAGACCAAGGTCTTCCACTGTCCGGTACGATTCGAAAAAGACTCCTTAGTCAAAGTCTTTGGTTATGGCCTCGCTTTTGACAGATACAAAAGCGCGTCCCTTGATCAGTGTAACAGAATAAGGCAAGAAATAACTTGGTTTCGTCTTAGAACGATTTGATCATTTTCATCGTACCTGCGTACAACGTTACCTAGTGTGGATAATTGTTTTTCTTGGTAAGCGACTGAACTAGCATGTATCTCGGCGTAGATCGCTTGCGGCGAAAGACACTAAAAGCACGGTATGCACGGGTATTCAACCATTACCAGTACTCACTCTCCTGTAGATTTAAGGCAAGTTTGTTTTCTAACTGACACACTGGTTGTTGAATCTTGTCAAGGAGTGAACGTTCTCCATTTTCGTCCTCCAGCCATAGGGCTGTTTGTACCTGTCGATACCTGTCTGTACGTATGTCTATAGGTATATCTGTGCGAATGGTGGATCCATGAAAGGTGGGCGTGGCCAAAACAAGTGTGCCAACCCAGTTTAGGAGAACTATGTGCTGTCTGTGCGTATGTGTGTGCGGGTATATCAGGCTATCTGTCTGGCCGTCTGTGTGTCTATATGGATATGGAAGATGATGTAACCTTCAAGGCCATACGAAGACGAAACCGCTAATTTGTAAACTTGTGCGCATGGTGGATCCATGAAAGGTGTGTGCGACCAATACAAGTGTGGGCCAACCCAAGAATTCGGGAGAACTGTGTGGTTTGTCAGTGGAGACATTTGCAAGTTTTTACAAATATTTATGAATCGTACGACTGTACAAATGATTGAGTCATGTTTGTTTCAATTGATTGGTGTTTCAATTGAGTACAGTTGGGTCATTTTGATTTACACGAGATTATTTGGATCTTATTTCCATTCCGTGAGATTATCTGAATTTCACTTTCATTACATGAAATTATGAGTATGTAAATCTTACTTTCATAACAGGAGATTATTTGAATCTTATTTTCATTACGTGAGATTATACGATTCTTACCTGCATACATTTGAACATATGAATCACTTTGTTTTCCTATTTGTAAACGTTTTGATAAAGTAATTGAATGAGACGTATGTTTAGAGCGTGAAAGAATCACTGTATTTGTAGTGTATATATTTTTTATTAATTCATATCATAAACTTCCATTTTTCATCACACTGTGTTGTGTTGTCATTTGATCCAAGTATCAATTCAGGTATATCCTGTTACAACCAGTTTTGATTTACTCGCTATGATAGTCAGGCAAGCATTTCCGTAGCGTCGTTGAGCAATTAAACAGATTTGCCAACAAAGCCTATGTTATTGACGCGAGAAATCTGGTTCTTGTTGGCCTTGTTTCAACCGAACTTAATGATGTTCGCAATCAAACTGGTTAACTACAAACGTCCAACGTGAACATCAACGACATCGTTTTAAGCTTCCAGGAGCCATCTCGATACAAGTGGCCGAATTAAATGAAATCTGGGGAACCGGAGACTATGGTGTGTCGGTTATCAATATCAAAGACCGCGGACTTTAACGCAGATCAGGAGCTATCAGCACTATCCCGAATAATACGCGTTGTAACTTCATGAAGCCAGGTTCAGGGAACATTAGCCAGCAAAACAGAGGAAAAACCTGACCTGACCTATTAAATTTACCAAATGATCGACTTGTTTTTTCGTTCCCTTGAAAATGGCTTTAGTAGCCTAAATGTCACGATTTAATGGTGCACGAATGTGGATCATGCTTGTTTATCTTAACTGGAACTAAATGATGATGGTGTAGAATGACAATGTTGTTTAATAATAATAATAATAATAATAATGAGGACTTTGTATAGCACCTAATCTTTAGAAGCTCTAAGCGCTTTACAACATTAGACAACACCTATAAGATAAAAAACATATAATGATATGATCACAATAACAAACACCATGAAATTAGAAAACATAAAAAACATGCTGAGAATATTTAAGGTAGGAAACCGTTTTAGGTCTTTAAGTTTGTTCTTGCAGTCGTAATAAGTGAGTTTTGAGAGCACTCTTGACCACCGGCATCTTAAGTTCTCGCCACCATTATCACTTATTGAAAAAAATGGGCAATATTGTTTACCAGATTCACGCATATACATGATCAACGTCGTTAGTATGAAGACATAAAATTCATTTCGAATGACTCGACATTTGTCCTGGACGGTACTTAACCATTTTTTGCGCTTATGATTAAGATTTATAACTACATTTATGTGAGGGAATTGTTTCACATCCGCGAGATGACGTTGTTACAGAATTACGGACGGGGTGGTGGATAAACTAATAGGGGACAGTAGTCTTGAAAGTGATTGTGCTCCACTTGTTGACCAATATCAGCATAGAATGGTGTTTTTGACCCTCATATACACTTAAATACAATCAGTGGAAGGGTCAGAAAGAAATGTACTGATGAGACCACTATAATGTGTCATTACCAAGTCTAATCGGCTTAGAATCTTCGCATTTGCGCACACAAACGCTAAGCAGAGCAATGCGCCACGGTTGGTCGTGAATTCCCCCCTAAAACATTTTACAAAAGGTATGCCGAAAAGGTATTACATTGGCCAAGAAAGGAAAGGCCTTCTCAACTAATGTTCAAAAACAAACGCACTTGTCCCCGTATCGATTCTGGGAGGAAACGATTAATAGGGACAAAAAGCATAGGTAAAGTCATTATTGATTAATTTGAATGTAGTGCCAAACCCACGGAACGCACAAACAGATATTTAATATGACTCAAGACGTTATTTTCTACGATTGCTTGGCCGTTGTATCAATGAAGAAAAATAATTTGTAGGAAGTGTTCGTTACTTTCACCCGGACAAGTTTAGCCTATAGACCAATTACACTTAACGATGACAGCATCAGTAAAAGACCTGTGATGGATTATTACAGTTGCACGCAAAAATTCAATCGTAACATATCAACATTTGCGAGATGCAATCATCAAGAAAACCGTTTCACTCGCAAAATACAAACACGTGCACGTTACTGTAGAGTCGTGGAATCGCAGCCGAGACCGCAGTTGACCTTGATATTGCGGGAATAAAGATCATGGCAACTATTAAAGGCAAATTGTTGTCGAAGAAAAATCGATTGCAATTTGTGTGACTGGCGGTGCTGAAAAAAGTAGTCACAACACATTTGCCAAGCAGTATTAGGTGGCCATCGAAGAAAAACATATAACTTTGACGGAGTTTCAAACAGTACTGGAATAATGGACAAATTTTGACGACTTCGCGCACAAATATGAAAACCAAAACAGGCAGCTGATTTGCGAACAATAAATATCGAGTAAAAACCTTTAGTTGTCGGCGCTGTTAATATATGCAACTATTTGTCTACGACATCAGTCACAATAATCATCTAACCACAAAATAGTGGGTACCCGGGTAACGTTCGCTTGGGGTCCTGCACGGGAACCACAAGAATAAAAGCATTCTCAGTCGGAAAAACTCATGGTATTATATAAGAGATGTTCATGTTAGGGAACTGCTTGAAGATGTTATGTGAACATAAATATTGGTCTTCTTCAGGAAATGTAGCTTTTTCAACAAATTTGAGTTATGTTTTAAGTGTATTTTACATGTGAGTTTTTTTTTATCTGATTAATAGCTTTTCTCTTTAAAAGTCGGTCAAAAATGCATATTACAGAATTAAAAGAAACGCATATTTGTATTCCCTGTTCCAAACAGTGACAACTGCATGATTATCAAGAGTGTAAATATGTAATCTCGCTGGAGCTATAAACCGTCACTGATTTACACAGATAAGAGCTCAATCACTTCAACTCAGATATGGCAGTTCTCATCAGAGTTTGAATAAGGGATGCCTGGCAGCCTAATATTCATATATTTATCAATTGAAAATTTTATTTTACTAGAAGCACGGATGAAATTTATTACGTGATGTGATCTTTTCTCGGGTTAGTGAGTGTAGTTCTATATGCTAAGACCCGTGTGTGTGTGTGTGTGATTTGGATTTTTAACGTAGCTTTAACAATTTTTCAGTCATATCGCTACGATGTCTGCAATGTGGCAGTTTATAGTGATGTCAAGCAGGTATAACGGTACCAACTGCGCAGGTCCAGATGGGCGGGGCTTAAGGTGTAGAAAGATTGCATTCAGAAATAAAGAACAACACTAGCTGTGATTGGTGCATTATGAAAGAGTTGTACTTTCTGTTTGGCTTAAAAAAAGTTGTGCCTCTTGGCAACATGTGAGATTATGTTAATTCCTATCTAGATCATATTTTGCATTTTTTATGATTTTTTAAACTGTGGTACACATATTTGAAACTGTGTCTGTTGTGACTAGATAACTCTTACCCATGTCTAGTTCCAGCAGAGTTATCTCTCTTAAATGCAATGGAGTTCCTGGTTTTGTCCTTGTCAAATTAACAATCTAGCATTGTTCTCTATCACAGTGTGTGACGTGCATGCTGAGGTAGGATAGAAAGTGTATTTATTTCACAAAACATTAGCATTGAGGTATATGGAAAAACAATTGGTACCGTGATAACAGCACTGGGGCATCATGCCGCAGACATGTAGTATGATGTCCCACCCAGTCACATTAGCCTGACACCATGCCGAGCAGTCCTAACACTAACCTCTTAATGCTGAACGACAAGCCAGGCAGCTATTAATACCATCTTTATAAGTCTTTGGTATGACTCGGCCGGGGATCGAACACACGTCTTATCGCGTCGTAAGATCCTATTGCAAACGTTTAGTATGTACGGACAATATTGTTTATGTAGTATAATGCAGAGCCATATATTTTATCCGGATATTGCAAAAGCATCTCTTTCCGAAAACAAAGTAAGATAAACATATAAGAAACTAACGGGCCTAATAATCAAACAGTGAGTTCTTCTGTGGACAATAACCTCGAAAAAAGAAAAGCAAGCTTTGGAAACCACTTTCCACATTAATGCAAACTCCAACAAAAGAACAAGTGTAATCTAGAAGTTTTGCTTTACATTAGATTGTGTCTTCCTTTTTCCAAATTGGACCCTCGGTTTGTATGTCTTACACATTGGTATTTCACAGTATATTTACAAACAAAAGATTATTAGACATTTAAAAGTTTCAATTGTCAGTTCGGTCACTGACATCTTCACCTTGGCAGAACAATGATTTCATATATATGTTTCAGGTCTACCTTCTACATTATCGGTTTTAGTATACAAAAACATGAAATAAATAGATTATCAACTTAGTCATATATCTCTTACTGTATTGTAACTGGGGGACTTACTTTGTTACGTGTGACGATACTGATGTATGCCTTTACTGCCTTTTCCACTTTGTTGCATACAGAATCAACCAGAGTGGAACTGATGGCTTCGTTCTTTGTAGCGTGTGTTAACCTATAAATTAGTGTGTGATCTGCAGGGGTTCCTAAGGTTTAACTTTGTCTATATTTGTGATATAAATGTTAACTTTTACATATTATATGGAACCGTCCATAGAGAGATTTGTTTTGACAAAAGAAATATGCAGCATTGAATGCAAAAGTAGTTAGTAATTAGCGGCAAAAAACGAAGAAAGAACATTTTGAACTAGAAATATATCAATATACAAGGCATGTAATAGAATACCCATCCGATCAGCATATTTTTTATTCTTCTACCTCTTTTCCCCACCTCATAGCACGTGTCTCAGGGAAAGTGCATGTGCGTGTGTGCGTGTGAATGTGTATGTATGCGATTCGCCCACTTCACGCCACCATTTTCGAACGTATGGTCAACACACGGGCAGGTAAATAAAAATAAAATATAAAGTTTAGTAAATTTCACTTCAGAAGTAAGCCTGATATTTTTCTCAAGGTTCAACAGTCATATGTGGCATTTACAATGTCAGATTTATGAAATTATTTCCAAAGGAATGTGCCGGTTGTTCTATGTTTTTCAGGC
Source organism: Sinohyriopsis cumingii (assembly GCA_028554795.2). Classification (NCBI taxonomy): domain Eukaryota; kingdom Metazoa; phylum Mollusca; class Bivalvia; order Unionida; family Unionidae; genus Sinohyriopsis; species Sinohyriopsis cumingii. The sequence goes on from JAPYKE020000175.1 coordinate 352,131, forward strand.
ATGTCCTTCAAGATCGCTTGTCAGAAACCTCCCGCCCGGAAAACCTCTAAATATTGTTCTTCTGGGAAAGACCGGTCATGGCAAGAGCGCAACTGCAAATAGCATTTTTGGTGAAAAAGACTTATTCAATTCGGAAATGTCAACTTGCTCTGTAACGACCGAGTGTCAGAAGGAATGTGGTGCCATAGGGGGAAGAGAAATTTGTTTGGTGGATACTCCGGGAACAATGGACACGAAGCACCAAGATGAAGCATTAAAAGAAATAGGAACTTCTATCACATTACTGCCTGAGGGATTCGATGCTTTTGTTATTGTCCTTCGCATTGATATTAGGTTAACCGAAGAAGAGAAAAGGGCGATTGACCTGCTAAAGAAACTCTTTGGACGTGATGCCCTAAAACAATATGGAATACTTGTCTTCACATACGGAGACATTTTTATGAAAAACTCCAAAAAGTCTTTTCAGGAGCATATCCTATCCCAGAAAGGAGATATCAAAAATCTGTTGGGTGAAGTTGGGCACCGCTGCGCTCTTATTGACAATACGCAGGAAGATCCTGCTATTCTTAGAGAACAAGTCATACATATAATTACATTGATAGACAGTATGGTCATCATAAATGATGGTGAGAGGTACAGCAATGATTTGTTTGTCATGGCACAGGAGGAACTGGAAGCGGAGAAAAATAGGGAAAACGCTATTCAAGAACGGAAAAGACAAGAAGAAATAGAGAAAATCGTTGCCTTTCGCGTTGCAGAAGAACTAAGGAAGAGAAGAGAAGATTGCTTCCCGCCGGATGGTTTGGTAACACTTGATGACGGCAGAACAATTACTATTTCCAATCTCCGTATAGGACACAGGGTTCTGTCAAATGCCATGTCTGGGACACTCGATTATAGCGAAGTTTACTTCTTTGCTCATTTGAACCCCAACGTATCAAACGAATATATTAATATCCGGTCATTTAAACAAAATCTGAAGCTTACTCCGCAACACCATATACATATTGTCAGAAATGGTAACGTGAAAACCATTGCCGCCAGAGAGGTCAAACTTGGCGACAGTATCCTAGTTCTCAATAAAGAAAATTCGTCTCTCCTACATCAGCCCGTCACGGAGATTTCCATATCAACTGAAGTAGGCATCTACGCACCAATTACGATGTCGGGAAATATTATCGTCAACAACGTCCTTGCGTCTTGTTACGTCGACTTAGTCCCTCCAAAATATTCCCATCCTATGTTATGGCCACTTCGACAACTATACCGAATATCACCGTCACTTTCAGCCCGAATCAATGCTGAAGGAAACGATGGAATGCCCATCTGGGTCCAATTTATGTTGGAAACTTTCTTGTCTAACAGTTAAGCATATATAGTTTTATCGCCAATTCCCCCAAGGAAACAGGCTATTGTTATCACTTGTCAATTAGGTTGGAAGCTTAGACGTATATATTGCTAACATGAACACGGATGCTATTTTCTGTAACTGATCCTGTTCATGCATTGCGTGCAAACAAGCAAACACACACACGCATAAATATATATATATTCTCTAACCTGTATGATAGTAATATTTGTATTAAAATATTAATTGTGCCACTATTATCAAGCATTCTTCTATATGAATCCAGGGATATCACTTTCCGTTCTGTCTGGTGTATATTTATAATTCTCTCTCTCTCTCTCTCTCTCTCTCTCTCTCTCTCTCTCTCTCTATATATATATATATATATATATATATATATATATACACACACATATGTGTGTGTGTGTGTGTGATTCCACAGCTTGCTCCCAATACGACATTATACTTTATACTGCATTGGATATGATTATGTATAATTACAATTATTTCATTATTGTGGCATTCTTATTTCATTTTTTGTTTCGCTTGGTATTTAGTAACTGCGGATTATTTTTGTGGAATTTTTTTCCGTCTATGCTTTTCTTTGAGGCAAATGATTCAAGGCTCATAAATTAAGAGCAATATGTATTTATGTGTAGCACCAGCGAGCTATGCTATGTGCAGTCGGACTCGAACTTATAAGCAAAAAATAAACGGTAAAACTAAGCAGCTAATTTGTTGCGAGCATTTACAAATTTTCATTCACTTTACTTAACAAATGAACAGGCAATATTTTCAACCATACGTTACCCTATTTTCTGCTCATACACGAAAGTACAGCAATTGACTGTTATCCATTTTTATTCACTGACAAATTTTATGTTCTCAATAACGTGTCATTTTGTTGCAATGGAAAAGGTTTATAATTAACAATATTAATGATAATCGCTTGTCAAAGGTTGGCAAAAACATTAAACTCCTTTTGGGGAAAAAGACTGCTCTAGGTACATATGTAAACGTCTTGCTATTATAAATTAATTAAAAACATAAATGCAGAGGTGCAGTCTATTGCGTAATTCTTAGTTTAATATGTATGCACAAGAAATAGTTATTATAAAAAAACTCCTTTTTTGAAACAAAGACTGCTCTTGATACATATGTAAACGTCTTGTTATTTATTAAAAAAAGATTAAAAACATAAATGCAGAGATGCAGTCTATTGCACAATTCCTAGTCTAATTTGTATGCACAAGAAATAGTCATTATAGAAAAAGTGATGGAAGACGTATACATGTATATGTCTTAACGCTACATCAGCACAGCCCTGGCTATATAGTCTAGCAAGCTTAGTTATCCCATAACAATCACACAAAACAGATATCAGTTTCTGAAAAGAGCAAACTACATCTGTATATGTTTATTGCACCAAACACTGTTTTAAAAAAAGCCCAACACTTCTCTGCTTGAACATTATTACAAGACGAATCCTAGTGCAAAGAAGTTTGCTTCTCTTCGTCTCCTTTCACGACAAGCAAAATTGCTCACTGGACCTCTGCGGCATCAGCAATTACGCAGGGTGGGTGGGAAGAAGTATATTATTACCATCTGTCCACAATATAATAGCTGAGGTTCTAATTAAATTTACAAATAGGAGTTCATGAATTCGACTTATCGCATACAAATAATTTTAGTGTATCTAAGTAACATTGCGGCTATATATGAAATACAATTATTTATATACAATTGGTTTTCGGCGACATACAGTTATCTTGGCAGGTCATGACTCGCTATTAACTTAGAGAAAATATATTGTACTTCAAGTTTATGAACTTCTTTCAAATAAATGTATATAATGATTATTAATATTGTATACAAATTTTCCTTCTGATTATCTGATAGAAGACCGGCTTCATAACCCCGTCCTTTCGAGTTCAGTTTCTCCCCCCAATTCTGAGCGTTATTTTTCACTTAAGTAACTCGTGAAATACAAATTGTCGGCTTCAAAGGAGAATGACCATATCATTAAGAACTTCAAGGTTAGCGTTTAACTAACAAGAACATTGTTATGTATCAGTATTGTAGAATTTGTTGAATTTGATTTAATATATGTATATTGTTTGACTTAGTTGAAAATAAAGTTCTGTTTTTTTCTGTTCATATTTCATTGGTCTTCTCCTCATTCTGCTTCATCGCGTTGGTTTTCTTTCTATGTCTGAATACTTGTTTGATTATAGTGAGACTCATCTTAATATTCTGCCAAATATAATTTGACGTCTAGAAATAACACTTTCAGAAGAGAAAACGTTTGATATGCCTTCAAACGCCGTGGTCCAACCACTTTACGATTCTACACGTAAAGGTAACAGCCTTGTGGAAATTAAATGAATGAATGTTTTAGATGATTCTTAGGTACAGCTAAACCTGATTCAAAGATAAAAAAAAAGGTTTCCTATATTTTTAAAGTTCGGAAAACCACTTAACGTATAAACATTTCCAGCATTTCGTTAAGAATAATTAAAAAAACAAATCCTCCCTCTAGAACTACATGATGTATTTACAATGTTTTGAATAATTAGTTATAACATTTTTAGTTTCTTGACCTTGTCAATAATTGCAATGCCGATCTATAGACAACATAAGATTCTATAAAACTATTTGCAGCTCCAAGCAAACCACTCCAGACAGTTGCCAATATATGTTTGACGTAAAATAAGATTAAACAGTTTAAAATCCGGGCACACTCTGGGTGATATCAAATGGATAAAGGTTAGCGGATGTCATTTTCTATCATGTCCTGCCGTTTTATTTGGCTTCATTGTTTTTGGTACGGCCAGTAATCCATGGGAAAGACCCAAAATTGTGCAAAACCGTTGTTTGCGATTGTTCTGCGGAAAGTGGATTAGACTTTTCTTGAAGATGTTTGATATCCAGTAAAAGACAGTTATAGTATCAAGGCGCCATTTTTTCAACTGTTCTTAATATGCCGGATAATCATTGGAAGGTCAGATATGTTTATACAAGATGGGTCACTCTTTTTTGACAGCTGATCAAAAAAACAGACTCGCGTTGAAAGTACTAAATAGAAACTCGAAAATTACAAGAGTGACCAAAGATATTTGGAATTATATTGTCACGTGTAATGAATAATGGGTTGATTCTTTTGGACCCAACTTATGAGACGGCAATAAAGTACTGATGGGAGAAAGATGAGAGAGCACAAACCGTCCTACGCGCATCAGAACCCGATGTATCTATGTAACCTATGGCATCGCACAGGCTCAAAAACCCGACGTCGCGACAGTTTACCTGATGGAGCACAACATCTAAACATTGCGACATCCTTCATACGGCCCCAGTTGAGCTCCAAGTGGGTTTGGCTGAATCCCGTTATCAAAGATTTGCGGAGGTGCAGACGTTGCCCAGTCTATGGACAGCATATAAAAAAACGTGAATAAAAAATGGCACTTACAAATTTGAAAATCTGATAGCGAAACTGGGTAACTGTCCAGTTAGAGTACGTTGAGATGTTGCGCCGATATAAACCTTGTTGTACAGCTCGCTTATTTGCAGAATGTTTTGAAACACGTCTTGCATAGGAAAAATACAATATAAATGTGAATCACACAACAGCATTGAACTCTGCAAACATAAAATAATTGTATATTAATACAGCATGTTGAATGAATTTACATAATAGATGCACACAAGACCTTGAGTTGCTTGTCAGTTATTAGACAATTATAAAGAGGTAAAGTTGGACACAGGCGACAGTAAGGTTTTTACATTATGCTAAATTGTGAAGTCCATAAATTGCCGCGTGCCCACAAATACAGAATTTTCAAGTGGTTTTGTCCGATTGGGTAAATTATTATACCGGGATTTTCACTACCTCAGTTTGAACACAGGTTTTGATTCTTGTATTAATTCAAATCTGACAAAAATGTGCTTTAATTAAGGATAGACGGGTACCCTGCCCGGCCCTACAGACCCGGCAGGGTTTTGCACAGCCCGGAAATGCCAGGACCGGCCGTGTTTTAAGATAAACATTTGATCTTGCTGCGTCGTGTTCTTCACCCCCTCCCCTAAAAGAATACCAAAAAGAAACGCTTCATTGGCTGAGAAAGATGGGAGTAAGAGAAGCGGGTCGGAATCGGTCTAAATGATGGTAAAGAAAACCGACGCGGTAAACAACAAACCGGCCGGGTAGTCCCTGCTAGGTACCCAGTAAAATTTCTCGCCCCATTAACTCGTCATAGAGTAAGCTGAAACGATTACTTCTGCCGAGTCAAATGCTCTTTCCAAATACGATGTCATTAAAAAAAAGTCAGTAATATTTGCATGTACGATAAAAGCTTTGTTTTTTAATTGTGAAATATTGTTTGCAAATTGCATGCTGTATATATTCTTTAACTGTAGAGAACCTTTCTTTGACCACATAAATAATAAAGATACGAATGTATCTGATTTAGCAATATCATTTGTCAATGCATTTTAAGGGTGCATATATTTGAAAAGTGTACGTATATTAACTCAGACTCTCCTGAGGGATCCAGCCAGATCTATGCTTACCTACTAAATACGTAAAAAGTTGACATTTACATTGCAGTTTGGACGGATACATGAAAAATAAAAACAAATACCATTTTATTTCAATATATGTTCAAAATCGATGTTAATTCAGTCTGAAAATAGAGAGCCGAACCATTCCACTAGTCGTTAAGTTCGTTTCAGCGTATTTCATCTAACCAAGACAAAGTATTTTAGCACGAACGTCAAACTTGTCAGACTGCACATCGTAATATTCTTGACAAATAATTTGCACTTACATTCAATCACAAGGCATTTTGTAATAAAGCACTCAACGCTATAATACAATTTTCGTAAATCTTTTGACGTATCCAAATAGCTAAAAGTTTTGTTATTAGTAAGAAAATAAGTGTCATGAGTCGATAGAGTACAAGAAACTGGTGTAAATATGCTGTATTCATCATTTTTGTCGCACTTTTAGCACAACAAGTCATTCGAGTACATATACAGTTTCGCTGTCATGTCTTGTAGTATTCATTAATTAGCTACTGCGAATTCTATGATGATAAACGAAAGCTTCGAAATGAGCTACTAATAAAAAACACGACACGCTGTCAAAATTCTAGGGAATCGTTTCGTCTTGTGGAATCAGTTCTTTTCAAAGTCCTTCTTACTCCACTGCGGTTTGAATGCTATCATTCATTTTAATTGTATACATATTGTATCAGACTTTTGATAGAGGTCGCGTATGACGAGTCGTTCACAGTTTATCATGGGCTAAACATGTAAAGATACTAGTCAAGTACAACACGGCATATGTTTAATGATGACTCCAGAAGATAGCATGGAAGAATTTATCTGGACGATGCATGAACCCTCATAGTAGAGGAGAAAATTGTGAGTGGTAGAACGTGACAATACCCTAATTATATTGACTACCTTGGAAACCAAACGCATCGACGCTCTCTTGTAACAAAGTAAGGCAACTGTCAGTTTATCGACTTGCTTGGCGGGTTTGTTTAACAAAATTTACGTGTGAACCAATGACTTATCATTTACAGTGAAAATGAATTCCCAGGAATGTTATTAGCTATTGAATCGGGTAGAATGACATTTGTTTTAGATGTGCTCGCATAATGAGATATTTTCTTGAAATCTTTGTGAATTTTCTATTTAATTAGAAATATTCGAGAAACACACACACACACACACACACACACACACACACACACACATATATATATATATATATATATATATATATATATATATATATATATATATATATATATATATATATATATATATATACCGTATGCCTACGTGAGTAAACACTGATAAGATTATGAATAATACCAGCATAGTTAGAAGGGCGATTCTGCGAGTCACATGTAATACGATAATCTTCAATTTTATATCCGTTTTAAATAAATCGTCTAAAGGCAAAATGGATGTTCGCACGAGAGAGAGAGAGAGAGAGAGAGAGATGTACAATAACTTCTGCACAATGGGGGGGGGGGCGACAAATCATAACTTTCTAATATCTTTAACGTAGATAACGAGTACCCTTCTAATGAAGGATGAAAAAGATTTCAGATTATAAAAGCTTTTAGAATGTAATGTATTTTTTACCGGCTAATGCAATTTCAGTCAATCAACGACTTTCTTAAACGCATTTTCTATCCTGTTGGAAACGTTATCTAAAATAGGTGTATTTTGTATTTGATCATAGCTGAAAAAATATTTAACAATATTATCAATGTGTATTTCCTATCCTAGGACCTATTTTCATTTCAGAAATAATTTGGTTCGATTGTAGGTCTTTTTATGTGCGCACACTAGTAAGAATAGGACAAAATACCCACATACTAAGAAGGGTGATTCTCCGAGTCACCTGTAATATGAAATCTTCATATCTGCATTCGTTTTAAATTAATCATACCTACGGTAAACATCATAGATGTGTACTTATTGGCAGGGCTAATATAATTTGGGGCTTGGGATCCTAGTGGGCGACAAATTATAGATCTCTAATATGTTTCATATAGATAACGAAGATTTTCTCTGTAACTTCACTATTGATATGTTTTCTCCGGTTTGATCAGGAGATACATTCCTTTATGTCATCGTCTCAAGGCACGGGCAATTATATGCTACGCTGCTTTATCACCGTGGCCGCCTGTACAGAGACCTCCTCGTTTCTCATGAATATGTATGATCCTTCTTAACCATTCGCTGCCAATACATTTTTTCTCGCCATTGTGATCCAACATGACCTTTCACGCTGTTTCAATCAGTCAAAGTTTCTCTTTAACGCGCAGTTACGTATCGATCAATACAATGGCACTCTCATTGGTATATAGATCAAAACACTGCATTGTTTATGGCGCAGTCTTTTATGCGTACTCATAAAAAAAACGAAGAAATATCAGAACATGCAGGCACGGATTATCGCCCTTGGCTTGCGAACAATCTGCTCTGTTTGGTATGTAATTTGGAACTTAGCAATAATAATTATTCATGTGTAACTAAACCTTTTCCAAAAGAAACCATGAAAAGTCTGCATCTTTATTCAATCAGCTAAGTTTCTAGTCTAATTTTGCAAATGTGGCACTGTTGACAGACGAAAAGCAGGGAATACAAACTCTGATGGAAAGAGGAAAGTTGTCAAGGGTTTCAAAAATACATTATCTCTATACTATATCAGAACGTGAGAAATGTATTTTTTGTGATTCTGCATGATAATGTTGGTGAAGAAGGCTTGATTGATAGACGAAGTGTCAAAACGGATGGCATGTGGCTGGAGAAAGAGAGGCTTCAAAACTACCATTGTATCCTCCTAAGTAAATCGACAATAATCGTTATAAACAACAAAACAATGAATTCTTTCTTACGCTAAAAATTCAATTGATAGGAAGTATCAGATTCCAAGAAAAAGTGCAATCTTCTTCCAACATTACCATTATTGTTTTGCTACTGAGTAAGTTTGTTGTCTTGTCTATAAAAGGGAACTTGCATTATCCATATCATGCGTATATTATGTTAACAACATAATTTTTATTTGCGTCATTTGGTTAATGACATATTTTAATTCATTCATTCTATAAGAAAAGTACATGTATATGGACAGACGTCACTGCCAAAATTGCATTACTCAAATGATGTAGTATGAAATCAAATGATTTAACCCAGCACATGAAATGATAAATCCAGATTCCAAATCATGTGGTGTCACATGAAATGATTTAACAAAGAAAACCGAATGATGAATTTAGATTCCAAAATGACGTAGTATTAAATGAAATGATGTAGCATGAAACGAAATGATTTAACACACAAAAAAAAATGATTAAATCAGATTCCAAATGATGTTGTGTGATATGAAATGATGCAGCATGAAAGGACATGACTGAACCTCACAAATGAGATAATGAAATCAGATTCCAGATGACGTGGTATTAAATGAAAGGGACTTAGTATGAAATTAAATGATTTAAAGAACAAAACAAAATCTGCTTCCAAATGACGTTGTGTTAAATACAATGATTTAGTCTAAAATGAAATGATTTAACTCAACAAATGAAACCATGAATTAAAATTCCCAATAATCTGGTATTAAATAAAATGATTTAAACGACAAAAGGTAATGATGAATTCTGATTCCAAATGAAGCTGTATTAACTGAATCTACATAGCATAAAATCAAATGATTTAAACCAATAAATGAAATGATGAATTCAGATTCCAAATAATGTGATATTAAATAAAATGATTTAAAGAAAAAAAAGGGAATGATGAAATCTGTTTCCAAATGATGGGGTATTAGATATAATGATTTAATCTAAAATGAAATGATTTAATCCAACAAACGAAATGATGAGTTTAGATTCCAGATGACTTGGTATTGAATAAAATGATCAGAAGAACCGAATGGAATAATGTATTCAGATTTCAAACTACGTGGTATTAAATGAAATGTGTGGAAAGTAACGGTCTGACTGAGAACAGCACATAAGTTTAAGGTCAAACTGCAAATCATCTAGCTTAAATCCAATCAAACACGGGGTGGGGGTGATGTTATCCATGATGTATGGTGACAGCACGAACAAATTTATAATTCGAGAAGTATGTTCAACATTCGGTTGAGATTTTTGCAGACTAAACTTGCGAAAATGTTTGGATTTATAGTCGCGTTAAAAGTCATACAGGTAATGTAAAGAGCTGGGATCCTTGAAACAAAGAACATGCAACTGACAGGGCATAATCATTAGCCGTCTTTAGATGGTAATAACAATGGTAATAAATACACTTCACTTTTTGCATACTGAATTTCATCAAACGTACTTTCTTAGTGATTTCTGCTAATCAGAAGTACATGTATTCCAAAAATTGATCCACACCGCGAAATTGTGCTGTAACTCTGACTACATTGTCAACAAAATTCCCCTTCTCCTTACCGCACTCAAAACCGAAATTAATGTGATATTCCCTAGCAAGCAATATTTAATCCTGTCATTTTGATAATTTCAACTAAACGAATTCATATGACCCCCCCCCCCCATGACTTCAGACAACCAATGCCAGAACAGAAACACGTGTACATTTGTTTCTTGTAGCGTGTTCCTCTAATTATTCAGCCTTAGGTAGAAAAGCGAAATGAGTAGGCCTATATAACATAAAGGTAACTACATTTGTATGGAAACAAATTAACACATTTTATTTAGTAACACTTCACCACTAACGTCGTGCAGTATTGCAGTATTGCTTAGGAAAACTCTTTCTTATTTTCCCATACAAATACAGTAATATACAATTATTATTGTATGATTTCCTGGCCGCATAGTTTGGGGTTAGGGTTAGGGTTTAAATTTTCGTGTCATTCTATATTTGCACCATTTTAGCAACCGGATCAGAGAACGGGAAAATTTAAAGTCATGCAGATCGTTGGAATTTAAATGTTTATATCATCGTAAACGACTAAATTCTGAAATTTACACACGCAAAGTTCACGAAAAGTCGTTAAATCAAAATAACTTTGCAACATAATGTATCTCCATTATATTCTCAATTTCTAAGTCTGAATCATTAAAAAAAATTGATAGAAACACATCGACTATCCAGCTCTTATTTCAAAATGATGCATTAGTTCTAATTCTTATACATATTTAACATTTGTAGTAAATTCGTGGAAAAGTGAAATAATCCAAGTAAGATAAAATGTTTTAGAAGGGGGACCTGCTTGCCTTGTTTGTGAGTCATGCATGGGTTGTTGGCTAATATTCCTGATAGTGCAGACTAGATGTGTAAACATGTCCTCATTGTCCATGATAAACCAATGTCCAGTCTCCGGGCTTTTGTTAATATTGTGCATCCCAAGCTTGTACTGATAGTTCCGATTAGATGTGTAAACATGTCCTCATTTTCCATGATGAACCAATGTCCAGAATCCATGCTTGTGTTAATATTGTGCATCCCAAGCTTGTACTTATAGTTCCGATTAGATATGTAAACATGTCCTCATTTTCCATGATGAACCAATGTCCAGAATCCATGCTTGTGTTAATATTGTGCATCCCAAGCTTGTACTGATAGTTCCGGTTAGATGTGTAAACATGTCCTCATTTTCCATGATGAACCAATGTCCAGAATCCATGCTTGTGTTAATGTTGTGCATCCCAAGCTTGTACTGATAGTTTAGGTCACATGTGTAAATATGTCCTCATTGTCCAGATGTAACAATGTTTACAGTCTCCATGGATTTGTTAATATTGTGATTCCTTAGTTATTACTGATAGTTCACACTATATTTGCAAACATATCCACATTGTCATATGTACCAATGTCCACAGTCTATGTTTTTCTTAATAATTGTGTGCGTCCTTATTTGGTAATGACAGTTCAGATTAGAGGCGCCAACATGACCTCGTTTGTCCATGACGCACAAATGTCCACGTTCTCCACGTTTTTGCTAATAGTGTGCATTCTTAGTTTGCATTGATAGTTTAGATTAGATGTGTAAACATGTCCTCGTTGCCCAAATTGTACCAATGTTCGGTTTCCGTAATTTTCTCAATAACTGTGTGTCGGTAGTTTGTAGTGATAGTTTCTTCTGTTGGCGTCAACATGTCCTCATTATCCACGATGTCCACAGTCTCTGTGTTTGTCAACATTTACTTGCAACCTTTGTATGTAATTAATAGTTATTCTATTTTTAATAAAGACTTAATTATTGACTATGACGTACTACTATTGCCCACAATCTTCATGATTTCTGAAAAACTTATTGGCTTTCGTTTAAACTAGAGAATAGATCATCAGTGTAAAAGCTTGCATCAAATTATTAGGTCAAATTTAGCAAACTTTATATACAATAACTGTTTTGAAACAAATAATATAAACCAAATAAAGCAAACTCATTAATAATACCAACAAAAAAATTATTTTCATAAAATATATGATGATTTCAGATTTTTTGGAAAAGGTGTCATCTATAAATTGTTCTTGATAGTATCAACTTACTTACATTTACAATAGCACAATATACATGTACATTCCATTACAAGATCTTTTCTTATAAACTCAGTCTTGTACTTCAGTCTAAAAACAGTTATGAACAGTATGGAATCACGAGGCATTCAAATAACAATTAATGACTGATGGGAAGGGATAATCATACTGTAGCGTGGTCATCCTTTGATTCTGGAAATGGTTAAAGATCTGTCTGGTGTGCAAAAACGAACCACATTTACGTCTGAGTGCACTAAATCTCAGTCAGAACCGTTTAGGTACGGCTTATTACTGTCTACCTTCATTTTCATTCTGCAAGATAATGGGAGTCCCGGTTGTTCATGATTTAACACATTGTCTACAGTCGCCATATTGTGGTAAATAGTTATGTGTCCTTAGTTTGAATGGATTGTACAGAATATTTGTGTAAAAGTGTGCGTGATCCTAGCTTGCACTACGGATTTCATATCCTTTAAAGATAATCATACAGTACCCTCCTCAACAAGTCGCCGTTCATTAGATATTTAACGCCCGAAAATGTATTTATTTTGACTCCAAGATTTCCAGAACAAATGTCCTTGGTCTGGATGTTTCCATCCCGGAGTCCTCGATATTTAACAAATACAAGAGAAAGTGTGTGTTTATACCTGCATATTGTTTTTGATTCCTTCATTTCACACAAACATACATACTTGTAGAATTGCCAGAACCAAACTGTTTTAGGCAACTCACAGGAATTATGAAACAGCCGTGGATAGTTTTAGGTGCTGTGTTCTTAGTTTTGGATACCACTCCTTCGAGCTTGCGCCCATTTTCTAGTCAGTCCCGGAAGCTTTGGTGGGTCTTCTGCTTTGGGAGCCCATCTTTAATACATTTCAGTTTCGAGCTTTTTGGAAAAATACGTACTGTATAAACATGCGCAGTTTCCTTATCCAAACGGATTTCTATGTGTGCGCTTCTGTGACAATGTCCGCTACAGTACAAGTTTAAAGATTATTCGCACCATAGACATGTGCATTCTTTTCATTCAGTTTACTCGCGTGCTTCACAACTGTAACCTAGTGCTCTTGTGAAAGCATTTGTATCAATGTAAATATTATGTCAGGCTATTTGGTTTTCTCTTGAAACTTCTTTCATTCTTGTGGTACATGCAATCAGAAGGTTATTTCATAAATATGTTTTGCTTTTATGGACAATTCAATTGTCTCCTCAGCTGATATAGGTGGATTCTTGGATTCTTCTTCATGGTTTACATGAAGGAACATGCCATTATGACTACTGCATTTAGGTCTTTTTAGTTTGTGGCGTTATTTCCTGAAACATCTATGTCTTGATAAAGAATAGGGATACATCACTTTTACGTCCAATATATGGATTTATTTGACAATAATTGCTTCACATTTACTGCTTTCTGCCATTCTAATAAAAAGCCCTAACACAATAATGTATTTTTCTTTCTTATTACTCCACAAGGGGCCCCAAGTGGCCGAGTGGTCTAAAGGGCTCTCCGTTACGGATCACTGTCATCTCACCTGTCTGCGTGGGTTCTAGTCTCGGATTCGGTCAATGTGGGTATGTGAGAAAGTTTGTCAGTAGCTTCTAGTGGGTCGGTGGTTCTTCCTCCATCATTAATACTGGCCGCCATGTGTAGCCTATCGTGTGCTGAAAATGGCATTAAACCCTACAACAACAATTATTACTCCACAAAACTAGCTGTACAACGGATTTGAGCCCGTTTTGTGGAAGAGTTGTGTATCCACTGCTGCATGTCAAGTAGTTTTTTTAAATAATTTACACATAGCTTTGATGAGTTCTTCTGATTGTTTAAGGGGGCTTTACTTATTGATCTCTTTTAATCACCAGTGGATTTCCAACATTTTCCTCATGAAGGTATAATATAAGTTATAACACGTGAATCATGAGAGGAACAAGTACAGTACCTCTGTGTGAGATGGAATTTCAATGTAGGTTTATCAGTTTTAATCATATCGCAATTTTAATCATACTGCAGTGTGGCAGTTGATAGTGACGTCTAGCACTGAAGCATAATGCTGCAAGCATGCAGCATCATGTCCCACCCAGTCACATTATCCTGACACTAGGCAGACCAGTCCGAACACTAGCCTCTTAATGCTGAGTGCCAAGCCAGGCAACAATTAGTACCATTTTCATTAGTGTTTGGTAGGACTTAGCCAGGGTTCGAATCTGCGACTTCCCGCAACCGAAGCGGAAGCTCTAACCACTTAGTATGGTACCTAATATATATGCTAAAATAGATCACAAGAATTACAACGTAAGCAAAGATAGTGAGAGATCAAAGAAATTTGTATGTCTTCAAACCTGAATAATCCTGATGTCCTAAACAATGAAGAATACAACTTAACAAGGTCAGGGTCATATAATGACCAAATGTTTATATTTGTGACAGATTTTACAGTGGGGGAATTTAGACTGACTGACTAATACTGGCTGCATCCACACACAAAAATGGCCACAACAATTTTTTAAAATATTTAAAATAATGCATGAATCATTGGACAGATGGTGATACACAGGCAAATATGCATGCAGTGTTTTCTTCTATGATGTACCAGGTCATGGCCTCAGACAGTCAAGATAATTTTAACTACTGTTAGCATTTATCCATGCTAAAAAAGGTAATAATAAATTGGTTTTTATGATGAAATAATCGATACTTAAGGCCCCTGTGTACATTTTGGGTCAATTTTCTGATCTGATTATTGGTAATTGTGGAGAATACACTAATTACAATTAATGAATTACTGCATGAACTTGCATTCATTTTATTATTTTTTTATTTAAATATTCAGTATCAATCCAACATGGTTAACATTTCCAAGTTATTGTTACATATATTTAATACAATTTAACAGGTATGTTTGTAAATTTTAAAATTAAGAAATGAAATGCTGAAAAAAGCCTCAAATTCTTTTAGGAAAATCATTCCACAGGAAATGAATCAAATGCATAACAAACTTGCATTTATTTCTGATCTTTGTACTTCTCGTTCAAATTATTAAAACAACATAATCTTCATGTTTGTTTAAAAAAAGGCTTGGGACAATATATGTTTTACTACAAGAACTTTTACAAATATGCAGATTATACAACTTGTATGTTTTCAACTTCTGGAAGACTTCTCCGTAATCATCAATATAGGTGAAGTTAACTATTGTTTTTGTCTTAAGTTCAATGTAATGAATGAAAGTACTTACAAGAAACTTTCTACTGAAACAAATTAGTGTACATGGTAGATAATATTTTAGAAAGTAAGTAAGTCATCAGTTACACCAGTAAAGTATTAGTGACAGGAATGAAGTCAGACAATCCATGGGTTTGATGATAATGAAAGAGTCTGTTTTTTTAAAATTATTATATGGGTGGAATCAAACCGTACCTTTGTTTTGGTTTTATTGACTTTATGAATAAAGAAAACAAAAAAAGAATAAAGCCATCTTTGAATTCCTTTCGTAAAATACCAACAAAACTTCATTTAATTGAAAATTGCACATTCTGTATTACATGTACAAACAAAAATCAATTATCACTCACTCACATGCATGGACAGTTTTTGGATTATCTTGAATTTCAGTTAAGTTTCAGGCCAGATGTCCTGGGCCTAGTGTGAACCATCTAAAACACTGGATTGGTAACAACAAGTTCAATGTTTACTTAACAAATCTGTATTAAGACTTTTCAATATGAGACTACCCCATACATGTTACCATTTTATGATGATTACTTACAAGATAATTAAAGCTTATCTCTCAAGGAAATATACAAGTATATCATAAACTGCTTGTAAATTCTGAAAATGCTCTTAATATAGTGGCTTTCTATGACACATGACACTAACAAAAGATCACTTCTTTTTTACCTCAATTTTTGTGACAGAAGGCAAGAAAAGGCTATCTACTCAGACTGAACAAGTTACCTGAGTAATGCCTTTAAGATGAAAGACTGATATTTTCCAAGATTCAATAATTTTGTTACTATATGTAACAGTAGTCAGAGGTCTCAGCAATGCTTAATCGCGCATATTTGGATGCCGATTTTTTTTATTGGGGACACAGAAAATCAATTAGGCGGGAGTCTTCCATACACATATAATAGGTGGGCAGCAAAATTCAAAGGCTTGCCAGTCATGCTGTGTAGGAACAGTGTTGATCAATTAGCTGTGCTGATATTTACAATGACAGAATTTCATGGCTGAAAGCCCCCCCACCCCCCAAGTACATATCACCTTTATAAGAGTACATCAAAAGAACATGCTGCAATAGCTGGGCAGCAAGACCAAAGGCTTTGACTGGAGCTGGGTGGGAAAATCTACTTACATTTACAGTGCTTGAATTCAGAGGCAGAAAGACCCAGAGATGTACATATGGTCACTGATAACAGTACATCAAATAAACAACTCTAGCTTTCATTATTGTGTTCATTTCTGAATGTAGCAGAATAAGCAGTGTACATTACCTCAGAATCAAGACATGTTGAGACCTAGGCTTGAATGAGTATTTTGGGGTTCAACAGCAAACTGACGAAGATTGTAATGAGATTCAGGAGAGTGCTAAAGTTGCTAGAACTGATAGTTTGGATGGGACAGTAGCCAAGTGTAAGACAGTGTATGATGCCTAGCTTAATACTTTGAATAAAACCTTCCTTGGATTGACAAAATTCAGACTCACTCTGATGGACAAACAAGAGCTATGTTTGTGTTATAAAGAATGTAAAAATTAAGCTCAATGGCAACCAACAGTTCCTATAATTTGCATAGTATTCTGGGAGAAGACTGCAACTTTTGCTGGTGAGACTCCTAGTTTTAAAATCCTAGTGAGACCTCTGGTAATAATTGTATTGTTAAATATATTACTGAAGAAAATAATAATGACAAAAGATTTCCAGCCTCAAATCTATAATGAACATAGAATGACATTTTAGTCAAACTTTTGTTATTACGTTCAGTTTCATGAACCCCATTTCAATCAAGATTGGTTTTTCTATTTTAATACAAGAAGTTTATCCCTGCCTGCATGTTAATCCTATTCCTGAGCTTCAATAATTTATTCAGGAAATTTATTAAAGTAGATCAATATAAATGCACGATGAAGCTATAAGATGGCACTGCAATGAAAGGAACGTATAGTACCTTTACACTGAGGTTAAATTTTGGGTATCAAGTGACAAACACACAAACATTCAAACACCAAAGTCATTGTTCTGTTCAACTTCCACCAAGGTAGTCAAAACATCAGACCAACAATCAGACTAAATGATAGTTTTACACAACAATTCTGCTTGGAAAATGCTTAACATATGACAACAGTGACTAGTGAGAACACACTGACTTGAAAATAAGGGAATATGTATAGGGTATACCTTACTCACAACTCCCTGGAAGGTTTTTATTAAATGGGCAGACTACATAGGGAATACATGTACCATCAAATTCGAAGATAAACATTCAAGACTGTTTATGACTAAAATGCCATATACTTTTATCATTGACACACAATTTGTCCTGGTAAATATTGTGCATTTTTTTAATGTAATTTATAAGATATTTTATTTATTCCTGGAGGTACTTCATATTCAAAGATTTGTACTAGTTATGTTGCCAAACATTTTATCTTAACCTTCTCTAAATCAAGGCAAGGGAAATAATATTTCAGGCCATAGGAGTGTGCCTATATTGAATAGTACAGTAGTTGCCTGATCTGAGTCTACATCTGGAACTCACTTAGCTTTTCTTGCGAGAGAAAAAAGATTCAAGTCTGAAATGGGATCACATTCATCCATAAGAACCCCCCAAAAAGATTAAGTATCACAGCTTGATTTTACTTGAATCACATCCGATTTTATGAATTTAACTTGCTGTATATAGTTAAGTAGTGTATATCTGCTGATCTGAATCCAAGGCCTGGTGTACTGGATTTATCTTTCCATGTTCCTTGTGACCAGAGATACCAGGTGGGGGTTTAAGTACAAATCCTGGTGGCTTTTGCTGATGTATGCTGTCTTGCCCTTGCAACCTATCATTTGACTCTTGATTCGAGTTGGCCCAAGACTTGCCACTCTCCACTTCACAATAAGGATATAATGTAATTTTGCTTTCTTCATTGTCACCATATCTTCTTTTATTTGCAGCTCCCAGATCATGTTCTGATATCCTGTGATTACTTTCTTTGACATGGCTTTCAATGTGGATACCATTTTTCTTATCACAGTCCTCTGTTAATACTTCTGACTTCTGCATGAGCTGAGTACCTCCAGATTTATCCCTAATAAACAATCCTCTTTCTCCCATTTTTCTGGTTGCATATCTTTCTCCTTTGATATTCTCTTTGCTCAAGTCTTTGTTTTTAATGTGATCCTTTGTTTGAACTTCATCAAAATCTCTCCTGAAGGCATTTACTTTCATTTCATGACCTCTCTCTGACTTAACCCGTACTCTTTTTTCCTCATAATTACTTAAATGATCCAAATTATCATACTTATTATGCCTTGAATAAAACCTGCCCTTTTCATATCTTCCATAGCCGGAGGATGATCTATTCGAAAGTTCATTTCTTTCTCCATGCTCTTCTAAAGGCCTACCTTTCCTGACACTTTCAAAGTTTGATGGAGGCCTATTTTTATTACTGCTTTTGTGTTGTGAGCTAGGCTTGTTTGTATTATCCTCACTTTTCCCCAAAGCAGATCTTTCCTTACCATCTCGAAAGGCAGTCAAATCGTTACCACCTCCCAAAGTCATACTTTCTTTACCATCTCCTGAGGAAGGCTTTTTTTCCTCATCTCCTGATGAAGGCATTTCTTTACCATCCGCTGGTGCTGATCTTTTACTAATGTCTCCTGAAGCAGTTCTTCCTCTACTTGTTTCTGAGAAAGGTTCACCAATTATGTTCCTAGCACTGTGCCTACTTTTACTACCCTTGTTATATCCACTATAAGGCCTGTTCTTTTGTCTTTTCTCAGAGCCAAGTTCCCATTTACCATATCTACCATAGCCTGAACAAGGCCTGTCTTTTAAATTTTGTTCAGAATGAGGCTTCTCTTCATCATTTCTTTCATGTTGTAATGGAGACATGTCCTTTTTCTGTATTTTTGATCCTGAAAGAGGCTTTCCCCTTGCACCATTTATAGTTATATTTTCTTTCCTCAAATCTGTTATCCTGCTGTTATTTCTATGGTACTCTTGCTGATTACTGACACAATTCACATGTTCATCAACATTTTTGCTACTTTCCTCTTCACTTTCATTCTTGTCAAGATCATCGCTTTTTCTACCCAGTTCTCCTTGATTGCCTGACCCTCTAGTCCCCACATCTTTCTCATCCTGATCCCCAATGGCTATCTCTCTACCCTCATGCAGATTAAAGAAATCCACACATTTACTATCATTGTCATCCTTTTCACATGACTCAGCTACACCATTTTCTTCTTTCAAACCATTAACTTCATCTTTTTTACAAGAAAGCTTTTTGTGGGTCTCGTGATCAACCTTGCCTGAAGAATGGATACCCTGACTACAAGTCTGGCTCTGTTTTGGCTGAACATCCTTCTCTTTTGTATCTCCTTTAGTCCTATGATTACCTTGGTCAACATTATCTCCTTTTCTTGATGTCTTATCTCTTCCATCATGCTTGTATCCTTTATTTCTCTCATATTTTTCATTGTCAACCCTAAAATGTCTTCCTCTCCCTCTCTCTATGACATGGGCACCTGCATCCCAGCCTGTCCCTCTGTATCCAAAGTTCTCTCTGTGTCGATTTCTGTTGCCATGCCCCCTCCCTTCTGTGCTTCTGCCCCTCCCTCTTCTGTGTCCATCATCTGCCTGCCATCCTGTTCTTATACTATCTGTTTGAGTATCCTTCCTTTCTCTATCTTCTTTTGGTTCTCTCTGTATAGGCAGCATTATTCTCATGTCATCCTGAAGAAACAATAACCAAAACTGTTGAGCTGTGAAATATATATATATATAGGATATTTGCTTGAAATTAGTGAATAATGCATGTTTTTCATTGCATTGGTGAAAAGCTCAGTATTTTTGTGAGTGGCAAAGAGAAGTAAGAGAAGAATATGTTATTCATTCTGTGTAGGGCTTCCAATGAATGCAGAATTACTATAACTACCAAAAGATATCATAGTTTTTGACCCAATATCCCCCATTTAAGGACACAGTCCAAGAGTAGACATAGTTTAAGGTAATAACAACAATGTGATGATATCATATTCATAGATTTGAATTGAATTTTATATGCTTTATTGAATAATAATAATAATAATAATAAGGCACCACAACGAACATAACCACAGGACTACGGTGGTGTAGGGGAAAAAACAAATTATGGGATGATTTAATATTCCAAACATGAAGGGAACTGAGTAAGGAAATATATAATATTAGAAAATAATTAACCAATGGGTCCTACTTCTAGACCCTCATGGCCATCTCCAAGAATGTAACCATGGGACTACACAACAAAGGATGAAAATGAAAACTGAGATCATTGTAGTAAACTGGATAAAAAGCCAAAGGCAATAGAATCAAATCTTAAACCAACTGGACTTAATCTTGGGTTGGAGTAATAAAATATGACAGCTTATGGCAGTATAAGTGAATTAAAACCTTTGACCAAAAACTTTAGAGGGAAAATATGGGCTAGAAATAAAAAGTTACATTAGTATGAAGTAAATGAATAATGACACTTTAATCATGGCACTTACATTCACTTAAGTTTCTACTCTGCTTTCAAAAGACAGTGCAGGAAACTTTAGCAATAACTACGGGTGAAATGATACACCTGTGCAGTGTATTGATACAATTCATGATACACAGCCTGGAATATGATACAAAATGATACACTTGATGGTCTTTCCATCTTTGAAAGCTAGAGTGGTACCCCTTTATCTAAGCTGACCTACTGGTTGTATTTCCAGTATGCAGATTACATACAGAGATATAGTTATATATTTATGTGCAACTCTCACTGATGACAAGAAAACAAAAATACTTTCAAACACACTACTTGTTGGTTGTCAGTGAGTTTTATTATTCAGCATTTTAGGCTATTGATAGGTGGCTCGATTTAACTCACTTTGGTCACCAGGCCTTTTGTTTTGCATAGCATGAATGCTTTGAAACATCTTATTTCCAATTTCATGTCTAACTTAAACTTGGAAGAATTACAATGTTATCTTCAAAACAGAAGAAATAAAGCAATTTCTTCGCACAATGAAAATCTCATCTAAAACAAATCTTGGCATGAGAATGAGGATGAATACCAAAAAAATATATCATATTGTATGTCCTGCGTATGCAAAAGACTGCTGTGGCCACAGATACTTGTATTAGTGAGGGGAAAAAAACTATTTACAACACCCAGCCCTATTCGAAATTTTTTTTACACAAGAGCTGTTTGAAATCTGCCCCCTTGCTGATTTTGTGGTAATTTATTTATTCCATCAACACCTTCATTCACTAGTTAAAAATCTCTGCATAACGAGAGAAATTCCAAATTTGTTCCTCAATGCACAGGGAGATATGCTGAGAGCATATTTTCTTAAGGGGGAATTCACCCTTTGCCACTGAAAGAAAGGGAGAGTAGAAAAAGGAGTTGGAGGTGGAAATAGTCATGGTTCAATATTCACCTAACACTTCAATACTCCACTTTTTTTTTTATAGCTATACTGAAATTATCATATTAAAAGATGTCACCTCTAGTTGTATAAGTATTAATCTGTTAATTATTTCTGAGCATAAGCAATTTATCTTATCCCTGATATGGATATATGGTTTTGCTGCATGTGATTCACTGGGATAAACTGACTGAAAAAAAAATGAAAATTGCTTTCTACTTTTAAATTGCCTGAAATTTTAATTAGGCTCAGTATTCTGCTCTTTCTAAATTTAATTTCAAAATACCACAGAAAGGGAGACTGACCATCATGCCATCTATTTCTGTCCATCCAACACGTAGATCTGACTC
This sequence comes from Sinohyriopsis cumingii, assembly GCA_028554795.2. Classification (NCBI taxonomy): domain Eukaryota; kingdom Metazoa; phylum Mollusca; class Bivalvia; order Unionida; family Unionidae; genus Sinohyriopsis; species Sinohyriopsis cumingii. The sequence goes on from JAPYKE020000175.1 coordinate 374,520, forward strand.
ATATTTAACACCATTTTCAGGCTCAAAGTCAATCACTGGTATCTCCACTAACCATATTCCAGCTCCAATAATTAGACATATTTTGTAACTTTAACAATTATTATCATCATCACTATTACCAGCCAGTATTTGGAGAATGCAAATGCAATGAATGATGCCAGAAATCTTTTGGGTTTTCTAGGTTGCCTGTATTTTATATGCACATTTGTAAAACTTCCTTCATGGAGGGTTCAAACTCTGTCATAACACGTATTCTATGGCACTTTGTGCCAACTAAATTTAGCTTAACAACCATTTTTGTCATGCCTGAAGACCCCAGAACTGTGAACAGTTGCTACCAGAAAAACAGATGTCATGACACAATAGTTAAATAAAAATTGTATACTTTGCCAGCACATTTTCAAATGTGGGACTTTCAACTAATTTGCGGGAGTTCTCTCGCATCACATTCTCCAAGTGTGTGAATTCGTACACATTTTGTATGATTCATGCAATCACACACCCTGACAGCATCTCTGTCTAAGTACTTTATATATCAATAACTTTAGAGCGAAGTTTCTCTGTTGTTTTGCAAGTACCTCCTGTCTTTCACACAGGGAATAAGCAACACTGATTGCTGATTGGTAGTTAATATTTAATCTTGACCAGAACAAGCAGTAACCACCAATAAGATCTGAACATAACACGGGAAATGTAGATTTCAAATCGACCAAAGAAGACAAGATCAAATTCAATGTAGAAACTTCATGTAAAATTGGTTATTAAATGAGGAGTAAAGAATTTCATCATATTCACTATGCACATGGAAGCTGTTTGGAATGCATCCTTTGTGCTGAACATGCTGCTAGGTCAAGATAATTAGCATGGAATCGGGGATGGGGGAAGATTACAAAGCATGTCAATGTTTGAATTTGCAGATGGTGAGTGAGTATTCTCAATAGTCTTTTTCATTTTTAGTAATAAAAATGAGTGCATAGAACTGCAAATGCTGTTCCAGATGATTTCTATATTTAAATAATAAGAAGTCAAAATAATAATTATTATTATTAACTGCTGAAGACTAAAATAACACATACGGTAAGTATTGTTTTGTATTGATTCTCCTCTTTTATCGATATGTGTATCATTCCAGCAAAAGAATTGATGCATCAATGAATTGTTTCACACCTAGCAATAACCCACCTGTTCCACAAGTTTAAATGAAACCTGAAAACTTTTTTACAAGAAGCTTTCCAAAAATTAACTTTCAGAGAAAATCTTAACTCTGACAAATTATCCAACCAAAATGCTCAAATCATCCAACAGTTTAATATTGTATATTCTTGAGACATGATCACAAACCAGAAACAAAGTGCTGCGATTGGTGTCCTATGTCTTCTGTGTAATAATGTATAGGATATGGTTGACTCTGGCCAATGGCTCTCAATGATATGGAGCTCTGGTCAAGGTATAAATGTGTAGAAACCATTATTATCTTGTCAGACTTATCATGACCATGAACTCAACCTTGAGGCTTATTAATCTCTGTTTCTTTATTATCCTAAGCACAAGTAGTCCATAAAAGTTTGTCAAGAAACTTATTCTAGGATAAATGTTTCTGAAAAACTCATTGTCCTTTTAGTCACAATGACCTTGACCTTTGAACCCCGAAGCAATAAATTTAATTTTACTTCAAAATGAAACTATCCAGAAAGTCTGTTGAGGTCTGATGACAAGCTAATGTTATTGTGCAGAAAAATGTTTTCTTTCAGTCAGTGACCTTTAATCTTTTGACCCCAATTCTGAGAAGTTTCTTTCTTAGTCCAAGTGCAAGTTATCCACAAACTTTGATCAGTAAAGTATTGCTAATGTTATTGTGCAGTAACCATATTGCTTGTTTTAGTAACAGTGACCATGACCTTTGACTATCTGACCACAAATCGTTAGACTTCTTCGTTACATGATGTACAAGCTAAGAATAAATACTTCTCTATGCTTATTACTTAAATGTGGGAAATTACACGCAGTAAACAAACATGGACAGTCAATAAGAAACAAGATATAATAATAATAATAATAATGCTTTATTTATAGAGGGTGACTCATTAGTCAAGGACTATTCTCCCTTGTGGCTCTCTTAAGGAGAGTATAACAATGCACATTATATGAAGATAGCAATAATTACTGTTTACTTTAACATGTTTAGTATTAAAATGCTAAATTCCATTATCTATTAGAAACACATACATGCTCACGATATCTCTTCTTGATTTACTCTAATAATATTTTCAGCAGATTTTACATGTAGTGGAAGCTTGTTCCACAGAACTGTACCAGAGTAATGGAAGCTCTTTTTAAATTGCTGTTCTTGGTTTTGGTGTTAGAAGTTTTCCATGTGATATTGATCTCAACTGGTGTTGAAAAAGGCCTGAATAAGTCCTGAAGATACTCTGGTGCAGTTCCAAGTAGACATTTATATAAAAGAACTGCCTTGTGAAAATCTATCCTGTCATATATTGTGAACCATTTGAGATCTGTAAATAATGCTTTTGAGGGATGATCAACAGATGCATCTCAAATTACACGTGTTGCTCATTTCTGAAGTATACAAATCCTGTCAAGCTCAGATTTAGCAGTTTCCCCATGCATTTGAACAATAATCCATTGTTGGAAGAATATATGACTTACATAGATTTCGAGTTTACATAGGTAAATATTTCTTGATTCTGCTGAGTAGGGCAATTTTGGACAACAGTGGTTTACAAAGCTTATCAATATGGTCATTCCATAAGAAATTATTTTCTATGGACAAACCTACAAGCTTTTTGTGTTTGACATTTCTAATGGATGATTATTTATTGCAATAGACAGTTCTGGGTTCCCTGACTTGCATAGCTTTTGCGATGTCCCCAAAATCATACATCTTGTTTTACCTTCATTAATTACCATCATATCTTGTTGTGCCGAGTTTTGGACTCTAATAAGGTCTTAGTTTAATCTCATTTGGATAAGGTTACAGGATGTTGTCGGTTCGATCCCTGGCCAAGTCATATCATAGCCTTACAAAAATTGTACTGACAGCTGCCTCGCTTTGCGCTCAGCATTAAGAGGTTAGTGTAAGAACTTGTCCGCCTAGTGTTAGGATATGGGTGGGACATCATGCTATATGTCTGCGGTATGATGCCCCAGTGCTAGACATCACTATAAACTGTTACACTGCAGACATCATAGTGATATGACTGAAAAATAGTTAAAGTTACGTTAAAAATCTAAATCACACATACTCTCATCTGGATAACTTTAGTATCAGAACTAGATGTATACAAGGTTGCATCGTCTGCAAACAAATCTGTATTTGTGGATTCATTATTTAATGGTAGATCATTGATATAGATAAGGAAGAGAAGAGGGCCCAAAACTGAGCCTTAAGGGACCCCTGAATGAATAGTGCGAGTCTGAGAGCTAATATTGCCAATGCTTACTTGTTGAGACCTTGGGCTAGGTATGATCTGAACCAGTTTAAAGAAGGATTGTTGAACCGTAACAGTTAAACTTTTGCAGCAGAATTTCATGATCAACAAGACCAAAGGCTTTCTTGAAGTCAAGGAAAACATTAACAATCCCAGTCATATGTCCATTATCCAGCCAAAGATCAATTAATCTGGTAAGTTTTGTTTGGCATGAGTGGTACTTTCTAAATCCTGATTGCACTTTATGAAATAGAGAGTATGTTTCAAAAAATGTATAGACCTGAATGGCTACATGTTTTTCAAATAATTTTGACAATACAGGTAGAATTGATATTGGTCCGTAATTCCCTGGATCCTCATTTTCTCCTTTCTTATAGATAGGTGTAACCTTTGCATATTTTAGTGTTTCTGGAAAATTACCTCATTATACTCAAGTTTATGATATACGTTAGTGACTTTGTTATTACTGGTGCAGCAATTTTAAGAATTCGTGCTATATCATCATTTTGCTTAAGTCTAGGGGGAAGACAACTGTTCTTGGGTGGGTTTAGCTCTTTTAGATGCTTCCATAATGTCTTGGTACTCTTACTTTCATCAATAACCTGTTTACAGTAGTTCTATTTTGCCTTATCTATCAGGTGCTTAGTTTTATTCCTCAACTTTCTATAACTTTTCATGTCTTTTTTTTTTGTAGAAATTATCTCTTAGGTGCCTAGCCTCATTGATTTCAGGGGTAATCCAATATGGTGTTTAACCCTTTTTGTTTTATTTGGGGCATGCTTGTCTAAGGCTGCTTTGAACATCCAATACCATTTGTCTAAGGCAGTGTTGACATCAGCTATATTGCAGACTGATTGGAAGGGTTTGCAAACTAAATCATTTAAGAACATTACCTCATCAAACTGTTTAAAGTCCCTTATTATATTTCAATGTGTTGACCATTTTTAGATGACTTCGGAACATGTCTAGTTATACAGACTGGGTGGTGGTCACTCAGTGCATATACTGGCACATTAATTTCACTTATGTTGTCAGGTTTATTAGTATAGACATGATCAATGATGGTAACACTTTTATCTGTTACTCTAGTTGGGGTGTTAATTAATTGAGTAAAGTTGTAAGTGTCAAAGTTACTTATCCATGATAATAGTGGAGTTTTCATGTAGTCAATGTTAAAATCACCTAATATGATAATTTCTAAATCTTCCTTTAGTAATGCTTTTTGAATTTGCACCTCAAATCTATCAATCCAAGCAGTTGTGGAACTAGGTGGCCTGTAAACTGAACATAAGAGTATTGGCTTTGATTGGACAAGGGTTACTTTGATCCAGATACGCTCTACCCCAATAGTCTCTAGATCAACACATCTGTTATAACTAATGGAACTGTCTACATAGAGACGAATACCCCCACCATCACCCCATGAATTCCCTATATTTTCTTTCAGAATTTAAGCCCTGTATTTGGAGAGTCAAATAAATCATCAGTATCATCAGAAAGAAAGGTTTCACATAGACCTAGAATACTGACTGATCTAGTTTGCTGTAATATTAACTTTATCTCATTCAGTTTAGGGAGGATGTGTTGAATATTTAGGTTGATTACTTGCAGACCTCTTTTGAGGAGGCCAAAGACATGACTATTTTGATCAGAGGATTGATTTTCAGACATTATAGTAATTGATATACAACATATTCAGAGGAAAACTAAAACTGAGAAGAGTGGAAAGGTGAGGTAATGAGAAGGGCTGTCAAGAGTTTCTTCCCTTTGTCATAGGTATATCAACAGGAAAGATAAAGATTATTTTGTCATTCCACAACTGAAAGATTTGGCAGATAGCAGAACCTCTTTAATGTTTATATGAACAATGAATTATTCCAAGGAGAAATGCATGAACATAAGTTCAAGTATAAAACTTATTACTTATTCTAGCTGACATGACTGATTGGGAAAATATTTTTAATGAAAAATTAATTTTGTTGACAAATCATATTGATGAAGTAGCATAACTATTAAAAATTTTGAACCATGACACAAAATTAAGGAAAATAGAAATTATTCATGAATTACTGCCTTGGGCTGAAAAATGAACACATCAGAGGAAATTGTAGGAGGAAAAGGCCAAAATAATAACAACAATGAAACAATATATTGAATTAATCCAAACTTTTTTTTCATGGTGATTCACTATTAACTTAAATAATTATACAAATTGATTACATTAATTTTACAGTAAGTGGACATTAATAAAGTTTGTTTAGTACCAAGCACTGGGCAGTAACAGCACAAATAAGGAAGACTATCATCAGTAAAAGTATGGCCATGTTCCTTAAAACCATAACGGAAAGTTATATAATTATCAAACGAGTTCTAAATCGGCTGATTGTTTTACACTGAATGTCTTATAATTCATACAGTGGTCTGATTGTTTTATACTGAATGTACTTTTATACAATGGGCTGATTGTTTTACAATGAATATCCTCTAACTTATACAGTGGGCTGATCGTTTTACAATGAATATCCTCTAATTTATACAGTGGGCTGATCATTTTACACTGAATATCCTCTAACTTATACAGTGGGCTGATCATTTTACACTGAATTTCCTCTAATTTTTATACAGTGGGCTGATCATTTTACATTGAATTTAATCTAATTTTTATACAGTGGGCTGATCATTTTACATTGAATTTAATCTAATTTTTATACAGTGGGCTGATTGTTTTACAATGAATATCCTCTAACTTATACAGTGGGCTGATCATTTTACACTGAATTTCCTCTAATTTTTATACAGTGGGCTGATCATTTTACATTGAATTTAATCTAATTTTTATACAGTGGGCTGATTGTTTTACACTGAATATCCTCTAACTTATACAGTGGGCTGATCATTTTACACTGAATTTCCTCTAATTTTTATACAGTGGGCTGATCATTTTACATTGAATTTAATCTAATTTATACAGTGGTCTGATTGTTTTACACTGAATGTGCTTTTATACAGTGGGCTGATTGTTTTACAATGAATATCCTCTAATTTATACAGTGGGCTGATTGTTTTACAATGAATATCCTCTAACTTATACAGTGGGCTGATCATTTTACACTGAATTTCCTCTAATTTTTATACAGTGGGCTGATTGTTTTACAATGAATATCCTCTAATTTATACAGTGGGCTGATCGTTTTACAATGAATATCCTCTAATTTATACAGTGGTCTGATTGTTTTACACTGAATGTGCTTTTATACAGTGGGCTGATTGTTTTACAATGAATATCCTCTAATTTATACAGTGGGCTGATTGTTTTACACTGAATTTCCTCTCATTTATACAGTGGGCTGATTGTTTTACACTGAATGTCCTCTAATTTATACAGTGGGTTAATCGTTTTACACTGAATTTCCTCTAATTTATACAGTGGGCTGATTGTTTTGCACTGAATGTCCTCTAATTTATACAGTGGGCTAATTGTTTTACACTGAATTTCCTCTAATTTATACAGTGGGCTGATTGTTTTACACTGAATGTCCTCTAATTTATACAGTGGGCTAATCGTTTTACACTGAATTTCTTCTAATTTATACAGTGGGCTGATTGTTTTACACTGAATGTCCTCTAACTTATAAAGGTCTTTCATGTAAAGACAGCAAATTTGGTTTAAATGGCCAAGTGCTGAACTATGTATTGATGCAGCAGTAATTGAAGTATGCACTGGCTGTACAGTCTCAGGTCTTCACAAATTCTTTAAATATTTAATTGCCTCCAGGCATAAAGTCACTTTACTCTTCTTGCATCGTAACATATTAAATAAACAGCAAAATATGTCTGTTCAAGACTGAAACATCTCAAACATGGACACATCACATAAAGTAACTGTATTTTTCATGCAAATCTTTATGAATAAAGCAGAGATTAGAAGGTTGTATCAGATTTTGTCTCCCAAAATGGATAATTTAAATACTTTGATTGCCAATGAAAAATTTCACTTGAGCTGAGCACCAGGTAATGAGAACTTCTTAACAGCAAAACTATATGTGTTTGAAGGTACAATTCAACTCTATGTGTGCATATGTATATTACAGATGAAGCAAAAAGGTGCAGTCACTTAGCTGGATAAATAATAACCGACACACCGATGTGAATTTTCTCCCTATCCAACCTACAAATTCATGATATAGTGAAATTCAAAATACAACATACAATGTCACTGTTGAGTGAAACCATTTCCATCTGAGTTCAACTGAGTAACATATCTCATGTAAACAGCATCATTTATTTGATGCATGCAGAAAGTGCAATTGCACAGTAAAACAGTAACAGGTGTAGCTGGAAGTGCCTTTAACCCTTTAATTAGAATCCTTGAAAAGAATATCACATAGATTGGACAGTGGTCTGTATAATTTTTTAGCCAATGTCATTTTTTCAAAGCAATTTAAGTTGTTGTGTTTAATGCTGTTTTTCAGCACATGATGGGCTATACATGGCAACTGGTATAGCTGGCAGAGGAAGAACCAGAGAAAGCCCCAACCAATGACAAGCTCCTGGCAAGCTTTCTCACCTACACACACTGGCTGAGCCTGAGACATGGAAAAAGGTGAGATGGCAGTCTTCTGTAAAGGTAAGCACTATAGTCCACTCTGCCACCTGGGGCCCCAAAATCAATTAGATCTTCTAACCAAAATGACAAGTTTTTATATGAACTAATCCAAACAACAGTTTAAAAGGATTACTCAGAAAGAAAACCAAGAAATCAGTATTGCAGTCAGAACCAGAACCGGCCCTACTTGTAGACAAAACAATCATAGCTACCTAGAAACCAATTTTTCCTTGCAAAATATGTTTCTTCAAAAATATTTACCCAATCCAACAAAATATCCCATAACTACGAATAAATCAGCAGAAAAGTCAGGATCTGTCCCACCCTGCCAACAAAAATCTCCTAACTAGAAATCAGCAGAGCAGTCAGGATCTGTCCCACCCTGCTGACAAAAATCTCTTAACTAGAAATCAGCAGTCAGGATCTGTACCACCTTGCTGACAAAAATCTCCTAGCTAGAAATCAGCAGAGCCATCAGGATCTGTCCCACCCTGCTGACAAAAATCTCCTAACTAGAAATCAACAGTGCAGTCAGGATCTGTCCCACCTTGCTGACAAAAATCTCCTAACTAGAAATCAACAGAGTAGTCAGGATCTGTCCCATCCTGCTGACAAAAATCTCCTAGTTATATATCAGCTGAGCAGTTAGGATCTGTCCGACCTTGCTGACAAAAATATCCTAACTAGAAATAAGCAGAGTAGTCAGGACATGCAACTACATTGCAGACTATAAAGCAGCATTTTAACTTGATTACAGGTGCCCTTTTTCCATAAGGTGAACTGAGTCATTCATATTTTCTTAGACTGTGGCAATGCTTGTTTGGAATTATGGTATCCCCAAAAGTAAACCTCTTTTAGTAATTTGTTATGGCAATTGTATAAATACAATTTCAGATGCAGCATTGCTATAGTTCATGAAAACAATGACACAAAATTATATTAATACTCACTTCAGTGAGCAGGAATTTAGTCCTATTAGCTTCCACATCAATGATTCCACCTCTTTCTGCTTGCCTTTGTCGAATGGCATCCATTTCTTTTTGCCATTTCCTAAGTTCCTCTGATGGATGAATGTGTACCTCCTCTTCATCCTCCTCCATTGTGTTAAAAATGTCTTTCTCCATATTCAGTACCTCATACGTTATCTCCTCCCTACACACGGGGCAATGAACCTGATAAAACATACAAAGCTCTATGCAGATGGTAAGTTACAAAGCCTTTTATCATTGATCATTCCAGTACACATGTTGAAGACAAAAAAATCTAAACTAAATGTTCTGCATCAGTATCTGCATTACACTAGTAAGTAACCATCCTTTCTAAATAACTCACAGCTTATCAGTGCTAAGCAAGCCCCCACCACCTTCAAGTTCAACCCCCTTCCAGGACTATGATCATGTATATGTATAAACTAACTTCAATCTTATCTTAAAGTCTGATGTCTCTAATCTGAAGGAGTTATATGTCATTATACACTAGCACACCTGGACAGACAGGAACCTGTATTATATAGCTTACAAGACAAACACACACATACACACACATGAACAGAGTTGTAACAGATAGTCAATCATTATTTTCCCATCACACCATATAGGCTTTATGCAAAAAGCCAAGTTTAAGTTTCTCTTCTCTTGATTTCGAGTCAAACAGACAGAGAGAATCACAAGATGCAAAACTCTGGATACTTTTCATGCCTGACATGCTACCCTGTTCTGGTCAAGATGAAATCTTTGTAAAAAAAAAGAAATAATTCTGACCCAGTTTGTACCAAAATTCCATACCTATAATAAAAGTCAATAACTCAAATGCTTGTAAATGAGTAATTTTTTTAAATGCTGGGGTATTATTTAAAATATATATTCCCAAATGACAACTGATTGTTAGTCAATATATATATATTGTTATGTATATTTAATTTGCATTGTTTGTTGGTTTTTTAAAAACAAAACTTTTTTCTATTTTGTTGTTGTTGTTGTTGTTCTAGGGTTTAATGCCATTTTTCAGCACAATATAGGCTATACATGGCGGCCAGTATAACTGGTGGAGGAAGAACCCTGGAAAACCCAGGGAAGAACCACCGACCCACAAGAAGCTACTGGCAGGCTTTCCCACGTACCCATGCTAGCCGAGCCTTGGACTCGAACCCATGCAGACAGAGGTGAGATGGCAGTGATCCGGAATGGTGAGCGCTTTAGACCACTCGGCCACTCGGGGCCCCCTTTTTCTATTTTACTATAAGCTGTGAATAACTGTATTTTGGACTTGACCTTGTCCAAAATCATGGTCATTCTCTATCTGACCTGAATCATTGATTTTTTTAATATTCTGTAAACAACTAATAAATAGCTAATTTTTCCTCTCTGAGTATGGGTTAACTATGAGGATTATTATTTTTGCTTGAATCAAGGACAATGTGATTACTATTTCTTCATTATAATTTTAGTAACAGACTTTCTAATTATAACTAAGGTTTTATCTTGTAAACATCTGTAACCTTCTAGAATGAAATTTTCCATTAGGTAATAGTTTTTTTTAAGAAAATGTAACTTGTGATTTGAGGTAAAGTAGAGGACTATATAATCATGATTTTCTAAAAATTGTTTATTTATGCTTTAAGATCTTGAGACAGAATCACTGTTGTATTCAGTATTTCATATGGGCTGGAATTTATTTATTCAAATTATTTGTGCACTGGAAGTACAAAGTGCTCATCAAAAATAACATTCTTGGAAATACAGACCTGAATTTCAAATAAGGATATATTTTTGGATTGTATTATTGTGATTCAACAAAAGACCTTTGGCACATCGCTATGATAGGCCAACATAGGCACATCAACACTTCCAGCATTGAATTTATTCTGGATTATCACTAAAGTTTATTCTGAACTTTAATCATTGGGATTTGTGCCAGTAATTCTAGGATTATCTGGGATTTAATTCACAATACCATACACTCACTCTCTCTCTCTCTCTCTCTCTCTCTCTCTCTCTCTCTATATATATATATATATATATATATATATATATATAAAATGCAAACTGCATTACCCAACAAATGGTAAGATAATTGCAACAATATGAATAAATTCACCAGAACTGACAAAAATGTTGTATGCTCCATATAAAATATCATTTTGACTTATTATGCCACAGAAAATAAAAGATGGATGATTTGAATTTTAAGTATAAGACTAACTCATAAACAGATTCAAAGGAGAATATCAATATTGCTTGACTAGCTAAAGTGACAACTGGTTTAAACCAGGTAGAATGGTAGTCACCTAGTGAGTAGAAAGGAGAGTTAAATGTAACAGATGCTTCCATTTGTCTATATATCGTCATAACAATGTTTGACCATCTTTCCAGGAGGGCTTGACTTGGAAGTTGCAGAGAAAGTTATCCTAATGTTATGTGATCAGGTAATGTGTTTGACAGGGAAATACTGTAACCAAGATCTTCATGACATAAGCCTAATTAAAAGTGCTCAAAATAAAAAATACAGATAGATTACTTTATTAATATGCATAGGTCTCAGTCATAATAACAACCCTCCAACACCCTGACAATGTTAGCCTATGTAAGACGTTGTCTCTCAAGTAATAAGCACAGCTGATCATATGCAAGATCTCTTCATTAGTATGCATAGGTCATAAGCCTATTTACCAAGTTTGATCAAAATATGACCAGAAATAGACTTGCTAGAGTGTTAACATCATCAGTAAATCAGGCGCCAAATCACATTATTAATATGCATAGATCTTGGTAGAGTGCTGACAGGCTCAGTCAATCAGGTGCCATATCAAGTTGATAATGTGCAAATAATTATGTGCGAGCTTAATTATTTAATCCTATGGACCAAGCTTGATCAAAATTGGATCAGGAATAGTCTCTAAAGTGGTATTAAGCCCAGCCAATCAAATGCAAAAACCACCTCAAGACTATGTATCAAACTGTCAAAGATTTTGATAAAATAAGCATATATTTTATGTTTAATCTGAATAAGATCACAAACATTGCTTCTAGAGTGGTAGCATGCTCAGCCAATAAAATGTAAGACTGCATCAATAATATGTGTAGATCTCACTCATTATTGACCCCAGCCAAGATTTGATGATTTAAGTACATATTTCAAGTCTGATCAAAATCAAACCAGAAATATGGCTTCCACAGCGGCAAAGTGATCAACCAATCAAATGCCAAGGCCACCTCATTAATATGCATGTCTTTCACTCATTACTCAACTTGTGCAAGATCTAGAGAATACATGTAAATGTTCCAAATTTGATAAAAACTGATGCAAATATGCCAAATGGACAGTTAACCTTACAACTATGAATACATATGGATATAATAATGTTGGTTTGACAGACAGCAGCTTCAACAGGGCTATAGTTAATGGTCTCAACTTACTTGAGTTGAGCCAGGCCAAAATCCCATAAAAGACACCATGTAGGAAACAAGGTGTGTGATTGAGGCCTACTCAGGTCAAATTGACCAGCAAGTCTGATAGGCCCTTGTGGCCTATATTTGTTTATGCATGATGCCTAAAAATGTCAGAAATCATGGATCACTATCCCCTGGTCATTACAGGAGCTAATTTTTCATTACCAAAGTGCAAGTGAAAGATGAGAGAGATCAAAGCATTCAAAAGGATGATGTTTGTTGTCTCTGCATCAATCCTTAACAACAAACCAGTTTCTTTCATAAGCCTTCCAAGTGGAAGACCATAATGCTCACAAGATCGTCTCCATGACTTAAGATCAAAACTCTTTTCAACACAAAGCTCTACTGACAATACCCATGCATGAAGCTGTCTGTCTAGACATGGAAGAATCACCTGCAGGATTTTACCATGATTTTCCTTGGGGCATCTATACTAAGAGGAACTATAAGAACCAATTCGTATGGCATAGCCCCAAATCCCCTACAAAAGGACTGCCTAAGCATCCACAGCCAGGCTCTCTGGATCCAGAATAGGATATGAAGGCAGGCAGCTGGTGATTCCAACTCATTGTAAAGATGACTAATACTGTATGTCCCAAGAATGCATAAATGTTCTAAAGATTGAAGGGTTAAAGGACTGCTCAATATACTGATTACACCCCTTCTTCACCAAAGAAAGGCAATTGCTATTCCAGAATGTTTACATGAAATACCCTCTCCTGTGGTCTCAAGATGTCACTTACTGCAGTAAAGCAAGGCAATAGGTTTGTCCCCCAGCTGACATACAAACAAATGATGTTAGTTAAAAGAATTTCTGCTGAGTCATTTGCTTCAGGTGCATATTATGGTTGTAGCCTACAGGAATAAGGTCTTCCAATGCACAGAGTAAGCCAAGGAACTTTCTCTCTCTCTCTCAGAAACCCACTTCCTGTTTGAGATCACTAATGACAGCTCAAGAATCCATGCAATTTGAATTTGAGAGATATACAAGACTGAGATGGGGGAGACATTCCGTACTCAGATGGATGAAGTGTGGAGAGGGGGCAAGATCTAACTTCTTTCAATTCAATGAAATGGCAGAGCTTTACATTAGTAAATTGTTCAGTGGGAGGGAACTGATGCAAACCTGCAAACTAAAAAGCATACATTGGTCTTATTGAAAATGATCACGAACTCCATCCTCTTAATGGAAAGGTGAACTAAACACAACGTTATCATCTTGAACTTTGTGCTGACATGTATGCATTGAGATCTATCACCTGTTTTAGCTTGCCTGTGGCTTTTAGTCCCAGTAAAAGCCCTGCACAGAATCCTGAAGAGTTTAGTTTGCAAACTCTTACCACTACTATCTTTGAGAATAATGATGTCATCACCTATATTAAAAATCTCTGCCTTCATGGGATTTGTCTTTCCAAAATTTAATGGGAAAATGAAAAAGGATGGGTCACTCCTCTAAAACCCATAAGATACTAGTTGGATATTCCATTTATTTTCTGGAAAAAGGTTGAAAGCTTTATGAAAAATGGAGAAGTCAAGCAATAACTAGGAACTTCTCTGCAGGTGGTGGTGTTAGTAAGTCACTTACAATTTTTGTGAGGCTTGGGGAATGAGAAACTGCTTTTTTCCATTAATGAATTGCCTTCTAGAATGAAAACTGGCTGCCATCTAAACCTCACTGTGGCAGAGATTGCTGGATTTGATTGGGACTCTACTACTTATCCTTCTGTCTCTGATATTCTCTGTTGTGGCAGAGAATGTTGAGGTTGAAAAGATGAAAGAGGAGGTAAAGACAGCAGGAAATGTGCATCCTGTGCTGCCTGCTTCTGCACTTCCTCCATAAATCCACCAAATAACAGGGGCATCCCAAAAGACACTAAGCATGGAGTGAAAGCATGGGAAGGCTTCCAAAACATATTAAATTAGATCCAGATGCAACAAGTCATAAAGGGATTGGCCATAGAATGACTTTGGCAAAAGGAGCTGTTGATTCATATGTGTGACAATTGTTTGCTTTTTCAGATAGGCAAAGGATTGTTTACAAAGCCATGTCCAGTACTGGCAACATTGCCAAGTTGTATTCTGTTTTGAAGTCATGTAAAACACCTGCCATTCAACCATGCAGGACAAAGGAGTAGACATCTGTACCAATGCTAAAATCTGGAAATCAAAACTATGTTCTGAGTGAGTATGGTACCAGTGTTCAGAATATGATACCAGTAAAAGGCTTTCAAAAAAAGGTCAAAGATTTTCTCCAAGATATGATTGGAAATCTGGCCAGTGTTGGTGAGCTGTTGTAGGTGATCAAAGGAGGCATGTTATTTCTTGTCCTCAACATCTACTGATACCCTGATTTTAAAGTTCTGGCTCACGGACAGAACCCCAGTACCAAAATATGATCAGTTTCTTCCACTGCAACTTTCAAAATGAATCTGTCTTCTACATGTTAAGATCAAAGCTAGAAGACTGATCAAGGTTGTTCCCACACATATTGTTGGGGGATGTCCTCATCAAGCAAAGCTTCCATGTTCATGAATAACATATTAAGTGTCATGGAAGTAACAGTGCTGAACATCAGCCAGTATTTCTCACTGGTAATATTAATAAAATTGGCCCTACCAGCTGTGCTGAAGGAAGGGCAATTAATACTACATGTTCTGCTTGGATGGAGGTCTCTATGAAAGGATGGTTGGACAAAAGGCCGGCAGGCTGCTTTGGTAGATGGATGGCTTGCAACAGACAGATCACTTGTACCAGTCCTCATACAGCTGTGCATATAACAGTATGGTCAGCCAGTGCATAGAACAGCCCATCAAAAGGACTGACCTCTGATTACCTGGTATGCAAAGGAAGCCCGATGGTTGAACCATAAGGTCAACCACCAGAACAGGAGTACGCAGTTATAATGACAGATACAAATCGGATCAGATCTGTACCTGATGTTATCTGTCTTTCAAACCCTAAAGTCATACTCAGGCATGCGGAAGCACATAAGTCCACTGGGCTGCCAAATACCTGGAGGACACTCTCCCAGCATATTCAAAGCAGTATAAGAAGAGCCCATGTTGATGTACACTTCTTCCAAGTGAGGCAAGTTACATGATTTTCCTCACTAACCCTGAACGTTTTGCATATAGTACATTTGGATGTCATATAGTTTACCAATGCAGCTTTCCTTTGTTCTGTATGGCTGAATGGCAGGTGTCTCACATGACTTCAAAACAGAATACATGTTTGATAAAATGAAGTTCACAAACTTAGAAAAATATGGAAAGTTGTTCACCAAAAATCACAAATAAGTCTATGAGCCTTATTTTTAGCAATACATAATTAACAAAGATCTATAAGGATTCACACAGGTGGTGCAGGATAATGTTGACAGTACCAAGGTGAATGTTTAAACATATAAACAGATAGCCACCAATTAGTGCCAAGAGGAAATAATGGGTAAGAGTTTCTTCCCTTTCTCTAAATGATACAGTTTTGTTTTTCTTGCTAGAAACTAGAGGTGGCAGAGATTAGTTCATATCATTATTCTAGCCAGTGAATGTATTTGAGAAAGAGAAAGCTGAAATTAGAAGTAAAGCAGTTTTAGCAAATCACCTTTGTTTCCTCCTTCTCAGTGTGCAGAGTGATCTTTTTGATCTCCTGCTCCTGAGCCTTCTGGCAGTGGTGGACATAGCGGGCCAAGCAGTGATGGTGAAAGTAGTGATAACAGTGGGTCTTGGTGAAGGAGTTCCCCTCCTGGAAATGTTCCATACAGATTACACAGGAGCAACGTGGAATGTTCCCCTCTGTAAGACTCTCCTTAGCAAGCTGTAACATAAAAATACACTCATTATTATATGTGGAACTAACTAGGTTGTGTGAATTTTGTGTCCTTTACATTTCTGCAGTCCTAGGCTCATTCACTGACTAGAATATGTAGTCAGCCTATTGGCTCAGTGGCTGGCATTCCCCAACCTAAATAAGTGGGGCATTCAGATCCTGCCTAGAACCAGCCATGGTCATCTGCCACAGCACTGCCTTTTTACTAAATGGTCTTTTATGTGCTGAGCTGTTAAACACCAAAAACAACAACCTAACCAACAGATAAAAGAGTAAATTGTCCCTCAAAATAGACAACAGTTACCTCTCTGACCATGCTGTCATAAAACTTTTTTCGACTTTAAATCTTACTGAGAAATATTTTGACCAATCAACAGGTAGCAGTTATCAATTCTGAGTAACATTTTCTATTCGGCATCAAAATTTGTTATTCAAAGTGTTGAGCCAAGTTTTATGATGGATGGGCCCATTTTCTGCTTCCTTCACTATAAACACCACACACTGCCATAATAAGTACTAATGTGAGATATGAGAACCCAATGTTATATCAATGCAAAATCAGATCAAAGTTTTAAATGTGGGAAATTAAGTGTGGGAAATAACTCTTTAGGATGGAAAACTGATATTGCTGGCTCTTCATTAGAAGAATGGCAGTGTAGTCTTATAGTGACAGCTGTTTCACAATGATCACATAGCAAATGAGATTTAAAGAACTGGACTGCAACTCTGTCCAATGGCACAGTATCCTGAAAATCAAACTCAGCCATCGTCTCATCAGTATCACATATCACAATATGTACCAAGGCTGGTTACAAAAAATAATAAGAACAAGGGAACTGTGCAGAAATAAAAGTATATGGCTTTGTCAACCTGGGATACAACTACAGTATATAATAATGTAAAATCTTGATAACAAAACTGAAGCAATATGTTAACCATAGTAAATAATCATATAAAATGCTGATAACAAAACTGATAACGTGCTAACAAGGTAAATTAATGTGCGTGTGTGTGACACTGCAATAGCACACTATATTATAACACAAATTCAGATATAACATGGTTGTGGTGTGGCTCCTAAAATTTGATATATTTTTTCGTACATGACAAAATAGATGTTTTTTCGAAGTACAAGAAATAATGTATAAAAAGTTTATTATTATGTTGGGGAAAATATCATGTATGAATTTTAAATATGACATGATCATGGCATGGCACCTGAAAATATCTGTATATTTGTTAATTTCTGAAAGAAAAAAAATTCAAAGTGTAAAAACTAATGTGTAAAAGGTAAATTATCATTCTGGGGAAGATATGTATAAATTCAGATATAACATGATTGTAGCATGGCTTGCGAAATTTTGCAATAATTTCACCAATTTCTTAAAGAAGCGCAAAGTTTTGTGCCAAAAATGCTTAGCTTGGTTTTGAAAGAAAGTCAGCTGATGTGAAGATGTGTGTTATCACCAGCTCTTACCTCAATAATATTAGTACATCTTCTAGCTACGAACAATAATATCAGCAAGACTATGCATTGTGTATAATTTCTGCTCAAATTTAAATAATAAGATTCTCATCAAAATTCATATATCAGAAATAATTTAAGTAATTGCTAATCATCAAAGTTAATCTCAGTCTTAAAGGTTGTTCAAATCATGGGACAACAATTTATAACAAAAAATCCCAGAGAAAGCCATCAACACTCACACATAGCTTTGTGGTGTCATGAATCTTCTTGTAGTCAGTTGTCCAGTGATTCAACATATCTTCTAAAAAATACAGTAACCTCATTGTTCCTTAAGAAATATTCTTGCTGTATTATTTAAAACAAATAGGGAACAAAGTGTTAACTAATGGGTACTTACAATGGATAAATGGGGTACAGAACATAAAGCTTTTACTGTTTCAGTTTGAAGACCCAGGCTGGACTTAGACCAGAGTCGAGTCAAATGCAATTACTTTGAGAACAGTGCTTACAAGTCAAGCAAACAACATGGTAGTCTAAAAAAGCTTTTTACCTGAATTTATGTCCACAGATTTACTTCCCATTTTAAAGGAATACAATAGATTATTGAATTATTTATGTCTGCTCAACCACCGTCATACCTACCTACTGAAACAAAGTTTATGGAATTAATTGTCAGTTTTTGGTCATTGTCACACACATGTAACCCTTGACCCCCATCTCCCTTTCATCTTGACCCTTTTTATTTTCTAGATTTAAATCATTCACATGTACACAGGAAACTGTTCTGTCCAAGTTAACACTGACTGGAACAAAACCATTTATGCTGTAGGTGTGGAGGGATTGGCTAACATAATAAAATATTCAACTCCCTCATTTTTGCTCTGCAATAAAACAAGTTCAGAGTTGTAAAATAAATTTTTCATTGAATACTGGATTTATTTTACTTATTTATCCTCTGTTCTTTAGAAACTGACAAACATTTTTTTAAAGAAACTTGCTCTGAACTCAGTTGAATGGTTAACTCCCAAACTCGGTTCAGGCAGTTTAAATGCACAGTGTATACACATCTGTTGAATTCTCATCACAAGAGTATAAGGAGGTCAATACCTATGATGTTCTGTGTGATTTTCAGCCAAGTACATGTGCTCTTCAAACATGAATGCCAGTTTCTTTGTAGAAACTCTCAATGTTCAAATTATGCATTTTACTGCCAGCCAGAAATGAGACCCTTTTGAATACATCCTACAAATTTGAATACTGGTGGCGGCGGGGGGTCGGGGGTGTGTGTGGGGAATACACTCATTTCATAAGTCTGTGTGAAAGTATTAGCAAGAAATTAAATGGCAGGATATAAATGGACCACGGATATATTTTTATTGTTATAGAAATTATGCTTCTTTATGTACGTGTGGAATTTCTATTATGGATAAAAACACATTCGACTGGTGAGTATACAGACTCAATTATTTGAGCTTACACTGTGTCAATGAGTCCATAGTATTGGGCCAACATGTATCCCTATAATTTGTTTTTCAGGGTGGGGGTAATGCATCAATCTCTTCAGTTAATTTACCTGGATGGTTATAACATGGTTTGATACATAGTATGGTCCTGGGTTTTGGCCCCCAATACTTGTGTTATGTGTGTGTGATTTGGATTTTTTAATGTAGCTTTCAACAAATTTTTCAGTCATATTACTACGATGTCTGCAGTGTGGCAGTTTACAGTGATGTCTAGTACTAGGGCATCATGCCGCAGACATGTAGCATGATGTCCTACCCAGTCACATTATCCTGACACCAGGCTGACCAGTCCTAACACTAACCTTTTAATGCTTAGCGCCAAGTGAGGCAGCTGTCAGTACCATTTTTGTAAGTCTTTGGTACGACTTGGCTGGAGATCGAACCCACGACCTCCCGCATCCGAGGCGGACGCTCTAACCACTAAGCCACCGGAGCGGTCACTTGTGTTATAGCAGGGTTGCAATATACATATATATAATATAGAAAGAGAGAGGGAGAGACAGAGAAAAATAATCACATAGAATACTGACAATCAAATCAAAACAAGGCATAATCTGTGTCCAGTTTCACACAAAATTTAGTTTGAATCCAATTAGAGGAGTTACTGTGTAAAAATTAAAGCAAACAAGTCTGATGATCAGGATCTGTATCTTTACTAAATGATGAATAAAATTCTGTCATTTAAACTCAGTCCACATTTCATCAATAGCTATCTGCATAACAAATTTTGACTGAAAAGCAATACTGATTAAGGAAGTTATTGTGCAGATATGAAATAGGGTTAGTCTGAAAATCAATGACAGAACACTGACAAATGAACTCGGCCATTGCCTCATCAATATCAATTTGCACACAAAATTTTGACTGAAAAGCAACAATGATTAAGGAAGTTATTGTGCAGATATGAAATAGGGTTAGTCTGACAATCAATGACAGAACACTGACAAATGAACTTGGCCATTGCCTCATCAATATCAATCTGCACACCAAATTTTGACTGAAAAGCAATATTGATTAAGGAAGTTATTGTGCAGATATGAAATAGGGTTAGTCTGACAATCAATGACAGAACACTGACAAATAAACTCAGCCATTGCCTCATCAATATCAATCTGCACAACAAATTTTGACTGAAAAGCAATATTGATTAAGGTCGTTATTGTGCAGATATGAAATAGGGTTAGTCTGACAATCAATGACAGAACACTGACAAATAAACTCGGCCATTGCCTTATCAATATCAATCTGCACACCAAATTCAGCTAAAATGTAATAGTACTGATGAGGATTCAAGCTTGTGCATCCAGTTGCCGACAGATTTTTTCTGATCTTGGTGACAACAATGTACATTTCGTGACATATATGGCAAACATTTTTCATCACGCTTAGGATATGCATGGTTAAGTTTAGGATATGCATGGTTAAGTTTAGGGTAAAAGGATCAGGAAGAGGGTGTTTGAGTGAAATCTCCCCAAATGAACCCATTCTGCACACATATTGGAAACATGCATAGTTTTGAGTTATAGACAGAAATCAGCATATAAATGTTTGTGTAGCTTAAACAAGCACTAAATTATGATTTTAGTGCTAAACTATCAATGTGAAACTCTTGGTTTAGAGAGTTAAAATATAAAAGGATTTTGAAACTAAAACCTGTGCAGAGATTAATAACTTGATTTCATCAAAAAATGTAGTGGGATGAGCTGGTTTGCAATGAGTATTTGTCTACTAAAAAATTTACTAACTCCATCAAATATGTTCTCCAACAACATTAATATTATGAGAATGGTTAATCCAAGGAGAACCAGCTGCCAAGTTATCCTTGGTGGGGAAACATGACTGGAGTCCTAGTATGAGGGATAGTCTGCTTTACTAATGAGAAGGCAGCACAACCATGGGCCATATAAGACGTGACATCAATATATGGGTAATGAGAAATTAATAACATTTTCTTATATATAAAAAAATCCAGGCAAATCAAATGAAAGAGTCAAACCCATGTCCATGAAGTGGTTGCACTGACTTTGGTGGTCAAATGAACAACAGTAGCTGTACCTACTAAATTCTCTTCTCTGCAATGCCAAATCTTTGAAAAAGAAATTCATTAAGATTGACATGTATACCAGCCAATCGCTTCTATTAGGTCTTTGATCAAAATGTTGTGCATGAACATAAGGCTTGCAGAGATTGCTTGAGTCTCATGAACTGGAATTTTTATGAAATATATCTGTACTAGTGATACCTCAGAATACACCAAACATTTGACAGACCGACTTCAATGAAGATGCTATAGTTTGAGAGGTTATATCCTCTTTTCAGTCTTCACTGGAAGTAAGAGGCCTTGCAAGACCACACAACTTTTTTCATGTGTTTCAAGTAGTGCTTCTGAGAATGGAAAGGGTCTTGCATCACTCCCTACCTCCATATGTCAATCTAGGAGAGTGAACAAATAACCACTTTCTGATTGCTCACATACAGTAACTGGTTATCAGCTATGAAACCTCGTTGCATCATTAGGAACATGTAACCAGCTGACCTGAACTGATGATCACTGTGGTCCACTGAAAGTGATGTGCTTACCTATTTATTAACCTGGCAATATGAATGCATAGACTCCCATACAAGACTGCATCCTAGATTTTCAAATTGTCAAAGTATTGCTAATGATGCCCAGTTAAGCAGCAACTGGATGGTCACCATATTTAGAAGTCATGCACAAAACAGAGACTGACCTGGCATGTTCAGAGAGAACAATGTTCTGGTGCCATTGAAGAAGTAGTGCCTTTGTTCTTGGGTGTAACATAGTATTTAAACCAGATACGAAAATACTAAGGTACATATTGTCAGTCTGGGTGACTGGATGGACAACTGGACTGTCTGGTTGATGGTCAGATGGAAGGTGAACCAGAAGGAGAGCAAAATGGATTGACCAGTCCCTGTATAGTTCAATACCAAACAGAACTGTCAGCCTGCTTGAAGAATTAAATCCATGTCACTACCTGGTATCAATGTACGAGAAGCTGAACTGTTTGATCAGAAATTGGAATGGTGGCAGGCAGTGATTTTGATAAAAGATGTCACTAATAGTATAATATTCCAGGGGTCCATACTTACAATCACTAAAACAATGCTTTGATATGCTGATGGGGACTTGTGTCCACTGGACTGCCAAAAATTGGCTGAAAATATATAAAATTCCAAAGTCTGTATAGGAAAGACATGATGAACAGATAGATCTTCTGTCAACATACATTTTGTGCAGGTGTGGTAAGTGTCATGCTGTCTACACAAATGTTATGTTTCTTGCATTTGGTACATTGTGTTATCACTGAATAACTGAAAAAATACAGTTAATGGTAAATAACAACACAAAAGTTTCAGCAGAATCAATAACTGCACTTAGTTTGCATACAAAAAAGAAATTCATAGTGTTTACAATTAAAAAGTGCAAACAAGTGTCAATGATTCCTTCTGTTACTGTCTAAGTCCAAAAAATGACGTCCACAAACAGCAAAAAATATGTCTAAATAACACTGATAATTCACAAGTAACTAAAACCTTGTATAAACCAAAACAATACTGAACCACGTTGTCTGATCAGAGTGGTATTAAGCTAATGTTGACTGCACTGCTGTAACCACACTGTCTGATCAGAGTGGTATTAAGCTAATGTTGACCACTGCTGTAACCACACTGTCTGATCAGAGTGGTATTAAGCCAATGTTGACTGCACTGCTGTAACCACACTGTCTGATCAGAGTGGTATTAAGCCAATGTTGACTGCACTGCTGTAACCACACTGTCTGATCAGAGTGGCATTAAGCCAATGTTGACTGCACTACTGTAACCACACTGTCTGATCAGAGTGGTATTAAGCCAATGTTGACTGCACTGCTGTAACCACACTGTCTGATCAGAGTGGCATTAAGCCAATGTTGACTGCACTGCTGTGAAAGCCTAATCTGGACAACATCCTTTATATTGTTAATCATCTAGGGATGGAAAGAGAAGTTAACTTGGAAGAGTTTCTTCCCTTTATCAGGACATTTTA
Source organism: Sinohyriopsis cumingii (assembly GCA_028554795.2). Lineage (NCBI taxonomy): Eukaryota > Metazoa > Mollusca > Bivalvia > Unionida > Unionidae > Sinohyriopsis > Sinohyriopsis cumingii. Next base: position 397,890 of record JAPYKE020000175.1, read on the forward strand.
CATGGGAAAGACAAAATTTCTTTCCTTATGGGAGGGCATCCAAATGAAGTGGAAACTGAGTTTAGAACTTAATGAGTGGGGACTGTATTCTTACAGACAACACAGTTAGAAACTTCTCAGAAAATTAATTTTTCAAAAGCATAGGCATGTACATATCCATTAAATCTATAAATACAAAATTTAAAAGCAAAGCACTGAACATTGGAGATGGAGTCATTTTCTGTTTTGTTCTTCCTGTAATGGCATTTTAAACACATTATGGGCTATATCATGCCAAGGAAAGAACAGCAACATGTCTCTCTCAAGAACACACCAAGCAGCAAGCCTGGGTTGTCCTAGGTGGGTAGTGAACCCAAAACCTTTGGATAACAATTCCACTGTACTGTCAACAGAGCTACCACAGCTCCCAGAGTCAATTACACAAACATGGGACTCCACAGTAAGATGGTACCTGATGTAAACTGATCAGCTCAAAACCTTGCACTATTTGAAGAAAATTCATTTTTGCACCCTCATAATGCAATGTGTAATTTATATTATCTCTCCAACAACTGAGCAAAGTTTCAACTGAAAAATGTAAATAATAATTACACAAACAATGGACCCCAGTGAAAGGAAATCACTTAAATCAGTGTTTCCCTTTACCCTCAACTGTGCTTCAGGGACCCATAAAATATTAATTTGAACCCCAGTTTTGATACCAAAGCATAGCTGCCAACCTTCTAGGCTCACAATTAGTGAAAATAGGAATAAAAAGTCATGAATTTTGACATGAATTCGTGAAAAATACCATGACAATAACTCCATCCACTCTGACCACTCCGACTGTCAATACTACACTATATCAAGTTCACAAAATAAAAATAAAACACTACATATATGCAGAAATATTTATTTATCAAGACATCATACTGTGGCAGACTTGAACTTCCTCAACTGCTTGATTGTAAATTTGTTTTCTAAACAGTTCCGACTTATTGCCTGCTGGTTGATCTTGGGAACTAAAATTGCTGACAAATTTTCTGCAGCTAAGGAGGCCCTAAAGTCTGTGTACTTTTCCTCACTAAAGAAAATACTTGTTCGCTGTCTCTGTTGCTGTGAGTAATGCACAGGATCTGCATCATTTCTGGTTCTTCCACAGGAAAATTTGGAAGCAATTTTCGAGTCCGGGAACATTTCTCAGAACAAATGTTTAGCATGGTCTCCAGCTGATAAGGTAGATTGTGTTCAACAAGAAAACTCACAAATAATGCTTCAGCGTTGGTAGCCTGCAGGTCTTCCGCAAATGGTTTAAAATATTCCAGAGATGAAGTCTGCGAGTTCTTAATTTTCCCAACTTCTACGTGTTTTTGCAACCGACGTTCTTCCTCACATCGTCTCTGCGATGACACACTGAGTGCAAAAAGCATGAATGAATATCAATGTTTAATGGCAGAATGCATGGCCAATTTTTGATGTATTCCAAATTAAACTTCACTTTTTGAGTAATACATTTCTTTTTCCTTGGTGGTGAAGACATTTTCAAAATCTTACATCCGAGGCTGAATGGTAACTCAAATCAGTGTTTTGACGCATGCAAGGAGCAAATTTCCAGTTAGGCCCCAGTTTCTCTCAAAAGCATTTGTAAAACTACTCTTATACATATAGATTAAAAGAGGCTAAAATGCTTGCTACTGGGCCAAATGTACTAATCAGCTGTATATCTATTAATATTGTGACCAGCAGTACCGGACCGTTTCGGCAACTGCGAATATCATGACTAGCGCTTAACGGGAAATCTGTTATTTTATTAAAGATTTAAAATAATTGAGGATTGGAAAATTTGTGAATTTTTGGCTTACGGTGTGAATCCGTGAATCGCTGAAAAAGTCGTGAAATTCACACCAAATTCGTGAGGGTTGGCAGCTATGCCAAAGTTGTTTTTTTTTTACAGTCTAACCCCCCAATTCTGACACCAAGGGGATTTTTGACTCAGTCTTTCACCCCTAGAGGATACACTGCTTAAATCGCAAGTTCAAAACACAATTTCCAAACTAAACATCATGAATCACCATCAATATGCATCATGGAAATTTTCACTATCTCTGCATCAATTCAAACTTTTAGGCAATGCACTGAAAACTTGAGGGGAAGTTTATTACATAAACAAATGACCCTGCAGTGGGATGGTCACTTACAAAATTAGTTCAGCTAAAGATGTTCTTTCACAAATAAATTCAGCATCCTCATAATACACGAGTCACATATAAATTTATCTCGGAACAAATGTTTAAAGTTTCAGGACTATTAATTCAAAGCAGTAGCAGTAAGTGATTACACAAAAATAAGCTACAATGGACAAATGGAATCTGAATGAAGAGACTGATGGATAGTTGTTGTTGTTGAAGTTGTAGGGTTTAACGCCATTTTCAGCACAAGATAGGCTATACATGGCAGCCAGTATTAATGGTGGAGGAAGAACCAGGGAAAAGCCCGGAAAGAACCACCGACCCACGAGAAGCTACTGGCAAGCTTTCTCACATATCCACATTGGCCAAGCCTGAGACCTGAACCCACACAGACAGAGGTGAGATGGCAGTGATCTGTGACGGAGAGCACTTTAGACCACTCGACTGATGGATAGAAGGATGTAGAAGTGTAATCTAGCATAAGCCTGTCAATTTTTTCATGGCATTGGGATGTTTTGGTGTGAACCTTGGGCAAAATAAAGCACACCAAAAATTTTTCATGTGTTTCTGTGTTAAAATCAAATTTTAACACAAACAAGTCTAAATAACTGCAAATAATTAGGTATCAACATAATGCTAATTGTTTCGTTTTATGGGTACCAGGAAGGTCAAAGGATTATAACAGTACATTTTATGACTTTGAAGACCTCATTATCAGACTCATGATGAGAAGAAAATGTGGGGTATCACCAGCTCTTACCTCAATAACTTCAAAAAGCATCGATTCACCCTTCCGTTCCTCCATCCGCGTATCTATGGCTTCCAGAAGGCTGCAAGCAGTAAATTGCAGATAGAAATTCATTTTGTGCACATGGCAGGAAGTATGGAATCCCATAATATTGATCTGTATTTATAAATAAGCTCTGCAGTCTGAACTACTGGAGGGATGGGGAAAGTTTATGAGCACAGAATGCAGAAAGCAGACAGCCATAAAATGATATTGTTATCTTGAATATATAGTCAATTCTACTTAATAAAAACAGTGATAATATAAATTTATATTTGCAAATCCCTGAACTCTTAAAATGTTACAAACAGTGTTTACACACCCACCCCTCCATGTTGTTTAGCTAATAGGCTGTAATATTTTCCTAGGTTACTTAGCTTGGTTGGATACTGCATGATACTAGTAGAATCAATGCTGGGGTTGGGACCAAGACAAGAAAATCCCAGTCAAGGGATTATATTATTTGTCTCCCTATGACAACAATGTAACCCTGTGATGGAGATTTCCTTGTCTTTGTACAAACACCAATTGAGATCATTTTTCTCACCCAACTAAATTAAAATAATCCTGCACCCTTCCAATTTAGTTAGCAAATTCAAAACATAGTATTCATCAGGTACTATTATTGCTTCTCACTCTATATAAAGGTCATCAGGTTGTGTACTCTTTTATGAAACAGGGTTCATACAGAATTCTGAATGATAAATTCAAAAGACTTTTACCAAACTTTCAAATACCACAAACATTGATTACCAGACCTATTTTCACTAACATTCTATATACAAGTTATGTTGTATGAGAAAACAATGCATGCAAAATACTACAATATTGTTTAACTCATTAACCCCTGGCGCAGCATTTACGTGGCAGGAGGTAGTAGCCTACTGCCAAGCTCCGTATCATCAAGGTCATGTAAGATACACTAAAGTGGGTGGTATTATACAAAGGTAGACAGATGTAGTTCTACAATGATACCAAATAATCTGGACATTTTAATAATCTGGAAGTTCTAGTTGCACTACAAAATAAAGAGGGAAAAACATAATTTTTGGACCTGTTTTTTTTCACTCAAACTTCGCCAGTGGTCGGAATCCGATTTTGCCTGGATTTTAGACTTTTTGGACTAAGATCTAAGGCAGACCGGTCTGAACTGCACACAGACAGGTGAACCTTTGCAAAAAGTAGGATAAGGTGAGTATTTGGAATAAAGAGTGGTCTTGATACGAAAATAATGGGTACATTAAGCAAAAAAAAAAAAGAACTCCAACTTTTACCCTTCTGCTCATGCGCAAGAAAAATAACCAATGGAAAATGATGTTTCTAACACAACTAGGCATTAGAATAATGGAAAATCTGTTGGAAGTTGATGCATTAGGATGTATTCAAAACAAGCCCCCAAAATGTGTTTCCTACTCGAATTTCAGGCGAAAACAACAAAAAACCTCCAGGGGTTAATGAGTTAATGATAAAATTTAAACCATAATTAATTGCCTAAAATTGCTTTATAATGATCTGGAAGAAAGGTTAACATTCATTGTTATTTCAGAAATATGCAATTTATGCATCAGATTTAATATAAAATACACTTTTTCTTAACTGAAATGTTTGAGTTTATTTCAATTTTCAAAGACTTTTAAAGACCTCAGGGTAATCTGCCTGATTTTTCCAAACTTTCAAGGCCTTGAAAATGCTACCTCATTTTTCCACAATTGTCAAAGAACTTCAAATACTGTAATAACCCTGTGAAAATCTGAATAATTCTCTAAACAGAATCTAGCTGTATATGCTGATCATAGAAAAAGAATAAAAAATCAAGAAAAAAGTTATCATTACTATGGGTTGAAAGTATTGTGCAATGAGCATCTCAAGCCATGTGCTGTTGTTTTTCCAAATACACATATTGTGCATTAAGACAAATATGCTAATGAAGGCAATGAAGTGACCTGTTGACCATAAGTACACAAGTTCTATATATAAGAAAATTGAAGTCTGAAATCATTGAATATTGTTACGGTATTATCAAATTTAATTGATGCATGTCATATGAAATTGACAATAAATAATATCTTTTATACGGTAAGGTTTAACTTTCATCAATGTTGGGAAACATTCTACAGGCAACAGTTTGATACAATATGCCTACTGGGTACAGTTCTAATGAAGTATGTAGTGACATCAGGATATTTCTAATTCATGACTTTCGTGGAAATTTATATTTTCTGTCCTGGAAATATGGCAGGTGTTGCTATTATTAGTGCGATGACATGCTACAATGGAATAGCATGTTGACTGATGAATACACCACACTGGTTGGTAAGTAGTTTTCATATGCAATCATTATTATATCTAATTCAACTGGGAGGATTGTGGGTGTTTGACAAAGAAGAAACCAGTTTGATACAACACATTTCTGGCTTTTGCCAGCTTTGCTATAGTACTCGAGAGAGTTTGGATATGTATGGCCAGTGATGTGTACTACCTGTGTGTCTAGAGCTCTATGAAATAGCTTGATGTGTGTGTGTGTGTGTGTGTGTGTGTGTGTGTATGCGTGTGTTAGTTTTGTATGGTGTTTTCAAATTTGGATGACCTTAGTTTGCTTTATGAGTGAATTTCATTTTGTTATATGCTTGTTATTGTTGTTGTTTGATTTTATTGACAACTCTGACCATCAAGTCACAGAGGGGTTCCAAACTTTGTAGACCCAAACCACTATGTTATAGAGGGGTTTCACACTATGTAGACACAGACCAGCAAGTTATAGACGGGCTTCACCCCACAGACCCAGACCATCACGTTATAGAGGGGTTTCACATTCTAGACACAGACTATCATGTTATAGAGGGGTTTCACACTCTGTAGACACACCGCAGCACGTTAAAGACAGGTTTCACTCTATAGACCCAGACCAACAAGTTATAGAGGGGTCTCACACTCTGTAAACACAGACCAGCATTTTATAGACAGGTTTCACTCTATAGACCCAGACCAGCATTTTATAGACAGGTTTCACTCTATAGACCCAGACCAACAAGTTACAGAGGGGTCTCACACTCTGTAAAAACAGACCATCATTTTATAGACAGGTTTCACTCTATAGATCCAGACCAACATGTTACAGAGGGTTTCACACTCTGTAGACACTAACCATTATGTCACAGAGGGGTTTCACACCCTGTAGACAAAGATCAGCATGTTATAGACAGGTTTCACTCTGCTGACCCAGACCACCATGTTATAGAGGGATTCTGTAGACATAGACCAGCAGGTTATAGAGGGGTTTCACACTCTGCAGACACAGACCATCATGTTATAGAAGGGTTTCACACTCTGTAGACATAGACCATTAAGTTATAGAGGTGTTTCACATTCTAGACACAGACCATCATGTTAAAGAGGTGTTTCACACTCTGTAGACATAGACCATCATGTTATAGAAGGGTTTCACACTCTGTAGACATAAACCAGCAGGTTATAGAGGGGTTTCACACTCTGTAGACATAGACCATCATGTTATAGAAGGGTTTCACACTCTGTAGATAGAGGCCATCATGTTATAGAGGGGTTTCACACTCTGTAGACATAGACCATCATGTTATAGAAGGGTTTCACACTCTGTAGACATAGACCAGCAGGTTATAGAGGGGTTTCACACTCTGTAGACCTAGACCATCATGTTATAGAAGGGTTTCACACTCTGTAGATAGAGGCCATCATGTTATAGAGGGGTTTCACACTCTGTAGACCTAGACCATCATGTTATAGAAGGGTTTCACACTCTGTAGACACAGACCATCATGTTATAGAGGCATTTCACACTCTGTAGACATAGACCATCATGTTATAGAAGGGTTTCACACTCTGTAGACACAGACCATCATGTTATAGAGGCGTTTCACACTCTGTAGACCCAGACCATCATGTTACAGAAGGGTTTCACACTCTGTAGACACAGGCCATCATGTTATAGAGGCGTTTCACACTCTGTAGACAGAGGCAATCATGTTATAGAGGCGTTTCACACTCTGTAGACACAGACCATCATGTTACAGAGGCGTTTCACACTCTGTAGACATAGACCATCATGTTATAGAAGGGTTTCACACTCTGTAGACACAGACCATCATGTCATAGAGGCGTTTCACACTCTGTAGACACAGGTCATCATGTTACAATGGGGTTTCACATCCTGTTGACACAGACCATCAAGTTACAGTGGGGTTTCACACCCTGTAGACACAGGTTACAGTTGGTTTCACACTTTATAGACCCAGACCATCATGTTACAGACAGGTTTCACTATGCAGACCCAGACCAAGTTACAGCGGGGTTTCACACCCTGTATTCACTGACCATCAAGTTACAGTTGGGTTTCATACTCTGTAGACATATATCATCGCGTTACAGTAGGGCTTCACACTCTGTAGACCCAGACCATCATGTTACAGACAGGTTTCACTCTGCAGACCCAGACCATCAAGTTACAGTGGTGTTTTGCACTCAGTAGACACAGACCATCATGTTTCACTTTAAAATAATTCTTAACACTTTTCACACAGACTCTTTTTCATCATAAAACCAAACTTCACAGCCTGTTTTGTACGTGTACTTCTTTTTACCTTGTTAATGGTAAAATCCTTATTTAGCTTTGCTTTAAAGAAAACAATTCCTTTAGACAGTAAAAAAATAACAGGGATTACATTCTAAAGTTATACACCTGCTTAGAAATCAGGTTCAAATGCAAAAAGCAAAGACCTTGATCTGATATTGCTTTGGTAGATCAGAGTCTATGATGTCTGTTCTATTAATTGGTCCTAACAAACTGCATATAGACTCCGATCTGCTCGTACTTTACATGACAATACATTGGGTCTGTGCAGTTTGCAACTGAACTTGACCTATTACTGAGTGTATATGGAAAAAAGTTTTGTGGGAATAAGATATACTTGTTTAAAATTAAACACATGAATTCACTGTTTGAGTGTGTGTGTGTGAATTGGATTCTTAATGTAACTTTAATAATTTTTCAGTCATATCGCTATGATGTCTACAGTGTGGCATTTTATAGTGATGCCTAGCAGTGGGGCATCACGAAGCATGATGTCCCACCCAGTCACATTATACTGACACCAGGCTGACCATTCCTAATATCAACCTCCTAATATTGAGTGCCAATCGAGGCAGCCATTAGTACCATTTTTTTAAGTCTTTGGTATGACTCAGCTGGGGAGAGACCCAGGACCTCCTGCATCCGAGACAGACGCTCTAACCACAAAGCAACTGGAGTGATCGATTTTGTTGTTTGAAACCAAACACATGATTTCATTGTTTTAAATCAAAAACATGATTTTAATGTTTTAAAACAAACACATGATTTCATTGTTTGAGTGTGTGTGTGTGAATTGGATTTTTAACGTAACTTTAACAATTCATCAGTCATAGCGCTATGATGTCTGCAGTGTGGCAGTTTACAGTGATGCCTAGCACTGGGGCATCATATCGCAGACATGTAGCATTGTGTCCCACCCAATCACATTATACTGACACCAGGCCGACCATTCCTAATATTAACCTCCTAATATTGAGTGCCAATTTGAGGCAGCCTTTAGTACCATTTTTGTAAGTCTTTGGTATGATTCGGCTGGGGAGAGACCCATGACCTCCTGCATCCGAGGCGGACGCTCTAACCACTAAGCAACTGGAGTGATTGATTTCGTTGTTTGAAATCAAACACATGATTTCACTGTATTAAATCAAAAGCATGATTTCACTGTTTGAGATTAAACACATGGTTTCACTGTTCGAGATCAAACACATGATTTCTTTGTTTGAGATCAAACACATGATTTCATTGTTTGAAATTAAACACATGATTTCATTGTTTGAAATTAAACACATGATTTTATTGTCTGAAATTAAACACAAGATTTCATTGAGTGTGTGTGTGTGTTTGTGTGTGTTTTGGATTTTAAATGTAGCTTTAACAATTTTTCAGTCATATCGCAACAATATCTGCAATGTGACAGTTTATAGTAATGTCTAGCACTGGGGCATCATGCCACAGGCACGTAGCATGATGTCCCACCCAGTCACATTATCCTGACACCAGGCCAACCAGTCCTATCACTAACCTCTTCATGCTGAACGCCAAGCCAGGCAGCTGTTAGTACCATTTTTGTAAGTTTTTGGTATGACTTGGCCGTAGATTGAACCCACAACCTCCCACATCCGAGGCAGATGCTCTAACCACTTGGCCACCGGAACAGTGTTTTCATTGTTTAATGTTGTTGTTGGGTTTAACGCCATTTTTCAGCACGCGATTGGCTATACATGGCGGCCAGTATTAATGGTGGAGGAAGAACCCGGGAAAACCCGGGAAAGAACCACCGACCCACGAGAAGCTACTGGCAAGCTTTCTCACATACTCACATTAGCCGAATCCGAGACTCGAACCCACGCAGACAGCGGTGAGATGGCAGTGATCCGTAACGAAGAACGCTTTAGACCACTCGGCCACTCGGGGCCCCGTTTTCATTGTTTAAAATTAAACACATGACTTCACTGTTTGAGATTAAACACGATTTCATTGTTTGAGATTAAAAAGATGATTTCATTGTTTGAGATTAAAAGGATTTCATTGTTTGAGATTAAACACAAAATTTCAATGTCTGAGATTAAGCATGACTTCACTGTTTGAGATTAAAAAGATGACTTCATTGTTTTAGATGAAAGACACGATTTCATTGTTTGAGATTAATGACGTTATTTCACTGTTTGAAATTAAACATGATTTCATCGTTTAGGATTAAACAGTTTGGTTTCACTGTGTCAGAGTAAAATAGTTTACTTAAATACGCATAAAAAAAAACTTTCATGGTGGTTTTAAGTTACTCATAGAAAAAAAATTAATGAAATATTACTGATCGATGTATTTAATTCTGGATAAATGATATTAGACACAAGGAAAGAGAAAATGGACATGCACTGTACAACTGTTGTTACCTCTGAATGTCTTCATCACCAATTCCCCTTGGATTTCTAACAGTGACTGTTGGGAGATCATTGGGGTACTGCAAAAATATATCACTTATAAAATTCATGGAGTTATAAAACTGACAGGACAGTAAAATCAATTAAGTGACATACAACAGAAATAACCTTTAAGCCAAGCTTTTTCTTGTACAAGGTCTAAAGTACACTATGATTTTCTTCCATAAATTTAATTATAAACTTTTAGAAATATAAAAGGATTCACATATTTTCACCAGTATCAATTGTTATTGCTGCATTTCTGAGTGACCTTTCATAGCAGCCACAACATTCAGGAACAAAAACCTGTGTTAATTCAAAGTATCATATCCAGGATGCACAAATCCTACATTTAAAGGTAGATCTGAGTGCCTGTATTTAAACCCTTTTAATTTATTGTTCAGTTTTTTTGTGCACAGAATCTGAAAATCTGAAAATTGCATAATGATTTGACCAACAGCTACTGAAATAGTCAAATATAATATCAAAAACAGGTGAAATGCTCCCAAGCAAGTCTAAGAAATTAAAGACAACCAAAACAACAATCCTCTCTCTCATATATACACACATACATTCTGTTTAATCAACCATCTAAACTTTTCTTATCTGTTACTGTTGAGGGACTGGGATCCAATTTTTGGACACACCCCCCACAACATGAATGCAGATAACAAAAAAATTCTGAGTGAATTTACACCATAAATGACTTTGACTAACCCAAGTAAAAGCTAAATTATAAATCAACAATGATCAAGGTGTTTATGATTTTATTTCCTTGAGATGTGGACCTACAGAATGTATAATTGTCATACTCAAATATTTCTGGTATTCCACTCCATGTGGGTTCGAGTCTTAGGCTTGGCCAATGTGGGTATGTAAGAAAGCTTGCCTGTAGCTTCCTGTGGGTCAGTCGTTCTTCCTGAGGTCAGTTATGTATAGCCTATAATGTGCTGGAAAATGTGATAAGACCCACAATAACAATAACAATCATGGTCAAGCATAAAATAAAATAAAATAGTTTAAAGTTGCTGCTTTCAAGTGTCTAGTCAGAGACAACCACAGATTACAGCAAAGGTTTCACTAATGATCATGATGAATACAGGTTCTTTACAAATCTTCCAGCGAAATGAATACTGAAAAAACATACATGTTTGAAATTTTAACTTAGCATCTTTGGTGTAACTAAGTCACAGCTAGAACTTCTCTATAATGAGGAGTTATAAAGAAGGTGATCTGTAATAATGCACCTTTAGTAAAGTCAGTTTTCTCATTATATCTAAGACTTAAGCAAAGCAACAAAATGGAAGGACAGAAAACACCAAACTGCCTCACCCACTTTTCACAGATAACAATAATTGTACCTGTTTAGGTATCTGGATGACTAGTGTCATGCAAACAAACTTCTTGTGAACATCATCACCTGTTGCTGGATGTAGCACCAGACTCATACTTTGTACCAATCCACTGTAAATGAAATTCAATATACATGTAAATCGCAACGTAAGAATTTGACATTTGATAATGACTTGAATCTTACTTTCTACTCTGTACATTCAATTTTTAAATTAAATATAAAATGATGCATTTAAAAAATGTACATACAAGTTAAATTTGACATTTCTCAACATAAAGTACATCAAAATTTAAATTTAAATTATTAACAGTGAAAGAAAGTTTCTACTGACAATACTGTATGTAATTACAATAAGTAGGGAAGTTTGTATTTTAATTGCACAGCCAACTTAAGGCTCGGACCTCATAGCCAAGTTAAGGCTAAGACCTCATAGCCAACTTAAGGCTAAGACCCCACAGCCAACTTAATGCTAAGACCCCACAGCCATCATACAGCTAAGACCTCACAGTCAAATAAAGGCTAAAACCCCACAGTCAACTGAAGGCTAAGACTCACACAGCAAACCTACAGCTAAGACCCCACAGTCAACTTAAGGCCAAACCACACAGTAAACTAAAGGCTAAGACCCCACTTCTTACACAATGTATACTGTGCAATACAGATCCCCATGTCAGAGTAACCAGAAATTTATTGGAGGATATCACACATTTTATATTTTTCAAAAAAATGGAAAGTGAAATAGAATATTAAAGGAGTTATACAAGTTTCAAAATATACTCTCACTAACAGGCCCTTCACTATTACATTCTTTTTTTTTTAGATGAGTGTAGTTAAGGATCCCATTTGATTATATAGTACTAAAATGTAGGGGTGAGTATTGCCAGGAAAATATGTATTGCAATATGGCATGTCTGTATTGCGATATGTATCAATACGTATTGGTCACTGATAGCATTTATGACTGGAATGTTGATATTGTATATTTTGTACTGAAATAATGAGCAATTTCCTTGCATTTAATAAAATATGAAGAAGAAAATGAAACCATCTTGCTTTTAATTCAACCAAAACACCCAGTAACTGTAATAATCACATCACTTGTTTAGAAAATAAAAAATATATCAACATGTGAAAACTTCCACAAGCAAGAAACAAAATACTGAAAAAGAGTTGTAGAATTATTTTGCCTGATTAGAAAGTTTTCAAATCAAAATGATCTAACGATTCATTTCTTGTAGTACAAGACATGACAAGAGATAAACACAAGAAAAACAACACATAATCACAAATTATCACATTGATAAATATCCTACTTTGATTAGAAAAATGAATAATACAGTAAATTAATAATATCAGTGATTCCCAACCTTTCTTGGTTTGAACCCGAGAGACTAATTACTTAACACCGATGCCATGTTTAAAAATACTTTGTTTGATACAACACTGTATGGCCGCAAATCATGAACGATGAAACTAGCAATGGCATGAGTGATAGCTGTGGACCTTGGTGATGAAGATTTGTATTTAGTCTGTGCACCTAGCATGACAGCAATCTTTGGTTGTCTATCTGAAACAATATGTACACTTTTAATGGAACCATAGGCTGTTGCGTTAGAGGTTGTGTCACTCTGTTGCACAGTACTCATGGAAAGTAATGATCGATGGTGACGCTGTAAATGAGTCGAGAGGTTCGTCATACTGCCTGTGTGCTTAATTTCAGTTTTGCACATATTACACACAGCAACAGTTTTGTCAATTGTATCAGTGCTTAACTCCCTTTTTAGTGAAAAATTATCCCAAACAGAACTCTTTGCTCTTGGGTTCTTCACTAGCTCATACACAGAAGCCGCCATTTTGGTAACTACGTTAAGACTAATAAAAGACACTGGTGTGCTCAAAGCTAGTTATGGACTGGCTAATGTTAGTGAAGAAAATAAAACCGGTATACCGGTATTACTAAACTCTTATCGAGATATACCGTTTCAGGCATTTCGTATCGCAATTTACCAGTAAATCGGTATATCGTTACACCCTTACTAAAAATCACGTGGACAGCGATATAAAAAGGAAATACTGTATTAAAACAAAACAATCCTTTTGATTTTGGGCATGAGCCCAGCATTGTTTACCCAAGAGACATGTAATATAACATTTTTTACAAAAGGAAGACTATTCTTATCATTTGAATTGCTAGAATCACATGAACATTTATCAGACAGACTGTGTCTCTAATTAATTAAATACATAGAGTCAAAGATCAAGAACTACTAGAATGTGTATCATCCTGCCTTTCATCTCTGGAAATGTTTAGGTCATCCAGGTAGATTGCTTCCAGTACCTCCAACTCTTCCAAAACTCCACTGCAAGAAAAATTAACATTCATGGAAAAATAGATACATTTCAAAACTTTCTGACACCAATTTTACAAAGGACAGGACCCTATACACATTTAAGCAACCCCATCCTTGCAGTAAATCAATGTAAACTTTAGCACTCACAAGAAAAGCAAAAGCTTGAAATCTCAATTCAGATTTTGCAAGCATTACATTCAAGCACAGTTATCATGATTATGTTTTCTGATCATTGTATTAGACATGACTGCGAACTAATGGTAGGCAAAGCACTTTGTTTTCAAACGAATATTCAAAAAAACATACTTCCAAAGATACATAATAAAATCATATCATTTTATCAAAGATAAATAAAAATCCCACAAAATATCGTAGGTGGTTAACATGCTTTGACAGCTGCTGTATAACTTTTTTCAGGTACTGAATTCAGGCAAATGGTTGTCATTTTCAAAAGTACTCCATATTGTTGGGGGTAAAAAGATATGCAGGGTATTGATATGATTCATTATGCACAGCTTACAATATGAAAATCGTGGCCATTGAAAATATTACAACAATCCAGATGCTATTAATTAGTACTCCTAGTATCTGCCTCAACCACTCTGGCACAGACACACACACACAGTATCTGTCTCATACATCGAACCCTCTTGATACAGTATTATACCAGAATGCTATGATATCATGGGTCTTAAAGTTTGCAATTGGTAAATAATAAAAACACTGACCTTCAAGATATTAAGTCTATTTTTTTGTACTTTGCTGTATATTAAAATGCTTTTAATTCCCAGTTTAAATCAGTTGACTGCAGGAAAAAAAATCAATAAAAAGACACCATGTGGATTCCGGGTTAAGGAAGGGGAGTTACTCTGATATTGTAGTAATCCCAAAAAATATTTGTATCATGGCATATACTTGTCCCATCTTCACTAGCCAAGTTTAAAATAACCCTATCTACACCTAATCAGATAGAACAGATATATTGGTGCTTTGTCCCAGCAATATCTATTTGATTTTGAGTTGCCTCCCTTAGTATGTAATGCCAACTAACCAATAGCATGGTGCATTGTACATCTGTTGAAAATTGTAAGGGGTAATTGACCTGAAAAGGATACTTTGTAAGTTTAACATCGAATGTATGACTATGTACCAGAGGTAAGCCATTACAGGTGTATTTGAGTGAAAGGTATTTGTGCTAACATGGACCTGCAATGGAAAATTGCTTATTTATCAGTCCATTCAAGCTGTATGCTCCCCTTGGCTCAATCACATAGGAACAGTGTTCAAATTTGAACAACTTGATTTTGATTGAACGCGGTGGCTCACTGCCACATCAAATGCAATTCACAGACCGAAAACACAGAAATATCTGCTTGTTATGCCAAGGTGTAGATAGGGTTATCAAAACCTTGGCTAGAGAAGATGATACTTGTCCTAATGTTGGGAACTTTTGCATATGTTGCCCAAGGTGTAAATCAACTTAAAAAATGAATTCTACTTCCATGGCATTCATTCTGCCACCTGTGCTGTCCAACAGAAACTTACCACAGAAAATTAAAGAAATGCATCTGTAACCACCTGTGACAGAGAGTGGCGTTGGGATGGTCTCTGAGAATGGACCACCGACATAAGCATGAAAGTACATGTCAACTTCATACAGGTACTGTTGAAGCAACTCGTGTTGTTCCAATGAAAAATAATAAATCTTGTACAACAAAGTTTTAAAGTCAACACCTATCAACTGCAAAAGCCACCAGAGAAAACAAACATTCATCCTTCACATTTTGACCCTTATTAGCTATTCAATCTCTTGGTTCTTGACATATATGGTAATCATGTGATCTCACTCTTGTTTAACATCATTGACCATTATCAGACAACATTTGGTTAAACCAATTTGTTAGGGTGATAGCAATTTTAAGTAGATATAGATGTTATCAGTAACCTGGTTATCTCCCTCTCGTATTAGGTATTTACTACATCCGGTGAGTAATTAAGCCACTGGACAAGAATATAATTGCTATATTCATTAATGAATCTGTCTTTCCAAAGTTTTTTTTTAAATATAATTATGTTAAGTATGATGCAGTGCTGAGTGATTTCTAACACATCTCACAGTATAAAATTACTATGGGGGAAAGGACTGATCAAAGATCTATATATAAACAGCACAAAAAAAGTGTGTGTATGTGTGTGTGTGTGTGTGTGTGTATATATATATATATATATATATACACACACACACATATAAACACTAGTCTCATCACTTTTTAGAAAAGAATTACTAGACCAATACCAGAGAACCATCATAACACATAATTTATGCAACTATTATACCTTACACCATTTTTTCTTATCTGTACATAAATAAAAAAGTAAATAAATAAAAAAAATTAAAACAAATTAAAATATATGAAATAGCTAGTCCTAACACAAACGCAATATAGCATGATTAAAACAATACAGAATACACATATAACACACACAGGAAATTAGATTGATCATTGGCCAAGATCACTAAAATTCAGGGACCAATATATAGAAACCTGCAGCAAGAGCTATTGAGGAGGGAAGGATGTGTCATAAAAAATATACTGGGAGGCCAACAAGGGACCAGCTCCATGGACCTTGTGAGTATGACCCACCATAAAATAATAAAACAGCAAAGAGCAACCTTTGAACAAAAAAAATGCTATTTTCTTCCAAATTCTTTTTGATTTTTTACTGAAAAACAAACATCTAACATCTACACTATGGAGGAATACAGAAACACATAAAAGCCTTTAAAATTTTCAGATGGCTGTAGGGGGGACACTTCAGAGGCTGATGTTTTAATATAACTAAACGATGGAGACATTCACGCAAATAAAACAGTATACAGTTCACCCTCAAACATTGATAAACGGTTTAGATCAAGTGGAATGTGATCTTTAAATATCTGTATGAATAAAATATGCAATGACAACAAATATGGAAAGGAAAGGAAATAAAATACATAATGGAAAAATGAATTCCAATGAAAATAAGCAATGGAAATTATTTTTATTTGGTTTTAATTTTTTTCATTATAAAAATCAAAGAAGTTTTTAATCAGCAGATGTATACATATCAGTTTGTATTGTAAAATAGAAGATAAAATGAAGTTTCAAAACTGGCACCAATAACTGTATGAAATGTGTACATTTTAAAAACTACACAACCGCCATATGCAAATGGAAATGATCGCTCAAAGAACAATTTTTTTGAAAGTATACAGCTTTAGGGCAAAGGACACAAAGTATGCAATGGAAATTATTTATTTTATTTGTAAGTGATTTGTTTAATTAAGAAAGGTTAACAGAAGGATTTTATCACAAGATGTATATTCAAAGCATTATGCATAATATAGAACATAATCATGAAAGAAAGGTCATAATTGACTTGATTATACAAATTGCTACTTTCAACATTTGGGTTAATTTTAATTCATTTTTTTTCTTTTTATTTGTGTTGTTGTTGATTAGCCAAGGAATTGTGTTTCACTATTTATTATTTCCAAATTATCTTTTTCTACATTTTTTAAATTTCAGTTAGAAATATCTGCACAAGTTATACAAATAACCTTTGATATATGATTATATCCATTTGTTCTTAACAATTATCTGTTAATTACTATATTGCAAATTTATTTAGCGCATTTAATTTGAAAGTCTTCCATGGTGAGAAATATAATTTCATTCACTTCATTCTGTCTTGCAATCAGTCAATGTCAACCACCAGCAATAACTACCGGAAATGTTTCTGGCACAACCACTATCAGAGTTGGCAACTCTCCAGGCATGCAATTAGTGAAAAGTGGGATAAAAATTAGTGAATTTTGAACACAATTACTGAAAAATTATATCATGACAGTAACTCCATCCACTTTGATGGTCAGTAGTGCACTATATGAAAATCCAAAAATCAACCTATTAATTACACTGATTACATGTACTACTATATTTGCAGCCAAATTTACTGATTTAAACAAACTTCACGCTATTTGTCATGATATGATGTTGTGGCAGTCATGAATTTCCTCAATCAGGCCATGGTAAATTTGTTTTCAAAACAGTTCAGTCTTATTGCCTGCTGGTTAATCTTGGTGACTAAAATTGTTGCAAATTTTCAGCACCTAAGGAGTCACTAAATTTTGTCTTATTTTTCCTCACATTAGGAAATAATCTTTCACTGTCACTGTTGCTGATCTCCTACTAAGAAAAACAGGTTTTGTTCAACAAGAAAGCTCATAAACAATGCTTCAGCATTGATAGCATGCAGGACTCAAGTAGGTGGCTTAAAGTACACCAAAACTGAAATCTGCTGGGGGGTGCTATAGCAGTGTGCTGTTTCACATCGTTCTGCCACATGCCCACAGGGGCTCATATCGTTGCTTACAATTTATCTGTCATACATGTACTATATAATAATATTACTGCATTGCACATGTATGACAGGTAAATTGCAAGCAACAATACCAGACCTTGTGCACATTCCCAATTGTAAAATTTGTGGCACACTACTGTGCGAAAAGCATAATGTACATCGATGTCTGATGGCTGAATGCTAGGCCAAATTTTCGTGTACGCCATCTATGTTTCACTTTTTGCGGAATTCAAATCTTTTTCCTTGGAGGTGAAAACACTTTAACTGCAGTGTAGCTTAATTATGAAATGGTATTAATCCAGAAGATACAACGTCAAACAGTGAATGATTAGTGGTGTCACCGCATGAGCAGAAAACTGAACTCAAGCAAATTACAATATATGCTAATCTTTCAATGTAAAAATTCCAACACTCGTAAAAGCTGTCTTCATGTAGTTTCCCAACCTCTCTGTGCTTTTTGCTACCAGTGTGCTTCCTCACATCGTCTCTGCCACCATGCCCAATGCTAAAATTTGTGGCACAATGTGCAAAAAGCATGATTTATATCGGCATGTGATGGCTGAATGCTTAGCAAATGTTTGGTATATTCCAAACTAAACTTCACTTTTTGTGTAATACGTTTCTTTTTCCTTGGTGGTGAAGACGTTTTTAAGATGTGATTTGATGGCACATATGTGGAGAAAAATTCCGGTTTGGCCTCGGTTTCTTAAAAAATCATTTATAAAACTACTCTTATACATATAGATTAAAATATGCTAAAATGCTTGCTACCTGGTCAACTGTACCAATCAGCTATAGTTCTACTAATATCGCGATCAGCAGTACCGGACTGTTTCGGCAACGGCTGATATCACAACTAGCACTTAACAGGAAAATTTAAAATAATTGAGAATTGGGGAATTTGGCATGTGGCAAGAACCTGTGAATCATTGTAGAAAGTCATGAAATTCATGCCAAAATCATGAGGGGTGGCAGCTATGCTCCATACACTAAAGAGTTCTGAAAGAAAGGGCAGATAATGAGATTACCGAAAGGGGCTATAGATTCTAAGAACATGGGGTATGACCATTATGTGGAAACTGATATTTATGGGTGTATATTTAAAATACAGTACTTGTCAGCAATCTTGAGATTTTCCTGACATCAACTGGTGATGCAGATACAGTAATTTATGGTCATTCTGTGTATATAGGATAAGTACGCGATATGTGCCGCTATGCAGAAAATATGCCGAAATATCCAAATACCATGATAACATCACAGGAGTCTGACATTTTATCAATAAAGCATGGCGAAATTTCTGACAATTATAGTACTGATAAGGTGATTTCATGTTGTCAGAGATTTTGCCCTACTTTATTGATAAAACGTCAGACTCTTCGAATAAGATACCATACCACGCTCCTAATCCGACAATGTAAGACACAGCACATGTTGTTTTTGCTTTAGTGCTGTCTTACTACGCAAAGAACGACCTTGTATAGCATATTCCAATGTTGGTTGACACTGGAATGAGTAGTCAAAGTTTCAGGAACATCTCACACACTTGGCAGCCAATATCGACACTCTTTCACTAATTTATGTGTTATTAATATAGTTACTGTGCTGTCTTTATCCTGGTGGAATAAAAATATGACACTAGCAAATGAACACATTTTCATGTTCTGTTGACATACATTTGAATTTGTTGCAATGTGATGGTAGTCGAGTTATGAAGAAGTATGTTTAAAAGTAAGGTCATGTGGGGGATATGTTTCTTGAATGAAATGAAACGTTGCTTACAGTTCCAACAGGCATAACATATTTTTATTTGTTTTGATAAGGAATAATATTTTAATTTAACCCGATTTTGGCATTCCCAGCTATGCTTTCATTGCGTTCCAGCTAAGTGAAATGTAGGCCAACAAAACTTGAAAACAGGTCCATTTCTTTTGTGAGAATTTGAATTTATTAGAGAAAATACATCAGGGTAAGTAAAGTCTGACAAAAACATTATAACTTTACTGTTAAGTGTTGTTATTGTTTGCCAGTTGTGTTTGCCAATCCTGAAAATTTAACTTTCATTACAGTTTGTTGATATCAAAACACACCACACAGTTAGGTAGTAAGACCCACCCCCAGAACAAAAATATCGGGTGATGTGTCTTACGTTGTAGTTCTAACCATGCTCTATCAAATGGTATCGCACTCAGACTTAGTCCAACAATGTAAGATGTTCGTGTGCCATTTATGTTTTGGTGCTACAAAACATAAATAATGTGATATGTCGACATTGTAGGACCACAGTTCCTCGATACAAGCTAGATGTTGAGAAGAAAAAAAACAATAATCTGAAGTTGTACCTGTAATTAAAGAAGGAATGTATTGTAGAGTCGCAACCATAGTACATGTAGCTCTTTTTATGGGTTGTCACGCAAGCTCAGACTTGTCTCAGCAGTGGAAATTCACAAAAATCACACATTTCAAAGCCTGTAACTTCAGTTTGGTACAACACAGAAATGTAAATGATGGCTTGATGTATAGAAAAATATCTCAAGAGTAAAATAAGCCATAGGACATGGTTGTGTGCCTTTAAAGATGGAAACAGCAGATGGAAAATGAAAGTCATTGGTGGAACCAAGTATTTGGAAGTTACATACCTTCTCTCTTATATAGTATGACAGAGAGGTCCTAAATCAGAATGGGTCATGGTGGTAATCTAAGGTATTTTTGTCACTGTATGATTTTTTTCCTTCAGATTATTGTTTGTTTTGTTTTCTTCCCTCAACATCAAGCTCACATCGAGCACCTGTGTGTAGGACTATATATATCCCCATTTGTTTTTATCCCCATACCGATTTCAATAATGGAAACCTTTAATGTAATCAAAAGTGCAAGGAACTTAGTCAATTCATAAACTGATTTACAATTTCTAACATGACTGTGAGTAGAGTATCCCTAACACCATCATCTTCTGCGCGTTTCCCACTTAACGGAAGTTTTCAATATAATAGACAGACATGCTCGAGATCCATTTCCAGTACCTGGACAAGTTCATTTTCAGCAAAGGGGTGCACACACGATTACAGATGTACATACATTATGTCGTCTGCTTCCAACATTTACAATGTCGAGTCAAGCAAAGGAAAAGAATGACAACAACAAAGTTGCCTTTCACGTGGATTTAACAAGTGGTTTAATTTCATGTCTGCAAAGGGATATAACTCCAAACTCTCGACGTATTGGTAATTTACGGAATTATACGGCAGTTACCGAATAGGGTCAACTACGTTATTATGTTGTCTGATGGAAATAAACTAGCCTATAGTGTACGCAATATGGCGCCTTGTGAGTATGGAAAGTCAGTTAAGCATGAATGGTACAGGGGATGCCATTATTAGTGACATTTTGGTCAGTCAGGTTTGAAATTATAAACCGGTGATTCAATTGACTTAGTTCTTTGAACTTTTTATCACATTAAACGTTTTTGTTATTGAAATCGGTAGGGGATACAAGCAAACGGGCATTTATCCCAGACTGACAAACTGGCACTGCCAACGTGTCTCGATTTAATGAATACCTGTAATTAATTTATAACAGTTTTGTGTATGTATATACATGATCATAGCAAATATACGCTCTGTGTATATTCTAATTTAAATTATTACATATTACATTTAGAAAGGCGGAACATAATCACAGAGCAGAGAACAAACCTGTCAGAGGACGCCGCCATCTTAATAACTCTACAATTCAGTCATCCGATCGTAACGGAAATTAGGGCGGACTGCACATTTATATCCGTAAACTAGATAGATGCATTCAGTAGATTAATAAAAAAAAAAAAATTTAAACTTTAATGGATCTTAAGTTATCATAAGGTTGAAAGCGGCAAATAATGGATAAAAAATACACATTTAATTCGTAATATATGCACGTCAATGTTCTAATTCGATCCATAGAAAAACCGGAAAACGCCGGAAATCGCCAAAAAAATCATCAGATGCTCAGAAAATAATATTTTAAATTGACGTTACCCCAAGATGGCATGTTGATGAAAACTAACGATGATGATGCTAATACGTTTTAAGTTACAGACTATTACTTATAATAACTTCAAATATTTAGTTTTTTATTGCTAGCAGGTGACATGATCATGCTTGTACAGCTGGTGATGATGCGATTTATAAATTGCAAATTGTCGAAAACGTTCTCACTAGTATTTAATTTTATTTTACGTGATACAGATTATGTTCTTGTCGTTTTTTATAATTCAATTATGTTCATTTATAGATCTATGTTAATAATTTTTATGCATTGGTATTGCAAAAGCCGATAATTAATACTTATGTATCATTGAGGGTAATTTGAATAGACTGTTTTTACTATTAATATTCATTGCTGAATCAAACCTTTACTGGTTTTGTTATTGCCTTTTTTAATTATTTAATTAGAACTGGAATGTTTGCCAAATCAAATTTTGGTAAACTATTTTTTATATATAACTAAATTGTAATTATTATTAAAACTAGCTATAACAAAATCGCCCCCTTATTTGCGAAGAATCGCCTCACCTTAAGAATTATATAAGGTAATACACTGATACCAGCACTGTTATTCACAGGTTTGACTAAGGACATCGTATAGGTTAGGTGCAAAGGATATATAATATATACACCAGAGCCTGCCATTTAATCAACCATCAATTCATCTTCGTAGACACTTTTGTCTGTTCACTGTACTGGTCCTAATCACAATAACGAACTCGAAGTTAACTATACATACATCATATTTAAATATACACTTTTAACCGTATAATTACCATATTCGTTAATTGTATTTCTGAAAAGTCTATACTCTTTTCCATCCATTAACCTACTCGTAAGCTGTACTACACTATAATCTGTATGTGTGGCGATTATTCCAAATATGGCGCTTATATACCCGGTGCGTTATCGTAGTGGGGAAGCAGCAGAGAGGGTGAACAGACCACTTAAGGGAGTGGTCACCCTGTGTTTGACCAAAAAAAAATAGTGACCACTCATAGAGGTCAATACCACGTCTACGATTATTGTTTGTCCCAAACAGAATTGTAGACGCCCCTCTCTGCTGCTCCCCTTCTGCTGATATTAATTAAATTATTATGTTATAATAAAATGATACATCCAGAATCTCATACTGCAAGAACAGCACGAGAACGATTAGAAGCAATTAAAAAATTTCTTCCTGTCAGAGACTCATTCAGAAAAAATCTGCAAGCGCAGCAAGAAGCACAAGTTGAGTATGAAGAAGAAACTAAAAAACTATTTAAGCCCGTCACTGCAGCTACTGAGAAAGTTACGACAGTCATCAAAGAAGATCTTCTTCCGGTATCAAAACAAACTGCGGCGCAGGCTGAAAAAATAGCAAGAAGAACTAAACAGGCAAAGAAGATTTTACGAGATCTTCCACCTGGCATAGCCAGGGAAATAGCTGCGGCTCAGCCTCCACCTGTTGGTGAGGAAATACTTGAAGAAATTGGACAACTTCGTGCTGAGATAGGTGATATGAAAGATGATGAAGGAAGAACGATTATGCTGAGCAATAAATTTACCAAGGTGGGTATCAAATTCATAAAAGAAATTGAGGATATTGATACGTTATCAAAACTTGCAGTAGACAGTTTAAATAAAAAAGAAAAACTTTTAAGACCTGAATATAGTTCCACTCGTATTAGTGATCCTGAAATCTGGTATAAATGGATATATCGTATATATTACAATAAAGATAGAGTTTACTCCAGTGATGAGGTATATAATGATTATCGCAGAAAAATAGACATGTATCTTGCACAAAAAGAACCAAAAGTATCACAATCTCTCAGAACAATAAGTGAGGAAGAAGAAGAAGTATCACCCTCAAGACTATTTGAGAAAAGATCACCCTTAAGACTATTTAAGAAATCAGAAGAAGAAGGAGCAACGGGAAGTGGTCTGGGAAATAATTTTGTTTGTCCTGATAATATCATCAATGACGTGTCACGGTTAGAAGTTCTCATAGGAGGAAAACGTGCCGGAAATAATTCACCAGAAATAACCAATGAAGCAGCTGATATTTGTTGGCGACTATTTCAAGGTGGTATCATGGATATCGGCGTTTACCGAGAACTTATCGATGAACTTGTTGATGACTAGTTGTTAGATAAATGGTAAATAAAAATAAGATGATAATACATAATAATCATCGCAAACCTGTACAGGTCAGAGCGGTAAACTCACGATTACCAATCTATAGTGTTATTTACGGAGATGGACTTGGTGATGTTATTCAGGGATTATTTACAAGGATAGCTCCAAAAGTAGCACCTGTAGCAAAACAATTATCGATGAAGGCTATTGATATTGTTCGTGATAAAGCTCCTGGTGCAATTGTCAATGTTGCTGGTAAGGCGTTCTCGGCGATCAAAGAAAGACTAGCACGATTATTGCGACGAAAACAACAACCACCGGTGAAACTGGCAAGTAGTGAGGTGATGCCTGCAGATGTTAGTAAAATAATAAATCAAGCTGCAAATCAAAAACTAGCGGTGATATCTGAAGAAGCAGAAAAAAATTTAACAGCAAATTTAATAGCAGGAAGCGGTCTTCGTCGACGATGATCATCATTTGAAAAATGGTAACTATAATAAAAATGTTCGGGCGCGAATCAGACCCAGCATTTGATATGGAGGCACCTGTCCTTAAGTATGAATCAATGCGTGATTATCAATTTTATTCTTATGACGCAAGACTACCAAATCAGCGGGGGAGAATCGAATTACAGGTTCATGATACAAGTAGATATTTCTTGCCCGCTGAAGCGTTTATTGAAGTAGAAGGTAGACTTGTAAAGGGGGATGATACGGCATATGGTGCCAATTTGCGTGTTGGTTTTGTCAACAACGGAATTATGGCACTGTTTGATAGCGCCACATACATGATTGATGGAAAAAATATTGAATCAATTCAGAAGGATGTTGATGTTGCTACAACAATAATTGGTCTGGCGAGATATTCTGACGACTTTACAAGATCAGCTGGTCCAACAATGATGTTCGCTAAAGATATCACCGACAACGCTAACCATAATCAGTATATCAAGTTACTTTCACCACAAAATATTTCTGTTGCTAATCAGGCAGAAGCTGCCAACCCCGATCGTGAAACTAGACCAGCAGGTGATTTTGAAATCATAAAAGATATTGCCCCGACTTACAACCTGGGATTTGCAACACGCCGAGCAACGCTGTCGGGAGATAATAGAAATTTTTCGTGTGCAATTCCATTATCTCACATCTTTGGATTTTGCAGAAATGTTAGAAAGGTAATCTTTGGAGCTAAACACACAATTGTGCTCGTAAGAAAAGGTGATGATAATGATGCAATGTGGCGAGGTGCTGGTGTTGCTGATGCTGGTAAAGTAGATATAACAAAACTTTCATTGTGGATGCCAGTAATGACACCATCTATTACTGAAGAACAAAAATTACTATCTTTTATGGATCAAGGCGGTAAATCATTGCTATCATGGTTAACAGTAACCACAGATGCTGCTCAAAGCAATATTAATGGTTTATTTACATGGCATATAGCATCACAACAGGGTGTTTCTGCACCACGACGTATTTTTATTGCACTGCAAAATATTGACCGGATAAATGATCAACAACTTTCACATATGATATTTGATAACCTTGGAGTTAATGAAGTTTTCTTACGGATAAATGGACATCAAGAACCAACAGAAAATATACATCTAAATTATGCACAAAATCATGTAGCGCGCGCATATCATCGTTTAATGTCATTCATGGGACGTGATCAAAATGTGGATACCGGTTTGCAATTATCACAACTAGATTTTTAAGGTCTATATTCGATTTATTATTTTTCACTAGAACATCTTGATTTATCCAAACAATCTGTCGTTGATATACACTTTCGAGCTCATGTTACTAACCCGCCAGGTGGTGGCGCTTTCTACAGAGCGATCGCGGTCATACTTAGCGATAAAGCCATGTTACTTGAAGGTGGTAGTGGTCGAATGAGAGTTGTTGATGCACCAGTGGAAAATCTTTAATTATTCAGAAAAAAATATTATTTATATAAAAATGTCGTACAGTCATGTTAATGTTACTCTGACTCCCGGTCAGGTAAAAAAGCTTCAATCAAAAACCGCCAACAAATGCGGAACTAAAATATCACTAAAACGAGATCAGATTAGTGGTGGTCCAAACAAATTATCGTTGACAAATAATCAGATTAAACATTTCAATAAAGCTCTGGAATCAAAAACTGGAGTTCAATTCCATCTCTCCCCGAGCGCCATCAAAGACATGTTTAAAACCGGTGGTATATTTCCACTTCTTGCGGCCATTCCGGCATTAATAGCTGCAGCTGCTCCAGCCGTAGCAAAAGCAGCCGCGTTAGGTGTTGTTGGAACAGCTGCTGGAATGGCACTAAAGAAAGCAACAGGGCAAGGATACAAAAAAAAGGGACGCGGCTTAAGATTGCCAGGATCTCGTTGGGGGAGAGGCCTAAGGCTTCCAGGGTCACTTCGTTAGACGTTCCAGCATCAAATTTTGATTTACTTAATGCTGCTAAAAAATTAAAAATAAAAGCCTTTAGAGGTGTTTTTATGCGAGATCAATTACCGAAACAACCAAACAAACTAGAAACAGGTATTATTAATCTTGACGAACGTTCCGGACCCGGTACTCATTGGGTATCATACGCGGTTGATCCACGTGGAATCATTTATTTTGATTCGTACGGGTTAGCTCCACCTGTTGAATTTATCAAGTATGTCGCACCACTTCACGCAACAACCAGAGGTTCCAAAGCTTGGTATTCAACGCTACCCACACAAACAATGACAGATCCGCCAATATGCGGCCGTGAAGTAATTAATGTACTCGACGCTATATCAAAATCATCCAGGCCGCCACATAAAGTCGTGCACGATTATACACGCAACCGATTTGTTGCGCGTAAGGCGTTTTAAACAAATCTTAGATTTTTATATAATGGTTGATATTTACGGAAGATCTTCTTCACGCGTTAAGAAAAAGCCCGGCGACGTTGATCTGTCGAAGTATGTGACTAAGGATGACCTCGCTGATATCATGAACCTGGCTGGAGTTGACCCAGATGAAGTTGTTATTTTTCAGGATCGATATGGTAAACTAAAAACCAGCAATATCAAATGGAATGATATAGTCCGGCGAGTACTCGGTGCAGTTACGGATAATATTCCCGTGTTTACTGACGGTGGTAGAATCAGAGATTCAAGTATGTCACTTAAAACCATCAGAGATGAAATTGCAAAAAGTGTTGCTAATCGCGTGAGAAACACCGGTGACACAATGATGGGTGAACTCAGCATGAACGGAAATAAAATAGTAGTTTTAAGAGATCCAACATCTGACGAAGACGCAGCAACAAAAAAATACGTCGACGTCAACTATGGCACCGTAGACGGTAAATTATCCACGTTACGGGCCGAATATGATGTTCACGTAACCGGTTTTTTAAGGCTTCGAAGAAATTTTCAAAAAACCGATGATTCCATTGATAAGTTCTTTGGCACTCCTCCAGTCATTGACATGAAACTCGTTGATATCAAAACTAACCTAGACACGATCAAACAAACACAGCAAGACATCGTAGCGGGAATTCCTGAGATTGTCAACAAAACAAATTTGATTAAAATTCCAGCTGGAATAACTCCCGGGCATATCACAAACATCGTATGCACGGTATCATCGGGATTTGCAACATGGTCGCAGCAAAATAATACTATCAAATATACCGCAACAGTCACTGGCGTGTACAGGCTGTCTGTGTTTAGTGCTGCAAAATTTGAAATATTTACAACGTTTCCATGGCGTCATTCCACCGACAGGTTTTCCGGGGTTGTATCTGTTATATTAAATAGCGGAACCGAAGAAATATTTATTCTGGAAGCAGCTGATAAGAAATTAACCGCAACATCCTTCTGGTGGTGTTTGGAATTTGTAGCTGAAACACCTCAATTGGTTACTGCATAAAAATATATATGGACGGTGCACAATACAGGTACAATCAAGCACGTGAATGGCAGGCGGCGCTAAAAGATCAAGTCGATCAATATACAGTAAAAGTAAAAAAATATCGACGACGATTGGTTATCGTTGATGTGATTGTTTATTCAGTATCCGCTGTTGTTGCTGGAACCGGTGTCATATTATCAGCGTTGACAACGATGGCACCAGTAGCTGTAACTATTTGTATTTCAGCAGCAACAACTATTGCAGGTGTGTTTAATATCATCACAAAAAAAATATGTACTTGCATGAACGAAAAATTATCCGATTACAAAATAAAATTACATACAGCGACGGTAGCATACTCGAAATTATCCTCGTTGTTATCAGCAAGTCTCAGTGATGGAATTATATCTGATTTCGAATTTTCAATGATAACCAAAATATACGACGAAGGTATCGGTATTAAAGATACAAGTATCAATAATGACAGAATTACTCCAGCAGATCGTGACCAACACAACTCCGCCAAAGATAACGATGATCTCGGTAAGTTCAATTAATCCTGAATTTAGTGTTAATTTTCCTACTGCAATTCCAGTAAAAGAAATAGCACTAGCACAATTACGAGTATATTACAGCTGGCCAAATATCAGATCAAAATCATTTAACGGTACACCAGCAAATAATTCGCTTATATTTGCTAACAACAACAAACCCGATGGAACACCTGACTGGGTTGTTGTTGGAATACCAACTGGCAGTTATGAGATTGAAGAGATCAGTGAGGAATTTGCGCGTAGAATAAAATCAATAACGGGAAAAGAATCAAAAATATCAATTAATGTTCATGAACCCACCCTGTCCTCGACGATTGAAATAAACTCGCCTGATTATGCCGTTGATATTTATCAATCCACGATAATATCCGTACTAGGTTGGCCTGAAATATCACCACCGATAACACCGATACCACCAGAACCGAAAAAGTCTGATTATGTCACGGATAGGCAATCATATCATGAAATTAATCCATCATACGGGGAAAACCTACGTATTTTTAAAAATAAATCAATGCTCAGCAAGTTTTTAATTCACAGTTTGATTCGTACGGGTTAGCTCCACCTGTTGAATTTATCAAGTATATCGCACCACTTCACTCAACAACCAGAGGTTCCAAAGTTTGGTATTCAACGCTACCCACACAAACAATGACAGATCCGCCAATATGCGGCCGTGAAGTAATTAATGTACTCGACGCTATATCAAAATCATCCAGGCCGCCACATAAAGTCGTGCACGATTATACACGCAACCGATTTGTTGCGCGTAAGGCGTTTTAAACAGATCTTAGATTTTTATATAATGGTTGATATTTACGGAAGATCTTCTTCACGCGTTAAGAAAAAGCCCGGCGACGTTGATCTGTCGAAGTATGTGACTAAGGATGACCTCGCTGATATCATGAACCTGGCTGGAGTTGACCCAGATGAAGTTGTTATTTTTCAGGATCGATATGGTAAACTAAAAACCAGCAATATCAAATGGAATGATATAGTCCGGCGAGTACTCGGTGCAGTTACGGATAATATTCCCGTGTTTACTGACGGTGGTAGAATCAGAGATTCAAGCATGTCACTTAAAACCATCAGAGATGAAATTGCAAAAAGTGTTGCTAATCGCGTGAGAAACACCGGTGACACAATGATGGGTGAACTCAGCATGAACGGAAATAAAATAGTAGTTTTAAGAGATCCAACATCTGACGAAGACGCAGCAACAAAAAAATACGTCGACGTCAACTATGGCACCGTAGACGGTAAATTATCCACGTTACGGGCCGAATATGATGTTCACGTAACCGGTTTTTTAAGGCTTCGAAGAAATTTTCAAAAAACCGATGATTCCATTGATAAGTTCTTTGGCACTCCTCCAGTCATTGACATGAAACTCGTTGATATCAAAACTAACCTAGACACGATCAAACAAACACAGCAAGACATCGTAGCGGGAATTCCTGAGATTGTCAACAAAACAAATTTGATTAAAATTCCAGCTGGAATAACTCCCGGGCATATCACAAACATCGTATGCACGGTATCATCGGGATTTGCAACATGGTCGCAGCAAAATAATACTATCAAATATACCGCAACAGTCACTGGCGTGTACAGGCTGTCTGTGTTTAGTGCTGCAAAATTTGAAATATTTACAACGTTTCCATGGCGTCATTCCACCGACAGGTTTTCCGGGGTTGTATCTGTTATATTAAATAGCGGAACCGAAGAAATATTTATTCTGGAAGCAGCTGATAAGAAATTAACCGCAACATCCTTCTGGTGGTGTTTGGAATTTGTAGCTGAAACACCTCAATTGGTTACTGCATAAAAATATATATGGACGGTGCACAATACAGGTACAATCAAGCACGTGAATGGCAGGCGGCGCTAAAAGATCAAGTCGATCAATATACAGTAAAAGTAAAAAAATATCGACGACGATTGGTTATCGTTGATGTGATTGTTTATTCAGTATCCACTGTTGTTGCTGGAACCGGTGTCATATTATCAGCGTTGACAACGATGGCACCAGTAGCTGTAACTATTTGTATTTCAGCAGCAACAACTATTGCAGGTGTGTTTAATATCATCACAAAAAAAATATGTACTTGCATGAACGAAAAATTATCCGATTACAAAATAAAATTACATACAGCGACGGTAGCATACTCGAAATTATCCTCGTTGTTATCAGCAAGTCTCAGTGATGGAATTATATCTGATTTCGAATTTTCAATGATAACCAAAATATACGACGAAGGTATCGGTATTAAAGATACAAGTATCAATAATGACAGAATTACTCCAGCAGATCGTGACCAACACAACTCCGCCAAAGATAACGATGATCTCGGTAAGTTCAATTAATCCTGAATTTAGTGTTAATTTTCCTACTGCAATTCCAGTAAAAGAAATAGCACTAGCACAATTACGAGTATATTACAGCTGGCCAAATATCAGATCAAAATCATTTAACGGTACACCAGCAAATAATTCGCTTATATTTGCTAACAACAACAAACCCGATGGAACACCTGACTGGGTTGTTGTTGGAATACCAACTGGCAGTTATGAGATTGAAGAGATCAGTGAGGAATTTGCGCGTAGAATAAAATCAATAACGGGAAAAGAATCAAAAATATCAATTAATGTTCATGAACCCACCCTGTCCTCGACGATTGAAATAAACTCGCCTGATTATGCCGTTGATATTTATCAATCCACGATAATATCCGTACTAGGTTGGCCTGAAATATCACCACCGATAACACCGATACCACCAGAACCGAAAAAGTCTGATTATGTCACGGATAGGCAATCATATCATGAAATTAATCCATCATACGGGGAAAACCTACGTATTTTTAAAAATAAATCAATGCTCAGCAAGTTTTTAATTCACAGTTTGATTCGTACGGGTTAGCTCCACCTGTTGAATTTATCAAGTATATCGCACCACTTCACTCAACAACCAGAGGTTCCAAAGTTTGGTATTCAACGCTACCCACACAAACAATGACAGATCCGCCAATATGCGGCCGTGAAGTAATTAATGTACTCGACGCTATATCAAAATCATCCAGGCCGCCACATAAAGTCGTGCACGATTATACACGCAACCGATTTGTTGCGCGTAAGGCGTTTTAAACAGATCTTAGATTTTTATATAATGGTTGATATTTACGGAAGATCTTCTTCACGCGTTAAGAAAAAGCCCGGCGACGTTGATCTGTCGAAGTATGTGACTAAGGATGACCTCGCTGATATCATGAACCTGGCTGGAGTTGACCCAGATGAAGTTGTTATTTTTCAGGATCGATATGGTAAACTAAAAACCAGCAATATCAAATGGAATGATATAGTCCGGCGAGTACTCGGTGCAGTTACGGATAATATTCCCGTGTTTACTGACGGTGGTAGAATCAGAGATTCAAGCATGTCACTTAAAACCATCAGAGATGAAATTGCAAAAAGTGTTGCTAATCGCGTGAGAAACACCGGTGACACAATGATGGGTGAACTCAGCATGAACGGAAATAAAATAGTAGTTTTAAGAGATCCAACATCTGACGAAGACGCAGCAACAAAAAAATACGTCGACGTCAACTATGGCACCGTAGACGGTAAATTATCCACGTTACGGGCCGAATATGATGTTCACGTAACCGGTTTTTTAAGGCTTCGAAGAAATTTTCAAAAAACCGATGATTCCATTGATAAGTTCTTTGGCACTCCTCCAGTCATTGACATGAAACTCGTTGATATCAAAACTAACCTAGACACGATCAAACAAACACAGCAAGACATCGTAGCGGGAATTCCTGAGATTGTCAACAAAACAAATTTGATTAAAATTCCAGCTGGAATAACTCCCGGGCATATCACAAACATCGTATGCACGGTATCATCGGGATTTGCAACATGGTCGCAGCAAAATAATACTATCAAATATACCGCAACAGTCACTGGCGTGTACAGGCTGTCTGTGTTTAGTGCTGCAAAATTTGAAATATTTACAACGTTTCCATGGCGTCATTCCACCGACAGGTTTTCCGGGGTTGTATCTGTTATATTAAATAGCGGAACCGAAGAAATATTTATTCTGGAAGCAGCTGATAAGAAATTAACCGCAACATCCTTCTGGTGGTGTTTGGAATTTGTAGCTGAAACACCTCAATTGGTTACTGCATAAAAATATATATGGACGGTGCACAATACAGGTACAATCAAGCACGTGAATGGCAGGCGGCGCTAAAAGATCAAGTCGATCAATATACAGTAAAAGTAAAAAAATATCGACGACGATTGGTTATCGTTGATGTGATTGTTTATTCAGTATCCACTGTTGTTGCTGGAACCGGTGTCATATTATCAGCGTTGACAACGATGGCACCAGTAGCTGTAACTATTTGTATTTCAGCAGCAACAACTATTGCAGGTGTGTTTAATATCATCACAAAAAAAATATGTACTTGCATGAACGAAAAATTATCCGATTACAAAATAAAATTACATACAGCGACGGTAGCATACTCGAAATTATCCTCGTTGTTATCAGCAAGTCTCAGTGATGGAATTATATCTGATTTCGAATTTTCAATGATAACCAAAATATACGACGAAGGTATCGGTATTAAAGATACAAGTATCAATAATGACAGAATTACTCCAGCAGATCGTGACCAACACAACTCCGCCAAAGATAACGATGATCTCGGTAAGTTCAATTAA
Organism: Sinohyriopsis cumingii; assembly: GCA_028554795.2. Lineage (NCBI taxonomy): Eukaryota > Metazoa > Mollusca > Bivalvia > Unionida > Unionidae > Sinohyriopsis > Sinohyriopsis cumingii. The sequence continues at coordinate 431,292 of JAPYKE020000175.1, forward strand.
TCCTGAATTTAGTGTTAATTTTCCTACTGCAATTCCAGTAAAAGAAATAGCACTAGCACAATTACGAGTATATTACAGCTGGCCAAATATCAGATCAAAATCATTTAACGGTACACCAGCAAATAATTCGCTTATATTTGCTAACAACAACAAACCCGATGGAACACCTGACTGGGTTGTTGTTGGAATACCAACTGGCAGTTATGAGATTGAAGAGATCAGTGAGGAATTTGCGCGTAGAATAAAATCAATAACGGGAAAAGAATCAAAAATATCAATTAATGTTCATGAACCCACCCTGTCCTCGACGATTGAAATAAACTCGCCTGATTATGCCGTTGATATTTATCAATCCACGATAATATCCGTACTAGGTTGGCCTGAAATATCACCACCGATAACACCGATACCACCAGAACCGAAAAAGTCTGATTATGTCACGGATAGGCAATCATATCATGAAATTAATCCATCATACGGGGAAAACCTACGTATTTTTAAAAATAAATCAATGCTCAGCAAGTTTTTAATTCACAGTTTGATTCGTACGGGTTAGCTCCACCTGTTGAATTTATCAAGTATATCGCACCACTTCACTCAACAACCAGAGGTTCCAAAGTTTGGTATTCAACGCTACCCACACAAACAATGACAGATCCGCCAATATGCGGCCGTGAAGTAATTAATGTACTCGACGCTATATCAAAATCATCCAGGCCGCCACATAAAGTCGTGCACGATTATACACGCAACCGATTTGTTGCGCGTAAGGCGTTTTAAACAGATCTTAGATTTTTATATAATGGTTGATATTTACGGAAGATCTTCTTCACGCGTTAAGAAAAAGCCCGGCGACGTTGATCTGTCGAAGTATGTGACTAAGGATGACCTCGCTGATATCATGAACCTGGCTGGAGTTGACCCAGATGAAGTTGTTATTTTTCAGGATCGATATGGTAAACTAAAAACCAGCAATATCAAATGGAATGATATAGTCCGGCGAGTACTCGGTGCAGTTACGGATAATATTCCCGTGTTTACTGACGGTGGTAGAATCAGAGATTCAAGCATGTCACTTAAAACCATCAGAGATGAAATTGCAAAAAGTGTTGCTAATCGCGTGAGAAACACCGGTGACACAATGATGGGTGAACTCAGCATGAACGGAAATAAAATAGTAGTTTTAAGAGATCCAACATCTGACGAAGACGCAGCAACAAAAAAATACGTCGACGTCAACTATGGCACCGTAGACGGTAAATTATCCACGTTACGGGCCGAATATGATGTTCACGTAACCGGTTTTTTAAGGCTTCGAAGAAATTTTCAAAAAACCGATGATTCCATTGATAAGTTCTTTGGCACTCCTCCAGTCATTGACATGAAACTCGTTGATATCAAAACTAACCTAGACACGATCAAACAAACACAGCAAGACATCGTAGCGGGAATTCCTGAGATTGTCAACAAAACAAATTTGATTAAAATTCCAGCTGGAATAACTCCCGGGCATATCACAAACATCGTATGCACGGTATCATCGGGATTTGCAACATGGTCGCAGCAAAATAATACTATCAAATATACCGCAACAGTCACTGGCGTGTACAGGCTGTCTGTGTTTAGTGCTGCAAAATTTGAAATATTTACAACGTTTCCATGGCGTCATTCCACCGACAGGTTTTCCGGGGTTGTATCTGTTATATTAAATAGCGGAACCGAAGAAATATTTATTCTGGAAGCAGCTGATAAGAAATTAACCGCAACATCCTTCTGGTGGTGTTTGGAATTTGTAGCTGAAATACCTCAATTGGTTACTGCATAAAAATATATATGGACGGTGCACAATACAGGTACAATCAAGCACGTGAATGGCAGGCGGCGCTAAAAGATCAAGTCGATCAATATACAGTAAAAGTAAAAAAATATCGACGACGATTGGTTATCGTTGATGTGATTGTTTATTCAGTATCCGCTGTTGTTGCTGGAACCGGTGTCATATTATCAGCGTTGACAACGATGGCACCAGTAGCTGTAACTATTTGTATTTCAGCAGCAACAACTATTGCAGGTGTGTTTAATATCATCACAAAAAAAATATGTACTTGCATGAACGAAAAATTATCCGATTACAAAATAAAATTACATACAGCGACGGTAGCATACTCGAAATTATCCTCGTTGTTATCAGCAAGTCTCAGTGATGGAATTATATCTGATTTCGAATTTTCAATGATAACCAAAATATACGACGAAGGTATCGGTATTAAAGATACAAGTATCAATAATGACAGAATTACTCCAGCAGATCGTGACCAACACAACTCCGCCAAAGATAACGATGATCTCGGTAAGTTCAATTAATCCTGAATTTAGTGTTAATTTTCCTACTGCAATTCCAGTAAAAGAAATAGCACTAGCACAATTACGAGTATATTACAGCTGGCCAAATATCAGATCAAAATCATTTAACGGTACACCAGCAAATAATTCGCTTATATTTGCTAACAACAACAAGCCCGATGGAACACCTGACTGGGTTGTTGTTGGAATACCAACTGGCAGTTATGAGATTGAAGAGATCAGTGAGGAATTTGCGCGTAGAATAAAATCAATAACGGGAAAAGAATCAAAAATATCAATTAATGTTCATGAACCCACCCTGTCCTCGACGATTGAAATAAACTCGCCTGATTATGCCGTTGATATTTATCAATCCACGATAAGATCTGTACTAGGATGGCCTGAAATATCACCACCGATAACACCGATACCACCAGAACCGAAAAAGTCTGATTATGTCACGGATAGGCAATCATATCATGAAATTAATCCATCATACGGGGAAAACCTACGTATTTTTAAAAATAAATCAATGCTCAGCAAGGTTTTAATTCACAGTTTTGATGAGTTATGGGCTTTAAAAAATTCCGGGGAAAGAGCAAATAGTTTTGTTATTTATCGGAGTGATATTATTGAATATTTTCAGGAAATCAATCAAGAATGTAAAAAACAACTAGATCAACTGAATCAATATTTTAACGAACATATTTTTGACATATCAGCGTCATCGCGTGAAAAAATCATCACGCGTGTGGAAATATTAAATCAGCTTATATCAGATATGGAATAATTTAATAACCGAATAGTTCAAGCGATGGTTAGTTTAGAATCATTTGAAGAATATAATGCAAAAAGATGGTTAGATGAATATAAATTAACAGAAGCCGATATACCAAATTTTAAATTTCCCGGGTATAGTGTAACCGAGTTAAGAAAATCTGTCAATGATGTCATTGATGAGTTTTTTCCTAAAATACTCGATGCATGGAGAAAATTAATTCCACCAGCAGTTGTTCTTAGATATGATAATGATCCACATGGCGGCGGAAGACACATATCTCCGGGAATCGTTAATATAACACCGACGGTCGCGGTCAATCTGGTTTGTGACGTAATCGATGGCAGCTATCAAATAGATCTCGGAAGATCAAATCAGGCTCAACAAGGATACATCCTGTACACGTTCACACCACAAGTTCCCCCTGGAAGTTTAATCGTGCAAGAACCAACTAATCCTGTGTATCTGCGGTGTCACAATAATATGTTAACACGAATCAATTTTAAACTCACAGACCACCTTAATCGCTTAATTGACATACGTGGAGAAGAACTTGTGATAAATCTGTATGTAAAGTCGTAAGACTTTTATCGTAGATCTTTGATTTTAAAGATCCAGTAATGTACCAGCACGTGAGGGTTTTATACACTTGAAAACGCGCGTTTTCACAAAACAGAACAATTTAGTCATTGATGAACACGGAAACGAGGATTTCTTATTAACACAAGAACAGTTAGATGAACTCCGGCACACTCCTGCATCAAAGTCGAATAAATATATCTGATGAGGTAATTCATCTTTTTTAAAATGTTTTATTTTTTTTCTGAAAATTTGATTATTTCACATAAATAAGAATCTTCGATTCTAAGTACCAACTCACCCATCAAAATTGCAAATTGCATAAATAAGAATCTTCGATTCTAAGTACCAACTCACCCATCAGAGTTATAAATAAATAATAATTCAGAAATAAAATAATATTTCAGAAATAAATAATTTGTAAAATTAAGAAATTTGTACAATTTTATGTTTTTGATGGGGTAAATGGTACTCAAATTAAGAAATTTGTACAATTTTGTAAATTTGATGGGTAAATGGTAGTCAAAATTAAGAAATTTGTACAATTTTATGTTTTTGATGGGGTAAATGGTAGTCAAAATTAAGAAATTTGTACAATTTTATTAAATTTCAGTAAAAAAAAAACAAATTAATTCAGTAAATAAATAAATTAATTCAGTAAATAAATAAGTTAATTCAGAAATAAATAATTTGTAAAATTAAGAAATTTGTACAATTTTATGTTTTTGATGGGGTAAATGGTAGTCAAAATTAAGAAATTTGTACAATTTTATGTTTTTGATGGGGTAAATGGTAGTCAAAATTAAGAAATTTGTACAATTTTGTTAAATTTCAGTAAAAAAAACAAATTAATTCAGTAAATAAATAAATTAATTCAGTAAATAAATAATAAATAAGAATCTTCGATTCTAAGTACCAACTCACCCATCAAAATTGCAAATTGCATAAATAAGAATCTTCGATTCTAAGTACCAACTAACCCATCAAATTCAGAATAATATTTCTGATCAAAGATCTCAGTCATCTTCAAAATTACTACTTTGGACGGGGTTACTTTCTGACATAATTTTTCTTAATTGTCTTATGCGAGTACTAATCGTTTTCTTTGCCTCATACTCGTGGGATAATAACGATTTAATTCTTTCTACGGCGGCAGAGAGAGGAACGAACTCCTTCACATGATCATCTTCTACGGTAGCTAGCGACTGAAACATTGCCGCCTGAATCCGTTTCATGAGCCTGTATTCAGATGATAGTGTGTGTGTCCCCTGGGTTTTACGTTCTTGTAAAATCTCAAAGTCAGAAACAATTTTTTCAGGATTAAGTTCATCAGATATATTAATTCCATCTTTTTTCAATTTTTTAATAGCAACAATTACATCATTGATATTTTCATGGTTCATTATATAATATATAAATCTTTAAAATAAAAAAAAAATATCCCTAGAACCCCTATCGAGTGTTTAGCGAGTTCGTCGGGATGTTTCAAGGACAGCACAACCAAGAACTCGTAGCTTGCCACCGCAATCTACCAAGTTCATTAGGTAAATATTCCCTCTACGAGAGCCCCTAACCCGCCAAACAACGGTCTAGAAGGCCCAAGAGGGAGGACGGCACAATCCTCATTAAACTCGTAGCTTGCCACCGCAATCTACCAAGTTTAGAGGATATACACATAACATATAACTAACTAAGGACAGCACAATCCTCATTAAACTCGTAGCTTGCCACCGCAATCTACCAAGTTTAGAGGATATACACATAACATATAACTAACTAAGGACGGCACAATCCTCATTAAACTTGTAGCTTGCCACCGCAATCTACCAAGTTTCGAGGATATACACATAACATATAACTAACTAAGGACAGCACAATCCTCATTAAACTCGTAGCTTGCCACCGCAATCTACCAAGTTTAGAGGATATACACATAACATATATACAATGAAATGGTTATATACAATGAATGAAGAGCCCCTATCGAGTGTATTAGCGAGCTCAGATTATGAATGAAGAGCCCCTATCGAGTGTATTAGCGAACTCAGATTATCCATGGACGGCACAAACATATAACTTAACTAAGGACAGTACAAACATATACGCTCAGCAAAATCCCACCCACAATAATTAATCCAGTGGGTGATACGAAAATATGTATCAACCACAAGTCAATATTGTGGTTGAATTTTGCTGAGCGGGGGGTTTTGCGGTTCCCCCATTATTATAAAAATCGCAATTATGCGCACACCACCGACATATTGTCAGCCATGGGGGTTCGATCCTGGACCGCGAGCGTCACAGTCCAATACCATACTGATTGAGCTATCAAACCTTGTTACGAACATATATTTCGGAAGTTAATATATAGTTAAGCTATATAGCTAAGGAACCAATATTTACACTAAAACAGCGGTTTCTGAATAATAACAGTTTCTGTATTTAACAACAGTTTCTGAATAATAACAGTTTCTGAATAATAACAGTTTCTGAATATAAAACAGCGTTTTCCCTAAGCAGACTGCGAATCAATAATAACAGTGGCATGAACACACCTGCAGATCGATTACCATGACAACGGTTTCTGTTCTGTACCTACACAGCTTCCTTGCGGATCAATAACATTATCATGATTTCTCGTAATGTTGTATGATGGGAAATATTTAAAAAACATAAATAATACTTCTACGAGTAATTAATTACGATGTAATTAGTTAAACTGACTAATTACGATCATAAAAAATCAAAAATCTACGAAGAAAACTATATATTACAAAGTAATCTCCCTTTTATATAATCAAAAATTCAGTAGTGTATGGAGGACATACTGTGACATAAATTAAAAAAATTAATTCAATGTGGTGATGATAATTATTGATACTGAAAGGTAATTTTCTGTTTATATTTTTTCGAGAAAGCGGTTTTATATATATTTTCTGCCACTCTTTGTACTGATTGTGGGTGAATATCAAAATATTTCGCAGCAGAAGATATTGAACGAAATATAACTTTTTCGCCAGTTTCTATGTTTGTGGAAATTACCGCCCTCTTTCCGATTGTCTTACATCTTCCTGTATTACCACATGCAGAGTTCACGCTTCGAGTGACAACACGAAGGTTGTGTAGGGAGTTATTTTGAGTATCCCCGTCAATATGATCAATAACAAGACCGTCATTGATCATCCCATTATGACATTCATACGTAAATCTATGACATAGATAATGTTTTCTCTCCCCAGCAGTAAACCTTAGATAACCATGATTATTAATACAACCAACTTGTCTCTTCAACTTGCAGTGTCTGATGATACCATTAATATTTGATTCATAGTTTGTTATGACAGGATGTGGGACAAATTTATTTTGCTCCATTATAATAATATTATTCGTTTAAATCATTGTTTGTCTGAAATCTTGATATATAATCCTCCACGGATTTTATAGCGTTTTCACCGCTATTATTTTTTTTGTCATAATATCTTTTAAGTTCTCTGAACCGTTTTACGCCGCACTTTCCACATAATTCTGTTTTTCCTCGCACTCCAATACCACACCGCAGACATGGTATTGGTCCTAGACTTCCTCGTCGTATGTTTTGTAAGTGCATCCAACAAAATTCCTTTCTGCAGGATTTGTTGCATCGATTTACTGAGCCGATCATCAACCATCTGCATTGAGACATTGTATATATATATATATATATATAATTTTCTTTATTTAAATATTTGTTTTAATTATATGAACGAGTTTGAGAGATTATCACAAACTAGGCCTGTTAAATATAAATTCAACCTTGACAGATTATCTTCTGACTTGCCAGTGCGAGATTTGGTTGATCCGAAAAATAAAAGTTTGATCTCGAAAATTCACGACGCCAAGAAAGAATTTTACACGGATGGTGCATCTCATACGTGGTCAACGTTCAAGATCATACGCCTTGACGGAGTCAAGAAAGCTGACAAAGTCAGTGTCGACAAAGTCACGGACGCCACAATGAACGACAAGCGAGCGGCAACTATCATTAACTACATCGCTGAATACGAGGGCAATCAAAAATCAAAAATATTTCTTCAGAGTAAAATTTATTGTATTAACAGAAACAGGTAGTTGGATTATCCGTGACAAATATGATCCTGTCCTTGGCAATAATAAAACTGTCATATTAAGTAAAAATTCCAGACCGGGTCTACTGACGGGTATTGACAAACCGTATTATGAGCGAGCATATCCTGTAACAGCGGTTATTTATGGAATCTATGAGATAAATAAAAAACCCAACGTTGATAAACTAGCGCCGATGAAATTTTCAAGGTTAAATTGTGTAGCCGAACGAGTAATAGAACACTTTACAAACGCGATGCGTGGAAATGGATTAACTGATTTAAGGCGTGAAAAAATAAACTCGTGGGCTGATTCAGTTAAGGATACCGGTGCTACAATAAAAGATGTTGCTGAGTTAGGAAAAATATTAAAATTTCCAATAACCGTAGCGACAATAACGGGAGAAATTCTATACCAATCTAAATATAAATCGAAAGGAGCTCCAATAAATATTATCGATCATAACGCGCACGCATGGACTAACGCAGTAACAATATTTCCACGTGATCGAACTGTTAGATTTTACCCCACAGATAATTCTGGGGCAGATAATTCTGATGGAGGCATGTTTGATTTTATCAACGAAATAAGTAAAACCGATCCTGTATCGGTATGGTTATTTAAAAGTAATGAAGAAGGTGAATTTGATCAGTTTGTCAAACCAAACGGTGAAATATATCGCACAGAATCCCTCCATGACGAGATGAAAATCTCGCGACGTTTTTACAGTGCAAGCACGCGGAAAATACTGACAAATTACTAACTAATTGTTTTACCGTTCCATCTGTTGCGGCTCATTTCGCCAGAGAAAGAAATTCATCGAAACCAACACGATTTGATTTACTCGAGGACGTACGCGCAAGTTGCGTCGAATATGGACATGGCGGATTATGGAATACCAAATATAATTACAATGATGTTATTTCGGTTGATATGGTTGCATGTTATCCAGGAAGTTTTCTGGGATACGGAGATTGTTCTGTGTACTTTGAAAGATTTGGTCACCCTACAAACGAGATGACGCGAGTGGCAATTAATGGACCATTACCTGATTTTGATCTGACTGGATTCGCCTGTATTGAATCGTTCGAGTTTAACGAATATCTTCACAAGATTTGTTATGTTTGGTTTGGTAGACATTTTTGTGAAAAACGTTGGGCACCTATAGTTTTGTTGCGATATATGCTAGATTGTATGATACTGACATCGTTGGTGGTCAGTGAGGCAATTATATCATATCATGCACAGACCAAAGTTTGGTTGCCCATGTCAGATTCTGAAGTTATTAGCGAGTTTAAGGAAAAATGTCCTGATGTTTCCGAAGATGATATTCCTAATAAACTCAAAACCGCAAAAGATCTCGGTAGAAAAATTATAGGTAAATTTACTCAAGGTGGTGCATATGATTATAAAAGACATCACGCACGATTAATTTTAGATGATGCCGAGTACGATTTTATAATCGCTGATACAACAGCGAAAAATATATTTGTAAATCGAGAAAGTGTTTATTTATCCGACGGAACAAAATTAGGTACGATCGTTAGTTACATAAATGACGTATCCCCACAATATACTCATCTAAGATCTTCCATGTTGGCTTATGTTTCTATAATTTTATTATCGATGATTAATAGATTTCCTGAGACCGCAGTCAGAGTCGCAACAGATTCGTTTTATATTTCAAGTAAATATTTAGAACCTGTTATGAAATTTACAAGTAATGATGAACGATGGGGTTCGTGGAGAATAAAAAAGGAACTATTACACAATTATGCAGAATCAGCAGATGTTCCAATGAGAGATTTTTATCGCGAGGGTAATAAAATATCAGAAATGTCGAAAGCACCATCGTTGAGTGATCCAATAACCAGATATAAGACAGTATATCTCAATGGACCTGGTGGATGCGGCAAAACAACTCGAACGATTAATGTTTTTAGAAATTCAGATATAATCGTGCTGACACCCACACATAGACTTGCACGTGAGATGAAACAGCGGCAAGTACAATCGTGTACGTATCATAGTTTCTTTCGGTGGCGCGGAGATACATGGACTCCTGAACGGATGGGAGAAAAATATATACCTAAAATAATTATTTGGGATGAGATATGCACGGTGTCATTGGATACATTAAAAACGTTTCTTGATTGGTTGTTGACGAAAAATACCGCTATAATAATGTGTGGCGATCATGGTCAACCGCCGCCTTTTGTTGGACCATCTCCACATGATTGGTTAAAAAATTTCGTTGATTATTACGAAGAAATAGATGATGATCATAGAGCTCTTGATGCAAATTTGAGGGAGTTTAAAAAATTAATCAGATTACAATCAAACAAAATTCAGTGTGAAATAATACGTGGAGTGATCTCAGAGACCTCAATGAGTGATTTTTTGAATTTATGGAGACCCACCGATTTGATCGTAGCAAGTAGAAAAATAATCAGAGACGCTTTACAACAACAGTTATTTCAGCTGCATAAAGAAAAATACTCAGAATTACCCGTACCGTTGTGTTATAGACCATCAGATACACGAAAACAGAATATTAATGTTGATATTCCAGGACCCTTGACAGAGTCAAGGAAACAGAATCTCGTATTAAATGATATTGTCGCCGTTGATATCAATGTGGTCGAAGATGCAATACACGCTGACAAATCTCCATGGGTTTTGGGATACGCTATGACAATCCACTCGTCTCAGGGATTAACTATTTCTGATACACGAGTCTGGATTGTAGACGATCGCATCGAGTGGTCAAATTTAGTTTATTTAGCGGTATCGAGGGTCAGAAAAATATCTCAATTACGTAGAATCATAATTCCTGAAATCGTTGATAAATTTAACATCATCGATGATGATATAATAAGAAAAAAATTAATCGGATACAAACAATCTGATAAAAAAAATAAACACGACTTTGATCTTGATGTTGAATTTATTATTGAGTTAAAACAGCAGCAGAACAATCATTGCGCCAGTTGTAATTGTATAATGTTATGGCGATATTCGAGTAATGATTCAAGACAATTCACCGTAGATAGAAAAGATAATAGTCGCGGTCATATACGAGAAAATACCATGTTGACCTGTCTTGAGTGTAATCGACGTAGAGGCGCTGGCACCCTTAGCGCTAGCGCCTTGGGTGCTAGTTAAGTGATCGAAATCACTGAAGTGATCGCGGTGGTAGTTGTGTATCCGCGTGAATTATTTGTAGTTGTTCACGTGTAAATCCACGCTGAGGAGCGGCCGAATCTAATCTGTAGATTGCAGGTCTGGAAACGCCTACGTTTCTCCCAGTGGATCTTGTCACGGTAGATATTTTGTGTGTGGTAACACTCCAAATAGGATCAGTCGCTCTTCGTTTACCACCTTCAAGTTCACCAGGCTCATATAAATATCTGACTGTGACATCACCTAATATTTTTTGTTTTCCAACATCTTTTCGTTGTGTTGGTATATTTATTTTTGTAATTGCATTAATGGGTTTCATGTTGGTTGTTCGTGTGATCTCATTATTTAATGCAGCTATCACGCCTGGTAATCTTGCCACCCATTCGCGAGATCTTTTATCCTGAATAAATTCCCTCGCGTATTGATATCCAAATAACCGCTCAGCAAGTGTTCGATTAAATCGCTCAACAATTGCTTGATCACGATGAATTGCAGTATGACCTCGTCGTATTTTGGTATTATGTCGTTTCATCAGCGATGATACTGGACCAAGAAATTCCTTACCAGGATCAACCTGTAGTAGCTGTGGCCATCGCAGACCACCTTGTGGTCCGAGTCCTCGTTGATAAATTCGTTCAAACGCATCGGCTACTTCAGATGATGTTTTCGCTGATAGCGGCTCTGCTTCTTTATATCTACTTGCAACATCAACTACGGTTAACGCGTACTTGTACGTTTTTCCACGCACAGTATCATGCGGTAAAAACAGAATATCAGCTTGATGAACTTCATTAGGAACACTGACATCGAAATACGCGTACTGAATTTGTTTAGGACGTGGTAGATAAATTTGCCATATTGCTTGTTTGGATAACCACGCTTTAGCAGTAGAATGTTTAACCGCTGCTGCATCAGCGAGTTTACCAATTGCTGCTTTGCCTCTCCAGTATCCAACTGGTGAATAATAAATCGATTCCATTATTAATTACCAGCCCCTAGCGCTAATTTACCTTTCATTGAGGATCTTACTAACCAATTAGCTAATGATTCTCTAATATTTTTATTTTTTATAGAATTTAATGCATGAATTAATTTCACATCTGCAATATGCCTATCTTGTAGATTTTTACTCTTGTAAGCTACATCATGAACATGACAAGCTCGATCAATAGCGTTTATTGGTTCTTCGCCTGGTTTTGGTTGATCCTGATTATCGAGCCTGATATCGAGTCGAGTACCAGGACCGCAATAATTATATCCTGGTAGATGTTTTTCTCCACTGTATTTAGCCCATGGAGCACCTGGAAACTTTGACATCAAATTAGCAATATCACCACCGCGCTTATTAGGTAAAAATGAAAATTTCTTTCTACCGCATATAGAACATTTTCCACCGTATGCTATTTTTTTATTTTTTGTTATAACCGTAGCTAAATCAGTGGTTGGAGTTTTAACTTTACAGCGTAAACAATATAAATTCATGTTATAATATATATGGATATAATTGATTTCTCAGCAACTCGGCAGCGAGAGCCAGTTAAACACCATCCTGCGCTACCGAACTCCATCAGAATGATTATCATAGGACCATCTGGATCGGGTAAGACGCAATTATTACTTAATCTGATAATGAGATGGTTGAAATGGGATAAAGTATATTTAGTAGCACCATCCGTTGATGATCAACGATGTTATGATGTACTTAAAGATTTCAATGAAAACGCGCGATTACTGGATGAAGATAATGATGTTATAGAGTTTATAACCGATATTAATGAAGCACCATCCGTAGATTCCATAGACGGATTTATTAATAATTTAGTTGTATACGACGATGTGATGCTAGATAAACAATCAAATCCAGCCAGAATATTTTCCCGAGGTAGACATAAAAATACAGACGTGATCTATGTTACTCAACGATATACACAAATTCCGAAGGTGATCAGAGACAACTGCAACATTTTAGTTGTGTTTAATGGCGTAGACACACACACGTTGCGAAATATTCATCAAACTTGGTGTGGTGGTGACATGGATATAATTAAATTCAAAAATTTCTTCTCACGAGCGCAAGCTACTCCGCATGGATTTATAACAATAAATTTACATGATCCAAGAACAAGATATCGTGTGGGTCTTGATAAAATCTTTTAACGTTTCTGATGAGCAGCAGAGAGGGGTGATGATAAAATTAAATTTAATTAAACAGATATCATTAATATAATGAACAACTGTGCGTGGCTGCGTCAAGGAACAACAGATAAATGCAACAAAAGGTGCCGTGGAGAATATTGCAAGAAACATAATTATCTTATAAAGAAAAATTCTCATGCTGGTCCACGAAGTTGTGTTGGATGTAACAACGGCGTTAGAGGATTATATCAGATTTGCAAAAATTGCGGTGGAGATCGATACAGAAGTTTGATGAACTATTACAGAAAAAGAAAGAACATAAATCCAAAAATAGAAAAACCACCATCAGAACTTGAATATTACTTGAAACATAGAACAAATTCCGAAGATTCAGATGAAGATGAAACAGATGAAGATTCCCATCATTCAGATGAAAAGAAAAATATTCATCAAATTTAAAATTTCTTTTACAACATGGATAGCAGCAGAGAGGTGCGTCTACAATTCTGTTTGGGACAAACAATAATCGTAGACGTGGTATTGACCTCTATGAGTGGTCACTATTTTTTTTTGGTCAAACACAGGGTGACCACTCCCTTAAGTGGTCTGTTCACCCTCTCTGCTGCTGGGGAGATTATTCCAACAGCGAGTTGTAAGAAATGTATACAGATGCAAGTACAAAAAGCGACCAGAAACATACATAAACAAAACAAAATTAGTTTGTGATGATTGATACAGGTGTTGTTTCCCTTATAGATTACAGACAGCCCTTGTGAGCAAACAGAAATCAGCACTTACAAATAGTGAAAATTCAGACATGAAATTGTTAGAAACGTACAAGATCAGCTTGCTACTCTATGGTGACGTCAAATTTTCACGAAACCAAATAGATACTGTGTCATAAGATATTTTTTAATTTTTTTTACCGCAATGTGTAAAGAAAATAAACCCAACAAAACGAAAGGTGACGGCAGTATCACAATCTTTGACCAGGTCTGAGGATTACCATGATTATTGGCGATTGCTATGTGCTTTAGAGCTGATACTCAATGAAAAGACACAATATAACAAGGAATAATTGCAATGATTTATTATAGATACTAGAATTGTGACAAGGGACTATGAAAAACTTGTGCGCGATGTAGTTTGGAACAATTCTTACTTTGAGATGGCTCATATATAAGCTTTAAGTGCAGTATTGCAAGAACCAAGCAGAGCATAATATCCGCTTAATATGCAAGTGAGATCCCGCTGAATGAAATACTGTCCTCTCATTGGTTAAAAGAAAATGAAATCCTGCATTTATTTATGCATTGACACGCCTGTTGAAAAGCCGTAGATGTTTTCACTGACATTTAAATTTGTTCACAGCTGTTTTATTCGACGCTGACGTTGAAAACGCGAAGCGATAGCCCAGTATGTGGATATCTCTCCGTTGGAGTTCTGAGTGTACTCGAACGTTGACCGACCATGCATGAGCTTGTGGATTAGCGATCTCAATGATAATGTCACTTAAAAATTACGCGTAACAGATACGATGCTCATCGATTCGACGCAGCGCCGATGTGGAACTAGCCTGGTTTGCCACCAAAGCGTAATTGACTGAGTTGAGCAACCGATTTGTTCTTCTTGTCGACCGAAACGTGCTTATCATTTTTCACGATAAAAACGGAAAACTTAAACGATCGAACGTGGACATCAATAGCTTTGTTGTGAAGTCGCGAGGCGCCGTCGCGAAAAATCTGGTATAAGATATGGGAACCAGGAAATTACTCGTAGTAAATTCATGGAGCCTAACGAAATGAATACTAACCATGTATGTAAAAAAAAGAAACAGATCTCTTAATGTTTGCAAATAGTCGACTTGTTTTCGGTGGTTTTGAAAATGGTGCTTGTCTATACTTTAAATCTCACAGCTTAAAGATGTGTAGACCCGGATCAGATTTGTTTATCTTAACCGGAACTAAAAATAGGTGGGGTAGAATGATAATATTTAAATGATCAGAGGCATTTGGTTTGCCAGACCTTCATGTACTAAAAATATTACGTTGCTAAAAACCCAACAGCATGGCCCTGATCGCGTTGGCTTAATATACAAGAACAACGTCCTGAATGGAATACTACCTTGTCATTGGCCGACTGAAAATAAGTTATAACTAAATACAGGACTTCATTTTCTTTTAACCAATGAGAGGGCAGGTCAATTGTAAGCAATGATCTATCTATCTATCTATCTATCTATCTATCTATCTATACGTTGACGCAGTCACACTTGACTATTAAGCAACGGGTGGTACGTGGTCAAAGATAAAGTAAAGATGGAAGTGATTGGACAGTCAGAAGAGTAATGATAGGAAAGGCAGAAATAAGTAAAAGAGTGTTAGTGTACGTTTTCGTCCCTTCATACTCAGACCAATCCGGCTACCGTAGCGGCAATGAGATATGGAACCTCATTCGGCATAGCCCTGAGAATCACTAGGTCTTACTTGTAGCTGACTAGTTCATTACAATGTGATTTTGGAAAGCTCCTGCTTGTAAGATACCAAGTCAGGAGCTGAAATTATTGATGGTAATTTGTTCCAAGTCCCTATTGTACATGGGAAGAAGCTGAACTTGAAACAATTTGTCGATGCTGACTTTAATTGGAACTTTTTCCTGTGGTTTGCCCTAGTTTGGCTATATGCCAGGGTCAGGTATTTGTCCTCTGGTATGTCCACTAGGTTGTTTGCAATCTTGTACATCATGGTTAGCTGGGCCTTGGTTCGCCTGGATTCGAGTGATTCCCACTGGAGATGGTTGAGCATTGTACTGACACTGCTAGTGTTACGATATTTATTTGTGGTAAACCTAGCCGCTCTCCTCTGAACCATCTCTATCTATGATCTTTACTATGTGGGTTCCACACAGTCGAGCAATACTCAACACCTGGTCGAACCAGAGTGAAATATGCTGCACTTTTTACTTCTTCATTGTTGATTTGGAGGTTGCGGCGCAGGAAACCAAGGTTACTGTTCCCTTTTATCACTATCTTGTCTATGTGCCTTTTCCAAGAGAGGTCTCTAGAAAATTCCACCCCGAGATATTTTGTTGCCTGCTCATTGGCTAACTTGTGCCCCTTAAGAGTATATTCGGACAAGATTGGTGATTTTTTCCTGTAAACTCTTAGGATGCTGAATTTTTCTGGATGGAACGACATACCCCAAGTTCTTTCCCAGAGGGCCAGTTGCTTCAGGTCTTCTTGAAGGATCTCACAGTCCTTGGAGACATTTATTTCCCGGTAGACTATACAGTCATCTGCAAAAAGTCTTGTGTTGGATTTAACGCTTGCAGGTAGATCATTGATGAACACCAGGAAGAGTATGGGACCCAAAACACTCCCCTGAGGTACCCCACTAACAACTGGTGCTGGGTGTGATGTTGCTCCATCTACTATAACTCTCTGCGATCTGTCTGATAGGAAATCTCTGTTCCATTTCTGTGTGTTACCCCTGATGCCATAGTGGTCCAACTTACTGAGGAGTCTTTCATGGGGGACACGATCGAAAGCCTTACTGAAGTCTAGGATTGCAAGGTCATACTGCTTCCCTCTGTCTAAGGATTTGGCGAACTCATCCACTAGGGTTATGAGCTGTGTTTCTCAGCTTCGTCTGGCACGGAAACCATGCTGGCAGTCTGTTAGAATGTTGTCGCGATCTAGATGTTGCATCATGTTGCTGACTATGATGTGTTCAAGCATTTTTCAGCAGATACATGTAAGGGAGACCGGTCTATAATTGCTGGCCTTGAATCTTTCTCCATTTTTGAAGATAGCTGTAACGTTTGCTGTTTTCCAGACATCAGGGACATAACCTGTTGAGAGGCACTTCTGGTAAATATAACTCAAGTATGGTGCACACTCTTCTGCTAGATCTTTCAGGATCCTTGCTGGAATCATGTCTGGTCCTGTAGCTTTCTGTGGGTTAATTTTCCGCAACAAGCTGTATACACCTTCGACAGTAACTTGGATGTCAGGCATTGGTGGGTAACGATCTCCATGTAGGCTTGGTAGATAACTCTTATCCTCTTGTGTGAAGACTGACTGGTATTGACGATTCAGTATGTTAGCCTTGTCGGATGCCTCTGAATGTAGTTTCCCGTGTTCCTTGAGTGGTGCCACACCACAGCTGTCTCTACGTAAGGACTTAATGTAGTTCCAAAATCTCTTCTGCTTGTTTGGTTGTTGTTCTTGATGTGGGTTACCGATTTCTATCAAGTTTTCAATATATCTCCAGTAAGCCTGCCGTTCTAAGCGTTGTGATCTTGCTTTTGCTTCTTTGTATAGTTTCCAAACTCTTGTTTTCCTGTTGCTTTCTGTCTTGCAAACAATTTGTTCCGTCTTCTGTGTTGGGCTCTAATGGATTTGTCTATCCAAGGTTTGTTTGTTTTGTCTCCAGATAGGGTCTTAGATGGTATAAATTTATCCATTAACCGTTTGATGTTCTCCTCAAACATTTTTTCCATGTGTCCTTTGCAGAAAGGTTATCTGTTTCACGTATGAATGATTATTGTAATGACTTAAATTCTTCACGTAACTGGCCATAGTCTGCATTCCTGTATTGGAAGACTTTACGAGCTGCTTTCTTCACTTTCATTTGTCGTAGGCTGAACTCTATGTAAACTGCTTCATGGTCAGCAATTCTTGATATGACATCACACCTGCTGATTAGTGTTTTGTTGTTTGTGAAAAACAGGTCAAGCAGATTTGAAGTAAATTCAGTTACACGTGTTGCTGCATCTACAACCTGTTCCAGGAATGAGTCCTTTATGATATTTAGTAGATGTTGGCATTGGGCATTGTTTGTGGCTTGTGATAGTGGACACTCACTCTCCCAGTCAATATCTGCCAGGTTGAAGTCTCCTCCTAGCCATACATGCGCACCTCGTGGGATTCTCGTAAGACATGAGTGAAGCGGATCTAAGTAGTTTGGTTCGGTTAAGGATGGAGGTTTGTAGAAGGCACCAACGTATAGGTCTGATGCCCCTTTAACCTTGATTTTGGCCCAAACTAACTCAAAGTTATTATCTGCCTTAAGTTCTTCTGGCTGGCAGCTGGAATACTGGTCTGATACTAGGACAAATACAACACCCCCATGGGATCCCTCTGGACGATCTTTGCAATAGGACCTGAAATTTGCTGGGAATACTTCAGATGAATTTATGCTGCTGTCTAGCCACGATTCCGTACCAATAACAATGGTGGCTTTGGTAGAGGAGATCATATTGCTTAGTAGTCCCTTCATTCCAGGCCCCTTTATAGATTGACAATTAATTACTAGGATTCTCATGGGTAAGTCAGTTCTAATTCCAGTGGGACCATGTGTTGTAGAGGTGCTTCTCTGCTTGTGTGGAGATGAAGTAGCAGTTGGGTTGTTAAAACTTATCTCACTGTCTGCTTGGGTACTGTCACTAAGGCATTGGTAACTATTACTGGTATCGAAGATAAAAGTGTCAAATATTCCAGGAAGAAGTTTGGCAAACCACACTGAATACAATCCCAACTTACATTGTGGAGGGTTTTGAAAACGGCATCTGGCATACCCATACACTCTTGATGATACCATACCTCGCACGAGTCACAGCACACACAAGGCGTCGTCCATTTACAGGCTTTGTTGCAGACCCCGCAAGGAAACCTGATGGTTCTTAGACCCGGATTTGGTTCTGGTGCATATGATTCAGCTAACAAAAGGCTACATAGATAGAGGAGAACGAGTTTGTTCCCACATACTGGTCCTTTTGCCTTCGACATTGTTATTTTTAGAGTGGTAATGAGGTGGGTGGAGAGCGATAATTTCTGACGATCCCGAATTAGTACTGGTTGTGTATTATTATTGTCCTCTGCTTGGAACGTCAGGGTTAATATTTTGTGCATGATGAGGGTAAGGGTGATGAAAGATAAGCTAATGGGGTGTAACATGTTTTAACTTATATCTATCAAATCCACAAAAAAAAGAAACAAAAGAAAACGGATGTTTACCATTTAGGGTTGCATTGTGGGATTTGCTGGTGAGTGACCAGCGTAGATTAAAATGGAATACCTTAAATTTTAAATAGAAATAGTATGAGCGAAGATACTATCATATTGATTAAGGATATGTTCCCAAACATCAGAGAAATGATGTTGGTTTATAGGACCTGCCCTGATTTTGTGGATTTGTTGAAAAGAGTCGTGAGCTAGAACAGGAAGTGATCGACGCCCGCCATTTAATATTCGTAAAGATGATACAAGCCCCTGTGGGATGCGGGAGGTCGCGGGTTCGAACCCCGGTAGAGTCAAATCAAAATGATTCTAGCAGCTGCCTCGCTTGGAGCACATCATTAAGAGATTAATGTTATGAATGGTCGGCCTGGTTTTAGAATAATGTAACTGGGTGGGACATGAGGCTACATGTCTGCGACATGATGCCCATTGCTAGACATCACTATAAACCAGCGTTACTGCAGACATCGTAGCGATATGACAAACTGTCAAAGCTACGTTAAACACACACACACACACACACACTTAATGTGGTACACGGGGGTTCGTATCGCTGCTTACAATTGACCTGTCGTACATGTAACTACAAGGGAGGACACTTCTTTTCTTGCTCGCGCGACCTATTTAAGAATAAACGCTAATATTTGGGCTAGCGGATCTCGCGAAATCGCCGCTATATCTGACGAATCTTATCATCGTAGTGGCGACGTCGATATTGCCGAGATTTACTTTGATTTTCTTGAGATACCGTGGGTTGCTGAACAATGGACTCCATTATGTTATTGTTCAAAAATCCAACTGTGGCAAGAGCTATCGTCCGCATGTAGAACTTTCCCATCGATTTCCAAGAAGTCATGACACCTGAGATAATACGAAACGTTTAATTCTCTTTTATGTTTTTGATTAAACGCTTCGATCTATCATCACAGTCACGTCCATGTCCCACGCGGAATCGGATACTTCTTTTAACGTTGTCATGGTGAAACTTCATAATTATTGGTTCGTATAAAACCTTTTGCGTGACCAAAATCCACTCCACTTTGCCAGATTTGCAAAGATTGAATTGGCGCTGACTTGCATATCCTGGGCAGAACAATTTTGAGTAGCTTCATTGATTATTTTATTGCCGTGAACGGTAACGACCATTATTCACTGTAATTTTACCTCTATCTGACCAGTACATTGAAATTTTCCGTCGATAGCTGATTTATTTGGCCACCCCTGTTCACATAATTGCATAAGCCGTTTGCACGTCGAATCATTCGATAAACAGGCTTGATTTGTTCGAATCAAGAGTAGTATAGTAGAACCCTTTGGGGACGATGGAAATCACAGTCAAAAAGGTCGTGGGAACCTTGGGGACAAGATTTATAGGGACAATGGAAATCCCAGTCACAAAGGTTGTGGGACCTTTTAGGGACATTGGGACTTACCATTAACTAGGGACCTGAATACTCAGCAAAGGTTCCCGTCTTCTTAAATCCCAAATATATCCTTAAAAATCAACAAAAATAATATGTTTAAAAAAATCTTCTTCTCTGCTCTCTTCATAGCCCTAACATGAAAGACAGCCAAGGTAATAATGCGGCCTTCTTCTGTGATAAAGACCATACTAACACTAAAGCAGCACTGAGTTTTCCATCCAATGCAACCTAGCTCATCTTAGAACAGTTTCAGACACAAGAAACAAAACTCAAAATTCGTGCAAGTACATCCATTTAGATCATTACCCTCGAATGAGCGGACTCCTGCCTTCCTGGTCACTTCCTCCCTTGCCTCAGTTGGACACAAATAAGCGTGCAACAAAAATAAATGAATAGCGAGTGGCACTATGGTGTCAGAATCCTTACACAGTTCTATCAAGAGGCCTACAAGAACTATCCAGTCCAGCAGCTAGTAGAAGCAGCTAACTACATTTTTACGCTACACAGCTACCATTTACCTGAGAGGAAAAAAGACTGCGGGGAAATGTAAAGAAGCAGAAGAAAAACGGTGAACTCTTATCCAGGGAACCATTTTGGCTTGGTATCCTGTTTCGATAAAACTATTATGTACACTAACTTGATCCTTTAATCCACCGCTTCAAAATTCAAACATTTTATGACCTAACAGTGACCAAACTTTTTATATGTTGCTCAGACATATTAATTACTAAAAATGTGTAGGGCATCTACAATGTACGCTATGCACTAGAATTTTTACGATTGTTAGGACATAGGAAAATTTTACTTGTTTTGATTTGACCCAATTGCACATGTGGCTAGCGCATTTTTTATTATTATTGTCCATTAGTACAACTAGACTAAATTTGACTAAGTACGGGCTGGCGTTCTTGGGAGTGCACGACATCCATGGCTGGCTTACCCTAAAGCTAGATGTCCCGATGTGACGTTATCGTTGCCACCAATCGCAAGGGGTGTTACATACTGCATGGGTCGACACCTAGTACAGTCAATAACGGACTGAAATCAACTCTTTGTAAACATGTGTGTGTGTTGGGCACATTCCAACTCATGAAAGCCCTTCACTGAGGTCGTTAGAGACATATAGTCATACGACCTGACGGCTAAATTAGCAGTGCTCCTTGAGCACATAACCGCCTGTGGGATGTGGCACTAATTCCTTCACCCCGTCGCACATGCCCTTTTGGGCGCACGCGACGTAAATCCAAGTAATCAATCAATCAAACTTACCATTAATATATGACAATAGGAATGGAACATGTAATGTGACGTTACGGTACTAAAGGTTGGTAACAATGTTGCAAGTGGCTGACCTCAATCGTGACCAAAGATCAGGGAAAAAACCTAGAATGATTGGCGGGACAGAGACATATGTAACACATGCAACATACATACATACATTGATGAACATTAATCTATCACACAAACAACTATACAACCGACTAAACACATTTTTAGGCAAGAAAACAATCTTTTCGAGGCATATAAGTGGCCCTGAAAAGGGCCTTTGGGTTTCTTCTTCTTATTCTTCTAGTTTCCTCTTTTCCTCCACCAACTTCTTATTTTCTGCCCTACACTCTTTGTCTTTTTCTTCTCATTCTTTTCATCTTCCTGTTTTTCATTTTCCTCCTCCTCCTTTTTTTCTCTTCTCATTCTAATCTTCGTTTTCTATCTTTTCATTATATGCCCTCATTCTTATTCTGTCCTTTTCATCCTCCTTCTCCTCCTTTTTTTCTTTAAGGAGATCTCTTATCGGTTCATTTTACTTATTAAGTTGTTGATTTCCATCTTTACTCAGTGGGGGCTATAAAAGTAATGATCCTCATCCAGTTTAACCATCATTTCCTCATTCATCCTCAAACTGTGGAGGACGTCTTGCAACTTCTTCATCTTGTCAAGACGGTTTGAAGCCATCATTGTTTATTCAATGTTGGATGGTGCGAATGATGAAAAAGATTTAAGTCGCCTATGCACCGAGTGCTTTCATGACTGGTTAATTCTCGAATGTCGAGATCTTTAATTAGTCGGTACTGTAGGAATGGTGCCACTGCAGTTGCGTGTTTATGTGTGAATGTCACACTTCTTAATTGGTCTGTCTGGACGAGGCAAGGTGGAAAGGAACCCAGAAACGCGCTCAAACCCAACAAACAATTTCCAATCCGCCAACTAATAAGAGCGTTTTATTGAGTTCAATTAGCATTTCCAATCATAGTTAATACCAAATATTCTCAACCAAAAGAAACAAGTTACTAGTTAAGAATACAGAACTCAATTAGATTCAATCTATCATGTTAGAACACTCTGCAATTTAGAAATCAACCAGAATATTCAACTACCAATCAAATTTGAGTTTATACATCGAACACTACCAAGTTGAAAAACCAGCCAAAGAATTCAGCCTCCAATCAGATGCAGCCTTTCATAACTAATATGTGCGAGTTAGCCCAAGTAGAAAAAACTAGCCAAATGTTTCAACTTCCAGTCAAATTCGAGAGTACATACTTGACACCACCAAGTTATAAAACCAACCAAAGGATTCAACTACCAATCAAATTTGATTTTACATACCTGCCACCACCAAGTAAGAGAACGAACCGAAAATTTCAACTGCCAATCAGTAGTTCGTTCGAACAACTAATACACCGAGCACATCACACTAACAGCCCTAAAACGCCAGGACGTATTTTCATTTTAAATCGAGTCCAGCTATACTAGTGGACAATAAATAAACCCAATAATGTGTAAGCCACCTGTGCAATTATGTCAAACTGTTCGAGTTTCAGAATGTTCCTACATCTTAACTGCTCAAAAGAATTCTAGTACATGGTGTACGTTGTAATGCCCTCAAATTTGTATTCATTATTATGTCTAAGCGACTTAAAGAACATTTTTTAGTCACTATTAGGTGTAGTAAGTTGTTAATTTTGAAGCGGAGGATAAAAAGATTGATTCAGTTTTGTGGTTTTATCGAATCGGGATCCCAAACCAAAGTTGAATCTCTTAGATAATAGGCAATTTTGTAGCCCTAAGAAGGGCATTTAGGTCGGCAGCCTGAAGGTATTCCGGCGATTCTCAAAGTCCCATGTATCTACTGCCGTATGTTGATCTTCATATGCTTCACTGAGAAATGTCTCGTACCCATACATTCTTGTTAACGCAGTGGCATAATCCACAAGGATAGTGAGCTACGTTTCCTGATAAGCCTTAGAGTATTTTTGCGATATGATACGTTGAGCAGATAGCCATTGTTGTGTATTGGTTTTTTTCTTCGGTTTAAGTGACTTCCAGGCCATATACTTTACAGAGCTGATAAAGTTCTTGGTCTTTTTGGGGCCAGTTAGTTTCCTTTAAACCCAGTTCCTATGATCGTTGCTCAGTCGTAACACCTTCTTTATTTCCTCGTCAACGCTTTCTTCCTCCGTTGTTGTTGTTGTTAGCTCTTCTTCTACCTGTAGCGGTATCTCAGTTATGGTGGTAGCATCACTTGTGGTTACATCCGTTTGCGTTTCTGCATCCTTCGTTTTCTTTTGCTGCCGATCACTGGTATGTGTAGATGCAGCAGTTTTAGCCACTGTGGGAGCTTGTATCCGGTGTTGGTGTTCATGTATACTGCCTAAGTTAGTAGCAGGAGTAACAGAGTGGTTGGCCGCCTCTTTGTGGACAGGTTTCCTTCTCTGGTTATATTTCCTTTTACTATTCTTTCTTTCGGCTATACAGTAGCCTTCCTCTCCTCCGATATGTAGGTCCTCGCCCTCATCTTTAGAAGTGCAGACCGTAGAGTTATCTTTTCTCTTTCTCTCAAACGCCAATATGATGCTTTTTCTTTTATTTACCAAGAGCTTGAATGACTCTTAGTGCTGGAGCAAATAAAACTGCAATAGCTGGTAGCCAACTTTGAACCATGCCGTTCACTCTTTGTGTTGCAGTGTTTTCTTCCATCACTGTTGTGCTGTCTAGCGTCGTCAACGTGAATGAATGAATGGCGCAAATGAATGAATGAATAATATAAATTATAGTCGCTTGTGCAAACTGAGTGCATTTGCGACTTGTTAATTCCTGATGGCCAGGATATTTAATTAGTCGGGGTTGTAGGAATAGAGCCACTACGATCCCGTTTTTATGTGCGATTGTCGTACTACTTAATTATAATGTCTGGACGAGGCAATGGAAGGAAGACACATACAGGAGGCGCCCGATGTCACAAGCCCGATTGTTACTAGAAACGCCAAACTTTATTTGACCAAATTTAGTCCGGTTGTAAGAATGGACTGAAGTATATATTCCAATGCTGTGTAAGCCACATGTGTAATAAGCCTAATCTTTTGAGTTTTTTTAAATTTGTTTTTAACTTAACTTTATTAGTTGAAATCTTTGTGTACAAAGTGTACTTTTATTATAAGACACCAAAAAAAAATATTATTACAAACAGAAAGCCAATAAGCTGGGTGTTTGTCACCCGATTATATTTTGGTCTTGTATTTTTAATTGAGGTTGTAAATTTTGACGGTGGTTCCAAAAGGATCGTATTGAATTAGGGCCACAAAAATGTGGAGTTATCTGAAATAGTTCTTCAATAGCCAAAGGAAGAACTCATATTTTGAGGCAATTGTAGAAGTCTTTGTGTTGTTTCCTTTCCCCTCTTTGGCTTAGGTTGTCTGCTGGTTTGACTTCTTGGAGTTCCGTCTTACTGTGATGATGTTGTAGTTGAACTCTTCTTCTGCGTTGTTTGTTGCCACACTGCCACACAGTTATTTGAAATTTTTGCATTATACGTTGTGCCTCTCCCCCCCCCCCCTTTTTTTTTTTGTTTTGTTTTCTTCCTGTGTGTCAGCAATTGGTCTGAGGTAGTTGCTGTGTACTTACATGTGTGGTGTGTTGATAAGTTATGGTTTTGATGTATCTTTATTTTTGTTCCGCCTTGTGCGGAGGGTCCTGATGACTGGGCTTGGGTCACCTTATAGTTCTTAATTTTGAGGATTGAGTGATATTCTGTTGTTGTGGTCAGACCTCGGTTATGACATAATTAGTTTGTATGCAGCATGCATCAGAGGTGTAGATGGGGAGAGATGAGAAGGTGAAAAGAAGCAAAATTATCTTTTCTTGTTTTTGTTTTGTTGTTTATTTTTTATTTAAAAATAAACCCTTTTATTTTTTAATCATTGATTATTTGTTGAGGATGCATGCCCCTTTGCTGAATATTCAGATCCGTAGGGACTTATCAAATGTGGCTGTTCGCTTTGGTTAATACCTATCTTCTGTTCAATGCCTATCTTTTAATCTTATTGTTCTTATTTATTGAGAATACAGGCTCCTTTGATGAATATTCAGGTCCTGGGGACTTATCAAAGGTACCTGTTCTCTTTGTTTAATACACACTTGATGACCTTGGGTTTGCTTTTCTAGCTAGCAACATTTGCTATTTTAACTCCAGGGTTCAAAGCTTGTTATATTTATCTATTTGTTTTAAGTACAATATTATATTTTTATATGTCAATTCAGTGTTGTTATTTATTTTGGTATCTAGGAAGTCTGGGTATGTATAGGGGGACCAAATTTTTGTGTGGTGTTTTTGAAGTTCCATTCTGTGGGAATGGTATTTGGGGAAGTTATTGAAGACGTTTTCCAGAATTTCTTTTGTGGTGCAGTGAGGACATTGCGTGTTGTTATCTGGTCCTTTGTTAATATGTCTCCCGAAGCTTCCCTTGAGCAGGGGTTTTCCGGTTCTGATTCTATTTATAATTCTAATGCCTGAGTTTTGTCAATTCTTTGGTAGTATAATATTCCTAGCAACGTTTTTCTGCCATTTGTATAAATGTCTACTTTTGGGGATGTTGTCACATAGTTGTTGCCATTTGTTGTTGATCTTTTGAGTTATTTGGCTGCATATTTCCTGCACACTATATTGTATGGCCACTGTTTTGTTGTTCATGAGGCTGGGTTTTGCGCTTAGATCTGCTTTGTCATTTCCTGGTAGGTTGATGTGTGAAGGTACCCATAGGAATTCAAGTTTTTGTTGTTTATATGATATTTCCCTGATTGTCTGTAGTGCATTTTCCATTAAATTTTCCCTAATTTTGTATGTACCGGATTCAAATGATTTTAGTACACTTAGGGAATCGGGGATAATCACAAATTGTTGTGTGGTTTTAGTAGCTATTCATTTGAGTGTCTCGTTTATTGCCCAGAATTCAACCGTGTAGATTGAGCATTCATTTGGGAGTCTGTCTTGTAATTCGATATCGTGCTCAGGGACGACCACTGATGCTCCTGTTCAGTTTAACTCTTTGGAGCCATCTGTGTATATTTTAACATGTGTTGTTTATGTTTTCGAGATAATCTTTTGAACTTCCGTTAATATTCCTATTGGATTGTGGTGTTTGGTTCCAAGCTTTTGTGCTGATAGATTAATGTTTGGGGTGTTGTTTTTCCATAGGGTGGTATCAGTTAGCTGATTTTGTTCCGCTTGTATCCCTTTTTGACATAGTTCGGCACAGAGTGTGTGAACCTTGTTAGCTGCGGGGGGATTCGGGACAAGTTTTGTCGTGAATGGTTTTTGACATTTGTCAATTATAATTCTAGTATGGTTATTTTCTTTGTGAATTGGGTTTCTGGTAGCATATCTGAGGATTTGTTCTTCTCGCCTTAGGTGTAGGGGTAAGTCCCCTGTTAAGATCTGTAATTCTTCTAGCGTGCCTGTGCAAAGCCTTGGTGCTTTGTATTGGATGTTGTCCAGTTTTTGGAGTATGTTTGGCATCCATAGTCCAATTTAGCCCTAATTAGTGACCTTTATAGCATTAACATGGTATGTTGGTCTGCTTCCCATGTTGTTCCCCTTATGTTTTTTTTTTTTTAGCAGGTTTAGGTCCTGGCTGCATCTTTTAATGACGTTAGTAATGTGCGGTTTCACGTCTAGTTCGTCTAGTAGCATTCCTAGAAAGAAGGTGTTTTTTACGAAACTTTTTGGGGTGTTTTGTTTAGTGGGGAGAAAAGCATTCCTACTGTTTTGGTATTTGATATTTTAAAACCCCAGTTGTCTGCCCATGTACATATCTAATTTAGATTGTGTTGTAGTTGGTTAATGATGTTCCGGCAGTTTGGATTACGCGCTTTCCAGTTTCCACTATCATCCGCAAATTGTGATAGACCTATCTGTTTGGTGTTAATACATTTGCTGGATTCGTTAAACATGATGTTAAACAGCGTGGGGATAATCACACTTCCCTGTGGTGTTCCATTGTCTAATGATTATGTTTCGGAGTGTGCATCCCCATCTCTGGTTTTAATTCTTGTTCCAGTTAGAAAATTGGAGATCCAGCAATGCATGCGACCTGTGATACCATACTGGTTGAGTTTAGAGATTAGTTCTTCGGTCTAAAAAGATCGCAATGAGATGTCTGTCTTTTTTTCGGTTTGCATTGAAGGCGAGTTTGATGCTGGCCTCTAGTCTGACAAGTTGATCTACGGTAGATCGTCTAGGCCTAAGTCCGTTCTGGTTCTCGGATAACAATAGGTGTTGTTCTATATGGTGTTTAAGTCGATTATTTATCATTGTCTCTATGATTTTACATATGGTGTTGGTCAGGGAGATTGGTCTGTTTGAGTTGATGTTCTTAGGATCTTTTCCGGGTTTGGGTATGGCAATGACTATGGCTTGTTTCCATGTTGTTGGTATGTCTCCTGTTTGCCATATCAGGTTAATTAATTCAAGTATTATTTTTCCATATTAGCGGGTATGTGTTTCTAGATATCATAACCTATTTGATCTTCCCCAGGTGTGGATTGTTTGTTGTAATGTGCTTTCCTCCATTCATTTATGTTAAATAGATCGTTTACTGGTGTGTCATTGTTGTTTATTTGATCTTTAACTAAATGTGGGAATTCATTTTTTAGGATGTTTTATTGTTGTATGAATTTTTTTGAATGGTTATTGTTGGCAAAATGTTGTGAAACTTGTTCGGCTTCTTCTTTATTATTTTCGGCTCCAGGTACTTTTGGTGATGATTTTGGGGTATTTCCTTTCATTGACTTAATTTTCCCCCACACTTGTTTGGAGTTGCGTGTATGGTTAAGTGTGGAGCAGTATTTACGACACGAGTTGGTTTTTGCCTCTTTAATGATGGTCCGGGTTGTAGCTTCTTTTCGTTTGTACTCCAAGAAATCAGCTGTTATTCTTGTATGCTTGGATCGATTTAGAGCTTTCTTTTTTTTTCTTGAATTGCTAGACGACATTCTTCTGTCCACCATGGTATGGGTGTTTTTGGTGTGCTGTCCTGTGTTTTTAGTATGCTGTTTGTTGCCGCCTTATTGATTGCCTGGGTTATGGCATTATATATTTGACTGGTGTCATTGTTTTGTAGATCTGTTAATTTTATTTTTTCTAGTGCTTGATAAAATGAGGTCCAATCAGCGTTTTGCGCTTTCCATTTCGGTATGCGTTTTAGTTGTTCTTTAGTTTTTTGTGTGTGTATTGTAGTACATACCGGGAAGTGATCGCTGCCAAAGGTAACCCCAAAATCTAATATTCACATAAGGGAATAAGAAAAACTATTATATACTATCCACAAACCCCAAAATATATCCACAAACGAGCAGAGAAAAAAAAAACACATACTCTATTATCCACATAGAAGGGAAGGAAAAAACGGAATTCTCTACTATCACACAAACGTCACATTGTCCCCAAAAGGTCCTACGACCTTTCTTACTGAGATTTCAATTGTCTCTATAAATCTTTTCCCCAAAAGATCCCACAACCATTTTGGCTGGGATTTCCATTGTCCCCAAAGGGTCCCAATATACTACTGTCGAGTATTTGTTGCGAGCAAATTACTCGGTACGAAATCAGTAGAGGTATTACTCTCATCCTGGTGTTCTCTGTCACTCTCAGAGTGATAACTTAAATGTGCTCTAGATAGAGCATCGGCATTTAATAGATTTTTGCCAGCAATATGAACTATAGAAAAATTTAATCTCGCCAATCACATTAAAATGCGTTAAATTCCTGGGGTACATCTCCCAAGAGTTTGTGCTCATTAGTGGTACTGTCCCAAATAAACAGTCATTTAATCGTTCACACGCCCAAACGATTACAAAAGCTTCTTTTTTATTGCTCACTTTCTGACATACATAGAAGACCCCTTTCTCAGAGTGCTACCGTGCTCTGCCGTCACACAGCAAGCAGCAGGGAAGGTGAACCCTACAAATTTTAGAAGGTTCCAAATGCCGAAATTAGATCTCCACAAGGAGGGGTTTTCAACCGGAAATAACGTCAACTACGTTTCAAGAGGAACTCTCGGAGAGATAAGCCTCTTTGGGAGGTCCTCCTGAGTTAGTCCAAATGTGGTTTCTGGTTGAAAAACCCATTAATGGCGCTTCGATTACAAAAAATTAATCAACTCGTTGTCGTCGCCATCCCTGCTGCTATTATCCAAAAATTTTATCTAACCCGATTCGATACCATGTTCTAGTTTCGTGTAGATTTATTGTTATGACTCCGTGTGGGGTTAATTGAGCCCGACTAAAGAAATTTCTAAACTTATTCATGCCCATGTCACCGCTACGCTACACCAGGTCTGATGAATATTTCGTAACGTATGAGTATCAACTCCGTTAAACACAGTAAGAATATTACAGTTATCCCTGATCACTTTAGGAATCTGTACATATCTTTGAGTAACATAAATCACATCTGTGTTTTTATGCCTGCCTCTGGAAAATATCCGAGCAGGGTTTGATTGTTTGTCCAGCATCACATCATCATATACGACCAAATTGTTAATAAATCCATCAATATCATCAATACTTGGCGCTTGATTAATGTCAGTAATAAATTCAACAACATCGTCTCCGTTCTTATTTAACGGTTTTGCACTTTCATTAAAATCTTTTAACACGTTATAGCACCGTTGATCGTCCACAGATAGAGCTATCAAATGCAATGTATCCCACTTCATCCACTTCATTATTAAATTCAACAGTAATTGTGTTTTACCACTCCCAGATGGACCTATAATAATCATACGACAGAATTTGGGAGCTCTGCGTGATGCTTAACTGGTTCTCGTTTTCTTGTAGCAGAAACGTCAGTGATTTCCATTCGAATAATATAAAATAAATATGGATTTATATTGTGTGAAATGCAGGGCGCACACGCCAACAAGTGATCTAACAACCATTACAACAAAACATAACAGATCTGCGGTTACGGGCAAGTGTGAACCATGCGGTACAAAGAAATTTAAATTTATTCCCAAATCAGGTGAAAAACCAAAGCAAAAGCCAAAACCAAAACCAAAGTCAAAGCCAAAGCCAAAGTCAAGTAAAAAAAAAGCAACACGGAGGTGATATTGCAGCAAAATTAACAAAACTACCCGGGACTCCGTGGGCTAAATACCCAGGAGAAAAACATCTTCCAGGATATAATTACTGCGGTCCTGGAACCAGACTTGATATCAGACTTGATGACCAAGATCTACCAAAACCAGGTGAGTATCCGATAAACGCTATTGATAAGGCGTGTCATGCTCATGATGTAGCTTATAAAAGTAAAAATCTACAAGATTGACATATCGCAGATGTGAAATTAATTCACGCGCTAAATTCCATCACTGATAAATCTTTCAAGGAGAGGTTAGATGGTTGGTTAGATCCGCAATGAAAGGTAAATTAGCGCTAGGTGCTGGTAATTAATTATAAATGGAATCTATCTATTATTCCCCAAGAGGATACTGGAGGGGTAGCGCAGCAATTAGTAAACTCGCTGAAGCAGCAAACGTTACACGTGTTACTGCTAAAAATTGGTTATCCAAAAAAGCAATATGGCAAATTTACCAACCACCGCCTAAACAAATTCATTTTGCACATTTTGATGTCAGTGTTCCTAATGAAGTTCATCAAGCTGATATATTATTTCTGCCACATGATACTATTAAAATCCGAAGACGTCAAATTACATACAAGTACGCGCTAACTGTAGTTGATGTTGCAAGTGGATACAAAGATGCAGAACCGTTAACGACTAAAACAGCATCTGAGATTGCTTCTGCTTTTGAACGAATTCATTAATGAGGACCTCTACAATGGCCACAGTTGTTACAAGTTGATCCTGGCAAAGAATTTCAGGGTGCAGTATCATCGCTGATGAAGCAACATAACGTCACCATCAGACGAGGACATACTGAAATTCACCGTCATCAGGCAATTGTTGAGCGATTTAATCGAACACTTGCTGAGCGGTTATTTGGATATCAATAAGCGAAGGAATTCATTCAGGACAAGAGATCTCGTGAATGGGTTGCAAGATTACCAGGTGTGATAACTGCATTAGATAATGAAATTACTCGAACAACCAACATGAAACCTATTAACGCAATTACCAAAAAAATATACCCGTACAGCGACGTGATTTTTCAGCACAACCAATACTGGGCAATGTCACTGTGAGATATTTGTATGAACCAGGTGAACTTGAAGGTGGTAAAAAAAGAGCGACTGATCCTATTTGGAGTATTACCACATATAATATATCTAACATAACAAGATCCTCTGGTAGACCAGCAATCTACAGGCTGGATTCAACTGCTCCTCAACGTGGATTCACACGTGAACAAGTACAAGTAATTCCCGAGGACACACAATTACCGCCCAGATTACTTAACTAGCACCAAGGGTGCCAGCACCCTCACGTCGATTACACTCAAGACAGGTCAGCGTCACATTCTCTTGTGTATGACCAAGACGATTATCCTTTCTATCTACGGTGAATTGTCTTGGATTATTACTCACATACTGCCGCAACATTATACAATTACAGCTCGCACAGTGATTGTTCTGCTGTTGTTTCAGTATCATGATAAATTCAACATCAAGGTCAAAATCGCGATTATTTTTTTTTGTAGCTCTGTTTGTAACCAGTTAATTTTTTTCTTATTATATCATTGTTGTTTTCATTATTAATTTCATCAGCCATTGACTCATCCAAAACAATCCTTCGCAGTTGAGATATTCTTCTGACTCTGGACACAGCCAAGTAAATTAAGTTTGACCACTCGATACGATCATCAATGATCCAAACAACTGTATCAGAGATAGTCAGTCCTTGAGATGAATGTATCGTCATTGCGTATCCTAGCGTCCACGGGGATTTATCAGCGCGCAGTGCATCTTCAGCAACATTGATATCAACTGCAACAACATCATTTAATACGAGATTTTGTTTTTCGGTCTGTCCTGGTATATCAACGTCAATATTTTGCCGTCGCGTATCAGCTGGTCGATAACACAACGGCACTGGCAACGTCGGAAACTTTTCTCGTTGTAACTGAAACAACCGCTGTTGAAGTGTGTCTCTATCTTTCTACTTGCCACTATCAAGTCGTTTGGTCTCCACGTTTGCAGAAAGCCGCTCATTGAAGTCTCTGAAATTATTTTGCGCATTATTTCACATTGAATTTTATTCGGTTGTAGTCTGATTAATTTCTTAAACTCGTTTAATTCTGCATCAAGCGTTCTATAATCATCAGTTATCTCCTCGTAATAATTAACAAAATCTTTTAACCACAAATGTAGAGATGGTCCAACAAAAGGTGGTGGTTGACCGTGATCGCCACACATTATCACAGCTGTATTTTTTGTTAATAACCAATCAAGAAATGTTTTTAATGTTTCTAACGGTACCGTACATATTTCGTCCCAAATTATAATCCTTGGAATATATTTCTCTCCCATTCGATCAGGGGTCCATGTGTCGCCCTCGTATCTGAAAAAGCTGTGATAAGTGCATGAGTTAACCCCTCGTTGTTTCATCATCTCTCGCGCGAGTCTGTGTGTAGGTGTTAACACGATCATATCTGAATTCCGAAATAATTCAATCGCTCGAGTCGTCTTACCAGACCCTCTCGACCCATTGAGATAAACAGTGTTGTGTCTGGATACTGAATCGTACACAGATGGTGCACTCGACATTTCTGATAATTCTGATTTATAATAACTGTCTTTGATCTCAACATCTGCGGACCCACAATAATCATATACCATTTCTTCTTTTATTCTCCGCGAACCCCATGATTCATCATCAGTTGTAAAACGAGTTACCGAATTCAGGTATTTCTTGTTGATGTAAAACGAATCCGTTGCAATTCTAACTGCAGTGTCAGGGAATCTATTTATCATCGATATCAAATTGATGGAAACATAAGCTAGCATTGAAGATCTTAAATGAGTATACTGAGGTGACTCGCCATTAGTATAACTTACAATTGTACCCAGCCGAGTTCCGTCAGATAAATAAGCGTTTTCTCGACTTACAAATATACCTCTCGCAGTTGCATCAGCGATTATAAAATCTTACTCAGCATCGTCCATAATTAGTCATGCATAATGTCGTTTATGATCATATGCACCGCCTTGAGTAAACTTGCCAATTATTCTTCTACCAAGATCCTTCGCGTTTCTTTTCTCTTCGAGGTTGGCGATTAAAGTATCGTAATCATCACTTTCACAATCAACCAGTTCAGGTGTCGGTAACCAAACTTCAGTCTGTGCCTGATATAATATAATTGCCTCACTGACCGTCAACGATACCAGTATTTTACAATCAAGCATATATCGTAACAACACTATTGGTGCCCAGCGCTTTTCACAAAAGTGTCAACCAAACCAAACATAACAAATAACATGAAGAACCTTGGCGAATTCAAATGACACTACACGAGTGAATCCTGTCAGGTCAAAATCGGGTAATGGTCCATTAATGGCCACTCGCGTCATCGAGTTTGTGGGGTGTTCAAATCTTTTAAAGTATCCAGAGCATTCTCTCATCCCGAGAAAGCTTCCTGGATAACACGCAACCATATCAACTGATATCATTTCCTTGTAATTATACTTGGTATTCCACAATTCGCCGTGAACGTATTCACAACAACTTAATTGTACATCTTCGAGAAACTCACTTCAGGTTGGCTTCCAGGAATTTTTTTCTCTGGCAGCATGGGCTACAACTGATGGGACAGTGAAACAATTAGTTAGTAATCAGTCAGTATCTTTTGAGTATCTCTGAGCAAGTTTTCTCATTGTTTCATGAAGAGATTCTTTACGGTATATTTCACCGTTAACGCGTACAAATTGATCATATTTTTTATTATCTAAACTCGAAAATAACCACACAGGATCGTTTTTACCTATCTGTTTAATAAAATCAAACATGTTTCTCTCAGAGTTCCCCACTTCGGAATTTTCCGAGGACGGGTAAAATCTTACAGTTCGATCTCGTGGGAATATTGTGACTGCACTGGTCCAAGCGTGAGCGTTATGATCAATGATATTTATTGGAGCTCCGTTCCGATTATATTTCGATTCTTATAATACTTCCCCTGTTATCGTTGCTACGGTTATGGGGAATCTTAGTGTTTTTTTCTAACTCGGCAACATCGTTTATTGTAGCTCCGATAGCCTTGACCCGTTCAGCTGATTTGTTTATTTTTTCACCTCGTAACGCCGTTAGACCGTTTCCGCGCATCGCATTTGTAAAATGTTATGTTACTCGCTCAGCTACACAATTCAGTGATGAAAATCTCATTGGGGCAAGATCATTAATGTTGGTTTTTTTTATCGGATAGATTCCATAAATGACCGCTGTTACAGGATATGATGGAGCGTAATATGGTTTATCAATCCCAGTTAACATTCCTGGTTTGGAATCTTTACTTAACAGAGCGGTTTTTCCATTAGCAAGGACAGGGTCACGTTTGTCACGGGTAATCCTCCTGTCATCATCCGAACGCAGAATAAACTTTATTCTGAAATGATATTTCTGATTGAGGTAATCGATGATCGTTTTCGCTCGTGCATCGCTCATTGTAGCGTCCTTGACATCGTCTTGTTTTATAATTTTGAATGTAGACCACACGTGAGATGCTCCATCATTACGAAATTCTTCTTTGGCATCTCTGATAATATCAATGAGATTAGTCAGGGCTTGCCTTCGCGAGTCAGGGGTTAGTCTGTCAAGATCGAATCTAGAAGTTTTCCAGGGCTTGATTGCAGATAATCTCTCAAACTCCTCCATATTATATTTAAGACAAACATTTAAATAAGAAATATTATATATATATAATGCCTCAAACCAATCAGTGCAAGTGGTTTAAAGTGGGATCTATAACTCCTTATAACAAATCCTGCAGAAAAGAATTCTGCGGGGAACATTCACAAAGCATTCGATGGGGGAGTTTAGGACCAATACCGTGTCTGCGATGTGGTATTGGAGTCAGGGGTAAAACACAGCTGTGCGCAAGTTTCGTCGCAAAAAGATCTCGTGAACTTAAAAGATATTATGATAAAAAAATAACAATGATGCGCTAAGATGTGAGCGCGATTATATAACTAAGTTCTCATGCAAATTATAAATTAGACAAATAACATTATTATTGTATAAATGAATCAAGAATTTGCCCCACATCCTATCATCAAGAATTATGAAGCGTCACGTGATGGCATAATTAGACATTGCAGGTTGAAAAAACCAGTTGGTACAGTTGATAATTTTGGTTATCTAAGGTTTTGTGTTGGGAAGAAAAAAATTTCTCTGTCATCGTTTCGTGTTCGATGTTTTCGTGGGGTGATCAAGGATGGTCTTGTGATCAATCACATCAACCGTATAAAAACCGATAATTCTTTATCCAATCTGAGAGCTGTCACGCAGAGCGAGAATTGTAAACTTGGAGAAACTGGCTGTAACAATAAGAGGGCCAAGGCAGTTGTATCCATAAATCTAAAGACAAGCAAAAAAAAAATTTCAATCAATGAGCGCAGCTGGCAAATATTTTGATATTCACAGATTCTCAATACACTCCGTGGCGAAAAAATAACCAAATCCGCACTCTCTAAAGAATATAATCAAATGATTACTTTTCATTATTGTTAGATGTGTTATATTTAACTTTTTTGTTTGTACTTCGCTAAAATCCGAGGTTTTTTAATGTAAATTTAGCATTATTTAAGGGAGATAACTCCGTTAAGCATATGTCATGCAATTAGTTCCCTCCCCTTGATTTCATCAAGGAGATTGCACAACACATATCATGACCTTTACAGGTAATATATTATCCAGCGCGGGAGAACTGTATACAGTTATTACTTTTTTTTACAGCCAATACAGTTCGTGGCGTAACCGTCTTATTGTATACACACTGCGCCGCAGTCTATTTCCGCATTAACACTTCCGCGTTTGATAAAATCAAAAATTGTCAGTACAGGTAGGTGTTTTTCACGGGCAATGTTTAAATGTAAAATCCAGTTCAGAATTTAAATTCAGCTGCAAACTGTTAACTGTCTGTCAATAGTTACCTATATGATACTTTTTAAATTCTATATCATTAGATTAGACTATGGTGCAGTGGTAGTTCGGCAGACTCTCGTCCCCGACTCTGTCAATGCCAGTGGTTCGAGTCTCGTAAAGGGCATACTGTCGACGGTACCAATTACTATGATTTATAATTGGGAGCGGCAGCCGAAGCCGTTCGTGTACATCTCTCTCCCACGTCAAATCGTGGGGGTGTGTTTTTAACCCTGGGATTTGATCTTTGGGGGTGTGTACATGAATGCAATACAGGTACGTTTGTGGCGCTCCCCCAAAATAAACAGTAGCCTTGGATGCATAAAGCTCTAAGTCACATGGGCCCCACAAAAACAAAACGTTCAGAAAGAATGCGGCCAGAAAGAAACGATCACGAGGATGCCGAGAAGCCATAAGAAAGGTTCTGTAAGACAAAAGTCTCGAGACAAAAGACAAAAGTCTGAAAGGACCTCGAGGAGACACATTGGCCAGTGCAAGGGCCCATGAAAATGATAACCGCTCATCATGGCTACTGTTTATTTTTCGTTTAAAATATTTTTCTTTTAAATATACGGTATATATAATAATATGAATTACGAAAATATCAATGATGTAATTTCTGCTATTAAAAAATTAGAAGAAAACGGAGTGAATATATATGATGAATTAAATCCTGAAAAAATCATGTCTGATTTTGAAACACTGCAAGAGGCTAAATACGAAGGGCGGTATATTTTGCCGGCTTATTACAGATTTATAAAGAAAATCCAGACGGAGTTATATAAATCACTGGCTGCAGTAGAAGAAGCACAAATAAATGAATTTGTTTCCTTGTCTCGTGCAATTGAAAAAAATTAGATCAGCATTGTCTCAAGAATACGAATCAAAAACAATAATTAATACTTGCGTAAGGTAATTAAAAATATTTATGTCACATTGTGAAACTATCGAAAGTTAGGTGATTTCATCAAGGATACTTGGAAATGAAGTCAAGTACGTGGAAATGAAATGGAAAGTAAAAAAAATATTTTTTACCTGTATCAAACTGATGAGTTAGATAATATTTTTTTACTTGTATCAATCTGATGAGTTAATTTCACTTATATCAATCTGACCTGCATCTGATGAGTTAGATAATATTTCCCTTAGTCGATCAGATTTAATGCAAGAATGCGCGTAATTTAGAATCTGATCTTTATCACACGTGATCATAGAAATATGTTCTCGTTGTAGTTTATCCAGCTGCGATTGTGTCAATAAAAAATCCTAGTTACCGTACACATCAAAAACCAGATCAACTGGGCCGACTAGAAACTGTGTAAATATTTTTTTGATGTAGTTTTCAAGTACTATCTTGTCGTGTGTGAAAACCTTCACATGCTGGTACATTATATAATACTCGCTTGATCAATTAGAAATCAGGGTCTGTCAGTAAAAATTAAATTTCTTGCAGATTTCAATAAATATTTTTTTTTTATAGCTTTTTACTGAAAAACGTTGAATTCGCATGAGTTTGACTAGTAAACGTCCTATCAGAATTAGCAAATCGGATGATTTTCATGATTTTGACTAGCTAAGTACCCTTCAGAATTAGCAAATCAGTCGATGTGCATGATTTTGACTAGTAAACACCCCTTCAGAATTAGCAAATCAGTCGATGTGCAGTAAAAAATAAATTTCTTATAATATTTTTATGCACTTACAGATTTCAATAAAATATTTTATTTTGTTTGTTTGTTGCTTTTTACTGAAAAACGTTGAATTCGCATGATTTTGACTAGTAAACCCCCATCATGTGCATGATTTCGACTAGCTAAGTACCCTTCTGAATTAGCAAATCAGTCGATATGTATCATTTTGACGACCTTATTACTTTCCGAATCGTGCAAAATGTAACATCCGCCTGAGAAAATCTACTCGTAGATCCTTAGGATCGAAAATCTTTACGATTTCACAAGTAAATTAATATGTAATGTTTCCTTATATCCAGAAGATGGCCAGATTGGTCTGTTAGTTTGAAATTTATTCTTGATAGTAGCGGATTATGACACTGCAAATAAACCGGATTGATCAGCTCTTGCACAATCAGATATCCAGGTGATATATCTTTCGGGGTGAATGAATAAAGAACAAATCCTTGCTGGGCTTGATTTGATACTGTCGTGTCCGTGCTGTAGCTGCCATCAATGACATCACACACAAGACTGACCGCGACAACAGGGGTTATATTTACGATTTCCGGAGATACATGTCTTCCTTGCCCTGTTGGGTCATTGTTGTGCCGGAGAATAGTTGCTTGTGGTAGTGTTTTTTGTGCTGTGCGAGTATATCAAGGAAGAACTCATCAGTGAGATCATTGACTGATTTTTTTAGTTCGTCTGCGTTATGCCCGGGAAATTTAAAATCTGGCAATGTAGATTCTGTAAGCTTCTATGCGATTAAAAATTTCTGTTTAGATTTCTCCTCATGGTTGTCAGCATGATCCATTATCGCCAGGATTGCTCGCCGATGAAAAATTTCATGTCGGATACGAGCTGATTTAATATTTCTATTCGCGTGATGATTTCGCTGCGTAAACTTGTTATATCAAAAAGATGTTCTTGGAAACTTTACTGTAGTCGTTGTAGTTGTGTTCTATGTTCTTGATTAATGATTTTAAAGTAGTTAATCATATTGCTCATATAAAAAATAGATATATATCTTCTTTCTGTGGGAATTATTACAAGCCTAAAATTCCAAAACATCCGGTCAGTATCGACGAATTCAAAACGACCGACCAAATCTGAATTTTTTATATCAAGTAGATGTTGTTTGTATGATGGGTAATTTCGTGGTATGACTGCGCGTCTGTGACATAATCGGACTTTTTCAGTTCTGGTCGCAGTGGTTTTTCTGACGGTGGAATCTCAGGCCATCCTAACACTGTTCTGATCTAACTCTGATATATATATATATATATATATATATATATATATATATATATATATATATATATATATATATATATATATATATATATATATATATATATATATATATATATATATATATATATATATATATATATATATCCACAGCGTAGTCGTGGGCGCTTATCTCAATTGCAGAAGACAGCGTTGGTTCATGAACAGTTATTTCTATCTTGGATTCTTTTCCTGTGATATTTTTTATTCCACGTTGTAATTCCTCATTTATTTCTTCGATTTGATAAGACACGGTTGGTATCCCAATGACGTTCCAGTCGGGTGTACCATCTTGTTTATTTTTATGTGCAAACACAAACGAATTATTCGCTGGTAATCCACCAAATGATTTTGATCTGATATTGGGCCAACTGTGATATACTGGTAATTGTGCTAGCGCGATTTCATTCACGGGAATTGCAGTTGGAAAATTAATACTGAATTTAGGTTTGGTCGAGCTTACTGTGATCATCGAAGTTCTTTTGGGGCTTGTATTTTCGGCTATCTGTTGAAGTAATTCCGTCATTATTTATCTTTGTTGTTTTTAAATGGCGGATGCAATCTTCGTATATCTTAACCATTAGCGTGAATTCGGAATCTGATATTGTTTCGTCCTTGAGGCTTGATGATATCAGCGACGATAATTTTGAGTATGCTGCTGTTGCTGTGTTTAGTTGTATGATATAATCGTGCAATTTTGTGCTCGTGCATGAGGATATTTTTTTCGCGATTATATTAAAAACACCTGCGATGGCAGTTGATGATGAAAAGCATCTTGTTACTGCGATTGCACTTGTTACTGGCATTAGCGCTGATAATACTACTCCGGTGGATGCAAGTAACGCGGATACCGAGTATATTATAGCATCCAGGATGACTGCTCGTCGTTTATATTTTTTTACTTTTGCTGTGTACATGTCGCTGAGGGCTTTTAACTCTGATTGCCATTCGCGTACGTGATCGTATCTATATTGTTGCGTATCTAATGGTGTCGTTGATGCTGCCACTGACTTCGTCATCGTTGACTTCGTCGGGGGGTGGATTTATTATCTTACGCAGTAACCAATTGAGGTGTTTCAGCTACGAATTCCAAACAGCATCAGTAAGATGTTGCGTTTAATGTCTTATCGGCTGCTTCCAGTATAAATTCCTTTTCGGTTCCCTTGTTTAATATGATAGTAACAACCCCGGAAAACTTGTCAGTTGAATGTTGCCAGGGATATGTTGTGAAAATCTCAAATTTTGCAGCACTGAACACAGACAGCCTGTACACTCCAGTGACTGTTGCGGTGTATTTGATAGTATTATTTTGTTTAGACCCTGTTGCAAATCCAGATGATACCGTGTATACTATGTTGGCAATATGCCCGGGAGTAACTCCAGGTGGGATTTTAATCAAACTGGTTTTATTAACGATCTCAGGAATCCCACTTACGATATCTTGCTGTGTTTGTTTGATCGTGTCAATGTTGGTTTTGATATCAGAAAGTTTTCCGTCAACGGCGAGCGGAGTGCGGAAGAATTCCTCTGCGGTTTCATTAATTTTTCTAAAGTTTCTACAAAGATTTGCAAACGCGATTACGTGAACGTCATACTCGTTCCGCAACGTGGATATTTTGTAGTCAACGAAGCCGTAGTTAACGTCAACATATTTTTTCGTTGCAGCATCATCGTCGGATGTTGGATCTCTTAAAACAACTATTTTGTTCCCGTTCATGCTGAGTTCACCTGTCATTGTGTCACCGGTATTTTTTAGGCGATTAGTTGTAAACGATACACTTGAATCCCTGATTTTTCCGCTGTCAGTAAACACGGGGATGTCATCCGCGGTAGCTTCAAGAACCCTGCGAACTATGTCATTCCATTTGATATTGCTGGTTTTAGCTTGCCATGCCGGTCCTGAAAAATAACAACCTCATCTGGGTCTATCCCGGACAACGTTGAAAGATTGTCGATTTCATCTTTGGTCGCATATTTTGATAAATCTATATTCTTT
This sequence comes from Sinohyriopsis cumingii, assembly GCA_028554795.2. Taxonomy (NCBI): domain Eukaryota; kingdom Metazoa; phylum Mollusca; class Bivalvia; order Unionida; family Unionidae; genus Sinohyriopsis; species Sinohyriopsis cumingii. The sequence continues at coordinate 473,183 of JAPYKE020000175.1, forward strand.
TCTTACCTCTTGCGCTGAGAGATCTTCCGTAAATATCAACCATTACTCTTTAGGGATTGTTTAAAATGTTAAATCGGCCCGCGGTGTACTCGTGCACGACTTTGTGAGGTGGTTTGATTGATTTTGATATCGCGTCAAGAACATTTAATACTTCACGGCCACATATTGGTGGATCGGATAATGTTTGTGTTGGTAGTGTTGAGTATCAGACTGGAATGGGAGTGGAAGTGCTTTGTGCGTATTTTAGAAATTCAACTGGCGGTGCTAACCCATATGAATCGAAATAAATAATTCCACTTGGATCGATTGCGTAAGCAACCCAGTGAGTTCCTGGACCATCGCTGTTATCGAGATTAATAATTCCAGTTTCTGGATTATTTGGCTCACGCGGTAACTGATCTCGCATAAAAACACCTCTGAAATTTTTTATTTTAAATTGTTTAGCAGCATCGAGCAAATCGAAATTTGACATCGGTGTGAGACGCGCTGCGTCTAAAACCGTTTTGGGTACCATGAAGGGGGAGTTCCTGGAAGTCTTAGACCCGCTCCGAATTGTTCTGCTGATAATTTTAGACGACCCGGCTAAGGCATATTGGACTTTTTTGGATGCCTTGTTGGTTTTTGTGTCCGTGATGATCTTTTCTTTTAAGTTCTCCTTGTATAAAATTCCCTGCCCAGTTGCTTTCTTTAATGCCATTCCAGCAGCTGTTTTAACAGCACCTAACGCGGCTGCGTTTGCGGTAGCTGGGGCATCAGCGGATATTATTGCTGACAACGCGGCGAGGAATGGAAATATACCACCGGTTTTAACCATATCCTTGATTATTTTTTTTAGCGAAATCAAGTTGAACTCCGGTTTTTGCTTGTTTCGCTTTATTGAAATGTTTTAGTTGGGTTTTAGTCAGTGATAACTTGTTTGGGCCGCCGCTAGCGATTTGATCTTGTTTTAGTGTTATCTTTGCCCCATATGCGCTCGTGTTTTTCGATTGTAATTTTTTCGCCTGACCAGGAGTCAGAGTAACATTAACGTGACTATATGACATTTTATAATAAACGCGATTGATCTAATTGTCTACATGTTTTTAAAACATTTACATGTTTTCTACGGGCGCATCAACGACTCTCATTCGCCCACCAACACCTTCAAGTATCATTGATTTGTCGCTGAGTATAACAGCAATTGCTCTGTAATTATCAGCTGAATTTACGATAGCTCTGAAGTGTATATCAACGACAGATTGCTTAACTAAATCAAGATGTTCAAGCGAAAAGTAATAAATCGGGTACAGCGTTGTAAAATCCAGTTGTGATATTTGTAAACCAGTGTCTATGTTTTGATCACGTCCCATAAATGTCATCAAGCGATGATATGCACGTGCTACCCAATTATTTTCAAAATTCAACGTTATATCCTCGGATGGTTCTTGATGCTCGTTTATTCTTAAAGATACTTCAGAGACACCAAGTTTGTCAAATACCATTGGATTTGCTTCTTGATTGTTTAATCGTCCAGCCAGTTGAAAAGCAACAAAAACATGTCTTGGTGCAGAAACACCTTGCTGTGATGATATATGCCAAGTGAATAAACCGTTGACAGGATTTTGATTACTGTCGGTAGTTACCGTTAACCACAACACTATTGATTTTGATTTACCGCCTTGATCCATAAAAGATAGTAGACTCTGCTCTCCAGCGATTGAAGGTGACATTACCGGCATCCATAACGCGAGCTTAAATAATATTACTTTATCCTCAGGAGAGCCGGCTTCTCGCCAAATAGCATCATTATCCTCTTTTCAATAAAGAACACCTGTGTGTTTGGTTCCAAAAATAACTTTTCTGACATTTCTGCAAAATCCAAAGATGTGGGATAGTGGAATTGCACATGAAAATCTTCTACGATTACCTTTTAACATTAATTGACGTGTTCTAAATCTTAAGTTGTAATTTGGATTGCTATGAACCACCGGCCATATATCAGCGTCAGCGTTGTCGGCGAAGTTTCTTGGTCGTCTTACAATATCAGGCCTCTCATCAGGATGGTCAGAACCACCCTTAGCAAACATCATAGTCGGACCAGCTGATCTAGTATAATCGTCTCAATATCTTGCTAGGCCTATAATCGTTGTAGCAACGTCAACATTATCCTGGATTGTCTCAATTTCTTTTCCATCAGTCATATAGGCGGCACTTTTAAATAACGCCATGATGCCATTATTAACAAATCCAACTCTGACATTAGCGACAACATTTGTTACAAGTTCACCTGTGACCTCAATAAATGCTTCAGCGGGCAAGAAATACCTACTTGTATCCTGAACTCGTAATTCAGTTCGTCCCCGTTGATTTGGCGATATTGCTTCATAACAATAATACTGATAATCACACATGGATTCGTCCTTGAGTACTGGTGCATCCATGTCAAATGCTGGGTCAGATACACGTTTAAACATTTTATTATAATTTGTTATCTTCTAAAACGAAGACCACTTCCTGATATAAAACTTGTATTTATTTGTTCAGCCCCTTGATTTATCAACGCTGCTAGTTTTTGATTTGCAGCTTGATTTATTAGGTGATCTGCGTTGTCTATCAAGTCTTTGCATTTTATCTATAAAACTCATAAATCCTGGATTAGTTATCCCCAGCTTGTTTTTTGTTGTAGTATACACGATATATCCACTTGATGAAATTGGTATCGTTTACGGTAGCATATTTTGGTTTTAAAATTTCTTTTTTTCGATCCAGACCGTGTAGTGCTGCAGCAGGTAAATATTTTTCTTTTATTTCTTTGAGTTGCTTAATAGCACCTTCGTTAAATTTAGCAATCAGTTCAACATTTTCTTTTACTGGTTTGGGTTCAGGCGCGAGTTTTTCTTTTACGCCAGCGACTTCAGTATGAATTTCGCTGATGCCTTTAAGTATTTCTTCGCCGACGGATGGAGGTTGAGCTGCAGCTATATCAGTTGGAAAATCTCGTAAAATCTTCTTTTGTTTTTTTAGTTCTTGCTGCTATTTTTTCAGTCTGCTCAGCGGTTTGTTTTAATATTGGAAGAATACCCTTTCTTCTCTCCTCTTCCTCCTTAATATCATCCTTAGGATCTCCCAGTAAAGTTCTTTCAGTGACCGCCGCAGCCCTTTCAGTGGCTGTTGTAACGGGTTTAAATAATTGTTCTGTGCCTGTAGCATATTCAACTTGTGCTTCCTGCCGCGCTTGTAATTTTTGTCTTACAGAATCTCTCACAGGAAGAAATTTTTTGATTGCTTCTAGTCGCTCTCGAGCTAATCTAGTGGTATATGCTTCTCCAATATTTGCCATTATCAATAACATAAATTTTTAATTCATAGCAGCAGGGAGGACGACGACAACGAGTTGGTTAATTTTTTGTAATCGAAGCGCCATTAATGGGTTTTTCAACCAGAAACCACATTTGGACTAACTCAGGAGGACATCCAAAAGAGGCTTATCCCTCCGAGAGTTCCTCTTGAAACGTAGTTGACGTTATTTCCGGTTGAAAACCCCTCCTTGTGGAGATCTTATTTCGGCATTTGGAACCTTCTAACATTTGTAGGGTTCATCCTCCCTGCTGCTCAGCACCTAGTCCAAATGAAGATGCATCTGCAGATACATCTGTTTGTCTACTAGGATCATATTATAAGATATCATTTCTTACTTGATATCTGTAAAAGCTTGTTCTTGATCTGGATCGCAAGTCAGCAAGATTTAACATTTCAAAAGGTCACGTAACGGTTTTGAGTTTTCCACCAAATTTCAGCTAAATTTGACAAGCTAGATTTGCCATACAGAGAAATCGGCGTATATCTGTTACACATTTGGGAGTTTCCATTTCATGTATAGCTTGGAGTTTTCAGGATCAAGTCGGCAACCATTTTCGTCAAAAACAATCCCAAGAAACCGAATGGATGATATTAAAAATTCACAATTTTCAGAGTTCAAAGTGACGCCAGCCTTTTCATTTGATTTCATAATCCAATCTAGTCTTTCGTCATGCTATTTTTGTTTTTTCCCCAAAACAAGAATGTCGTCCAAGTTACAAAAAATTCCGCCATGTCACTCGAGTGTTTCCTACATCTTTTTCTGAAGAAAAAAGTTCAGGCGCAGAACTGATTCCGAATGGAAAGCGATCAAAATAAAACCTACCAAAGGGAGTAATGGATGTTGTCAGGCGCCATGAACCTTCCGATAGGTTTATCTACCAAAAGCCTGAGTTTGCTTCAAGTTTAATGAAACATTTTGTACCTGCTAGCTTTGCAAAAGGCATACCGAATACGACCGATTGATGAAAATAGGATACTGCAATGCTAACCATTTGAAAAGAGGCAATTGTCACCAGAATATTCTGTTCAAAATAATATTAATTGTTGGACACACGTGATACCAACCCCGTGTTTTCATGACTCGCGATATGTCGGCCTATTTTGCGCACAGCTTGAAAAGATGTAATATTTATCCATCGGGCTATAGAAATGAAACATTGCAATGGACTGTTTCTGTTAGCAATTTAGTCGAGTAATTAGGTCAGGTTTTTAGCTAGTTTTACAAAATTCAACGTATCAAAGCCAATAAATGGCAAGCGATATTAAGCCAAATAAACCGATCATGTAAAAAAAGTTACTAAAGTTCAACATTTTATATTTAAAAAAATAAGCCATTATTTGGAAGAGAAACAACAATGGATAGGATGTAATGTGTTTAGAACGACTTGTTTATGGGGGAAAATTATTGAGGAATTTAGAAACAGACTATAAGCCAAGGAATCTCTTAAGAATCCCGTTCTAGCGGCAAGTTGACACGTTGGGTAGCAGACAATTGTATATTCGTGGGACAACTTCATGCAAAATTGGAAACTTGGATTAAAATGCAGAATTCTTTTAAGGTATACATTTCCATCTTTTAAATAATGTCTTTATCTGTACGATTCTAAAGGATACACAACAAATAAAATTGTATAGGTTACAGGTTCAAAAAGGTCATGGAGTAGGTCACAAGGGTTCGTTACAAAGAAAATTAAGAGTATCCGACCATGAATCTAGGGATGGGGGTTCTAACCTGTAACAATATTGTTACATGTTAGAACACCCATGCCTTGATTCATGGACGGATACTCCTAATTTTCTTTGTAACGAACCCTTGTGGAGTGGGTCTTCGTGTTGTCATTTAGAAATCACATATTCATATGCATTTCGATTCGAAATGTGGGATATTTTTGTACGTTTATAAAAATCACTTTTCTTAATTAAAATACGACCGTTCGCATCAGTGTAAATACATATTTCGAAACAGCTATAAAATCTTGATTTTGGCATCGAAAAATAAAGTTAAAGCGGGTGGGAAAAGTACTTTTAAAATCTTTATTTTGCAGATTTCTTTCAAAACGGCATACATATTTTAAATTTAAACATGACTATTTATGTAAAATATTGTCTCTCGCTTTTTATTATTTTATTCTTGTTTTGGTTTTAAATTTTCTTTTTCTTTCGGATTTTGTTATTAATGGTAGTGATGTTTTTAATTTTTCTGTTATTTCACGAGTGTCCATGCACCATGCGAATGAATGCAGTTTCCTTCCATAAAGACTTCAAAGTCAATATCCTTTCAAACTTTATAATTCTTCTTACATTTCTTAAAATCGAAGTAGTAATTGACACCGTGGTAAGAGCATGTTGGGTCCTTTTCGCAGACGGTAAGCCATGTTCGTGAAAAGGACCCCGTTTGCTACAAGAACCTATAAACACTCGTTATTAAAACTATATGTTAAATAAGTTTGAAAATTAGCTATTACACATTATAATTTCATTTGTGAAAGAGAAATACTGATTGCAACTGATAATAAAATATAGTCTATCCATTTCGCAAAAGGATCTTTCTGGAAATATTTTATATACAAACATACATATTAAATCCTATGTAGAATGAGTTATTGCACAATATAATTTAATTTGTGATACAGAATTATTAATTGAAACTGAAAATCAAAATCACAATAGTCGGGTCGGTCAATATATATATATTTATATTTTAGAATTGCAATAATAGAAAACACAAACGCCGATAATTCTGTGCAACTAGTTTCGCATTTACTGTTTGCTTCATAATTCTTTAGTGTTTTACAACCTTTAACGAAATCGCTTCCTTCATACATTGACGATACGCCTGATTTCATTGAAAAATTGATGTCTATTATTCCACAGCTATCTGATAAATCAGTCCTGGTGTCATTAGATGTAACATCACTATATACCAACATTCCACATACAGATAGCATTAAAGCGTGTAAATATTTTATAGATAACTATCCTAATAGTAGCACACTATCTAGTGAATATGTTTGTAAAATAATAAAACTTATCTTGGGAAAATAATTATTTTCAATTTAATAATACGAATTACATCCAAATTACGGATACGGCAGTGGGTAGTCCTATGGCTCCTTCATACGCTTCCCTTTTCATGGATAAATTTGATTTAGACTTTTAGATGACATCTCGATGATCTGGAACCATTCATCAGAAGAACTGACCAAAATTCATTGATCGCCTAAATCATTTTTACCCGATGATTAAATTTACTTATACTGTATCTAGTACTCAAGTTTCAGTTTTAAATGTAAATGTAATAATAAATATTGATAACACTATCTCTACAAATATTCATGTCAAGGAAACTAATATCCACCAAACATATTTCCAAAATATAAATTATCCTACACATATAATTGATTCTGGCCATAATCTTACTTAATATGAGGCTTTAAACACAGCAAAATGTACAATAGAGAAAAATATGATTCCTTTCACAATACAATATAATCCTTCATTACCTAATATAGGCCTTATAATTAACATATATTGGAGTCATCTAAATTTATCAAATAAAAACAGCGTATAAACACTTAAAATTAGACGAATTCATGCTTGTAGAAGACCCAAGAATTTGGAAGATGTTTTTAATTAGAACTCAACAGATCGAAAATAAAAAAAGATATTTGTCATCATTTAAATGTAACAGACATCGGTGATGTCAATGTGCAAATATAAAAGAAAGTATTTCTTTTAGAAGCGCAAATACAAAAGAAGTATTTTCTCTCTGTTATAACAATAACAGCGTATCAACTGATGTCATTTGTTTGATAACCTGTGAAAAATGTAACATGCAATACGTGGACAAACACATTTATAAAATGTTAATATTTCAATAAATTTTAATACTCAATTTTTATTTTATGCCAATAGATATTGTGCATGAAGACATGAACACACCATAAAAGAAAATTATTGGATTCATAAGACACTTTGTATGATAAAGGCCTTAATACCAAGGCACTTTTGTATAAAATGTTAATTTAAACATTGATATGTTGTAGATCCTTTATAAAAATGTAATTGTATGTATGACTGTTTGTCTTTTTTTAAAAATTATTTTACTTTAATTTTAAATGAAATTTTCGTAACATTTCGCAACTTTTCGCACTTTTCGTAACTTTTCGCATTTTAGTAATTCCGGGCATACAAAAAAAAATATAGATTTATAAAGGGGCGACAAACAGTCTATTTCCGCTTTGTACAACTTAGTGTTTGTAAGTTTACAATTTTTTCTGGATAAAAATCTAAAATCTAAAATGTAACACCTTCAGTTACAGAGAATGAGTAGTATTGTTATTACAGAGAATGAGTGGTATTTTTCTACCGAGTCAAAATAAGTAATTGTGGTTACGTTTGTGCGTCAGATGTACCCTGTTTTCGATTCTGTTATGTAGCAAGTTGTTCTCGGCTAACCTACACGTTTAAAACACTTGTGATTTTCCAGTCGGGTTTCTTTTTCTTTATTATATATGTTATTGCTCATGCTCGTGGAAATTCCTTCATACATAATGTATTTGTAAACACTGCACTTGACTAAGTGGGCATTCGTGTCATTACAGCAGACAACCGAAACTGTTTGTTAGCAATTCTATTTTACTTACAAAATTATCAGATTTTAAATGATTCACTTTTATAGCAGCAAAATCCCAGATTAAATTACAAGTTGTACTGGTCATGTAATAGTCTGGCATTGACTATTTTAGCTGCAGATGTCTTTTAAAACAATTGATTACATATATCTGGCGATGTTTCAATTTAGTTCACTCCTTGTCCATCAGTATTAGGATATAAATGCCAGAGAAATACATAAATTATTCATTGTTTAAGTATGTCAACAATTTTAGGCAAAGCCAACTAAAATGTGTGATCCATAGTAAACTGTACTGAACATTGAGTTTAGGGCCTACTTGACATATCTTTTTTTGTAAACAATGTATACAGAGCTGATCCTTGTCTATGATTTTTGATTATGTATTAAGATTATTATTACGTGGAGGTAAACATGTTTACTGGCTTTGCGTTCAAGATCCAGGGCATTTTGTTGTGTCATAAGTCAGGTGACACTCTATATAAGATTTAATTTATTTAAATAATTCATTAGAATTACAAAGTGCTCATTGACTTAGGAATAATCACTATTTTGGAATATTGTGAATTCATTCAAGGACATTTTGGATTTTAACCTTTTGATACATTATGACTTGGCATAATAGGACATTCAGTGGTTATGGGCACCTCAGCACATGCAAAACTGGAATTCATTCGGAGGACCACTGGAATTTATTCTGAATACTGTATACTTTTGGACTTAATATAGAACTTTTAGGACTATTTGGAATTTAATTCACATTACTGTAAGTTCTTTTTTAAATTTTAAACTTTTGTATTCTAGTGAAATATATTATTTGTTGAATTTTAGAAAATTTGTTGGTTTTAGCTCTTTTCTGTTCTATAGTTTAAGACCATAGTGATAAAATAGTGGTTGTATTTTAAAAAAGCATTGGGACGATGGTGCCTTTTTTTACTTGACCTAAGTGTTTTAATGAACACTGGTTACTATAGTCAGGTAAATGGGTCGCACAAAACTGAGCAGTGGAAGTGGAGGAAGTGGGTCAGGGAAGAGTGCAGCAGGCCTAGATACCCATAGTCCAGCCCCAACAGATGCTAACATAACCAGCTCCACAACGGCAGTAGCTGAGGCCAAGATCAAAGATCTGCTGAAGGAACTTTATACTCTCATACACCAAGTTCAGGTTAGTAACATTTTCTTCTAAATTTAACTTTAGACTGCTACTCCTGAAATGGGGCTAGACTGCTTATAGAACAAAGTGGTAAGGTCAAAATTAAGGCTCTTTAGACTGTCCAGTTAATAGTTCATGGTTTGAGACTTTGTAACTGGTTACAAAATGTAACTGGTTAACTGGTACCAACCCCCACCCCACTTACTTTGTAAAATTGGTCATATTTAGTAAGCTGAGCAAATGTATAAACAAATTGTAAATATTCATAAAATTTCTCACTCCCAGCATTTTCTTAAAGACACACTTTTAGCATGAATTGAACATTATAACACATGTGCCCTAGATGCAGCCCAGTGTGTTTTGTAATCAGCTTTTCAACGACACGATTCAGAAAAATACTAATAGCACCATCTTTACTTTATGCAGACAGATACACATTGACCAATGCATGACATACTATTTTCATCCTTGACAGGTCAGGCATATTGCAGTCTTGATTCTAAGTCATTTTAATTATAGCACATGTTTGGCACTTAGTGTTTAAGAGATCTTTACAGTCAGCCCAACTGGTCCTAATTACTGCATGAAATGGCAGAGATTTATAGGTTGAATGTATGCCTAGAGTTCATACACAAACAAATGGAAAATATGTTTGTGTAAGCAAGAGTAAAATGTAAATTTCACTAGATTTTAAAACTTGGAAATGGAAAATGATGTAATTATTGCCAACTCAAGCTCTGTACAGGAGATGTTTCCAATCAGTAATGGTCTGGTTAATTGTTATAAGTAACTGGTTATGGGATTTACTAACAATTTTAGTCCTAGTCCTAGTAAGTTTTTATTTGTATTGGTTTAAAGGCACTTTTAAGACTTTATTGGTCAAGATAATTGAATTTATGTCCCTTTACCAATGACACACAGAAGCATTCCTAGTCAGAGGTTAAATCATGTCACTTCCATCTTTATTAAATCTGACTCATGATAATGTATCAAGTTATCTATGTTGAAAAAGACTATGCTAAAATAATATCCAGTTACATTTTATATTGTTAGTCATGTATTAACATGTCAGTCTAGTCTAATGAACAAACATATATAGAAATAATTGTAAACCACAGCAGTACAAGTTACAGTCTCTACTGTTATTACCAGAATTACTATTGCTGTTTCTACTTGTGCTGCTACTGACATTATTATTTTTGTGTTCTTCCCAGAGAGAAAAGTGATCACACTTATTTGGTAGCTGAGTCATTAGAGAAGCATGATAATTAATAATGCTAATGAGATAATCTGTTCTTACTAATGAGATTATCTTTGCATATTAAATGAGATGATCTATGCATGTTAATGAGATGATCTATGCATGTTAATGAGATGATCTATGCTTGTTAATAAGATGACTTATGTTAATAAGATGATCTATGCATGTTAATGAGATGATTTATGTATGTTAATGAGATGATCCATACATCTGAGTGGCATAATCTAGATTGTTTTTTTAAAAAATAAAAATCAGACGTTTCTGTCAGCCAATAAAATCAATTTTTTGGCACTATTTCGTAAGACTTGAATGCACTGGATTTAGTCTAAAATCAACTGTTCATTATCTCAAGTCTTTTTGTGTGCCCTATGGGTTCCATGGACTGAAATTTCTTGTGCCAAAGATGAAAAATAAGGGTCAAAGGTCAAGGGCACAGCATAAAATGAACCTCTAGGTGACTTGCCCCATGTTGACCTTGCTAAGAGGATCAGCTGCAGAGTTTGAAGATTCAGATTCAGAAGAATGGCTCAACACTGAATAGAAGATCTCCTCGCTATGGATGGAAATTGTTGGATTAAATGGTAAGTCTTCTGTGTTGCTTACTTTTGGTTTAGGTCTACTTAGAAATGGTTGCTTAGATTGCAGTGGGAGGCTGGGATTGCATAAAAGTCCTATGGTGCTATTATGGTCAATTACGTTTGCTTCTATAGTTATAGTAGTAGTAGTTCATACTGATACTGTGATCACCATAACTAATTTCAGGAACATATATGTGATGATTAAATTTTCATAACATAAATTGTATGAGTTGCTCATTGTTTACTCAGAGTAAGACAAAAAAAAAAGGTTTGGTCAGTAAAACTTAAATCTAAACTTATGAATGTGCTGCCCTGGGAATTTCTTTCATCAGTATATCCATGTGAGAAAAGTAACAATTTTTATCTTCAAATTTTAGTTTTCTGAAAATGTAAAGAAAAAATTCCTTCATTTATGTTTGAAATATTTGTCATCAAAAAGCAGCTAAAGCCAACTGCATCTTCAGCATGGTAAACTTTGAACAATAATTTAGCTTTGTGACATTGAAGGAATTAAAACATAACCAATATATTGATATGTTGTTCTTAACACATTAACCCCTGGAGCTTTTTGTCATTTTCACCTGAAAATCGAGTAGGAAACACATTTTGAAAGCTATTTCAGAATAGATCCGAAAACACCAAATCCCCGGTGATCTTTCAATAACATACTGCCTAGTTGTGTTAGAAACAACGTTTTTCATTGGCTATTTGACTTGCGCATGAGCAGAAGGGTAAAAGTTGGAGTTCCTTTTTGCAAAGGCTCATCTGTCTGTTTGCAGTTCATACCGGTTTGCCTTAGATCTGAGACCAAAAAGTCTAAATTCCAGACACAAAATCGGATTCTGACCACAGGCAAATTTTCCTTAGAAAAAAGTCGGGTCCAAAAAATGAGGTTTTTTATCTGAATTTTGTAGTGCAACTAGATATTCCAGATTATTTGGTATCATTGTAGAGCTGCATCTGCCTACCTTTCTATTATATTGCCCACTTTAGTGTATCATGCATGACCATGACGCTACAGAGCTCAGCAGTAGGCTACTACCTCCTGCCCCATTAAGTCGTCACTAGGGGTTAATGTGTTAATGGAAAGGAATATATGTCATATTAGTTAATCCTGTCATTATTATTTTAAAGCATCGCTTTGAACTATAACAAGCATATTGATGTTTTCTATTGGAAAGAAATATGGGTTTTATTAGTTACCCTGTCATTTTTATTTAGAAGTGCATCACTGTCTTGACACTTGAAGAAGTTATCCTTGGTACATGTAGTTCACTTGGGAATCAGTTGTTTTTTCTATCTTTTCTTTCATCCATTATTTAACCATATTCCATATTTTTCAGACTGTGAAAGTTCCTCGTAAACTATGAACAGGATCAGGAGTGCTTTGAGGAACAGAGGGTGCTTAATTACCTTGTAATGGGGACTTTAGAACTTTGACTTTGGTGTGACAATGAAGAGTGCTTTGAGGAACAGAGGCTGCTTAAATACCTTGTAATGGGGACTTTAGAACTTTGGTGGGACAATGAAGAGTGCTTTGAGGAACAGAGGTTCTTAAATACCTTGTAATGGGGACTTTATAACTTGGACTTTGGTGTGACAATGAAGAGTGCTTTGGGGAACAGAGGGTGCTTAAATACCTTGTAATGGGGACTTGAGAACTTTTGACTTTGGTGTGACAATGAAGAGTGCTTTGAAGAACAGAGGGTGCCTAAATACCTTGTAATGGGGACCTTAGAACTTTGACTTTGGTGTGACAATGAAGAGTTTTTTAAAATATAATTCATTGATTTTTTTCTTCTCACTTTTGTAATGATAATGCATATATTTTAACAACAATTTGTAATGAAAATATGATATAACTTAGAGGAATAAAGAATACTGTTTAAATATATGTACTTTCTTTTATATGTCATTGATTTTTTTCTCTCACTTTTATGATGATAATATATGTTTTATAACAACAATTTTTGATGATGCTGTCTGATGTTAAAAAAAAATTCCTGGTGAGATAACTGACAACATACGTACATGTATGTATGCTTATGTAGATAAGTAGGTAGTTATGTTAAAGTGTGTATCTTGTCTTTAGAACATATTGATCAAAGGACCTCCATAATTGATGATTGCTATATGCAGTACATCACAGATACTAAACAATTTCATCAGTCATCATGCACATCAGATGGTTGCTGAAAAACTGGTTGTTATATGTATATGATTACTGTGACTCCCAGTATATATATATTTAAAAAACACATGGACATGCTTAAGATACTGTAGTATGATTTTTTTTGTTGGGCTCAATTTTCGTGCTTTTGTATTTTAAAAAATGCATTTTCGTGGGTACTTAAATTTGTGGTTTTGCCTGTCAAAGTTTGCATATTAATAGGTATTTAATTTCATGATTTAACCTCTACTAATACCCATAATAAAGAATAAAAAAGAATAAAACTATGCCGGTGCAAATGGCGGTCACTTTAATGTTTAATGTTAATGTTACCATCTGTATCAGCACAAATCAAAGACCTGGCAAGTTCAATACTTACACAGTGTTTTCGACCAAGTGAATAACACCAGTTGAAGCCGATGCAGCCAACAACACTAAAACAATACTTCCATCTCTGTGAGCACAAATAAAACACCTGTCAAGAAAAATCACTTTCCCATGTTTTCATTTGAGTGCGCAACATCAAAGGAAGCCAACGCAGCCAACATCACTGGCCAATTGGTTATTAAAGAAAAATTAAAGTCACACTTCCACGAGTGGTATGCTGAACAGGTCATGGACACCATTAAGGAAAAAGATGTTACTGGTGGTGATCATTGCACAGTATTAGTAAATCATGCAACCTCATTAATCAAGCCAATTCACGCTAAATGAATCATTGCAGCTCACACAACAATGAGTGAAACATAGGACCAAATTAGCTGAGAAAGCTGGACTTGTTTAATTCAGCAATTTGGATATTATTTACCAGAGAAGCATTTGTGAGTAGCATGAGACTTGATTGATATGATGTTGATACAGTGGCTTTGTCCAAAAATGTGTGAAGTTTGAGCTTTAATGCTCTGCTGTAATTAGTGTATATACATAGTGTTTCATTAATAATAGTGTTTCAAAAAATAGTTATAGTATTTTACAGGATTGTTCTTCTTTTGGATTAAAAATGCCTGGATAAAATGAAATGTGCTTTCAGAAGGATTTAAATGTTTCAACAACAGTTGTACTTGATTGAAGGATCGATTTGAATAAGTATTAAATTTAATTTTCATATACTGTTATTCAGTATTATTTTTCCTTTCATTTTCAGTATTACTATTATTTGAATACCTCATGCTTTTTCTCTATTTTCTCTCTGTCCTTACTTACCTCACATATTGATTTAAGGAAGTGAGTGTAAAATTACAGCTATCGGATACCTTATTGAACGTGTGCATTGAAACAATATAAAATGATTTATAATTCTTGTTTCGAAAGGTTAAAATAAACAAAACCACATGTAAAGCTAATATTTAATTACCAGATTACATTATTGACCTTGATTTATCAAATACTAGTAGCTGTGTTAATCTCTAGGAATGAAACACTAAGAAAATGGGGTGGGGGTCATCATCCTATGTGGCCCATTTTTCGTTGGGGATTTAAATTTGTGGTTTGGGGCAACAACGAAAACCATGAAAATTGGTCTCCCACGAAAATTGATGATACTACAGTAAATTTGATAATTTGCCTATCTAATTTTATAAGGAATTTTTTTTTCTTTCTCAGGATGAACGTGCAAGAGGAGAGCATAATCTTTCAAACATTTCCAAGACACATGAAAGAATGCAACAAGAACAGAGAAGTACATTTTTTATTTTCTTAGACTTGTGTAATAGATTCATGTCACTCATCTGGGTTTTCTAAAAGGGACTTGTCTGGGTTAAAAAAACTAAGTAATTCTGTTAAAGTATGGTCTTGATTTTATGTACACGTAATTTTCACAGGCATTTTTATTTTATCATTAGTGTCTCATCATGGCAAATTTAATGATACACTTGATTGAATGCATCTGTGCATAACATTCTGCTGTCATTATTTACAAAAGGTGTCATTTCACTTAGTAAGGCCTAGAGTTAACAGTCCCAAAATGGACAGATTGAAGTGTTTTTCACTTTCCCAAATAATATTTTTCACTTGCACCCCTCACAGTAGGAATCCCAGAGTGATATATGCATTGTCAGTCAGTCCAAACTATTGATGCTTCTGCCACAATTGTTTTGAGTTTACTCACAACAGTCCCTAATTTTACTGTCAAAGAGAGGCTCCCATTCATGGAGAATTCTGTATTAGACCCTTCACATCATGGACATATACAGGATTTCATCAGGACTCTGATGTGGGACCCAAGTAAAGTGAGCTGACCAGAAGAGGGAGAGACTTGAAAATTAAAGCTAATACAGTAAAACCCGTCTTGAAAGACCACTGCTATGTAAGACCACCTGTCTTAAGAGACCACATTCTTAATGCACAACTTTATTGATTATATACAATTGTGACTTGTTATGGGAGACCACCTGTCTTGAGAGACCATATTTTTTTGGCAAAAGAGGTGGTCTTTCAAGACAGGTTCTACTGTATACTAATTCGAGGTCAGTTATTTTGCAGATGAATTACTAAGACTCCAGCTCTCACTAATCCACTGAAGCTGTGAAAAATTTCAGTCATACACTCTCATTACAGTTAACAAGTGGTCTTGTGTCACATTTATAAATTAAATGTGAGACATCATTCCCTGTCATGTTTAATTGATCTGTTTATTGTGTTAATTGCATACCTACCAACATCCTGTACTTGACAAGGTACAACTAATACCTGTGGCAGAATTTGACAGGTATTATTCCATGCATCAAGTAAATTGGTTGTTGAAACAGTTTTCATGCACATGGAACTAGCCAGGTGTATTAAAAATGATTTTAATACTGATAATCAATGTTTAGAGTACGAGTCTGGTATTGGCCAGTCAGAAAGGTTAGCATTGGCTGACTCAACAAATAATCCTGAATTATACTGAATAATGTGTTTAAATATTTACTTTATATTGTTATTTGTGTGTGATTATGATTTTTAATGTAGCTTTAACAATTTTTCAGTCATATCACATTGATGTCTGCAGTGTGGCTGTTTATAGTGATGTCTAGCATTGGGGCATCATGCCGCAGACATGTACCATGATTTCCCACCCAGTCACATTATCCTGACACCAGGCCGAACAGTCCTAACACTAACCTCTTAATGCTGAGCACCTAGTGAGGCAGCTGTTAGTACCATTTTTGTAAGTCTTTGGTATGACTCGGCCAGGGTTCGAACCCACGATCTCCTGCTTCTGAGGCTGACACTCTAACCACTAGGCCACTGGAGCAGTCACTTTATATTGTTGACGATAAACATTCAGTGCAGTGTGCAGTGACAATCCAAAAGATGTTTAAGTTCAAGCAGCCTGTACAGCCACCACACCACATTATGATTGGTTATTATATTTGAAGAAGAAAACACTTTATGTAGTAAAATATGGTTTTTTTTTACAAGCCTTACTTAATGATAATACAGACAGACCCTCCCAGTCTACCAACAGTTACATTTAAACCTGATAAAATATGCATATCCACTTAAGTAAGGAATTTTGTAGATGGGATTAGGTGCCAGTTCTTCAGTCCAAGAGGAAATCACTTTTTTCTGACTTCCACTTGGGTGGGAGGATGACTTTATGCTTTTTGTGTGCTAACAACTTACATAGGAAAGCAGGGTTTTGCATGGATATATTCCTAATGTAGTATGATTGGACATGTCCTGTTGAAATAGCATATTTCACTCCAAAGATTGGTTTTTAAAAAAAAAATTATTAGGTAGCTCCCCCGAAAGAATCTAATTTGACAAGAATAGTTTCACCATTATGTTCATGTAATGTTTTTTACACAAGAGTATTTTGTCTGGTGTTATTAAAATGAAATGTAGTATCTTATTTGGCAGTGACATAAACATTGTGGGTGACCTTTATAATTTATTTCAAAATACAAAAATGATGTATCAGATACAGTACCTGAAGTGTTTAGTACATTATATATAATAATCATTATAATATAAATGTCTTTTTGGTAAAAAAAACAACTAAAAACAAAATACCTACCTACCTACCTACCTTAATTTTAATATCAGTTCAGTTGGAAACACATATTTTTTTATTGGCCTAAATGAAAGTGGTGCCAATCTGACCCTTAATATGACAGTCACAGTTTCCATCTTGAAAATCTTGTTATCTCAACTTCTTCTAGATGGCTGATCATATCAGTATTGTGCTTTCACAAAAAGACTTTTTATGATGTATACTTGGTCCTCGATGGAAATGGTGCCAATTTGATATCCAGTATGGTAGTCATCTTGAAATTCTTTTTCTTGTTACTCTGCCAGTATGGAAAGTCGTATCAACATGTGGTTTTCACCAAAATTTGTATGCCATACTGGTAGTCCTAAAATAATGGTGCCAGTCTGACATCCAATATGCCCATCATGATGGCCATCTTGGAAACCTTGCTATTATTAAATGGAAAGTCATTTTGACCTGGGGTTTTCACCAGAAGAGTTCTTATGATGTCTAGATCATCCCATATAAAAGCGATGCAAATTGACCCTCAATATGGCCACCACTATGGCTTTCTCATAAATATTTTTTATCTCCACTGTCAAATGGATGGCCATATCAAATGAACTTCTCACCAAAACACTTGATGCCTGCTTGGTCCTGATGAAAATGGTGCCAGTTATATACATCAAGTGTGGTACAATTGTACTGCAACAGCCATTGTGAAAAGCTTGTTGTCACTACTCCCACCTAGATGAATGGTCATATTGACATTGGAGTTTTCCCCAAAAGACTTCTAAGGATGTGTACTTGGTGCTAGATGAAAATGGTGCCAATCTGACATTAAATATGTGTCCATGATACAAGCTAATTTGAAAATCATTATATTGCAGAAGAATATCTGACATGATATGAACACTCAGCTGTTAAAAGGAAGAAATAGTCTTATCTTGAATTTATGGAAATTCTTTTTGGCCAGTAGAGTGTCAGTCCCTTTGAGAGACACTCGTTTCTGTGAAAAATTAAACTTTTACTGGTACTTAAACACACATATCGGAAAAGGGGTCCAGTTATTTCCTAGAAGATTCAGTTTGTTAATTGTTTAAATTTGTGGTTTGTAGTAGTCCAGAAGTCCACAAAATTGGTACATGCAGAGTGTACAATTCTAGGATGTGCTGTTAATGGAATTATGCTAATTGTGCTGAAAAATCAATGGAACGGGCCAAATCATGCATTTTTTTTAAGGCTCTACCTTATTCATTTCATTAAATTTTCTTTATATTGAAAAAAAAAATCACTTTTTTTAATAGGGTGGTGGTGGTGGTTTACCCCAAAAGTTTTAGTTCCTGAATATACCCTGTACCATGCCCCACAATTATAGTTCATTCCCAGGATTGTGATAGAAGTAAATAAATAAACGCTTAAACTTTTTTCTATTTATCCTTTTAAGCAAGTAATTTTGTTCTATAAAGCTATATAAAATTTGCACACATAAATAATGATTTCTTATCATTTCAGTCACTCCATATTACAAGAACAAGTTAAGAGGATTGTACAACACAGCAATGCAAGATGCAGAAGCTGAAGCAGAGTAAGGAAAACAATACATGTATATATGTGCACATAAATATAATTATGTAATAACTGTATACATTTTTTCTATGTTCATTGTTACTTAAGTAGGGACCAAATCAAAATGAAACTTTTTATCCAATGAAGTCAAGAAGTTTTAACAGCAAGTGGTTGAACCTGTTTACTTGTCCAAGATATGACAAAATATTTTAATGTTTTGCAAGTTTTGTCAAAAGCACTATCAGAAGAATATTTTTGTCTATTCATGTGATTGTCAACCATGCTGGATGTAATGAACCTATACATTCCTCAAAAGCTGAAACTGCAGCACAAGTATGACTTTGTTACTAATTTGGACAAAGTGTCAGACAAGTCAGATGAAGCTATGACAGTGCTGTTTTGAAATGCTTATTAATACGTGTATCTTTTCCACATTAGGTTCTAGTTCCAAACCACTAAGAGCATCAATAGAGGAAACTTGTGTCACACAGATGAAGCACAAGAGTTTGATATTTTGTGTATACAAAATGATGAAGAGTTTAAGAAGAAATAAATACCTATATCTATATTATAAATGTACACAAATAACTGTAGCTGTTCTTTATTTAGAGGTATTTAATTTATTCTTAACGTTGAATTGTTTATTATGCAAGAAACATCAAACTCTTGTGCATGCAGTGATCTCAACTTCCAGCTCTTCCACTGAATATATGATATTACATAGTTGTATGTGGCTATTACATAGTTATATAAGGCTATTACATAGTTGTATATGGCTATTACTTAGTTGTATATGGCTATTACATAGTTATATATGGCTATTACATAGTTATATATGGCTATTACATAGTTATATAACTATTACATAGTTATATAAGGCTGTTACATAGTTGTATATGACTATTACTTAGTTATATATGGCTGTTGCATAGTTTTATATGGCTATTACATAGTTGTATGTGGCTATTACATAGTTATATATGGCTATTACATGGTTGTATATGGCTATTACTTAGTTGTGTATGGCTATTAGATAGTTGTATATGGCTATTACATAGTTGTATGTGGCTATTACATAGTTATATAAGACTGTTATGTAGTTATATATGACTATTACAGTGATATATGGCTATTACATAGTTGCATGTGGCTATAACATTGTTGTTTATGGCTATTACCTAGAGGTATATGGCTATTACAAAGTTATATAAGGCTGTTACATAGTCATATATGACTATTACATAGTCATATATGACTATTACTTAGTTATATATGACTATTACATAGTTATATATGGCTATTACATAGAGGTATATGGCTATTACATAGTTATATATGGCTATTACAAAGCTGCATGTAGCAATAACATTGTTGCATGTGGCTATATGACTATTACATAGATGTATATGGTTATTACTTAGTTGTGTATGGCTATTAGATAGTTGTATATGGCTATTACATAGTTATATTTTTTATTTACTAGTGTATGTTCATGTGAATTACGTTTATTCCTTTCTAAGACTGCACGTCGTCCAAAGATTTTCATAAGAGTAGTTGTTTTCTGTTTGAAATTTACATAAATTCTCAGTCCACTTAATAATTTCCCATTTGTTGAACAAGTTTGTTTTATGTTTACTTGCCATCTCTTGATAGATATCTTGCCTGGGTGTTGTCATTCAACTCAGAGTTTCCCTGTCCTTTTATATAAATAGAGTGGTTCATAAATTGTAGGCTTCAGTGTCAACATGTCCTGTTTTTATCAACAGATTATCTAATGTCATTACAATATCTTTTATAAAGATGTCAGCAATAACACAAGCTTAACTGTCCCTTTTCAGTTACAGTTTTGAGATTACAATTTTTACAACATTATTATACACATAGCAAATTCATCTGCTATAAGTTACTGACCATTTAATTTCCAGGGGGAGGAGGAATAGGGCTGATTTTTGTTTGAGCATTTTCGTTTTCCTTTTATCTTAAGATTATTGTTTTCTATAAATGAGAAAAAGATATTTTTCCACCTATTGACAGATGGAAATTTTCAAATAAATATTATCAAAATGGTCAGACCCTGCATCCAGAAAATTAAATTGTTGAGACCTAATATAGCTGCAGTATACCTTGGTAAGTATTGTGATATATTCTGAAATACCACAGTACAATTTTGTTATGTTACCCAGCTCTAATGGTCACCTTAGTACACTATCCCTCCCACTCTGTTAATCACCAAAAATCAAATTGGTGACAGCATATAATAAACTTCTTGCTATTCCATCTCAAATCATATGGAAACTAACTAGATTCATTATCCACAGATTTAGTAATCATTTTCTGGTCCAGGGGCCAAACTATACTTCAGTTTTAGGGAGAAGTGACCTCTCCTTTTAGACAGAGAGAAGTGAGAGTTGTAAAGTGAGAAGTGGCAGCATTGGTTAAATAGTGTTTGCTTCGCTGCTTTTTTCATATTATCACAAAGATGAGAGAAATCAAAAAACAACCTTGACTGTATGGTGCCTTTCAGATTTCAAAACATAGCACTGCCCAATACGTTTCTGACCTACATGATTATAGTTTCAATCTGAATCTTCTGTAACATAATACTTAGACTTTGCTTTCTATGAATTGTATATTTTCCTTAATCTATTTGCCCATTGATTTATGAAAACAGACAATTTATTGAAGTGGTACTTCCTAGACACAATGATGTCCACCATTATTACCCCATAATAGGTTCACTTATAGTTTCAAACTGATTTTATAAGAAAATTAATGCAAACTCAGCAGTCGAAATCTTCAGTTTTGTGGGTGCAAATTAGGAAGTGCTTTTCAAGAATTTTATTCTTAAACACAAGCTGCCATTTACATGATGACGTTCATGTTTTGAAAAACAAGCTGGTATGTTTTTATCATCATATGGTAATTTGTAGAAATTGGCAGTGATAACTTGCTCTGGAAAGTGGATAATGGTTAGTCAACTATTAAAGCACATGGCTGTGAATGTGTAAGATTTGTTGGCTCAGTTGGTATCAATACCTGCTATTTGAAGCATGCAATACATTGCAACTTGAGATACAACACAACACTGTCAAAACTACCTGGCTAGGGTGAGGGAGCATCTTAAAAGTCATTAATTACTGTCACTCAGTGTACAACTTAAAAGTCACTGGGCGAAGTCATTTTTCTTTTTCTAACTAAAGATATTGAAGATTACACTTTTTGGCGAGTTAGTCACCCACTTCACCTGCTAGCATGACCACTGCTTGTCATTTTATGGTAGTATCATGCTGTATCACACATTTACATGAGAACAATCATTTTTTAAATTAATTAGATGTAAACTAGTCAAGCACAATTAAAAGAAAATGTCTTGGTTCATAAAAAAAATATTTAGGGCAATGTCAGATATTTGGAATGAATGCCAATTATTGAATTTATTCCTTACAGTTTTATTGGGCAGTAATATATAAATAGTTTGATGTTGTATTATGTATTAGATACTTTCCATAGACTAGAGCACCCTTTAGGTCACTAAATGTTTTCTTTTTGGTGCCTTTTTCTCCTTTTCACATGGGATGTTGCTTTTAATTAACTCTGCAACCCTTGCAAAAAAATAACTGATGTGCTTATTTAGGTAAAGTGCTAATTACATTCAGATGTGCATTTTAATGAATTTTTTATTTCACTTTCATATGTTATGGAGTTATTCACCTTTTTCCATTGATGTAACATTTTCACTACAGCATATCCTTGTAATAAGCAAAGCTCAGGAACCATTGCATGCATTTTGATGCAGTTTTGTGCATACTTTGTCACACATACTGAGATTTGCTACTTATGCTTTTTCAACTTTAGTTATAGCCGATCCACTCATAAACCAGGGGAGCTTTTGCACTGGATTTTCATCTGGATATGATTAGCATGAGTTTGTTTTTGCCGCTCTTACTAAACTGCTTGGACAACCAAACTTTACAGACATATATCACATTGTCTAGTTTGTCCAGAATGAAAATGGCATCTCTTGGACATCCATTTAAAACTTGAGTTCTTTCTATTGTTCCTAATAAGATAGTCATATTTTCATGGGGATGTTACTAAAAGACTTTTGTTGGTCGTAAATGAAAATGGCACCAATCTGACATCCAGTATGACTGCAGTGGTAGTCATTTGGAAAATCTTGTTATTATTTTTCCTTCTAAATGTATGATTCTATTAACATTAGTTTTTGTTTCTTAATG
This sequence comes from Sinohyriopsis cumingii, assembly GCA_028554795.2. NCBI lineage: Eukaryota > Metazoa > Mollusca > Bivalvia > Unionida > Unionidae > Sinohyriopsis > Sinohyriopsis cumingii. The sequence continues at coordinate 496,079 of JAPYKE020000175.1, forward strand.
ACTGCTTGTGATGTCTGGTTGATCCTAAGTGAAAGTGAAGTTGATCTGGCTTCCAGTATGGCCCTCATGGTGGTCATTTTAAAAATGTAGTTATCACTACACCACATGAATAGATGTTCACATTTTGGCTTTCACTAAAACATTTCTTATGATGTCCAGTTGAACTTAAATGAATGTCTAATATCATGATGGCTTTTAAAAAAGCTTGTTATCAATACTTCTATACAGATTTTGTTGTTGGATTTTAACTAGAACATGCTTTTGGATATTTAGTTGGTATAAATGGAAATGCTGCTGATCTGATTTTCATTATTGTTTTATGCTGATCTGATTTTCATTAATGCTTTTAGCTGATCTGAGTTTCAATACTGCTTTCTGCTGATCTGATTTTCAATATTGCTTTCTGCTGATGATTTTCAGTATTGATTTCAGCTGGTCAGATGTTCAATATTGCTTTATACTGACCTGATTTTCAACATTGCATTATGCTGATTTGATTTTTAATATTGATTTCTGCTAATTTGAATTTGAATATTGCTTTCTACTGATCTGATTTTCAATATTGGATCTTGGTGACCTGATTGTCAATATTGATTTCTGCTGATTTGATTTTCGTATTGCTTGATGCTGATCTGATTTTCAATATTGGATTTTTGTGACCTGATTTTCATCATTGCTTTGTGCTGATTTGATTTTCAATATTGGCTTGATGCTGATCTGATTTTCAATTTCACTTTCTGCTGATTTGATTTTCAGTATTGCTTTATGCTGATCTGAATTTCAGTATTGCTTTATGCTGATTTGATTTTCGGTATTGCTTTATGCTGATCTGACTTTCAATATTGCTTTATGCTGATTTGATTTTTAATATTGCTTTATGCTAATCTGACTTTCAATTTGCTTTATGCTAATCTGATTTTCAATTAGCTTTATGCTGATCTGATTTTCAATATTGCTTTATGCTAATCTGACTTTCAATTTGCTTTATGCTAATCTGATTTTCAATTAGCTTTATGCTGATCTGATTTTCAATATTGCTTTATGCTGAACTGATTTTCAATATTGCTTTATGCTGATCTGATTTTCAATATTGCTTTATGCTGATCTGATTTTCAATATTGCTTTATGCTGATCTGATTTTCAATATTGCTTTATACTGATCTGATTTTCAATATTGCTTTATGCTGATCTGATTTTCAATATTGCTTTATACTGATCTGATTTTCAATTAGCTTTATGCTGATCTGATTTTCAATATTGCTTTATGCTGATCTGATTTCAGTATTGCTTTATACTGATCTGATTTTCAGTTTTGTTTGATGCTGATGTAATTTTCAATTTTGCTTGATGCTGATCTGATTTTCAATATTGCTTGATGCTGATCTAATTTTCAATATTGCTTTATGCTGTTCTGATTTTCAATATTGCTTTATGCTGTTTTGATTTTCAATATTACTTTGTGCTTATCTGATTTTCAGTATTGCTTTATACTGATATGATTTTCATTATTGCTTTCTGCTGATCTGAGTTTCAATACTGCTTTCTGCTGAACTGATTTTCAGTATTGCTTTCTGCTGATGATTTTCAAGATTGATTTCTGCTGATCTGATTTTCAATATTGCTTTCTGCTGTTGATTTTCAGTATTGCTTTTTGCTGATCTGATTTTCAGTATTGCTTTCTGCTGATGAATTTCAGTATTGCTTTCTGATCTGGTATTCAGTATTGCTTTCTATTGATTTCTGTTGATCATATGTTCAGTATTGCTTTATACTGACCTGATTTTCAATATTGCTTAATGCTGATCTGATTTTCATTATTGCTTTATGCTGATCTGATTTTCAATATTGCTTTATGCTGATCTGATTTTCAGTATTGCTTTCTTTGTTTTTGTCTGAATGAAATTTATTGGATTGATATTTTGGGATCTTATTTTCTTCTTTTGTCTGTAACCAAGATACACTAAATGTCATTGTTTTTTCCATTTGAAATTTCAGGTTGTTGAGAAAGGCATTAGACAAAATAACAGAAGTTAAGGCAATAAGAGAGAACAGAAGACTAGGTATGATATTATATTTTTTTTAAAATTATGCTTTGTTCTCCTTTACTAAGATATGTCAAAATGAAAAAAAATATGCAATTAATTGTAGTGAATTCAGTTTTTCCAAGTCACTGAGCTACACCATACATGTATTGTGATGTTCATCTTTCTCCTTTGCCTTAAATATGAATTTCACCTGTTTCTAATAATAAGAAATTTGGCAATTCATTTTCAGCATAATATATACTATCATGATGGTGTGCATATATATATATATATATATATATATATATATATATATATATATATATGTATATATATATTTCATTCAGTTGCTGGAAAGATGTCATTTGGTCCACAGTTTACACAAAATGTTAAAGTATAACTAAGTTTATTGGTGAATATGGCCAACACAAAATACTGTACAGTTGTTACCATGCTTTATTACCTTGTAGGATCATTTTATTTTACAACAATCGATTGGAAATGAAAAAAATGTAATTTCAGGAATTAATACACTTGATTTTTAAATATTCTCACATATGAGAGACCCAACTTGGAAGTCAGACTTGATTGCAGACTGCATTGACCCAGATATGTCACTGCATAGAAGTCAGACCCAGTTGCAGACTGCAGTGACCCAGATCTGTCACTGCGTAGAAGTCAGACCCATTTTCAGACTATATTGACCCAGATCTGTCATCATATAATGTGCCAGCAGGTATAGGTAAATGCGCTTTGTCAAGGATAATCAGTAGAATAAACAATATAGACCCTGATATGGGTGTATGTTGTTTGCAGTTGGACTCGACTTGTAAGCAAGTATATACAGTACATATTAACACTGAGCTAGGATGTTGTATTTGACAGCTGTACTTATATTTTGTCCATTCTTGAAATAGTTTATGACGAAGCTGGATATTACAGGTTGCAAAAATATCTCCATCTAATAGTAGATTCAGTTTGTTACAGATATCTCCCTCTTGTTGTAGATTCAAATCGTCTCAGATGTCTTCCTCTTGTTGTAGATTCAAATCTCTTAAATGTCTCCCTCTTGTTATAAATTCAAATCATCTCAAATGTCTCTGTCTTGTTGTAGATTCAAATCATCTCAAATGTCTCCCTCTTGTAGATTCAAATTGTCTCAGATGTCTCCTTGTTGTAGATTCAAATCATCTCAAATGTCTCCCTCTTGTTGTAGATTAAAATTGTCTCAAACGTCTCCCTCTTGTTGTAGATTCAGATCGTCTCAAATGTCTCCCTCTTGTAGATTCAGATCATCTCAAATGTCTCCCTCTTGTAGATTCAGATCATCTCAAATGTCTCCCTCTTGTTTTAGATTCAAATCGTCTCAAATGTCTCCCTCTGGTTGTAGATTCAGACCATCTCAAATGTCTCCCTCTTGTTGTAGATTCAAATTGTCTCAAATGTCTCCCTCTTGTAGATTCAAATTGTCTCAAATGTCTCCCTCTTGTTGCAGTTTCAGATCGTCTCAAATGTCTCCCTCTTGTTGTAGATTTAGATCGTCTTAAATGTCTCCCTCTTGTTGTAGATTCAGATCGTCTCAAATGTCTCCCTCTTGTAGATTCAGATCGTCCAAAGCCTATCATGAGGAGAGGGGTACTGATGTCCATGTTACAGCAGAATGCAGTCACTCTCCCACTGTGGGTCAGTAAACCAGGGGAAAGGTAAAGGCAGCAGTGTTCTTCAAAATGACTATTTTCTTTATGTATAATATGTGTTACATGTGGATAATATATTTTCTGTTCTGTAATGCACAGGCCGTGTTTGTTCAAATAATCTTATCCAAAATTAGTCACATAATTCACAAAATTTACCATCTGTACTCATAGAAAGGATGTACAGGAGGTATCTTTTTTAAATGATTTGTGAATGTAGCATGGTATTTTAACAGCTGAACATCAAATTATGAGAGAGTGAAATACACACACACAAAAAAACTATGATGCCATTTTAATGTTATAACTCTCTTTGTAATATAGATCTAAACAAGATGACGTGTTTAATTTTATCTACAGAAAGTTTCTGCTCTGTTAAGATTTGAGGGTGATGGTCATTTTACCATTGCAGATACAATGAAGCTTGTTCCTGAAAGGCATCCATCTAGAGGAGGCTTTGGTCTCTGTACAAAGGTGACTGTTAGATAGAAGTTTATTTCCACTCCAGTTTGGTGTCAGAGACATTGAAGGGTTGCTTAAGACAGGTGACTGCATAATTGAAGAGAATTTTAAGGCAGGTTTAGCTTCATGCCTTGGCTGTGCTTACACTGGAAAGACTTAATATACCTCTGATACTTAATAAAAATATAGTATGGTTATCCCCATGTTTTCTTGTATTACAGACCACCTCCCTTGTGTGGAGCAGTGGCAGCAGACAACAACTATGTAGCAAAGCCAGGGGACAAAGTAGCAGCTCGAGTTCAGTCCTTGGATGGTGAAGAGAATTGGATTCTGGCTGAGGTAGTTACATTCAATACCAGTACAAACAAGTATGAAGTGGACGACATTGATGCTGAAGAGGGCAAAGAGTAAGACACATTGAATTTATCATAGTACAGTATAAATACCTGGATTCTTATATTATAGTACCAGTTTCAAGGTGTTTAATAAATGTAATTTTGTGATATTAAAACGGAATGTCTACTGCATGATACCCCATTGCTAGACATCACTCTAAACTGCCACACTGCAGACATCGTAGCAGTGTGACTGAAAAATTGTTAAACCTATGTTAACAATCCTAATCACACACACACACACACACACACAGAGCGAAACAATCACAAAAGAATTTGAACATTTAGGTTCCACCTTTTGATTCAAAAACACATTTGATCTTGGGCAGCTACATTTGATTCCAATATTATTTAAACCCAGTTTGTGAAAATGATTATTTTAAGCAGACATTATTTGCGTGAAATGCTGTAACCTTATTACATCAGTACTCAGTTACCTAATTCCCAAGTAATTCAACCCACTTTTATATAACTCACTGAGTTTGGACAGATGAAACTGTCAGGTAGTGTAAGTTGAAGCAAAATGATATAAATTATGATTTTGTTTTCAACATACTTACCAGTGTTCTGCACAAAAATTGTATAGAGTTAATGGAAGTAGATTAAATCTCCAGCTAATTGCACTCTACATACTCTGTATGACTTCTAATTTGATTGTTGCCTGATTTACCCTAAGACTGCCACCAGTTTTTGACGTCTTGATTTATGCTTTTGTCTTGAAAAAACTCTGTCCAAATTGAACTTACTATATACCTACCTACTGAATAAGAAAAATGTGTTAGAATATCAGAGTTAGGATGATTTACTACTACTGTAGTCACAAAAGCCAAGACTTTTCTTCATAGTTTTTCATGTTAATGGTTTGAAACAGTCACTAAATCCAGGACCAGTGTTTGATGTTTTTTGTTGTTGTCATGTTCATGGTTTGTAACAGTTGTTAAATCCATGACTTTTGTTTATTGGGTTTTTCATGTTCATGGTTTGCAACACTCACTAAATCCATGATCATTGTTTGTTGGGTTTTTCAAGTTTATGGTTTGCAACACACTAAATCCATGACCACTGTTTGTTGGGTTTTTCACTTTCTTCAGTGTTTGTAACATTCATAATTTTTAACATTTTTATTTTGGACCTGCCCTGTTCATAGTTTGTAGCAGCAACAGAATCCAGGATAAATGGTATCCCTTGAAGGATAGTGAATTTACATTTTGTTCTTTGCTCTAGGCGGCATACTCTAAGCAAGAGAAGAGTCGTCCCTCTACCAATATGGAAGGCCAACCCAGAGACAGATCCAGAAGCTTTGTTTTCCAAAGAATCAGTATGTCCTTCCTCAGTTTTCTTATCTAAATGTAGAACATTTTGTTGAAAATTGCTGTTACAAATATATATTATCAAGCAAATTATCATAAACAATTATATTTCTCATGCTACTTATTGTACAAGTCATTATCTGCAGTAATCTGTCTCTATATTCTTTCTGTATAACAGACAATGTAGGATCCAAATGAATTGCTGATCCTATGTTTACTTAGAAGAAAACTGCATCTGATAGGAATATTGTTTCCAGTTAGCATCTGTTTTTGATAAACCAGTTATTTCCAGTTGGTGTGACACTTCAGCCAGCCAGTGCTGCAAATTTTCTGGTTGCTTTTAGATTAGACACATGTCATCTTCATTTTGCCAACAAAAACTGAGTAGTATGAACTCAACGCTTTTATCTAAATTGTATTTATGCTGAAAAGACACTTTGTTTAATGTTGTTAGCATATGGCATTAACTGCAATTGCACTGAAAACTGAGAGAAAGAGAAATCTACACTTGAAATTACATTTTATGTTTACATAGACCTTGAAAGCTAACAATTCCACATTGTTTTATTTAAATACTCATTTTTTTTATTATTTATTTGTTTGACAAGTGAACATGTTCATGGATGCATCTTTAAAAATAAGGATAAATAAGTAATGAGTAATGTTTTTTTCCCCTGTACCATGGATACACAAAACATTTAGTAGTTGTGGTGTGAATCTCATTATCAAAAAGTCTTAAGTGTGACCCTGACAATTGGTGGAGGAAGTATTCCAGAGAGTTAACTAACCATTCAGTTCAAATAGATACTAATCCATATTTCAGTTTCTGTCATGTGTTACCATTATTGTACCTTATGTCTAGTTTGTTACCATTTAGTTTAAGCATAAATATTCTAAGCAACTCTTTGATGCAGTTTTATCTTTTGCAATTCTGTCTCTTCCACTCAATATTTAGTATGCTCATGCAAAGTTTGATAAAATTTTCAAGCAGTATTAGTTTTTTTTCCATCATAAATACAGCTTAGAAAGACACATGGTAGAGTTTCAGAGTTTGTAATGCCCAAGAGATTGATTTAAAAGTTACTGCAGTCTGTATTGAGTGATTCTAATTAGTTGGGACAAACTTTCTGGGAAATGCACAAGCTTGCTCGAAACTAATGTTTCTCTCAGAGGGTGTCTCCCTTAAATGGGGTGTTTGCCCATATAATATTTCCTAATCTGGCCATATAGGCAAGAGATGGCTTGCTTGACCAAAAAGGGTCAGAGATGGCTCACCTTGTCATCACCTGGTCACCAGGGCAAGAAGTTGTATGGTATGGCTTTTTGTCTGTCATGCATTGTCCATTTTTTCAGCATCTTCTCAAAAAACCATTTGCCCAATTTAAGAGTTCCATTTAGCCCCAAAATAGTAAAATGAAAGAGAAAATTTAGATTTTTAGAAGTCAGTGCTGAGAGTTGATGCTAGTTGTGTCAGACTAGTACAGTATAGAGTAAAACACAAATGACTGCCATGATGTCAACTCTGATCTGTTGGCACATAATTCACTATTGCTAGTCTGTGTGGTTCACATAGAATCATCAGAATAAAAACAGGACATATCCTGATATGCATGCACATGAACCAGACTTGAATGTCATTTGACCTGTATGTCATTTCTAGTAGCATGATCATATATCTGGGAAATACAGCATTGAAACAGATTTCATTTTTTTAATACTTTACCCCATCTTAATACCTTAGGAGAACTACTTCTACATCATAAATCCTGACCTCCCAAATTGAAATTTTAGCTAAAAAGAGTTAAAAATGTATCTGTCCTCTTAGTTGGTGTTTGGGCAGAGTGATCTCCCCTTGATACAGGGATTGGCAGCAAAACCCATCAATATCCCATTTGCTACTTCTGCTCATGCTGAGAAGCATGCTCTCACTATAAGAGACCACGCAAAAGCCAGAATCAACATTGATACCAGTTGAAGGAGTTATCACTTCACAAATAATGTATATTTCATCTATATTGCCAATTTGCCTTTCTTTCTATCTCAACAAAGTTCTGCCTTTATGGGTTTAGAAACACCTTGTCGTCTTTACACATTTAATTGTACTTTGTTGTTGTAAGGATTAACGTCATTTTTCAGTACAAGAAAGGCTATACATGGTGGCCAGTATAAATGGTGGAGGAAGAACCTGGGAAAACCCCGGAAAGAACCACCAACCCAGGAAAAGCTACTGGCAAACTTTCTCACATACCCGCATTGGCCAAACACAGAACTCGAAACCACGCAGACAGAGGTGAGATGTCAATGATCCATAATGGTGAGCGCTTTAGACAACTCGTGGCCCCTTGGACTTGGGTACTTGCACAGGTAGCCTATGCAACTTCAGAAATAAGTTCGGGCTCTACTTTTAATTATGTTAATGTGCAAGTCCCTGAGACCTATTGTAAACTCTTAATATATGTATAGTTCCACAATGACGGGCTACATATGGGTGAGTTTTCTCTGCTGACACATTTAGTGTCTGGATGCCATCTTCATTGCATTTACCTGTACAGGTCATCCTTGAACTTATCACAGTTAGTATGGTGAATTATTTTGGTAAAATAAGTCTGCTATATTCCAGGTAATGCTATAAGGCATAGCTTTGCACATATTTTGTGTTCAATAATAAGAGACAAGTTCAGAGCTGTGCTAGAGTTATACATTCTGCTTTATTTGTCTTACAGATTAGACCATGGGCAAAGCACAGAAATGCACAACTAAGGATGCAGACACTATAAGCTTAAAACTGACATGTCTTCAGTGCAGGAATTTTTGGTGGATAAGGGAGATAAATCAGCAAAGGGTTCTCCAGTTACAAAACACTGGAAATCTACATGACCAGGGACAGCCCCAGCACCTATGCAACCTCAGGACTCCTCATTGCTGGCAGTACTTTTAAGGCCTCCCTCCTCAGGGTTCCAATCTACAGCTCTTGAGGATAAGCAGCAAGCGAATGAACCAAACAAAGTATTCTTTCGCTCCACTGATACACAGACCGGTCACATGGATCGGACATCCCATAACCTATCCCATCATTATGATTTGGATGACATCCTCCCACCTGACATAGTCTATTTGTTTTGATTGGCCTAGGCCTTCTACAAGGAATCTTCAGGGACAAATACCTAAACACAATAAGTTCCCGGAAATCAATCTCTCGTCCAGTCTGTTGAACCTAGCTTACAAGCAGTTATGGAGACCAGTTTAACCCACACATGGCCTCACTCACTGCACTCTCCATTTATGATGCCAAACCTAGTACCTGCTACCTCTCAATTCTCTCAACCCTTGGTACAATAGAAGGGACTCTGTATTTGGTGACCAATTGGAAATCACAATTTTTATTTCAGGGCACAACAAGTTTACACTCTTGACCAGCTCCTTCAATCATGCAACAGCCTCATTTCATGCAAGCAGACATGATTATGCCTGCTCTCAGCATCCTTCTCTTCTGGATTTCACTATATTATGGGAAGACTCAGCCTTCAGAGCTTCCATTGAAGAAGTTTTCCATCCTTTTGCCTCCAGTGTTCTGCTGGCCACCTCCTTCCTTATGAACTGCTTGAACCAGGGCTCCAGCATCTGCTGATCTTATCACAAAAAAGGAAGAATCCAATTTCAAATTACTTATGCATTCGGGTATAGTAGCTGTGGGCTGGCTCCATGTTGGACTTGATATCAATGGCTCTGTTCCAACAGGCAGAACAGAGCTCATCACTTCTTACTTCACATTTCACGGTACATGCATCAGAGTCTGTCTCTGGAAGGGCTTGGGTTTTAAACAGAGCTGCTCAACATATTTTAGCCAATGCCGTCACAGTAGCTGTGAAATGTATAATTGGCAGAAAGAGATATACTGCTCTCCACCTTCCTTTAAGATCATCATAAGACCAAGGTATGATCATAACTGTTATCCTCTAATCTACTTTTTAATGGCCAGATCGATAAAGTATGCAAAGAAGCCACTAAGAAGCTGAATTTTTTCCCCACCTTTTAACCGCAATACTGATACAGGGATGTTTTGAGAAACCAATAAAGAAATCAGGGGACACGTCTCTAGCTCAAACCTCAGACCAGTTATCCTGTTGTAGTTCCTCACATTGAAACAATGGCTCTCGTAAGAGCCAAAGTGTGACAAAAGAGCTAGCAATTGCTTACACTAAAGTTTCTCTTCATGACCAGCACCATTTCTAACAAATGACATCATCTCCACACTGCCTTCCCACTGATTATGGTAGGAGTAAGGCTTCAATTTCTTTGCTGCTCGATGGGACAAGATTTGACATGATGATCATTGGAACCAACAAGTGGACTCTGCATCACTTTCAAGACATCTCTTTCCAAAATTCCATCAGCTACAAACATTCAAACAGACCGATTCAAAACCATCACCTTGCAGCAAGAAATTAATGACCCTCTTCAGAAAAGGGTAGTAGAAATCATTCTAATAATAAATTTCCTGAGATTTAATTCCAGACTTTTCTTTGTGTCAAAGTCAAATGGCACTCCGCTCCCTGTCATCGACTTAAACACCTTTAATCAATTCATTCATGCTCATTGCTTCTTGATGGAAACACCATGTACATTTTAAACGCCGCTCAAAAGGGAGACTTTGCATTCACCTTGGACTTAAAAGATGCATATCTTACCTCCTTATTCACAAGACTTCCAGGAAGTTCATGTGATTTGCCCACAATGGCACCACTTATCTATTCCGAGCATTCCCATCAGTCCCTAGGTCTTCACTTGTCTGATGAACTGTGTTATGGCTCATGTCCAGACCATCTTATCTATTCTGAGCACTCCCATCAGTCCCTGGGTCTTTTCTTGTCAGATGAACTGTGTTATGGCTCGTGTCCGGACCATCTCCAAAGTGGTGTCAAGTTATCTGGTCAGCATTCTGCAAAAACATCAGATGAGTTATATATTAGGACATGATGTTATAACCCTTGTTACACTGCTTAAAACCTGGTTTCCTCATCATCAAGGACAAATCCGACTTAAAACCATCTCAACTATTTGTATCAGGACCATGATGTCTTCATTGTTCTTGAAGGAATCTCTCTCCACACAGGAATTCCTTCACCTTCTAGGCTTGCTCATCATCCTTGGTCACCTTTTTATGCACCTGTACAAATGATTCCTTTATTCCAATGAGAGGCCAACAGTTTGCCCACTGGACCAACCACTCCCTATTTGCACAATATGAGGTACCATCTGCAGACTTGGAGTGACCTAACTTGACTCACAGAAGGTATACCTGTACAAGCACAACTGCCAGAGATCACAATCTGTGTGGATGCAAGTACAGGAGGCTGGTGTCACACCTACTACCATTTTTTTTTTCGGAAGTCAATGGAAGATGGTCTCCCCAGGACCAGCATCGACCTATCAATATCCTCAGAATGAAGGCCATTTTGGAAGTCTTTCACTGGTGACAGGAATATTTAATTGAAATGGGAGTCCTCCTATCTAACAACTCAACAGTAGTGACTTATCTCAAACCTCAAGGCAGACTGGGGAAGTCCTTTGCATACTGGTGTGGGACTTTCTAAAGTGGTGTCATCAACAACAAATCCATGTCTGTCATATTCCTGGACATTTAAACATAATAGCAGATTCTTTGTCTCGGGACAGTCAGTTTATTCAGATGGAATATTCTCCATCCCTTGGTTTTAGCTTAGATATGCACCCAATGGGATGGAATGGCCTGAATGCATATGCCTACCCTCCAAATGTCACCTCATCCTCATTGCACAAATCGGATTGGAGAAGTCATGTGATTATAGACCTCATCAATCTCACAGCGGAAATTCCACAGAAAATAGAGAATTTCATCAAACAGCCACAATGACAGTTGTTTCACACCCAAGCCAGACCTACTGCACATCTGGATCATATGAAAAAAGTTTTGGAAACAAACAGATCCCTCAACCATGGAGAGAATCACTCAAGCAAGAAGGCTATCCACTCTGAAACCTTATGAAGCAAATGGAAGTTTTTACACAGTGGTGTACACAAAACACATTATACCACTACAGGCATATACCTAAAATAGCTAACTTCCTCCTCTGGTTCTTCAGTGAGAAAAAGTTAACACCAGATACAATCAAATGTTTGATGTGGTATCTTAAAAAGATTACACTTATTTTTACCTCTCAAACAGGCACAGGATGATATAACAGCACAGACCCTTTCATCCTGGATTAAATGGGTTATTGCTCTTCATGTCAAGAAATAACAACAACTTAAATTTGTTATGCATTTCGGCTGATAAGGTCAGAGCAGTTGCCAGAAGCATCACTTTTGACTAGAGGTGTTCTTTGATATTATCCATGGCATGATATAGAGACCGGAGTCCACATTCCCCAGTTTTACATCAGAAGATCTTTCATCCCAAAGGAATCATCTTAATCTGGTGAGACCTATAATCATGTCGCAACAGGTCACCTTTCTGGGTTGTTCGACAGCTTCATGAGACATGGCATCATTACTTTTGTTGGATTTGTGGTAGGGTACATTTTCTGCTCATTGGAGTTTTCTCCATTCAGGATACCTAGAAGCTGCCTCACATACCTTATTGGACTGGATATGACATCTCATGGGGAAGATGTACCTCCTTCAACCTCTTACTATTCTTCTAAGGCATTATGAGTGAGTAACATGTTTAAAAAAGAAACTAATTTTTTCCAGGACAATGTTTCTTCACAAATACTTATGATTATGAAAACAAACCCATACACCTTCCTGCAGTTATCCACATAGAGAGCATGCCTTATGCTCCAGCAGTAACTGAGATGGTTTTTGCCACAATCCCTATATCAAGTGGAGATTACTCTGCCCAACCGCCACTTAGGTGGGCAGATAACTTTTAGCTCTTTTAAGCTAAATGTTCTATCTGGGGACAGATGGATTTGTAAGGTATTATTAGTTCTCCTTAGGTATTATGATTGGGTAAGTATTCACGAAGAAACATTTTTTACTAGAAAGAATTAGTTTCTCCAATACTCATCCAGAGGGATACAGCGATTAACTGACACTGAGAGGTACACAGTGGAGTAAGGTAGCTAACAATATCACAAACACATGGTGTTCGTTTAATACTGGCTTAGAGGGATATTGGCAGTTAAACAGAAATTCACATGATGATATGCAAAGCTGGGAAAGACTTGAAACTTGTTTAGATATTTACTTTGGTTTGATTTCTGCATCAATGACATGCACATTGAGAGCATCATATTTTATCAAATCTGTGAAATTTACGCAGTATTTTGTGCCAGTAGGAACTCTGACTTCAACCAAAATTGATAGACAGCATCCTGCAATGAATGATTTTTAAATTTGTATATATATTTTGTAGATTTGCCATTAGATACAGTCACAGTTATGAAAGGTATTGTTACTAAAAAAGAGAAAAGAACTTTTAACAAAAGTTCACCAAATTTGACACTAAACATTCTTGGTTAGCACCCTTAAAAAAATAGATACGGGTGGTGTGATTCTGTGATCAAATATGGCTGCTGTTAAAATAAATAGAGAAAACTTCAGATGACTTGTTTTGGAATGCCACTGAACAGCATTCGACCAGATTTACATTAAGCATCCTTATAATTGTTTTACATATAATGTTGATCTACCATCATTTTTAAATATAGTAAAACCTTTTAAACAGTTTTTTCTCTAAACCCTTTGAACAGAAATTGGCAATTTGACAGAAAACATCCTGGCATGGACACTTTAAATCTTTTTCCATTGCTGATGATCCACCATTAAGTGTGGTCACTGTTATTACAAATTAGAAATCCCATAAAATGACTGAACTGAATTTGACCAAATTTGAATCAAAGCACCCTGTTATGGAGGCCTTTGAAAATTATACAGTTGTCTTTTAGCCTAAAGTATGGCTGGTGTGGATAACATAGGAAAACCTTACAAAGAATTCTTTTCACAAACACTGAATAGAATTGACCATATTTAACAGAAAGCATCCTGGAATGGCGGCTTTTTATTTTGTACAAATTATACTGGTCTGTCATTAAATATGAACACCATAATTGAAAATGAAGACAAAATTAATTTAGGCAACTTCGCAAAACCAATGGACAGAATTTGAGTAAATTTTATTGAAAGCATCCTGGCAAAATTATACCCATCTGTGCCTAAAATAGTCATTGTTTCTAAAATTAGAAAAACATAAAAACGGCATCTTCTCAAAAACTAATGAAAACAATCGAGCCAAATTTGACAGAAAGCATCTTTTCATAGGTTCTTTTAAAATGTGTACAGTTGATATAGATCCACCATCAAATCTGTCCGCTGTTATTAAAAATGGTTAAACCTTTTCAGACAAAATACTATAAATAGCATTCAGTGATGCTGAGTCATATATAAGGCAGTTGTTGTTGTTGTACGGTTTAATGCCATTTTTGGGGCCCTGAATGGCTGAGTGGTCTAAAGCGCTCTCCATTACGGATCACTGCCATCTCACCTCTGCCTGCGTGGGTTCGGGTCTTGGATTCAGCCAATGTTGGTATGTGAGCAAGCTTGCCAGTAGCTTCTTGTGGGTCAGTGGTTCTTTACGGGGTTTTCCTGGGTTCTTCCTCCACCATTAATACTGGCCACCATGTATAGCCTATCATGTGCTGAAAAATGGTGTTAAACACTACAACAACAACAACAACATACAAGGCAGTCAACTGGCACTAAGTGATGCTGAGTCATATACAAATACAAGGCAGTCAACTGGCACTAAGTGATGCCAAGTCATACAAATACAAGGCAGTCAACTGGCACTAAGTGATGCTGAGTCATACAAGTACAAGGCAGTCAACTGGCACTAAGTGATGCTCCCTCATATGCATGGCAGTCAAACAGGTTGCCAAAAATGTAGTTGCTAATGAACATTGAACTGGTTATGTCACATGAATTTTCTTGGAGTTATTGTGACCTTAACCTTTGACATTTTGATTCTGGAAATCAATCAACATGTATATGAATATCCATTCCAATTCTGCTTAAGAGGAATTCTTTAGTTCGATTTTTCTGTTATTCTTCTAAAAGTATGTATCTGTCATTTTCACATTGAATGTGGCATAGCTTGAAAAAGAAAACAAGAGTTGAGGAGAATTGGTTAAGGAACAAATTACACAACGTTACATATCATGTTGATTAGATTAGTTGATAATAAAATTCCCTAAATTAGTTACCAATCAACAAAACAGAACTCTTGATTAATAACATTTTAATTGAAAGAAACATGATTTTAAGTTTGCAAGGGCCGCATTGTTTTGTAATCATTGTTGATCCTACAAAAGCATCCCATGTGCATGTCCAGGCATTATGTCCAGTTTCATTATTGAAGAAATCTTATGGTGGAAATCCTATGGTGAAATGACTTTCCATTCAGTAGGGGTTGCAATAAAAATATTCTTAAAATGGCTGCAGTGATAGCCATATTAGTATATGTGCATTTTGATTTCTGGTAGCTTAGGTAAGTGATCGTAGGCCTACTTGAGCTTCTTGCATTGAATTCATTTATTGAAGAAATTTAAGTGGCATAATTATAAATATTTGTATTTCAGCTTGTCCTAGCACTCTATCCACAAACTACATGTTTCTACAGAGCACTCATCCATGAACCTCCAAAGAGGGTAAGTGATTTAGAATACAGCTTAGGAAATATTTGATTCTGTGGAGGCAGGTATATAGTAATTCTCCTATCTATCTGTCCAGCACAATCTCGAAGTGTAACTGGGATCTGCAGTTTTTGATGGATTGCTGTGAAATTTGGCAAATATTAAGATCATTTTTCTGATGGAGTTATTGCCCTTTTGTCTTCCAGCAGTGTATCATAATCTTGTTAGTTCATCAAATCAAATGCTCCCACTATGTTTCTTATAGCTATTGCTATTTTTGTATTGTAGTTTAATGCAGTGTATGGCAGTCTTGTTACCGCAACAAGATCTGCAGTTTTTGATGAATTGACATAAAGCTTGAATAATAAATATTTGGGTCATCACCTGAAGACATGTATGTCGACTAGTGACATTGCTCTACCATTTGTGTTCATATTATTACCGATTCTGTATCGTAGCATAATAATACAGTATGACACAATTCTTAGCTAAACTGACCTAGAAGATTTTGGTTGATCACCATTAAACTTGGTGTATTAGCATATCAACAAATCCCTAGTTTTTGTTTGAGTTATTGCGCATTGGGTATTGTTGCTTGATCATTTTGTTAGTGGAGTTAGTCTTGCAGATTTTAGTAGATTTACCATGAAATTTGACAGATACTTTGGTCATCTTCTAACAAAAATTATTGCTCCTGCAATTTTGGTTAGAGTTACTGCTCATTTATACCTGCAGCTGAATGCAGTGTATGACTTAATTTTACAAATGCAACTGCAGTTGCAAATTTTAATAGATTGCCGTGAAACTTATTATTTAAGATATGTTTTTAATAATAAGACATCAGAGTATATCAATGGGAGAAAAATTATACCAAGACAGTGGAAATATAACTTTTCACCACAGTGGCGGTGTCACTTTTGGAACTGCGACTTTTCCAATTTAGGAAATATATCAGCCCATATGACCGCTTTGGTGGCCTAGTGGTTAGAGTGTCTGCCTCGGATGCGGGAGGTTGTGGGTTCGATCCCCGACGGAGTCATACCAAAGACTTACAAAAATGGTACTAACAACTCCCTCGCTTGGTGCTCAGCATTAAAAGGTTAATGTTAGGACTGGTCGGCCTGGTGTCAGAATAATATGACTGGGTGGGACATCGTGATTCATGTCTGCAGCATGATGCCCCAGTGCTAGACATCACTATAAACTGCCACATTGCAGACATCGTAGCAATATGACTGAAAAATTGTTAAAGCTACGTTAAAAATCCAAATCACATCACAACACATCACTTCTGCTCTATCCCTCTCTCTTTCTCAGGATGAACAGATATAAAAATGCATCAAGACTGTAGATCCTTAAGTGTATGTTTATTTAATCAGCAAGAAGGTGAGATGACACTAAAAAAAAAGCTAAAGACATTGCAAACAACAAAATGTAGGCTTCTGGTATTAACTTTTTTAATTTGATTTCTATAACAATCCTGCAAGTTATTAGTAACTAAACTTATATGAACTATTATCTCTCGACATTCTGTCACCCATACAGTATTGTATACCTTTTACACTTTATGACAATCACATTTTTAGTAAAATCACCTGGTTAAATTTAGTAGAAAAATTGTTTAAGTAGTGATTCTTACACTGAATACAGCCATCATCATGTTTGAAAATGATGGAAAAATCGGGCATTGATGAGTTGACGGAAACCAAAAAGCAGTGACAATCCAAATTTGGGTGCAGTGTCTGTTGCTGAACTTGACAGATAGCTTGCCAAATGTTCATGCATGAATGCAGAAATGATTAAATAAAGAACCAAAATCTATAAAAGTAAACTCACAATCATTAAAATAATTGGCTTTATGATGTCACACTTTGAAATCTGGGAGATGTGACCACTCTGTGATGTTTCTACAGTACACCTACCTCAACAATGTTCACTGTGTCAATCAGTGCAAGAAATGTGTTAATTGAAAATAAAAAAATCTCTTAAGGTTTATAAAAACTCTTTAGTTTTGTCAAAAATACCCAATTTGAAGCAATATTTGTGCAAGCTAATTTGTAAAATGTTGCTGTCCTAAAATTATTGTAAATTTAAGAGCATCTTTTTATCGATGTAGTAATGCTTCTGTTAATTGCATTGGCACAGAACAGAGAAAAAATACATGCATATTGATGGTTTTGGCCTTAAAAATATATAATAACAAAATCTGTTTTAATTTAATAGATATAAGGAAATATTTCAGTTGTAAAGTGGAAACATTTTGTATTGTCACTTATGGCTTCACCATTCATCCACTTGTGAAATATCTCCTTATATTTACTCAAGAAATGTAGAAATCCTCTATATATTATGGACATCATCAGAAGATACACCAGTGATTGTACCTGCACTGTTTGTATTAGAGTTATGTCCCTTTTTATTATAGCCTCATCTCCATTGTGGGAAATGGGAAAGACAGCTGTGTAATCATGAGAGCAAATTACTCAACATTCTTCTGGTTTAATTTTACAAGGACAGAATTACAATAAAAAAACGAACTTGACTGAACATGAAGTGGCACATTTTTATATTTTTTTTTTCTCTCGCTAAGATTTGTCAGTGACCCTCGTCTTAAATAGTATTCTGTGTCTGTTGAAGTCATTCCGAGTTTTCAGTGACCCTTGTATGTTCATTTCTTAAGTTGTGGTATTTTTCTGTTAACCAAGGGTCATGAGTTCAGTATCTGCCCAAGTTGGCTGCTTCTGTATCCAGAGTAAGGCATTAAGGTCCTTTTCCATGGTTTGATATGACCAAAAATGTGCTTAGTGTTAAAAACCAACCAACAACAATAATTTGGCTTTTTATTGAAACAGTGTGCATTCACATATGAGTTATTATGTTATTAGTGGTCTACATCTGTTGAATTTATGAGAGTGCAAATTATTATATTTTTGATGGTCTATATCTTTTGAGATTAGATGGTATTTATTAGTGTACGAGTGTTTCCATTAATGGCGTTCTATATCAATAGAGAATAGAGTGTATTTATGGGTGTATGGGTTATTATATTAGTGGTGGTCTTATCTGTTGAGATTAAAGGGTATTTTGTTGAAAGTGGTGAAATTGAAATCTTGCTTTCATATTCCCCAAGCTGACCTACATTGTGAAAAATGGAAACATTCTTCTGGAAAAAATCAGTAATTTTTCTTAAAGTCCACAGCAGATAAAGGACTATTAGTGAACAGACTTGTTGCACTTTTAGCTTCTTTTTAGACGTTAATTTAATTAATTTCAAACAAGTAGCTGTGAACCTTATTTCAATCATTTTGCTTTTCAGTTCACACATTGTCTTGTATTTTACTAGTTCTCCAGTAGTCAAACCTGTCAGTAGTGGTCACCCATAGGAAAAGGCCAAACTAACCTTTAAATTTAAATGACCTCTGTATCCTGGCTGACCTTTCATACTATTCTATAACAAATACTATGTACTGAATTATTATTATTACACTATTCTACAAAATTGTAAAATGCATGTATAGCGTTCTCTCTCAGACTCGTGTTCCAGACAAGATAAATGTGTTGTACTCACTTTAATATGACCTGTAAATTAAATTATCACTAACTCCTTAAGAATCGCTGTTCTTAGCTTGTTTCATGTTTCATGCACCTAACGATAATTTCACTACTAAGCCACAACTTTACTTATGACTGAAATAGAAGACTGGCTCTTTCTTCGACCAGTTTGTATAATTAGGCCTTGAGACAGCTGTTCACACTTTTAAAAATATTTGGATTAACTCATTACTCATCTTGCCAAAATCAAAAGACAGTCACCTTAGATAGAAGCGTGTGATAAATTGGGAATGAAAATTACTCTTATCTGGCTTTTCTTAGTAATAAATGAAATGAAACTTCGTCTGCCTTCACATATTTTTTAAATATACTGAATGACCCATGACCACAATGAAATTAACTTTTCATCCAAGATGTTTTTAATTTACAGGCAAGTATATGAAAGGTAAAAAACCTATAACTGGCACAAAAGGCAGCTCCCATTTCAGATATGACAAATGCTTTTCCCACCATCCAGCAAATGAATCGTTTCTACATTTCCCCATATGATTAAAAAATGCCAAATTTTGAATTTGACATATTGATGTCTTCATTTCACAACAACAGTGTGACAGGAGTATGGTGGTCAAGCAAAATATGAAATGTTTATTCACAGATTAACATGATATGTCTTCTTGAAGCAAAAGATTAATTTGTATGCATAGTGCTCAGTCAGTATGCTTTACCAACTGCTTAAAGCAGGGGGCTGACATGTACATCACTTCTATATAGTAAATTGGCTACGGAAAATTAGAATGGCTGTCAAGACCTGGTGACTGCTATATTAAGGTGACTGTTAAGATGGGTTTCATTGTATCTATAATGCAATGCTACTTAGTAAATGTAGCAGACTGTGAAATCTGAAGATCGTTTATAATCATCACACAGGGATGAGATTGTACCTTAATGTATAACTGATCACTTTTAAAAAAATAAAATCAAGCTTGTGTTTCCTAATTTATGCAGGAGTTGAAAACCCAGCTTTACTTTTCATGTTTGTTTTGTATTGAGATACAATTTTCAGTACGTTGGTTAGGGAAGCAACTCTTGCAATGTGCATGTGATTTGGATTTTTAATATAGCTTTAACAATTTTTCAGTCATATCACTATGATGTCTGCAGTGTGGCAGTTTATAGTGATGTCTAGCACTGGGGCATCATACTGCAGATATGTAGCATGATGTCCCACCCAGTCAAATTATCCTGACACCAGGCCAACCAGTCCTAACACTAACCTCTTAATGCTGAGCGCCAAGCGAGGCAGCTATTAGTACCATTTTTATAAGTCTTTGGTATGACTCGGCCAGGGTTTGAACCCATGACCTCCCACATCTGAGGAACTCTTGTAATTACTTAAAGACATGAACCAGACCTGTGAATTGGGATCACTTCATTATTCATGTCTCAGCTTCATCATTAAGTACTGGCAGCTGCCTCAAAAATTGTATACTTTTACAAATTTTAACATTGTAGCCCTTTAAGTTTACAACATTGTTACATTTTATTTGTTTTATTAATGCACTGACTTAGCCTTGAACTTTTAATTATGAGCTGGCAACTTAAAAAGACAAATGAGAATGCTGTTTTAACTTATAATACTTGGCCAGTCAAATTCTCATGTCTGACTTCTTTAAGCCATTAAATGATGACCAGACATGCAGGTTTGATTCCCACCATTCCACTAGACTTGTTTGGCTTCCATGGTATATCCTTGGGCAAAGCACTTTACTTGCCTTGGTATAAGATGACATGTATGGTATTGCTGCACTATAAAATCCCACCCCCCCATACCAGTCATGTCTGACTTTGTATAACATACTATAAAATGCACCCTCCACCACCATACCAGTCATGTCTTTGTATAACATACTATAAAATGCACCCTCTCCCACCATACCAGTCATGTCTTTGTATAACATTACTATAAAATGCACCCTCTCCCACCATACCAGTCATGTCTGACTTTGTATAACATACTATAAATTGCACCCTCTCCCACCATACCAGTCATGTCTGACTTTGTATAACATACTATAAAATGCACCCTCTCCCACCATACCAGTCATGTCTGACTTTGTATAACATACTGTAAAATGCACCCTCTCCCACCATACCAGTCATGTCTTTGTATAACATACTATAAAATGCACCCTCTCCCACCATACCAGTCATGTCTTTGTATAACATACCATAAAATGCACCCTCTCCCACCATACCAGTCATGTCTAACTTTGTATAACATACCTTAAAATGCACCCTCTCCCACCATACCAGTCATGTCTGACTTTGTATAACATACCTTAAAATGCACCCTCCACCACCATACCAGTCATGTCTAACTTTATATAACATACTTTTTCAGCCTCAAGATGATTACTCAGTCCTATTTGAGGATACATCCTACCCCAGTGGTTATTCCCCACCCCTAATGGTGGCACAAAGATATGTCATTATGTGTAAAGAGGACAAGAAGAAATGAGCTCAAGTATACCATTGGTGCATGGCTATTTTCTACTAAAAGACTATTACAAGTTTTAGATATCCATTCTTGGATGTGTAGGCACCTGTGCCTCTAGCAAACATTGCAGAGGTCCTGTAGATTTTCTACTTAGTCATATATATTTCAGCAAAACACAACATCAGGTGAATTCCAGTTGTCCGTGTGTATATCTACAGTAACAGGCTACATGCATGTAAATCAAGAAAGGAAATGTAATAATAAGATTTTTATGACCTGATTTATATTAACTACTTTTTGCTCATCAAATGCTTGCTAAGTTTGTGATAATTTATAAACATAAGTCATTTGTTGATTATTATGTAGCAGTATATTATTCATAGAGTCCAAAACAGGTCCAATATAGTCCGGTAAAACCCCAAAATGGGTCCAATATAGTACAGTAGAATAAAAAATCAGGTCCAGTATAGTCCAGTAGAAACCAAAAGCAGATTCTGAACATTTTGTTCATTATGGATCTTGATCATTAAACAGTACCTTAATTTATATGCTATTGTCATGATGCACAGCATTCATTGTGTACATTTTATAAATGATGAATCATAATAAAACAAAAATGTACATGGTCATTATTATATGTGTGTGTATGTGTGTGTGTGTACATATGTTATTGTACAAGGCCATTACTGTCATAGTTGTATATCCGAGTGCTGTACATTTGCATTTTCATTGCCAGAGAGTTCCAGAGTTATTTCCTACATGTAATATTTTTGCTTCTCACAAATATCAGTAGAGCTATTGAGACTGCTGTTGATACAGATATACATCTATGGGTATGACATTTTTACTTGCAAATAAAAACTATATTTAGGCTTTACAAGTAATTGTTTACTTTATTTTATCAAGGCCTTTAGTAACAACATTTGCAAACTAGATAGAATAATTAACAGGTATAAAGAAAGGTAGTTTTCTCACTTGGTTTTGTTTAAAGGAATCCAGAATATTTCTTGCCCAGACATGCTTTAAAAAGTCTTTTGACTGAATTTAGATGAAACTAAGACAGTCAAGTCTTTTCCCATCAAGCCTGCATTTAACTGAAGCTAAGACAGTCATGACTTTTATCATCAAGCCTGCATTTAATTGATGGTAAGACATAGTCTTGACTTTTCCAATCAAGCCTGCATTTAATTGATGGTAAGACATAGTCTTGACTTTTCCAATCAAACACCAATGTTTATCCACTGGCAAGACACAATTTTATGACTTGTTCATCAATAATATCCTTATTATGTTAAAAATTCTTTGTAAAAGTTGTGCAAGTCATATACGGGAAGGGTCCATCATAACATGGGTAAAGTCAGGACTGTGCATTTCAAGGAATAGTTATTTTTCTTCCTCACAGCTCTAATTAAGCCATTTATTTGCATGTTTTACACAAATTGATTTTTAAAAACACCCCCAAATAACAAAGTTATTTTTAAATGCATTCACATTATGCAAAATATTCCATTTTAAGCAGTTATTCCAGTGTTGTAAATATATTAATCCTGCAGTAAGCACAGTCCATATTTTATTATGGTACATTTGATTGATATAAACTACACTTTCAAGTCATGTTCTGGATGTTCTGTTTTAAATGACAGTACTTGATCACTGCAAGAACACTCACCTCAGATAGTCATGTGATCAAATGCAAATTGGACACTATACTGTTTTAAACTTTCTTGAAGGCATTATTAACATCTTGAGGATTAAGACTCGGTCACAGAGTACAACCCAGAATTTGCACAATATCACACCAAATTTCGCAAAATGCAAGTAGTTCCAAAAGAACAAGAAATTTGTTTAAAAATCTTACCTAAAATTTTGCTTACACTATTATATTGTCTTATGATGAGGGTACATTACTACTTATCCTATCATCTTGTCTTGTGGTCAGGGTACATTACTACTTGTCCTATCATTTTGTCTTGTGGTCAGGATACATTACCACTTGTCCTATCATCTTGTCTTCTGGTCAGGGTACATTACTGCTTGTCCTGTCATCTTGTCTTGTGGTCAGGGTACATTATTGCTTGTCCTGTATTCTTGTCTTGTAACCAGGGTAAACTACTATTTTTCATATCATCTTGCCTTGTGGTCAGGATACATTACCACTTGTCCTATCATCTTGTCTTCTGGTCAGGGAACATTACTACTTTTTCTATCATATTGTCTCGTGGTCAGGATACATTATACACTTATCCTATCATCTTGTCTTGTGATTGGGGTATGATAGTACTTGTCCTATCAAATTGTCTTATGGTTAGGGTTCATTACTACTTGTCCTGTCTTATCATGGTCAGGGTACATTACTGCTTGTTCTACCATCTTGTCATGTGGTCAGGGTACATTAGTACTTGTCCTATCATCTTGTCTTGTGGTCAGGGTACATTAGTACTTGTCCTATCATCTTGTCTTGTGGTCAGGGTACATTACTGCTTGTCCTATCAGTTTGTCTTGTGATCATGGTACATTACTACTTGTTCTATCGTCTTGTGATCAGGATTACATTACCACTTGTCCTATCATTTTGTCTTATCAGTGTACATTACTGCTTGTCCTGTCATTGTATCTTGTGGACAGGGTACATTGCTTGTTCTATCTTGTCTTGTGATCATGTTACATTACTATGTTTTTAATGAACAATTCTGACAATAAATTCAGAGTAATTGTACTATATGGTGCAAGCCATTCTGAAAAAGATTTTCTATTCATTTCTTTATAGACAAACCATACATTTTTTAATATGTTCCTCTACAACCAAGCTAAGCAAGTCATGGTTGACCAGCTTTTAACAGAAGTAGCGGAAAAAAAGCACAAGATAAGCAATATCTGTACCAGATTCAACTATGCCAAGAGAATCTGACTGAATTTTAAATAATTGGAACAGTTGTCAGGGAGATCAGCATAAAGCAGCATTCTTTACTGCTTCATCTAAGCCAAGACTAGTCAATTTAGACCTTTATTTTAAAAACTCTGCCTTTTCTAACTTGACCATCAATTAAACAAAAACAAAGGACAAAATACTCCTCAGCCACACACCCCCCAAACCAAAATATATTTCCAGTCAGCCAGCTGTCCCTGTTTTCATTTCTGACCATATCACTTTTTTCACCCAGGGTTAAACAAAAATTTTTAAATTAAATTACCCAAATTTGTGCACTTAATTGAGCTGGTTTTGCCCAGTACTTGAAGTGCTTAATACATTCTTTGCCTACATGTTGACTCTACCCTTAAATAAAATTTCTAAGAAATATCCGTAAGTTATATAAATAAAATGTGAGCTTAACAAAAGTATAGTGAGGTGGCAGTATGTTAGCATAGATTAAGCTCGAGGGTACTGATCTCTGGAAATTGCTTCTCAAGGGCAATCAAAAGGAAGAACTTGTGTTGGAAAACCAAAGTTTCAAGAAGATAATCATTCAGGAGCTGCAACTTTTCTAAATGATGACATTAAATGATGAAAATCCAACTCACTAAAAGTCTTATCAAAATAAAGATGCATGATGATTCTGGCTGATCTTTCTTAGTAAATGTAGAAAGCCAAGTTAAGAATGCCAGGCAATCATGGGCCATATCTCTATAAAAATATAGAACCCTCGATAATAAACTCAGTCAAGGTCTCATCATTGTAAAACTGCATGCCTAATCTGATTGAAATCCAACACAGCATAGTCAAGCTGTGTGGAAACCAAAACGGGGTTGGCAGTCAGCAACACACAGAAACCAAAGTCAGGAGGATGAGCAATCAACTTCAACTCTTCTAAACCAATAAAAGACATGTAAAAAGTGTTCATACCAAACTGCATCAGAATATGTTGGATGGTTCTTGAGCTACAAGCACCATCAATGTGAAGAAGTAAATTGTCAAGGGCCATGGCTCCTTTCAAAATGGAATTGACAAAAGGCACATGTAGAGATAAGAAACGATGTACACACCAAACTGCATCAGACTATGTTGAACAGTTCTTAATGGGTAAAAGGATTTAGCTGTAGTGGAGATGTAATAATGACGGAAAAAGGCCAACACTATGAAATTTGGACACAACGGATAAAACCTTTACAAAGTACACCTGCAAGTAATAAGCTGTTTATGTAGCAGATTGAATCTAATTATGTGTTTGAGTTGCAGAGTTATACTGGTTACATGAAGTGTGAGCAGACAGACTGATGGAAAAGGTGATTAGTACACGGATCTATCATCTAGATGGCTCCTTAATATCAATATGCACTGATCAAGGTAATTTTCCAGCTTATTGTTCACATAAACATCATATACCCATGCATAAAACTCTCAAGATCTTTTCACTATAAACAAATGTGAAGTCTGGTCCAACTTTGTTCTTAAATCAGCCAATTTTAGAGTTTAGATAAACTTATTAACATGAAAAGATTTGCTTCTGGCAAGATAAATTATAAAAGTTTCAAATGTAAAATTGTCTTTTTTCAGTTGTTCTTTTTTGGAGATGGTGAAAGGATTGAGGTTATCTTTTAAGATAAGGTACCATATATATTCGAGTACAAGTCTGATCCCACTACATAGATCCAGATCTGTTGCATAATGCTTCAGCAGATCTGGGTCTTTAGTCTTTTAGGATTAATACCATATGTACTCATGTATAAGCTGACCTCCCAAAATGAATAGGTAAACTCAAAGAGTTTATGATCTGTACATAAACAAACCCATATGTCCAAGATGACATCGCAATATGCACACAATAGGTTCTAAATGCAATAAACAAACCATGCTTCTAGAATAAAAATTTTTCTTCAAGCCTAAAGAAAATGAATTTCTCTAGCCATTCAACCATTCCACTTTCATCCAGCCATCCTTTTTGATGTGCGCAAATGATGACACCAGCAGGAATTTTAAGTTTTTCAGCAGAGTCTTCTGTTAAAAAATGCTGACAGAAGGCAGTTTTGAACTGTTAGCTAAACAGGCCAAAACAGCCATGAAATGTTGTTTTTTATCAGAACAGTTTTCTCACTAACGGCATCGACCATTTTTGTTGCTTAGAAGGCCAAAGGTCATAGACATCTCATCCATATTTCTGATTTGCGATAGTCCGAATGAGCACTCCTTTCTGTAACAGATGTTAACTCTGAAATGATCTGAATTTTTCTTCCAAGTCTTTAGGTAGCTTTTGTACAATATTTGTTTGCTCTTGAGACAGAAACAATGTGGGTTTATCAAACACAAACACCAACCAGCTGATGAAACAAATTTTGATGAATCTGCCATAGACGAATTGCAGTTCTTGTGACAATGTATTTGTTTTATTGACATTCACTAACACAAATCGGCAAATTCTCTCTCCAATTCAGTGAATGAAGCAATCTCAGTCCAATGTGCCTTCTTTGTTCTTGTCATCGCTTCTGATGCCGCTTTGCTTTTCCCATACTTGTTTTCATGTACTCAAAATTCACATGCTGCAGCACAGTTATCTGCTCCTGTATATTCAATAGCTTTAAGTTTGAATGCTGCATCATAATCAGAACACTTTTATCATACTTCCACCACTATTCATTTTAACCAGTGCCTTAAATTTCTAGAAAGAATAAAATTAGATAAATTTTGATAGTAACTGTATCCTATTTATACTTTATTGTGTAATTTTTCCATGGGTGGTTGGTTATCAAATTGAACTGGATAATTATATATCGTTTCTTATTTTATTACTAGTGGTAGCTCGAATCAATCAGCAAAAGTATGATTGGTTGTCAGTGTGGACATCTTTATGCACAAATCCTCTTCAGGCTGGTGTGACAGTTATGACTTTGATGAGAAACTATGACCCTTGCTTTATCTCATTAAACAAGACATCACTGAGCCAGTATGAATTAGTCCATTGGCATTGTGCAACAAAAAAATCCATTATCCCTGATGAAGCAAAACGGAAGTTAATAAACCTCTTCGCTTTAGAAAAACAATAACAGATGATAAACTGATTGTGGGTGTTCTTGGTACATTCAAGTGTGCTTTTAACAAAATCCAGGTGGGTACCGGTTATTTCCAAACACATCTGTCAAATAAATCCTACAAATTACATTATTAACAATTAACCATGATGACTCATATTGCAATTGCCAGTTATTTAACCTTCCATGGCATGCATACAACACAAACCCCTATGGAGCCTCTCACACTTGTTGCCTTAAGACTAACCATTAGACATGTATTTCTGTTCTCAATACCAACATGTTTCTGCCATAAACACCATCAGAATCGTAATTCCTAAATCTATTTATTTAATTGGTTTTCATGTCTCACTAATGCTGAAACAAAGCTAGCATGTGTTTGTAAGGTACCATAGATTTTAATGAAAACTGATTAGCCAAGAGTTAAACATTTGATTGAGAGGTTACTACTAAGGTGGTTTATATTTTTCTGAAGTTGGTCAGGACTTATAAGCATGTATATGGTACAAAGTTTTCATTCTTATTTCTGTTGATAAATGCTCAAAGCTGATGTCAACTTATATTGATAAAATTTAGATGGAATATCTTAATCAAGGAAAAAACCAATTTAAAATAAACATTTTTAATTAACACTGTTACAGTAGTACTTAGCTAGCACCATTGTACCCAAAGAGTCTTTGTTTACAAACATGATGTATCAGTTATTGTTAGTGTTCTGCCTCATCAATGTCTTCATCTGGGGAACACTGTAAATGATAAAAGAAATCAACCTAAGAATTGCTTTGTAGAAGCCTTTGCTGTTATACTGTGAAGAAAAAGGATGGGTACAACCCCTCATAAAATGTTTTCAATGAGGCAAAGTAATGGTCAATGAGACATTACAAACATATTTAGTTAAATTTAAATCTGTTAGTATAACATTAATGTAATTTGCTTTATTATATATATATATATATATATATATATATATATATATATATATATATATATATATATATATATATATATATATATATATATAAATCATATGGCAATTAACAATCCTTTCAAGTGCACTGGATCCAGCAAGGGATGATGTGTGTCAGGGATTGATTAAGTTAAATGCTTTGGACTCTTTAATGAGTCTTTTTCAAAGGCAAATACAAAACATAGACAAGACAAACAAATAAATCAGAAAAAATGGTTATGTTTGCGAAACTTTATATGGCTATTTCTACAGGAATTCAACCTTTTAACTTTATTGTGTTTCAACTAGTTTATTTCAGCTTGTTGCTGATACTGGAAAATATTTGTATTGACCTAGAAATTGATGAGCCATAACGACATCTGTGATTTTATGTCTTGTCTATGTTTTGTATTTGCCTTTGAAAAAGACTCTTTAAAGAGTCAAAAGCACTCAGGCTAACTAAATACTAGTTTTGCACTGTTTATTGTCAGTTTATTGCACATATATATATATATATATATATTAAGAGTTCCTTTGTATTTTATTCATTTCAGTAAAATATATTTTATGGAGCTGAAACAAATAAACATTAAAATTTGGATACGTTTTGGAAATATTCAAAAAGAAAATGGTTATTCAAGTATTTGCTTACTTTGCAAGATTGGTAGTTATGTAAATGACACAAACAAGTCAACATTAACTAGTTTACAAAGTAACTACTTCAAAAACTTGCTGAATGACCTGAAATTTTAAATCATGATCATAATGCCAATATTCTCAATAGCCACTTTGCTCTTCATTGTCAAAAAAGCAATCTTGAAAAGATAACATGTACTGCTGGAAGTTGATGAAGAACATGGTATACAAAAGGGATCATTATCAAAGCCAACAACAAAAACTTGATGTATCAATCAAGTGAATTATTGTATGCAGATTTAATAGAATTGTCAACATGCCCATGCAAATTTGATTGGGAGCAAATCACATTACCAGAGAATTTTGCCTTTAACTGAACCTTTTTACCATCTGTCTTGTGCACTAAATGTTTATAGTCTTGCTAAACATCATGATCAACAGGGAAAATAGCACCTAAATTATTCTTCAAAAAGTAGTAAAAGATGGGCATTTGGAATAAAGAGTGGTCTCGATTTGAAAATAATGGGTCTGTTAAGAAAGAAAAAAAAAGCAAAAAAAAAAGAATTCCAACTTTTACCCTTCTGCTCATGTGCGAGCCAAGTAGCCAATGAAAAACGATGTTTCTAATACAACTAGGCATTATGTTATTGGAAAATCACTGGAAGTTGATTTATTAGGATTTGTTCAGAAATAGCTTTCAAAATATATTTCCTACTCGAATTTCAGGCGAAAACAACAAAACCCTCTGGGGTTAATGTGTTAATGGGTGCATTTTGATGACGTAACCAAATTTTAATACTCCTTGCATATTTAATCACTTGTGCATCGACATTGCACATAAATTACAAATTTAGCCATTCCTTAACAATTTGTAAAAAAATAAAAAAATCCTAGTTAACAAATTAACCTCTGGTGACGAGTTTACATGGCAGGAGGTAGTAGCCTACTGCTGAGCTCTGTGGTGTCAAGTTCATGCATGATACACTAAAGTGGGTGGTATTATAGAAAGGTAGACAGATGAAGCTCTACAATGATACCAAATAATCTGGAAGTTCTAGTTGCACTACAAAATACAGAGAGAAGAACCTCATGTTTTGGACCCTTTTTGTTTCCCACCCAAAATTTGCCCGTGGTCGGAATCCGATTTTTTGTCCAGATTTTAGACTTTTTGGTCTCAGAAATAAGGCGGCAGACTGGTAGGAACTGCAAACAGACAGATGAACCTTTGCAAAAAGTAGGATAAGATGGGCATTTGGAATAAAGAGTGGTCTCGATACAAAAATAATGGGTCCGTTAGGCAAAAAACAAAAGAAAAAAGAATTACATCTTTAACCATTCTGCTCATGTGCAAGCCAAATAACCAATGAAAAACGATGTTTCTAACACAACTAAGAATTATGTTATTGGAAAATTACCTGGAAGTTGATTGATTAGGATTTATTCAGAAATAGCTTTCAAAATGTGTTTCCTACTCAAATTTCAGGCAAAAACGACAAAAACCTCCAGGGGTTAATGTGTTAATGGATACCAGAGTAGACAAAGAAAGAGGATTTGAAACTTTAACATCAACAATTATTTGAATCCTGTTCAAATATATCCAACATTCATCAAGAAAATTTGGGATTCACTTAAACTCTAATGCTCTGAAATCACTATTTTCTCCATCTGGCACCAATTTTTGTGGATTTTGTTGTTGCAACAGGCAGTGCCTTCAAAGTCCCACTGTTTCTTACCAAATGTAGAAGCCATTCCCAAATTCTGGTGAGAGCACATGGTTGATAACTTAAATTTCTGAGCAGAAACACTTTTCTTCTCTCAATCAGTGACCTCAACATTTGACCTTTTGACCCCCAAAACAATAGGCTTCTTCTTTACTGCAAGAACAAGCCATACAAAAAATGAGTCCAGAGCTAATGAGATTGTTCAGAAACTATTTTCATTCTTTGAGTAACAGAGACCTTGACCTTTAACCCTGAAACAGATGTTGGAGAACTCAAGTTACTGTGCAGAGGCCATTTTCTTCTTTCAGTTACAACGAGCCTGACCTTCAACTTTCTGACCCCAAAATTGAGGGGGCTCAAACCATCAACAAGTTTGTCAACTGCAGATGGTGGACAACTAAGTTGTGAAGAAAAGAACTGGGAACAGATGTACAGACAAAATCATATATAAATTGATGTATGAATTGTATACAAGAGCAAGTTTTTGGCTCACAAGCCCATTTGACAAAATACTTTGTATTTAATACACCTATCTTTGTAAGGCTCAGAAGTGTTAATACTTACATAATATTCTACAAAGCAAACTTGTCCATCTTCATTTTTGATCATATACTGCAGCGAGAGAAAACCTCTGTTGTCAATCCGTATGGAGACTCTAGCAGATAAAGCAAGTGCTTTTACTGATGGTTTGAGGAGGGAAATCTTGTATCTGCAATTAAACAATATTTTAAAGCTCTACTAGTTGAAGAGCTTATATGACAGCCTGTTGTCCAGTGTCTATGTGTTATGCAAGTTTGTTATTATTGTTCCTCAGAACACAGAATGAAAAGAAAAAACTTTAACTAGCATGATTCAGACCAAGTCAAGCAGTTATGTAAGAAGGTAATTACATGCTATGATCAAGTGACTAGATTTTTAAATTTCAATTGACAATGTGAGCATACCAATTTCATTTTCTGCCTGTGAATTTTATACTGAAAATTAGCTTTTTTTCATCCTGGTTTTTACAAATGACTAATTTACAGGAATATCAAATATTACATCCAACCTGGTATTATATTTAATATACCAACAAATATAGTTTACTTTTTTTATAATTTACTTTTTCATGTTTTGTTTAAAAAGAGCAAGAAAACCCACCATTGGGGCTTGATAAAAAATTTATGAACAAGGAATTTTATTTTCCATTAAAATGTGTTTATGTGTGCTTATATATAAATTGGCATGAAAATACATGAAAAATCTGTCAAAAGAACGTGTTTCATATACCCAGTGAAAAAGGGAACAAACTCCAATACTTTTGGTGAACAGGAAAACTCAGGATTCCCTAGAATGTTTTATTTACAGTCATATCAGCCAAAAAAGTAATATTTAAAAAAATTATTTTATAAATGGCTACTTTATTTTGGCAACAGATCTGAAAATATATTCAAGTAGACTTGTATTATTTTTTTATTATTAGGATCAATGTCAGACCTATAAACCTTATTATATGCAGTTTTATACCCAAAAAATAATAAAAATATTTTAAATTTTGTGAATAGTTTATAAATAGGCATAGATGCTGTATCAATAAAAGAAATGCAAAGAAAAGATTAAAAATGTGCAAATCTTCTTTGACACTTTCTTTTTTTTATATGAATGCACCATATAAGCAAGGAGAAAAGTATATTTTCAATTCAGAATGATATACAAGTACACATAAATTCACAGATTATAACAAGATGTAAACATATTATGTTGCTGGATAGATAAAACTTGTTTTAATGCCTCAAAGACATTTTTAAGAAAGTGAAATTATTTCTGTATCCCAGCAGTATGCAAGAACTTTGTTAAAATATGCAGCACTGAACTTGAGGCCAAGAACATTAGACTGATCAGCACTGTAATTATCATAGATTTTAGGAAAGCTTTTGTCATGGTGGCTTATGTAATCATTTTGATCAAACCGAAAATTTACCAATGTGTTGACCGTTCAACTAAATGGTTTCTCTTCATACCTAACTGAGAGAATACATCATGTTTATATAAATAACATTCTGTCTGAACCTAGAATAGTTTAATACTGAGTACCACAAGGCTCAATTCTAGATCCAATACAATTTTATACTATTTATTAATCACCTACCACTTTTATTGGGG
This sequence comes from Sinohyriopsis cumingii, assembly GCA_028554795.2. NCBI lineage: Eukaryota > Metazoa > Mollusca > Bivalvia > Unionida > Unionidae > Sinohyriopsis > Sinohyriopsis cumingii. The sequence goes on from JAPYKE020000175.1 coordinate 529,093, forward strand.
ACAGACCTCAATGCAAAGGACACAATATTATCAGAAATCCAAACCACAAAAGATGAGATCAAAACTTCTTTACAGGGTGGCCCAAACAAAGTTGACTACTGGTGCACAAGCAATGGCATGGTAGTTAATAATGGTGAAACTAAAATATTACTTATCTCAACAAAAAGAACAAATCTTGAAAGTGATGAACTATGTCTGACATGGAAGAATACAAAGCTGCAAATGGACAGTCATGATGGAGTACTTGGATGATTTTGTAGTTGATACTCTATTGCTGAATGCACATACAAATACATCATTAACATATTTATTTAAAGTTTATGACTTCTCAGTAGGACAGGGCGTTTCTTCCAGAAAGGCACAGGAAAACGTTTTATACAACCCTATTATATTACTGTAATAAATTATGGGGTAATTCAAATGATAAAAACATAGCAAAGATAGCATGTTTTCAAAAAAGAGCATCGGACTAATATCAGTTTAAACAGAAGACATGGAAAACATAGCTGATATAATAACAGCCAAGTTAATAACAAAAGATGTCCAATACAAATTCTTCTGTCTATTTACAATCACTATTCCAATCTAGACTACCTGTATAGACTACTTGGTAACACCTGAGATCAATGTCATCCAAACAGTATAAAATTCCCAAATCAACAATAAAATTGATAAGAAGAAGTTTCCATTACTTGAGAACTCTGCTTTGGAATGGTATCTAACTAGAGATTTGAAATGTCCACCCTACTTCTTTGGGACATGATATCTCAATGACTTCAGAGATGTGGTTAAAATGAAAATAAAAACTGTATTTGTGTTCATTAATGCATTGGGCATAATTAAATATATACTACCCATCTATTCTGCACTAACTGCATATAGAAAGAAAAGAATGCATATATATATATATATATATATATATATATATATATATGTGTGTGTGTGTGTGTGTTCCTGTGAAGGTTTCAAATTGTTACCCTCTTCAAATAAATCATTATTATTATTATTTGAGTCTGTATTGCATAAGAGTTGTTTTTGTTTAATATCAAAAAATGCATTTGTATTTATTAGTTCAAAATTTAAAGTAACGTGTAGCTATCTATGACCTGGTACACCTACCAATGTTCATTTTTTGTTAATGTAACACGGCACCTGAAAGAGTAAAAACTGCCAGGCTATGATAAAAATAATATTGAAGATAATATGACAAATTTACTATGAATAATACATTCAGCAAAACACTTGTTCATTGGTTCGATACTTGAGCTTTTGAAGACCTAGAGTGCCTTGTTTTAAATGCAAGCCATTTACAACATTAAGTCATAAACAGAAAACCCGAATAAAATGTTTCTTCTTTCAGTCTTGGTGACTGTAACTTTTGACCTACTATCAGCAAACTCAATTTGTGCTTTTCTTGTCTCAAACGCAAGCCGTATGCCAAGTCTGGTTATGGTTTATGCCACAGTTCTCTAGTTATTTTGTGGAAACCATTTTCCTTATTGGAGACTCTATGACTTTGACCTTTGCTCTTTTAACCCTAAAGTTAGCTAGTGTCTTCCTTGTCTCAAATGCATGTCATTTACAAAGTTTAGTCAAGGCATGGTTTTACAGAACTTAAGTAGCTTTGTGGAAATTGTTTTCCATTCCTTCAGTCCATCTGACTTTGATGTTTGCCACGAAGTTAATAGCTGTTTTCCTTGTCTCAGTTGCAAGCCATTCACAAAGTCTGGTCAGACAGGGTCATAAAGAACTTAATATATCCTTTTGAAATCGTGTTTCTTCTTACAATCAGTTACCTTGACCATTTATTCTTTATACCCAAATTCAACAGGTGTGTTTCTTATCTCAAATGTAAGCCAGAATGTTGGGCAAGGTATTATGTTTACAAGTCAAATTATTGTGTGGAAACAGTTTTACTTTCAGTCCATGTGACTATAACTTTTGATCCTGAAATAGATAGGTTTCTTACCTGGACCCAGTGAAAGTTACTTTCAAAGTTTGGTAATTAATACATGGTGGAAAACACCAGCTATTATGCAGAAAATGAAGAGGAGAAAAAGATGGATGGATGTATTTATGTATGTATGGATGGATATACAGACAGACAGGCTTCATAATATAATATACACTACATTATGAAGGCATACAAAAAAATGGAGGACATGACTCAAATACCAATATTTCATGTCATGGAATGTATCACTCAGTCTTTCTTTAATCCATGTAAAAATTATACAGATGAATAAAATTCACTGTTATCGAAATTGTTTACAAATTATATGTTATACATTTGACTGAATGCCTGTTTTTAAGCTGCTTATAAGGATATCAGAAATATTTTTTCTCCAGTGCATGCACTACATTCTGTCTGGCAAAGTGTACACTATATACAGCCAATACTGTGTTCTGTCTGGCAAAGTAATTGTACACTCTTTGCAGCCAAACCCTGTGTTCTGTGTACATGTGTGCATTTATTAACAAGTTAAACAAATTACATAGTTGAGCATTGGTGCAGTAAGTGTACACTATATGCAGCCAATACTGTGTTCTGTCTGGCAAAGTAATTGTACACTCTTTGCAGCCAATCCTGTGTTCTGTCTGGCAAAGTAATTATACACTGTTTGCAGCCAATCATACATCCTGTCTGGCAAAGTAAAGGTACAATGCATGCAGCCTACATTCTGTCTGGCAAAGTAAATGTACACTGTTTGAAGCCAATCCTACATTCTGTATGGCACAGTATGTGTACACTGCATGCAGCCAATTGTGATTCTGTCTGGCACAGTAAGTGTACACTATATGCACCTATCCTAAATTCTGTCTGGTACATTAAGTGGACACTGCATGCAGCCAATCCTGATTCTGTCTGGCACAATAAGTGTACACTATATGCACCCTATCCTAAATTCTGTCTGGCACAGTAAGTGTACACTATATGCACCTATCCTAAATTCTGTCTGGTACATTAAGTGGACACTGCATGCAGCCAATCCTGATTCTGTCTGGCACAATAAGTGTACACTATATGCACCCTATCCTAAATTCTGTCTGGCACAGTAAGTGTACACTATATGCACCTATCCTAAATTCTGTCTGGTACATTAAGTGGACACTGCATGCAGCCAATCCTGATTCTGTCTGGCACAATAAGTGTACACTATATGCACCCTATCCTAAATTCTGTCTGGCACAGTAAGTGGAAACTGCATGCAGCCAATCCTAAATTCTGTCTGGTGCAGTAAGTATGCACTATATGCACCCTATCCTAAATTCTGTCTGGCAGCACATTTTTGTGCTGCTACTCACCTGTTGGTTTGGGTCTGGGTACACTGGAAAGACTCCACCATATCGGAATCCTTGGGAAAGTCAGACTGAAGAATACAGCATATATATAATAATAATAATAATAATGAGGACTTTGTATAGCGCCTAATCTTTCGAAGCTCTAAGCACTTTACAACATTAGACAACACCTATAAGATAAGAAACATAATAATATTATTACAAAAACAAACAACACGAAATTAGAAAAACATCAAAAAATAAAAAGCATGCTGAGAATATTTCAGGTAGGAAACATTATCAGGTCTTTAAGTTAGTTCTTGCAGTCGAAATAAGTGAGTTTTGAGAGCCCTCTTGAATGTGATCACTGTGTTTTTGTGTCTAAGTTCAGTGGGCAATTGATTCCATATTGCTGGGCCCTGGTATGCAAAAGAACGCTGTCCATATGACTTTGTTTTTGTAGTGGGAATAATGAGTATACGATTGTCAGAAGAGGAGCGTAAGAATCTTGCTGGTGTGTACACATGGGTGAGGTCAGATAGGTATGTTGGACTAGAGTCCGACAGTGAAATGTAGCACAGAGAACAAATTTTGTGTTTGATTCTGGATCGAATGGATAGCCAGTATAGGGTACAGAGCAGCGGGGAGGTGTGCTCTGATCGTGGTACTCTAAGTATGACCCAAGCAGCTGTGTTTTGAACTTTTTGAAGTTTCTGGAGTAGATATTGAGATGAACCAGACAGAATTGAGTTACAATAGTCCAGTCTTGAAAGTACTAATGAACACACAAGTGTTTTAGTGGCATCAACTGAAAGATATTTGCGAATTGAGCTGATGCGTCTCAGCTCAAGATATGCAGCCTTGTATATGTTCGTGACATGTTGGTGCAATGTGAGAGTACTGTCCAGAGTAACACCTAGGTTTCATACTAATTGTGTGAAAATTTAATGTTGGTGTTGCTGATATTTATTGTTTGAGGTAAAGGATGTGAATGAGAAAGTCTTTGTGTTGTGATCAGAATGGCCTCAGTTTTATCATCATTCATCTGCAGCTTCTTACAAGTCATCCATGATTTCACATCAGAAATGCACCTCTCTACACCTTGGATGGTAGCATCAACTTCAGTTGGGTGGCTAGATTTCTATATTTGGGTGTCATCAGCGTACAATTGGTAAGACACTGGATGATGATCTATGACACTTGCGAGCGACTGAGTGTACAGAATGAAGAGAACAGGTCCAAGAACAGACCCCTGTGGAACACCACAACATAGATCAACTGGGCTGGAGTGTATTCCATTTGCAGATACAATTTGTGTCCTGTTGACCAAGTTAGGACTTGAACCACAGTAAGGCTGTATCATGAATGCCAAATACATGCTGGAGATGGTGAAGTAATATATCATGGTCTATTGTGTCAAATGCTGCAGACAAATCAAGGAGGGTGAGGACTGTAATCTTTCCGCTATCCAACGCAGAGAGAATGTCATTAACTACTTTTAGAAGAGTTGTTTCAGTATTGTGGCAAGGGAGATATGCAGATTGTACATTGCTAAAAAGACTATTTGAATTTAGATGAGATACAAGCTGGGATAGAACAACCTTTTCTAAGATTTTTGAAATGAATGGGAGATTAGAAACTGGGCGGTAGTTCTTTAAATCGTTATGATCTAGTGTTGGTTTCTTCAGCAGAGGCTTTACAATGGCAGTTTTGAAAAATGATGGGAATTCCTCAGATGAGAGAGAGGTATTAATAACATCAGTTAGTGAAGGCAATACTGGATCTAAGCACTCAAGCAACAGTGATGTTGGAATTGGATCAAGTTCACACGACTTTGGTGCACTCTTCATCATGATTGTACGTATGAAATCCATAGAGAAAGGTTCAAATGCTGCTAATGGTTGGCGCTCAAATTCTGTATCCCAACTGTATGGTGACGAAGAGTCAATTGAAATTGTGGTGTCAAGCTTATCTCTAATGGTTTGTACTTTGTCACGGAAGAAATTTGCAAACATGTCCGGAAGGTCGACTGGAGAGAAGGTAGTTGGAAGTGGTGTTCATTTGTTCCTTGACATTAGCTTGTTAGTAATCTCGAAGAGCTCTTTGCAGCTGGAACTTTCCATGATCTTAGTAGTGTAGTGGGCTGGTTTCACTGCATGGACTATATTTGTGACATTCTTCTTAGCGACTTCATAGATTTGCTTATGAATAGTGAGTCTGGTGGAAAGCCAAAGCCTCTCAGCTTTATGGCGGTCTCTTTTAGCAGTGCGAAGCTGGTCCCTAACACTGCTATACCATGGAGAACACTTCTGAATTGATACTCTGCACTTGGTAGCTGGGGCATGTTTGTCAAGTAATGAATGCAGACAGTTATCGAGTTGTTCTGTGGTAGGAGGTAAACAAGTTGTTAGGTTAGCTTGGATGTCGTGCATTAGTTTGGTTCTGTTTATCATACAGAGGTTTCTCTTAGTAGCAGATAAAGGTGGAGGGTTAGGGACTGATACGTCAAGATGGCATATAATGCAGAGGTGATCTGATGCAAGGTCATGGGATACCAGGGAGGACCGTAGAATGTTATCATCAGGTCTATGAAGAATCCAGTCTAAAATGTGACCATGTTTATGGGTGGGCTGGTTAACTGACTGTTTGAGGTTCAAAACATTAATGGAATCTATGAGTTTTGATGTATTTGAGTTTCCGGGACAGTCAAAGTGAAAGTTGAAATCTCCAAGAATAATCAGGTTGCCACCTATCGAATTTCCATAGTCCAGGAGATTTGGAAACTGCTCCAAAAAGAGAGAGTCAGCCAGCTTGTTTTTTCTACTAGGAGGTGGGCGGTATAGGCAGAAAAAATGGACTGACCTTTGCTCCAGTGTGAGTGTGGTCTGAACTAGTTCAAACGATGTGTGGTCGAAATTGAATGTTGTGGTACAGTTAATATGTTTTATCATGGAGTTCTTTGTGATGACAGCAATTCCACCTCCGCGAGAATTATGGGGGAACGACTTGATGGAGTAACCAGTGGGTGTTAGATCCGCACACTTGGGCTCATCGCCTGATGTTTTTAGCCATGTTTCTGTCAGGAAAAATATGTCAACATTTTGGTCATTGATAAAATTAACTATTTCTGTGCGCTTTTCCGGTGGTCCTACTGACTGGGCATTGAATAATGCAATGCGCAGAGGTATTTCTTGGATAGCTGAAACAAAGTTGATGAATTAATTGGGATTTGAATTAGGTTATCTAAATTAACGGTCAAAATTTTTTTAAATGGTTGTGCTGAAATAAGGGAGATAACTGGAACTCTTCAGCCTGTTCTACGCCGGCCAGCTTTGAAACACTATTTTTTGTTTTATGGAGGCAATGTTAGGAGCATGAAATCATTGTCATGGTTCTTGAGCATGTCAGAGAGTTGATCGTGCATTCAGCAAAATATAGTATTTCAATCAATCAGGTCATAATTTCATTTCCATTATTTCTTCTATTACTGTATTTACTGTATATAATGGGACAATGTATTTGCTGGGACACCATAAATTAATTTTTAAAGTATTTTTTGTTTCCATGTATGTTCTGTGACACACTGTTTTTTTCACATTGATTTTTTTTCAAGTCATAGGTTGTGTGACACTTCATATCATTCGAAAATTACATGTCGAAAAATGTACTCCAACTAAAATTTTATTTTAAAAATATAAAACCTTTAATGCACTCCAGTATCATCTCGTCAATACAACCCTTCTCATACATAGGTACGATCCATTCTTTCGGTGTATTAATATTTTTTAGCTTTCTCATGCCATGAAAAATTATTGTTGGTGGCAAGACATTCCTGAAATGGAAACTGTAATTGCTATAGTCATGTTTTTAAAAAAATTCTGCACCAGTCATGCTAATTCTCACATGTTTAAGCCCCATCTTATCGTAAGTCCAACCAGGAATCAGATCAAAGTACACTAGAATTTCATCCATGTTAATGAACATATTGGTGGTGAAATCATCTTCTCTTTTGGCCTTTATGAATTCATCAAATGATCTTCTTGGCAATGCTGGGTCATCGATGTCGCTGAACAAAACACTATATTGCATCATTTTAAAACTTGTTCCATTGTTTTAATTTATTTTCAAAATCCCATGTATACCGGTGAAAAGGAACCAAAGTTAGCTTCCTTATCTCAGTTGATTTTGTATAATAAAAATAAAAAAACTGAAAACAATTTGGCACACTTAAAAGAATCCAAAGTCGGCTTCCAAGGTCAGCTTAATTTCTAACAAAATAGCTTTTGTTTTGATATGCTTTTTCTTTAAAAAAATCGGCTTAAAAGTACCTAAAGTCAGCTTTCGAGGTCAGCTTGCTTTGTAATAAAAATAACCTTTGTCTTTGATGTCATGCAGGTAAGTTCAATCAAAGAGTTTACTGCTTGCCGCAAGTTGTATTTATTCACCAACCAGGCTTCTCTTTGCTTGGCACCTGTAGTTATAATTAATACAAACGGGCATTGATGTCTGCCAGTAAATAGTATATACAGCAATAACTTGCTTTACTGATACTTTTTGTAACCCATGCTAGTGAAAAGACTATCATTTGCACTCAAGTGAATGTATTTTCAAATAATGATTTTTATTTGCAAGATACTGTCATATAGTTGACCTGGATATAATTCAAATGTGGTTATTTGCACCTAACACCATGCCATGCATGAATGGCAGATGTTTTCAAGTAATCAGCTCATTATTTTCCTCTTGTTTGCAATTTGTTGGATCCAGTTTTCAGTTGGATAACATATTCAAACCTTGAGTACAACTAAACACATTTTGTTTCTCAATGTTCACATCAATGAACAATGTGTCATGTGTTATCAGACATATGTGATACATGCTACAGTATGGATGCCTATGCTAATGTACATGTACAGAGATTGTCAATATATTTTATAATTTAATGCTCATGATGAAAAAAAGAGGAATAAATGATAACAATACAAGGCTTGTTTCTTTCATTTTTTTAATCAAATAAGCGTTTTGTTCATCTATTGTATTGCAACTTTCATTGGCAGGTGGGATGCAAATTCAACACAAATTTATTTTGTTTCTTAAGGCTTGGGATATATGACCTAGGTGAAAAAAAGTTTCACCATAAGTTCCGGGACAGGACAAAATTTTTTTAATCGTGTCCCAGTATATACTGTAAATGCAGTAATTTACTCACAATTAATTACAAAATTGAAATGAACCAAATCATACCCCAAAATATATATTTTAAATGTGACCATATGTCATAGATGTACTTTATCCCATCATGGCCTCCACCCCACCAAAGCTGTCTGAATGACTGGTGCAAGTAGAAAAGAGCTGGCACAATTTATGATGGAACACCTATATTAAAAAAGAACAGTTAAAATTGATTAAAAACATAAAATGGGCCTAACTCTAGAAAACCATCTCAGTGTGAAAACAGAACATGTTCACCTAATGTTAGTGTCTGCCAAGTTTCAAGGCAATCCATCAAAATCAAACTATCTATCATTTGAAATCGCTTGGCAAAACTCCCATTTGAATATGACCATCTATTCAGGAGAAGTAGCAATAACAAGATTTTCAACCTGGATTTTGTGGTGGTCATTTTTATTTAGGACCAGCTAGTTATCATATCAAGTCATTTGATGAAAATGTACTGCTTATATGCTTTTCTGTTCAGCAGAAGCAGAGATAAAAAGATTTTCAAGATGGCTGCCATGGTGGCCATATTGAATGTCAGGACAAACTAGATATGATAAGAAATCTTTTAGTGAAAATGCCATGTTGGTATAACCATTAATTCAAGTGGCCATATTTGAATACCAAGGAGAACCAATTTATATTAAAATTCCAAGCAAAGCCCATTTCATTTTAGTATCAACTAGGTATCATAAGAAGTCTCCTGGTGCAAACCATATGTCAATGACTTCCATTTAGAAGTAGTGAAAGCATTTTCAAGATGGCTATGCATGGCAGCCATGCCAGGTGTCAGATTGGCATCATTTTCATTTAGGGTCAACTACACATGTCCTTTACATTTAGATATGACCATTCATTCTGAACAAATAGCAATAAGATTTTCTAAATGGCTGAATTTCTAAATGACAATATTGGAAGCCTGAGCAATACCATTTTTATTTAGGACCAATTATACCATGGCATGAATGTGTTTATAAAGTTTCTCAGCAATCCTAAAGGTAGTCTAACAGGAGTAGTGATAGCAAATTTGTGTTAATGGAAGGCTGGATGCTACATGATAGATAACCAGTCTACCAATAAGCTCTTCACTCTATGACCAGAAGAATTCAAAATAAGAAAAGTTGTTTTTTAATGACAAAATATATTAAACTCCTGTGGTATCATCTAATTGTACAAGACAGTATAGCCTCCTACATGTTTAAATTCAAATGGGATTTAGAAACTTTCTCTTAGATGTCATTACTGTAATAACTGCATTAAATGAAAAAACATTTGTTATTGTCTTTAAAATCTACAGTGGAATTCAGTCTTAACTAAATGCAGTCTTTGCTGCTTCAATAGTTCAGTAGTAACGGTGGTTTAAGGCAATTCAAGTGTTATTACAGTTCATCTTTGCACTCATCACAAACTGGATGGTACTGATTGATATACACTGCAATTACTTCTACCATAATTAACTGAAAAACAGCCAGAGATGATATTCTCCCATCAGCACTAAGCATGTTTACTGTTTATACAGGTTATGGGCATATATCATTATACTAAGAATCGTCTCTGTCTCTCATCCTTTTTTCTCCACCAAGATTACTGAAAATTGTTTTTCGTAACATGACCATAATGAGAGTTTTGGGATGTTTTTTTCTATGTGAAGCATCATGTACTGGCATATCCAAGGTATATTATGCGAAGACCTCACTTATTACATGACCAGTCTATGACATTGATAATATAAACTAAAGGTGGAGTGAAATCCAACTGTTATTGGGTTTCCAGTGTGGTTACAAGCTCAATAAAACATAAGATTACCTAATTAATACGCACGAATCTTGCATATATATATATATATATATATATATATATATATATATATATATATATATATATATATATATATATATATATATATATATGGTCAACATTCTTTTGCATACCAGGGCCCAACAATGTGGAATGAATTGCCCAGTGAACTTGGACACAAAGACAGTGATCCCATTCAAGAGTGCTCTTAAAACTCACTTATTTCAACTGCAAGAACAAACTTAATAATGTTTCCTAATTTAAATATTTTCAGCATGTCTTTTTTATGTTTTCTAATTTCATGATGTTTGTTATTTGTAATAATATCATTATATATGTTTTAGGTGTTGTCTAATGTTGTAAAGCACTTAGAGCTTCTAAAGATTAGGTGCTACACAAAGTCCTCATTATTATTATTAACAATATGACAAGTTTAAAGACAGTCCAATGAATCATCTAGGGAGTAAAGCCTAATGCTATATGCATCTGGATATGTCTGGCTTGAATAATTATTCCAAATAAATGTACAGAAGAATAATCTTCCTTTCTTTAATTATGGGGATAAGTTATTCAGATCTCTGACTATGTTAAGTAAGAATCCAGCCAGCATATTCCAATGTACATCAAAGTCAAAGTCAAGCATATAAAACTTAAGACTTACACTTGAAGTATGAGTTTAAAAAATGGAAAGTGACAACTAAAGTCTTTCTAACTTGCAATGGTAGAAAAGTGACAATTAAAGTAAAGTCATTCTAAATTGCAATCGTAGAAAAGATATATACAAATTTATTTATAGCATTCAATATGTGCAGACTGTACTGCCAATATTAAAGTTTTTTGAACTTACATGTGTGCTGCCAGAATTACCAAAGGTTGAAAGCCTAAAATAGGGTGGGTCAGGTGACAGAAGAATCTGCAGTACATCACTGGTCATGTCCAACTCACTGAATGCCTCCTTCAGACATTCGGACTGAAACAGTAAACATGTTATAAATTGTAAACCAATTGCTCTAATATCAACTTGCACTCACTTTAACAGTGGAATAAACTAGAGACCATGGAGGAACCTGGAACAAAACCAGTATGTAGGTGTGCTGGAGAAAACATGTTACTACAGAGATATCCAGGCCCTAAGCAGGAATATATATATATATATATATATATATATATATATATATATACACACACACACATTGATTTCAAAGGTATCAAGATATCAGCCTAAACAGTAATACATAAGCAGCGTCAAACAAAAGCAATACCATAAAAATTAAAGAATGACACAGTGAAACTGAACAGTCATTCACTGACAGATATTTGACTAAATTAACACAAAAAACAGACATTTGACCAAACATGATAGAACACAAACTTGAAGCTAAATGGTCATTCACTGACAAATATTTGACTAAAACAGCAGAAACAAACATCTTACTAAAACAGTGATTCATAAAGAATAACATGTTTGCAAAGTGATTACTGTATTTTCTGCATATAAAAATATTAAATTCAATGTGTGAAAAGCAACAAATAAACCAAAAATGCATGCTCATCCAACCAAACCAACACATAGTCACTGGTCACCAAGTTGGTTTATTAAATAGAAGCAAAATGAAAATAGATATGATAGGACGAATCATTATTGTAATTTTCCAGATAGTTAAAGCGGTGGTACATTTTTGTAGCAGGTGTAAGAGTAGAAAGGTGGTCCTATATATTAATGGAACTAATTAACTATTTCCAGTTTGTTCAGTCTGCTGCTGCAATGTATAATGTGACTAACAGCAAACTAAATTATATTCCAATAAATTCAATACATAACAATAAACACATGAAATAAGGTTCAGTTTTTTGCTATAGATAGATTGTTTTTATAAAAATATATTATCCACTGAAAACAATTCCTACATATGCAACTGGCATGTGACTGGGTGCAGGTTTTGACATTATCCATAACTTAAGTATTACCGGTAGGTGGGCAGATAACTTTTAGCCCTTTAGCTACAAAGTATTTTATCTGGAAGCGATGGGTTTGCAAAGTAGTAGCAGTTCTCCTAATGTTTTATGATTGGGTACTGTATTTGAAAAAGATTATTATGGACTAACGCAACAAAAAAACTTGGTGCTGCATTAGAACAAATATATGTAATTGATTTTGTAGATGCATACAGCACTACCTGAGGCAGTTTTACTTTTTATCTTAACAAATAGTGACTGAGTAATATATGCTTCTCATTGTAAGTCACACAGAGTGAGATGCTTTAGACTTGAGTACCACATTTCATTATGTGCATAGATACTTTAGCCGTGACTCCCATATTTCATTATGTGCACAGATACTTTAGCCTTGGGTCCCACATTTCATTGTGTGCATAGATACTTTAGCCTTCGGCCCCACACTTCATTATGTGCAGAGATACTTTAGTTTTGGGTCCCACATTTCATTATGTGCATAGATATTTTAGTCTTGGGTCCCACATTTCATTATGTGCATAGATATTTTAGTCTTGGGTCCCACATTTCATTATGTGCATATATACTTTAGCCTTGGGTCCCTCATTTCATTATGTGCAGAGATATTTTAGCCTTGGGTCCAACATTTCATTATGTACACAGGTACTTAAGCCTTGGGTCCAACATTTCATTATGTGCACAGGTACTTTAGCCTTGGGTCCCACATTTCATTATGTGCATAGATACTTAAGCCTTGGGTCGCACATTTCATTATGTGCAAAGGTACTTAAGCCTTGGGTCCCACATTTAATTTAGTGCACACACAGGTACTTTAGCCTTGGGTCCCACATTTCATTATGTGCATAGATATTTTAGTCTTGGGTCCCACATTTCATTATGTGCATATATACTTTAGCCTTGGGTCCCTCATTTCATTATGTGCAGAGATATTTTAGCCTTGGGTCCAACATTTCATTATGTACACAGGTACTTAAGCCTTGGGTCCAACATTTCATTATGTGCACAGGTACTTTAGCCTTGGGTCCCACATTTCATTATGTGCATAGATACTTAAGCCTTGGGTCGCACATTTCATTATGTGCAAAGGTACTTAAGCCTTGGGTCCCACATTTAATTTAGTGCACACACAGGTACTTTAGCCTTGGGTCCCACATTTCATTATGTGCACCGGTACTTTAGCCTTGGGGGCCCCAAGTGGCCGAGTGGTCAAAAGCACTCACTGTTATGGATCACTGCCATCTCACCTCTGTCTGCATGGGTTTGAGTCTCAGGCTCAGCCAATATGGGTATGTGAGAAAGCTTGCCAGCTTCTCATGGGTCGTTGGTTCTTTCCGGGGTTTTCCTCCACCATTTATACTGGCCGCCATGTATAGCCTATCTTGTGCTGAAAAATGACGTTAAACCCTATAACAACAACAACTTTAGCCTTCGGTCTCAAATTTCATTATGTGAATAGATACTTTAGCCTTGGGTCCCACATTTCATTATGTGCACAGGTACTTTAGCCTTGGGTCCCACATTTCATTATATGAATAGATATTTTAGCCTTGGGTCCCACATTTCATTATGTGCACAGGTACTTTAGCCTTGGGTGTTGCAAATGTGGATGTTTTTGGAAAGCATTGGCCAGGTGCAGAGACAGTGATCATCGAGATCTTGTCTGGTGGTATCTACTTTAAACAATTTACTACAGTCATAAGGCTGATAGGCTGGCAGTGTGGTAGTCTGATTGGGAAGGCTGCATGGCAGCATGGCTGTCAGTATAGCAGCATAGCTGGTAATGTGGCAACATTGTTGATAGTGTGGCATTGTAACAGGCAGTATGATGGCATAAGTGACAGTATGGTAGTGTAGTTGGTGGCAGTATAGCCTCAACACAATGCGTCATCACCGAAACATGGATCAAGGATCAAGAAATTATTCCAAGGATGTGAATTTTGAACTGTACAATAAGACACTGAATTATAAATTTGTATTGTCAGGACATATGGTTATATGAACCATACTCATTTCTATAATAACATGTTCACAGTAACATAATAACATATCATTTGGTGAATGATTCTTGTCTTTTTGTTTTGCGTATTCATGAGAGTCTAGTTTCGTCTTTTGAATGGTGTTGTAGTATGTAAGGTAAATTATGATTAGAGTTTATGTGTTAGTTGTTTTTTTTATTTGTTGCCATAATTATTTATCCATTTCACTGCAACAGTAAGCAAAGAAAATTATGTAAGAATAAAAAAGTAATTTATAATTAATAAATTTTCCTTTAGTCAAAATCTTTGTATTATCATTTTAGAATCACCATCGGGTCCAAAAAAAGCAGTACATTAGTAATTTATTTTTAAAATATCTGAAAATTATGTATATAAAAATGATTTTGGTCTCTTAAGGCATACTGGAAATACAGTATCTCAAATACCTGGCATTTCACAAGTATATCTAATCAAAGAAATCGTGAGTGCGGAGTGAGTGCAGCAACTAAGTTCCCTGATCTTAGACATAAACGGATTATCCAAAGCAATTGCTAACATTTATTAAATATGTCATGAGAACACTAATTTATGCCTCAGTAATAAAAAGTCACATACTACAAAAAAAATTCCATGTTTAATTCATGACATCATCACAAGTCATGGGAACCAATCTGCTATGCTATGTTTTCACATGTGGTTGCCTGTGACAAGATTTCCTCATTTTCATCAATTCATATGAACAAAAATATTTTATCAACAACACAATGTAATACTCTTCTACATATCAATGAATGTGCCATCTTTATCGATCGATAAGTGACTGTGTTTGAAAGAGAAACTTCAATTGGCTCATTCAAACAATATGAAAGGTCATATTGGGTCAAAACAAGAAGAAAAGTTTCCTCACACTTGCAGTAATTGGTTAAGTAGGTTTATGCATATTCATGAGAAAAAAGGAAATCTTAATGCAGGCAGCCATGGGTGATAAGAAAGCATAGCAAATATTTGCCCATAACTTGCAAATATAAGTGAATGAATACACTGAACAAACATAAAAATAAAAATATGATGTATGAAACCATAAGGTACACACACTGTGATGTTATATGACAAAGTTGTACTATTAATGCAGTCAAAGTTAATAAAATGAGCTACTCCCATGTTTCAAGTTTCATCTGAAGAAACATTCATAACTATGACAACTGTCATAAAAAACTACAAAGACCCAGATTTTCCAGGCATTATGCAATGGCAAATCTATGTCTGTGTAATTTGCAGTTGGACTTGACGTAAAAGTAAACATATACAGTTACAGCTTTTATTGATGGTCCTCAGTAAACACATTAAAACAAATTATAAGAAAACCGACTAGCCTTCATGATAATTTTATTGACGACATTGGTGCTAAGAAAGTTGAAGTCCAGAACTTCATCTGGTTCCAATGTTTTTATACTGCAGTCAGTAAGCACCCCATCTTCCTCAAGGCTGAAAAAAGGGAACAGAAATGTACTTTAGAAAAATATTACATCAATCTTAATACAAAAAAGCTGCCTTATGTCAGGATTACAAAGTAAATTTTGTCTAAATTGAGTAGTGCTGTCTGTTGTACATCAGTCTACCATGTTACATTATTCTGCATTCAGTGGTGTCCAAGAAACTGACCTAAACACTGAGGTTAGTGGTGGACACTTGAAGATGACCTAAACACTGAGGTTAGTGGTGGACACTTGAAGAGGAACTATAAAGAAAAGTAACCTTGTTCTGACTGTACCGCATATTGTTCCTCATGATAAATTTACATACCAAGTTACCTGATTAGGCAGGTAAGTGTCTGAAAAACTGAGCTCAAATGAAGATCAATGCAAATCACTAAAGCATGACCTCTTGGTCATCTTGACCCAATTTTGTCTCAAGGTTGTAATACTCCTCATGAAACACTTACATACCAACTTGAATGACTCTACAAGCATGTGTCTGAGAAAATGGCCTTACACATTTAATGTTATCTGTTGTACCCTTTAACACAATCCATACAACTTAAAAAAATTTCCTAAATATTTCATACAGTTCATTTTCTTTGTGAGAGTAAGAAATTTATCATACAAGTGAAGTCTCAATGACATCTGCCTAACAGCCAAACACAAAAGCAGTTGTCCCAAACATCTGAGTAGGATATTTTCAGCAAACAATTATTCCAATGCTGTTCTTCAATTATGTTAAGAAAAACAATTTTTTGAGGTCTCTCTATTCTTCATCCATATATGATGCAGTTCAGCATCATTTCTTCAATAATGAAAGACCTTAATATAGAATGATTCTGTCAATGTTGGTAGGTAAACTCCACTTGTAAAAATGACAGCATTTCCCCCTACAAGGCTTTCTGTAAAATTTGGTCAAATTCCATTTAGTTGTTTGGACAAAGAGTCAATTTAAGGTTTTTCCATTCTAAATAACAGTGACCATATTTCATTGCAGACTGGCTATCATTCATACTTAATAGCAGTGGCATCGCTAGGGTGGTGCGGACCGCACCGGGTGAAACCATCGGATGGGGTGACACCAAAATTACTGTCTATAAAATTTCTGAATTTTTCTGCAGGAAGGAGGTCCATGGGGGTGACACCATGAGTTACTGCACTGGGTGACACCAACCCTAGTGATGCCACTGCTTAATAGACAGCTCTTAATGCCAGGATGCTTTTGCCAAATTTGGTCTAATTCTGTCCAATGTTATTAGTGAAGAAAATGTTCGTAAACAAATTATATTTAATAATGTCTGCCATACCTGAAGGCTGATGAGATTTATTTGTACAAATCTGAATGCCCTTTAAGCCAGGATGCTGTCAAATTTGAATGCCCTTTAAGCCAGAATGCTGTCAAATTTGAATGCCCTTTAAGTCAGGATGCTATCTGTCAAATCTGAACTCCCTTTAAGCCAGGATGCTGTCAAATTTGAATGCCCTTTAAGCCAGGATGCTATGTCAAATTTGAATGCCCTTTAAGCCAGGATGCCATCTGTCAAATCTGAATGCCCTTTAAGCCAGGATGCTGTCAAATTTGAATGCCCTTTAAGCCAGGATGCTATCTGTCAAATTTGAATGCCCTTTAAGCCAGGATGCCATCTGTCAAATCTGAATGCCCTTTAAGCCAGGTTGCTGTAAAATTTGAATGCCCTTTAAGCCAGGATGCTATCTGTCAAATTTGAATGCCCTTTAAGCTAGGATACTATGCCAAATTTTGTTACATTCAACTGAATGGTTTCTGAGATGTTGTTTAAAATGATTTTATATTGTGATAATGGTGGTCATAACTGAAGGTGGATCTCAAGCATATGTACATATCTGAAAGCCCTTCATGCCAAAACTCAATGAGCATTTTTACATATCTGAAAGCCCTTCATGCCAAAACTCAATGTACATTTGTACATATCTGAAAGCTCTTCATGCCAAAACTCAATGAACATTTGTACATATCTGAAAGCTCTTCAAGCAAAAACTCAATGTACATTTGTACATATCTGAAAGCCCTTCATGCCAAAACTCAATGAACATTTGTACACATCTGAAAGCCCTTCATGACAAAACTCAATGAACATTTGTACATATCTGAAAGCTCTTCATGCCAAAACTCAATGAACATTTGTACATATCTGAAAGCTCTGCCAAAACTCAATGTACATTTGTACATATTTGAAAGCCCTTCATGCCAAAACTCAATGAGCATTTGTACATATCTGAAAGCCCTTCATGCCAAAACTCAATGAACATTTGTACATATCTGAAAGCCCTTCATGCCAAAACTCAATGAGCATTTGTACATATCTGAAAGCTCTTCATGCCAAAACTCAATGTACATTTGTACATATCTGAAAGTCCTTCATGCCAAAACTCAATGAGCATTTGTACATATCTGAAAGCCCTTCATGCCAAAACTCAATGTACATTTGTACATATCTGAAAGCCCTTCATGCCAAAACTCAATGAGCATTTGTACATATCTGAAAGCCCTTCATGCCAAAACTCAATGAGCATTTGTACATATCTGAAAGCCCTTCATGCCAAAACTCAATGAGCATTTGTACATATCTGAAAGCTCTTCATGCCAAAACTCAATGTACATTTGTACATATCTGAAAGGACATTACACTGTTATGTTTTGTGACAAAATTTGGTCAGTTGTTGTTGTTGTTGGGTTTAATGCCATTTTTCAGCACATGATAGGCTATACATAGCGGCCAGTATTAATGGTGGAGGAAGAATCCGGAAAAACCCCGGAAAGAACCATCAACCCACGAGAAGCTACTGGCAAGCATTCTCACATACCCACATTGGCCGAATCCGAGACTCGAACCCACGCAGACAGAGGTGAGATGACAGTGATCCGTAACGGAGAGCACTTTAGACCACTCGGCCACTTAGGGCCCCATAAATTTGGTCAAATTCTGCTCTTTGATTTTTTTCTCTTCAAATATGGTCAAATTCTGTTCTGTGGCTCTTTAGATGTAGTCATAAACATTTTCCATTTTTGTAGCAGCAACCATATTTGACTGCAAATGGCATCATCTTTACCTTCGTGCCAAGATGCATTGTCAAATGTGGTCAAATTTTGTTGAATGGTTTCTGAGAAGCAATTTTTAAAAATTCTATTTTTGGTTACAGCAGCTAAATTAAATGGCAAATCTGTATCATTTATAAAAATATGAAGCATTTCATGCCAGAAATATTGTTAAATTCTGATGAGAAGTCATTTAAAAGTTTTCATTTTGTAGTGGTCGCTATATTTGATGGCAGATCATCATTTGTAAAAACCAAATTACCTGGCAGAATGCTTTTTAGTGGTTCTTTGAAAAAACAATTGTTAATTTTGTTTAATATTTTGTTAATATGGTGGCCATATTTGATGGATGATCAATATCATTTGTCGACATTTTGACAGAAACCTATGTGGAATACTTTGTCAAATTTGGAGAAAATTTCTGCAAAGCAGTTCTTGAGATGATGGATATATCAAATGTGCACAGATAACACAATGGATGACATACAATGGATGACACACAATGGATAACACACAATGGATGACACACAATGGATGACACACATAACACACAATGGATGACACACAATGGATACAGAACCATGCCACAAATTCACCCTACCAGAAAAGCCCAAAAATAATATGCAAATATTATATGAAAATGGCAGAAATGATGTTCACTGATAATTGTGATGAATACTTCTATTTTTATGCCTGATATTATATGCTTACTGTTATATATTTTAGATTAGCATATACAAAGCTACGAGTTGTTTTTTCACAGAATGTATATTTTACTAAAATTGTTACAAGAACATTAGTTTTTTTGTTTATCTAAATCAACAACTAATGTATCAATGATTCTGGCATTAATATAATGCATACCAGCATCATTAATACACAACCAAATTCAGATTATAATAAATGTCTACAGTAATATTTCATTCAAGAAATCTTATGTTGTTGGTAAATAGTTTCCAAGGGCAAGTTTAACTCTTTTACTACTTCATGATAGCCACGTCTCTACTGTACACATTAGCATCATGTTACAGAAATCTACAAATCTATTTCAATGAAAACAAACAGGAAAACAAACAAGAATGATTACTTTTCAGGTCTGATCTGTTTCAGAGGCATATAATGGTATTATGGAGTATAAATACATAAAATCATTTCACTCATCAACATATCACAAGCGCTGACACTTTAAACAATTTGAAATAATACTTATGATGTATACAGAGAGACTGCACAAACAGCTTAAATCTTGAATAAAAAATGTTTATTTCCAGATTCTTACTTCAAAAACTGTATGCAACCCAACAATCAAATCATGTCTTCAGAGACAGACCCCATTCTATGTCACCTCCTCTTTGAAGTCTATATCATAACATAAAACTGTATGCAACCCAGCAATCCAATCATGTCTTCAAAGACAGACCCCATTCTATGACACCTCCTCTTTGAAGGTTAAATCATAATATAAAACTGTATGCAACCCAGCAATCAAATCATGTCTTCAAAGACAGACTCCATTCTATGACAGCTCCTCTTTAAAGGCTAAATCATAACAGAATTACCACTGTATACCAATAGGACAACAAAATGTGGGTGGGGTGGGTGTTAGTTTCCTTAACATGTGTACCTCTAAAGTTTGATATCTTGCTTTTCTATTTACTTTTAATGACATGCAGCTATGTCTGTATGACATTGACCTTTGCACTCTTAAATCAACTTATGATTTTCTTATCAAGAATGCAAACCACTAACAAAGTTTCATGATATCTGGTATACATGTCAAGTTATTCCTTCTTTAACTCCCTGTGACCTTGACCATTAACCTTTCAAGTCCCCAAAATCAATATGTCTTCCTTGTCTCAAATGCAAGTCATCTAAGAACTATAGTCAAGACTTGTAGTACAGAAGTTTGATAGTGTTGTGCAAATATATCATGTCTTCTTATTTCAGTCCATGTGACCTTCATGATTGACCTTAAGACTACAAAATGATTAATAGGTACCTTCCTTGTCTCAAATGCAAGCCACTCACAAAGACTGATTAATGTTCAAGATATCATCTGGAAACCATTTTTTTTTCTTAGAGCTAATCTGACCTTGACCGTGAATCTTTTGACACCAAATCTATACGCATCTTTCTAATCTCAAATGTTCACTATTTACATAGTCTGGCAAAGTATCTATTATATAAGTCAAGTTATTGTGTGGAAATATTTTTCCTTCTTTCAGTCTCTTTGACCATGACCTTAGATTTACTGAGACAGAAATTTTTAGTTACTTAAAAACTATGTTAATGATAAATGGATCAAAACCAAAGTTATTGTGCAAAATTGAAAAGGAGAAAATTACATGAGCAACAAAGGGCAGCCATATCCACCATAGCACATCTTGAGACTGGTGCTTACACCTGGCACAGCACTGCTACCAAATATTGTCAGGCATTCCTGCAAATATGGGAAGACATACAGTTTCTCTGCAAGAAAACACTTTGTATATATTTATCCTACAAAACAGCAATTATGAACAAAAACTAGATATATTAATTTTAAGTATCCCTTCAAATGACGCACAAGACAAACAAAAGATTCAACACTGCCATCACATAATGCGCAGGCAGATCAGGGTCTATTCTGTTTGTTTTACTAATTAGTCTTAAAAAGAACTGCATAGATACAGATCTGCCAGCATAATACGAAATGATGGAATTGGGTACATGCAGTTTGCAGTTGGACCCACCATAGACCTAGGTCTGCCAGCATATTATGCAATGATGGATTCAGGTCCATGCAGTTTGCAGTTGGACCCATCATATAAGCAGACTACTCATCTTGAGACCATTATTTGGGTGGGGGAGATGCGGTTGGTCTCTCAAGACAAGATTTATTGTATTGCCAACTTAAGTGATACACATTTATTTAAAATTTTATTGCAAAATTTTGTTCAAGGCATAAAACTGAAGCCTGTTATGAAAATAAAGCATCAAAGTGTCAATCATGAACCGGGAGATGCTGGAAGCATGACTAAAAATGCAGCCCTAAGATGAATTGAGATTGATTACATCATTTCAATTATCTGCAATGGTCGTTATTACTATCTGCTATTATTGTTTTGTTGTAATTATTATTATTATTATTAATATTATTATTATTATTATTTCATAACAAATGAAATGCAAGATTTTTAAAAATCATATTTATGCCTCATGAATTCATAAACAACAAATACTTGAACTTTAATGTTTATAACGTTTGGTCCGTCTATTCTGTAATGAGTTATCAGGTTATTATTCATAGTATCGTGTGCTGGAAGATTGCACATATTGGTCTAGCTTGTTGTTCAATCCTGATACAGTCAAAACAGTTCAATAAATAAACAAAAAAGAGTAGGGTTGATATATCTTAAACTCCTGATAAAAAGATCAATGATTTATGGTTGAATAATCTTCTATTCAGTTACTGCAATCGATTCAGACATAAATGGCTGTCTATATATCTTCGCTATTAGCAAGTATTAAAACCAGAAGTGTTCAGTATTACTGGATTACCATATTATTTTCCAGTGGTAGATACCACAGTACTTTTTTCCAATGTATCAGTACTTTCAGTTTCCATCAGTAAAAACAATGTAGTGAAATTTCTGAGCAATCTTCTGACAAATTTAATGATATTCACAGCTTGTTTCACTTTACATGAGAAAATAATTTTAAAAATTATTATTTCTTTTACAAAATGGTTGTATGTCACAAATTGATTTTGAATGTTACATACATATAAGCATATTATGATCCTTGAATCACATGTTTGACATGTGTCACATAAGCCAACATGATGGCTTGATGGGTTGTTGTGAAAGATACTCGAGCCAAAGTAAAGTTATGGAAACACTTTGGATTTAAAATAATGTCTTGTTTTAGTTATTTGCTAGTGTATGATAATCTGCAAAGTACATGTATTCCTTTCTTAGACTGTGAATTATCCTAAGATTTTCAAGGAAGCAGTTGTTTTGTTTAAATTTTACATATTTTCTCTAGCCAAATAAATCATTTCTTGTTTGTTGAATACGTGTTTTTTATGTTTACTGAATCTCTCTTGTATATACCTTGCCCAGCTGCATTTAGATTTTTTAATGTAGCTTTAACAATTTTTCAGTCATATTGCTATGATGTCCACAGCATGGCAGTTTATAGTGATGTCTAGCACTGACTGGGGCATCATGCAACAGACATGTAGCATGATGTCCCAGCCAGTCACATTATCCTGACATCAGGCCAACCAATCCTAACACTAACCTCTTAATGCTGAGTGCCAAGTGAGGCAGATGCTAGTACCATTTTTATAAGTCTTTGGTATGACCCGCGATCTCCCACATCTGAGGTGGAAAATCTAACCATTAGGCCACCAGAGTTAGCTTGTAAACACAAGGCTTTAATGACAACACTTCCTATGTTGATCAAGAAGCTCTCTAATGTCAACAGTCTTTTACAGGATGATAGCTCTAGTGTAAGCTTAATGATCCAACTTAAGTTAGAATTTAAATTAGAATATATATATATATATATATATATATATATATATATATATATATATATAGATACAAGAATGGTTCCATGTTTAAATTTTAAATCCAAAAGTTAATTATGCATTCCTTCCAATACATATACATCTGACAAAAATATTGATACCATCTTAAATAACAAAGTAAGACAAGAAACGTTCTAACAACACTGTCTCTCAATGGGTCTGGTTAATGGTAACACTGTAAGACAAGTAACATTCTAACAACACTGTCTCTCAATGGGTCTGGTTAATGGTAACACTGTAAGACAAGTAACATTGGGTTAATCATTTTTTATATATACTAAATTAGGATCAGCAGGACATAGAACTGTTCATTGTCTTTTTTGAACAGATAAACCATGTTTAATTTGATTTCTTTGACAAAATGAGAACAATTTGAAACTTTTACACTTATAACAAAGCAAAATACTCAGCAGAAAAGCAACTGTGGTTATAATTATGTGACACAAACCAACAGAGACTTCATCAAGAAACAGCACTTCTAATTACTGTGAATTTATTCCCTTTGGAGGGTATCCATTTCTGAGGAATCTGCAAAATTATTATGTTTTTGTGAATTTAGGAATAGGTCCTGTTATTTCCAAAAGAAAACTCGCTCATGATGAGTCTTTCAATGTGTGCTCTTTGTAGCAAGCACAAATTCCACAACACTGAACTTACACAATGAGTAGTGAGATAATATAGGAGTTACATATTCAAGAGTATGCAAAACCATGTCCACTTGCATGATCATATTTTCTATTAAAACTGCCACTGAAAATTCTTACCAGAAGAACTGTCAGATTGATCTTGAAGGTGACCTGTTCTTCCTTTATGATGTAATGATGAAATATGCTCTCTTGAATAAAAGCGTTGGCCTGCACACACTTTGCATCTTCTACCGTCACCTTCAGACCCATGGGACTAGCAAACAGTGTAGCAATCTAGGATGAAAAGTTAAAAAAGATAATCATATTTATCTGACATGATGTTGTGTGTCTTATTGGACATTATGTTGTATGTCTTATTGGACATTATGTTGTATGTCTTATCTGACATGATGTTGTGTGTTATCTGACATTATGTTGTATGTCTTATCTGACATTATGTTGTGTGTCTTATCTAATATTATGTTGTATGTCTTATCTGACATGATGTTGTGTCTTATCTGACATTATGTTGTATGTCTTATCTGACATTATGTTGTGTGCCTTATCTGACATTATGTTGTGTGTCTTATCTGACATTATGTTGTATATCTTATCTGACATTATGTTGTGTGCCTTATCTGACATTATGTTGTATGTCTTATCTGACATTATGTTGTATGTCTTATCTGACATTATGTTGTATGTCTTATCTGACATTATGTTGTGTGCCTTATCTGACATTATGTTGTGTGTCTTATCTGACATTATGTTGTATGTCTTATCTGACATTATGTTGTATGTCTTATATGACATTATGTTATGTGTCTTATCTGACATGATGTTGTGTGTCTTATCTGACATTATTATGGACAGGTGTGTGTTCTATTGGTATTATGTTATGCTACTGTTGTTGTTTTTGTAGGGTTTAACGTCATTTTTCAGTACAAGATAGGCTATACATAGCGGCCAGTATAAATGGTGAAGGAAGAACCTGGGAAAACCCTTGAAAGAGCCACCGACCCACAAGAAGCTACTGGCAAGCTTTCTCGCATACCCACATTGGCCAAACCTGAGACTTGAACCCATGCAGACAGAGGTGAGATGGCAATGATCCATAACATTGAGCACTTTTGACCACTTGGCCACTCGGGGCCCCCATGTTGTGTTGTAATTGCGTCTATTTCTGAAAATTGCATTTATTTTCAAAATGCAAGAACTATACTGCTCCAAAGAATCATCTAAAGTCTGAGGGTCAATTGAGCTGAATCAGAGTAGAACAACCTAAGTGGTTAAGGGGGCCACCTCAGATGTGGGAGGTAGTGGGTCTGAACAATGACATAAAAATGGTATAAGCCACTGCTTCAGTTGGCATTCAGCATTATGAGGTTAGTAACAGGACTGATCAACCAGGTGTCAGGATAATGTGACTGGGTGGGACATCATGCCACATGCCTGCGGCATGATGCCCCAATACTAGACATCACTATAAACTGCCACACTGCAGACATCATAGTGATATGACTAAAATTGTTAAAGCTATGTTAAAAATCTAAATCACACACACTGATCATCCCAAACTAATGGAATTCAGGTTACAAGAAGTGTCTGTATCAATTATGAAAATGTGACCTTTTACAAGTACCTCCAATTCCTCCTATCCTTGGGCACTATCCAGAATTTGAAACCTTTACTGTCATCAACTCATCCAAGCCAACTGGAGAATGGCTGGACATCTTGTTGGGCTTACACAACTGGACCCAAAGCATAAAAACCTCATTCTGGTGTACCACTAAGGGTAAAATGATGAGACGATGAAGTGGGAAGGCCAGAGTGCAGCTTTCATGACATCATCCAAAAAGAAATGATTCAAAATGTCTTAGGGAAGAGACTTGCTCCCCTTGCACCTCTGACTACTCAACAGGGTTGAAAGGAGTTGTATACTCGGTCCTACAGTTCTGTTGATTCCTTGTTTAAAACATGTATGAGGGGGAGCAGTGGACCTCTTGGGATGGGGGCTTTTCTTGGCTGGTTTAGTTAGGCCAGGGACCAACATAGCTGATCCCTCAAATCTTGTGTGACAATCAAGAGGGGCAGCCCAAAGAAAGGCTTTGCTCTGCTCCAAGGCAGCATTCCTACAAAAGTGAAGAATGTCTGCAGAGAACACCGTGGATATCAAAAGTATCTTTCTCAATGTCTTGAAAAACTTAACTTCTGTATGCACTGCAAACCTTCCGATGTTTTGACAGAACTGGATGAACAACAAAAGGGTACAAACTTGCATGATCTTACAGTAAAATCCATAATACGTAATAGTTGACTACAGTTCGACATTATTGGCACAATGTTTCACACATAAATCATTTCTTCCTATACCTGACAAGAAATTGCATCACACTGAAAAATGTAGCCTGAATCACATAAATACAGGCAGGTTTTTCATGACATAATGAACTGCTGTAGTCTCCATAACCAGAAAAGAGTTAATCATCTGCAACATATATGTCTTGATTAATAACAAAATGTGGCTGCCAAAATTTAACTTTCTCTCATTGCAACTGTGAATTTGTCTGCATTGATCAGTCCTTAACACATTAACCCCTGGTGATGAGTATACATGGCAGGAGGTTGTAGCCTACTGCCGAGCACTGTAGCGTCAAGGTCATGTATGATATACTTAAGTGGGTGGTATTATAGAAAGGTAGACAGATGTAGCTCTACAATGATACCAAATAATCTGGCAGTTCTAGTTGCACTACAAAATACAGAGGGAAAAACCTCATTTTTTGGACCTGATTTTTTTTCCACCCAAAATTTGCCCGTGGTCAGAATCCGATTTTGTGTCCAGATTTTATACTTTTTGGTCTCAGATCTAAGGCAGACTGGTATGAACTGCAAACAGACAGATGAACCTTTGCAAAAAGTAGGATAAGATGGGCATTTGGAATAAAGTGTGGTCTTGATATGAAAATAATGGGTCCATTAAGCAAAAACAAAAAGGGGGCCCTGAGTGGCCAAGTGGTCTAAAGCACTTTCTGTTATGGCTCACTGCCATCTAACCTCTGTCTGCGTGGGTTCGAGCCTCAGCCAATGTGGGTAAGTGAGAAAGTTTTCCATTAGCTTCTCATCGGTCGGTGGTTCTTTCAGGGGTTTTCCTGGGTTCTTCCTCCACCATTAATACTGGCTGCCATGTATAGCCTATCATGTGCTGAAAAATAGCGTTAAACCCTACAACAACAAAAAAAAAAAAAAAAGGAACTCCAACTTTTACCCTTCTGCTCATGTGCGAGCCAAATAGCCAATGAAAAAAGATGTTTCTAACACAACTAGGCATAATGTTATTGGAAAATCACCTGGAAGCTGCTTTCTTAGGATTATTTCAGAAATAGCTTAAAAAATGTGTTTCCTACTTGAATTTCAGGTGAAAATGACAAAAACCTCCAGGGGTTATTGTGTTAAACACACTATATATAATGGTCAGGTGATTCACCATTTGGATCTTACCCTAATTGATTAAGAACTGGTCTAATTAAGTATTTATCCCATAAATCTGTTTTTCTTTTCTAAATAAATAACGTGATGAGGCCAAGGAATGATCATATTAAGCATTGGTCTCACAAATCTTAATAAACAAGCCAGTTTGAACTGATTTTACTTGTATCAAATTAAACCTACCATCCTAATAATGTCTAGTTGTATGCAATCTTGTGGTGCAAAAGGAATCACAAATAACAGATAATAATTTATCTGCTAATGAAAGTTTTCTTCAATCATACATTTGGCAAATATTTTAAATGATGCCAATTTTGCAAAAAAACAATGTCTAATGGAACATACAATGTTACAAAATGTAAAAATGCCACATAAAAAAGGTTCTTGTATTCTTGCTGCAAATGATGCTGTCATTGCAGAGTGGTTATGAAATGAACATGATGTCACTACAAACAAGCCAAATTGTCATCCACAGCAGAACACTTAAAATTACAAACTGCATAACTATTTACACATTTACAATCATTTTGAGTCTATAAAGTTTAATATTCACTTGTTCTCTGAATAGGCAATCTAAACACCTGAAAACATGCTCTCTCCCCAATACCCAAATATTTGAGTAGTATAAGGAGTCCAGTGGGATCAGACATCATATTTCCCTACTTTACAAAAATCAGCTACAGGGAAAGTAAGTTCAGTGGAACGAGACATCATATTTACAATCTTTACAACAATCAGCTGCAGGGAAAGTGAGTTCATTGGGATGAGACATCACATTTACATACTTTACAACAATCAGCTGCAGGGAAAGTGAATTCAGTGGAATGAGACATCATATTTACAATCTTTACAACAATCAGCTGCAGGGAAAGTGAATTCAGTGGGATGAGACATCACATTTACATACTTTACAATGATCAGCTGCAAGGAAAGAGTTCATAGGGATGAGATATCACATTTACATACTTTACAACAATCAGCTGCAGGGAAAGTGAGTTCAGTGGAATGAGACATCACATTAACATTCTTTACAACAATCAGCTGCAGGGAAAGTGAGTTCAGTGGGATGAGACATCACATTTACATACTTTACAACAATCAGCTGCAGGGAAAGTGAGTTCATTGGGATGAGACATCACATTTACATACTTTACAATGATCAGCTGCAAGGAAAGTGAGTTCCGTGGGATGAGACATCCCATTTACATACTTTACAATGATCAGCTGCAGAGAAAGTGAGTTCCGTGGGATGATACATCACATTTACAAACTTTACAAGAATCAGCTGCAGAGAAAGTGAGTTCAGTGGGATGATACATCACATTAACATTCTTTACAACAATCAGCTGCCGGAAAAGTGAGTTCCATGGGATGAGACATCACATTTACATACTTTACAAGAATCAGCTGCAGAGAAAGTGAGTTCAGTGGGATGAGACATCACATTTACATACTTTACAACAATCAGCTGCAGGGAAAGTGAGTTCCGTGGGATGAGACATCATATTTACATACTTTACAAGAATCAGCTGCAGAGAAAGTGAGTTCAGTGGGATGAGACATCAGATTTATATACTTTACAACAATCAGTTGCAGGAAAAGTGAGTTCATTGGGATGAGATATCACATTTACATACTTTACAACAATCAGCTGCAGGGAAAGTGAGTTCAGTGGAATGAGACATCACATTTACATACTTTACAAGAATCAGCTGCAGGGAAAGTGAGTTCCTTGGGATGAGATATCACATTTACATACTTTACAAGAATCAGCTGCAGAGAAAGTGAGTTCAGTGGGATGAGACATCAGATTTATATACTTTACAACAATCAGCTGCAGGAAAAGTGAGTTCATTGGGATGAGATATCACATTTACATACTTTACAACAATCAGCTGCAGGGAAAGTGAGTTCAGTGGAATGAGACATCACATTTACATACTTTACAAGAATCAGCTGCAGGGAAAGTGAGTTCTATGGGATGAGACATCACATTTACATACTTTACAACAATCAGCTGCAGAAAAAGTGAGTTCAGTGGGATGAGACATCACACTTACATACTTTACAAGAATCGGCTGCAGGGAAAGTGAGTTCATTGGGATGAGATATCACATTTACGTACTTCACAACAATCAGCTGCAGGGAAAGTGAGTTCATTGGGATGAGATATCACATTTACGTACTTCACAATAATCAGCTGCAGGGAAAGTGAGTTTCGTGGGATGAGACATCACATTTAAATACTTTACAAGAATCAGCTGCATTGAAAGTGAGTTCCATGGGATGAGACATCACATTTACATACTTTACAACAATCAGCTGCAGAGAAAGTGAGTTCAGTGGGATGAGACATCACATTTGCATACTTTAAAACAATCAGCTGCTGAGAAAGTGAGTTCAGTGGAATGAGACATCACACTGACATGCTATTGATGAGATAGATTCTGTGCTTTCCAAATGCAGACACTATTGATGGGATAGATTCTGTATTTTCCAAATGAAGACACACTACTGATGGGATAGATTCCATACTTTCCAAATGAAGACAAACTATTGATGAGAGAGATTATGTACTTTACAAATGTAGACACACTACTGTACTTTCCAAATGAAGACACACTATTGATGGGATAGATTCTGTACTTTCTAAGTGTAGGTCACACTATTAACGGGATAGATTCTCTACTTTCCAAATGCAGCAGTGATATATTCACAAAATGTCAAGCAGTTTTAATACAAGATAGTAGGGGGGTGATTATTCACATTGTATTTGCAAAGGAATTGCTGTCTAAAATTCCAAAGTGTCAAAAAGGTTCATTTAGATCATTCTAGGTCTACTAGATGCATGCTTTTTCATATTTTATCATCAATGAAAGCATTTTCCTCATATATAATTCAATCAAAGTCAAACAGAACCATAAATGTTCATTCACTTTCCTTTTACACCCAGTTGATTATGATCATGAGTGGTCATGATATGATTATAAAAAAGAGGAATACAAATACCTGACTTTTGGCTAAATAAAACTTTGAAAAAGGTTTGCAACAGAGTATAACTGACTTCTATAAATTATCTAGTAAAGAGGGGACAGCAAGAAACAGAGCCATAACAAGAAAGGCCAGTGGGCACTTATTGACACCAATGGTACCAGTGACAACTGATATTTCAAACATTTTGTTTATGGTCTCACCTAAATACAACATATAAAAGTAGATGATGAACAAATACATCATGAATACAACATATATATTGATAAGCATTCAATATTTATTCCAAGCAAGTCTACATCCTGCAATTCCTCTTGGAACCAATCTGTAAGTTTATTTATAATTTTCAGCACATATATAGTATCATGAAGTTGACCAAATGTATTTTTTGCCCAGGGCTTTGTCACAATCTACCATCTTCTTAAGCTGATTATTTTTCTTATTGATTTCAGTTTACATATCATTATAAAACCTCAAGATTGTGATAAGTTTCCTTAAAGCCCATAAAACCATCAGGAAATAATACAACTGGAACTATCAATATAAATTTTATACAAAATTATATAATAACAAAAATCATTTTCAAACATATTTCACATTTTTTTTCTCAGTCAAACTTGTTTATCTTATACCCTCCAACACAATTGCCCTAGAACACCTGAGGTAGGACTGTTCCCCTAACTACCCCAACTTCTGCTATTTTTCCAACTTCTCACTGATACGCCTGATTTGTGACTGAAAGCCCTTAACATCTGAATCTTCAATTTTCTTCCACCCCTTTGTGATCTCTTTAATATGCATAAAATAAAATTGCCTAGTATTTATTCATATTAGATTTTTGTAGTGTATTAATTAATATGAATTATTAGAACAAAATTAAATCAATATATTTTGTTACATCATTAATTATATCAAACAGAATGAATAATAAATAATGTAACATTCATGGACATTTCAAAAGATCCTACCTTAATCAGCATTTCCCCTAGGGTTGTGAGATCGTGATTCAAAACCCCCTTGCTGTCAGAACTGGGGTGTGGAGTCAGATTGAGTAAAATAACAAACCCTGATATTAGAACTGAGATTTAAATTAAACAATTTGGGGGGTCACTGATGCACAAATGAGGATAAAGGGAAACACTGCCTCGTTGTCTACCATAATTATGTACCAGTAGACCTTTGTGAAACCGAGGTTTTATCACCGGAAACAATCAACTCAAAGTCTTTATACTGTCAAACGTGATGTGAATTGGCTTTTGGTGTGAGATATTGGGGCTTTGAATGGGGATAAATTGTTATCGTTTGCTATGAATTACCAGCAATAAATACATTGCTGACAGACTTTCTTTTTAGCTTAGAACACTTGATAATAACAAAATCACCGCTATAAGCCACCGGCAGATGGCACAATGATTTATTTAGCACGAAATGAGTCAATTCCATGAGATTAGGAAACCAGCATCAATAGAAATATCACAAAACGAGTATATTTCTTCATCCGCGAAAATATATAATATTCTATTTGCACCGCTAATGCCCTTACTTCTTTGAAGTGAATCGCTTTGAGTATTGTTGAAACATTCCTAACATTATCTAGTTTTGCCAGTAGTACATATTGATCGTCATCATTTGATTGCTGAGTGGACAAAGCCATTTGATCTTTCATTTCTCTTCCCACATTACAAATCTCCCGCAAAACGACATTCGCAACTTCAATATATAAGAGTAGCTGAATAGTAGTATGCCAATAGGCGTTTACGATTTATGCAGCTTATTATGCTCTCTCTCTCTCTCTCTCTCTCTCTCTCTCTCTCTCTCTCTCAGAGAGATCCCGATACTGCGAAAAGTTATGAGGATGTTTCCTGTCTTATCCCGAACATATCAGTATCGTAATAGGTGTTTAAGATTTCGTAGCTGAGATAGCCCAATGTCCTCTACGCCCCATGACTTGATTACCTTTACCCTGCTCGCCACACGTGAGTGTATAATTTAAGCAAATGCACTCGATTCTGTGGTAAGCCTTCTCCAGTGTTTGCGTAAGTGAAGTTACTTTCCAGTGTAATTATACCCCATAACGATTTCAAAATCAAACGACATCAAGGATATAATAAATGCACAAAATAAAATCATTTCATTCATCAATTTATAAAACCTGATTGTCGCCAGAGGGTCCCAAAGGCTATTAGCTTCTTGGCTTTTGGAATAAAAGGGGAGTTTCTATAGTAATACGGTCCCCATATTTGCATGGGCGGGTCTATGTTTTCAAGCAGCAGATGTGATGTAGTTCACCATCTTTGATAATCTCAATAATTTCGTAAATTTTGAGTTACAGCTCTTTGAACACATGTATATAAGAGTTCCTCCTTTTTATTTGTTCAACTTGTTTTAGATATATTAAAGCCAGACATTATAAATATTGGACGCAGACGACACAGATTTAACTGTAATGGATTATTCTAGAAATCAGAAGAGGACAGGGAGCAGTCTGTCTGTTGACATAGAAAGCTTCTGTTTATGCTGCAACGCCAACAAGTTGACAGTGTTTGGACCCCCAGGTGACAATCATTTTTGAATTAATAAATTGATGAATGAAATGACTAAGTTTTGTGCATTTTTTACATCCTTGCTTTGCATTTTTTTAAATGGGGTGGGTGGGTTTACAAACAAATGGGAGAGTGTGCGAATGCTATAGATGCCGCAATTATAAGAGCACAATTTTTTTTCAGGACAGGATGGTGCTACGTCTGCGTCCACGATCAATTAGCTGTCTGCGCAAATATTGGGCATCCGTGACAGCTAGACTCTGATATGCCCACAGTATTGATCGTCAAGACCGATCGTCGTTGTCAGCTGTCTGGGTAGGCAGTACATGAATCCCACCAATACGCCCCATGTTTGCATGGGCGTACAACGCTACGTAGATCAACTTGCTGAATCGGCCGTATAGCACCATACAGTAATCTAGCTCCTTGGCCTGGTTCATCCACTGCCTGCGCGGTGTCTGCACCAAAAACGGGCCGATTCCTGACGATACTTACTCCAGTACGGTTGCTACGACGGTTTCCGTGGTGTGTGAGTCGAACTCTATCCCCTGGATACGTGTACAGCCTCGGGCCCTGACATCGGAGTGCTGAAAGGTTTACCTCAAGTGTTGGTTTGGGCAATCACAGTGGTGAAACGGCAGAGCTCGATAAAGGCGAACGCTTTAGACCACTTGATCATCCGTGGCCCGTTGGTCCGTCTGACTTTTGGGCTACACCGTTGCGTATAGCGTTGTGTAAGGCTTCCACGAGTTGGGGAGACCCTTTGTCTTCATTGCGTACGTACCCAAATAGGTAGATGTCGTCCGCGAGGACTGGAAGGTCATCTAGGGGTTGAAGTCGTGTGAGACCCTAGTTGCCCGCAATGTAGTTGACGCAGGTGATGTCTTATTGCAGGTTGTTTTAGTAGGCGTTCTCTCGCATGATGTATATTGCGCGCTCTACATTCTCATTTCGTGAAATGCTTTTCGGGTTCATGTCCTCTACCTTAAAAATTAGTGGAGTATAAAAATACGAAAATATCCAGTGACACCTTAGGCATAATATGACCGAGGACGACGTGCATGATTTACTTACCTCCGAAACGACTCTGCATTATCTCTGCTAAGTAAGCGTCGCTGCTATATGACGATGTACTACTTACTATTCGATTAGGGATATTATCCTAAACGCCGATCAACTCAGAGTACACATCAGGATATTAAGAGTCACAAAATATTTCCCAACACTTGCCCCCATTATTTTGTTTATTTCCAAGACCTGCTACGGTCAGTCTAATATATGTACTGATTTGTAATTTCAACTAAATCAAATTCCTTGAGGTAAAATGTGTTGTGGTGTCTTTTTGCAAAGCATCAAACTGCCCATGCTGATTGGAACATTTCCGTTGTAAAATCATCAGTTTCGGCGGTGCGTAGTTTTGCATCTTCAATTTCGATGGTAAGTAACTCCTGCATGTAGTCTACAATCGCATAATTTCGAAATAGAAGTGATAAGATTTGAAAAACACCGGAACATATTTACTTTGAAATTTAAAATAAAAATTAAAGAGACTGAAAACGGGTAAGCACTACACATCTCCAAAACTGAAGGCTTAACAACGAAAATGCTCCAGTGAGGATAGAGAAGTTTACGTTTCAAAAACATATTAACACATTTTTACGAAGAATTTAACTTCATTCAAATTATCACGACCTATATTTAACTGACTTTAGCAGGTCATGACAACAAAATATATAAAGCACCAAGTGTTTGGAACTATTTTGTTAGACTTTTAATATACGTACGTGTCCGCCAAGCTCATCGGCGTATGGATGATATAAAAATTGAATAGTAAATCGTCAGATAATAGCAGCGCATACCTAGGAGCGATGGTGCAGAGTGCATAGGTTGCGCTCCACAGATAGTACTTACTTCTGACAGAAAAACGGGTGTAAGATGAAGTTGTTTGCATTTGCAACATGCACAATCGATTGAATGTTAGCATACTTCTATGCTACTCACATCTACTGTTGCTAAAATTTATTTCATGTTGTGGTTGTGGAAATCGTGCAAGATCAAAGCACACAGCTGATTCAAATGGCTGCTCCCTTGTGCTTGTAAAATCAGCATGAAGTTGTCCAAAATATAGTAGTTATTAAACTAGGGAAAATAAATTTGCTGGAGTAGGCAAAATATCATCTGAAATTGGAGTGAATGAATTAGAAAACGTAAACAAATATAACAAGTTATATGCTCGTATTTTAAAATCTATTCTTGGCATTGGAAATGAATCTACTTGGTGACACTGCTAACTTTTCTGTAGTCAGTACACATGCGGAATGAATTGTCTGGTCAGAGCACAAGAACTCGATTGACCTTTTCTTGGTTTAATATAAAATCGTTTACGGGTAAATATTGATTTCCTGTTTTCAAATATTCATTCGTGAGAGGATTCATCCTGTAAGGCTGCTGTTTCACAGAGGTAGAATCTACAATGTCAACATCATGATGGATTTTATTTCCTTGTGTTGGAACTTTAATTTATATTGTATGATGATCTTTGTCCGTGACTGAGAGTTTTAGCCTACCTATTATCATGTTTTAAAGCCGTTTACTTGAATTTGAGTTAAAAATCCAGCCTCGATTATGACCTAAGAATGTTCTGGAAGCAAACTTGTTGACAATATTTTTGAATTTTCCATTAGAAATGACCCACAAACATTCTATTGCACCATAGGTCATGTGATTGTATGTAAATAGAGGTTGTAAACTAAGCCTTCATTCCTGTTTTAATATCAGTCTTTGGGAATCTATAATCCGACTATATAATTGTGATGCGTTATATTTGAGAGGAATTATTTATTTATTACTGTTTGGGATAGTTACAACTAAACTGAATAATAACTGTACTATCTCCATCAACATACACCTTTAACATAATTATATGACAATATTGTTTTTGTTTCCGCCTCCCAGTGGTGTTAATGATATAATGTAAGTAATTTATTTTCTTTGCAGTTGTATAAGGAAAATAAAATTTAGCCCAAAAAGGAGTTTGAGGCAAGGAAAGAGAGCCAGAAATTCATCTCCAGGCCCATATCTTCTTTCCTGTGTATTTCTATCATATCTTAATTTAATTTTTGACCGATTAGAGTGAAGATTAGTTCTTGCTGCTTTACGAGCCTTTGAAAAGTTATATTTGGAATCAAATTAGAGACGTTGTCAAGAAGATTAATATTGGAATGTTAATTTGAAAGAAGTTTCTCTTTTGACATATTCAATGGTCCACGGACAGTATGTCCAAAAATCAGTTAAAAAAGGATTAAAAACCTAACAACAAACAACAGCAACTGAACATCCTCATTCTAATCTTTTCCTGTATCAAAACAATATGACTGAAGCATATGCTTCAAAACGTTTTATGAAATCTTTCTTAAGCCCCTTGACTTTCAGGCTGTTAGGCAGAATAATTAAATTGTTGGATGCCTAATTCATGCATAACTTGTTGGAGAATTCCAGACATAAAAGTTGACCATTGATCAGACTGGACAGATTGGGGAAAGGACAGCAAGTGTAAATAAACGCCATCATTATCAAAACTTTCACAATGGTTTTAGTTTTAATGTTTCTAAAAAGATTTGCCTATGGAAATTTTGTGGATGCACACCTTATGGTCAACAAGTTGCCTGACTTGGTTTTAGTTAAGGGCCGACAGTCTGCCATTATTGTGCTGAATGGTTCGTCAAATGCATGAATAGGAGGCAGATGAATCTTATGTATCTTCTGATGGGGTTGTACTACCATTTGACAAGTGAAACGATCTACAGTATTTACAAACATCACTTTACTTTTAATTTCGGCCAATGAAAATTATTCAAGATCTTGTGATAAGTTTTAATCACCGGCCAAATTTGCTTCTTGGGATAGCCAAAGAATTTCTTGTTAGTATGACTAGGGAACAACAGCATGATAGCTTAATGACCACTCGTCAACAGTGGATACCTTAGATGGAGTCCATTTTATCACAAGGACCCCATTTTGTCGCCATTTAACAAACTAGTAATTGTGTGGCTTCAGTTTCATTAATAGCTCTCTGAAACAAACAGAGATCAATGGATCTTGTTTCTGTTCAACAAGATTGTCTTTTGTCATCCTCATTAGAATAGAGAGAATGAGTAGCAAAAAGAGGATCATTTTGATCAATACAAGGGGCAAAGGTGACCTCATATGTGTCAGCTAAAGGAATAATTTCCTGATCAACATCAGTGTCAAGAACTCTTTCTGCCTAATTTTGGTAACTGTGCCAGCATGATAAAAATCAGGGATTTCATTTTCAATAGGATCGACTTTTTGCAACCAAACATGACTTGTCAGTTATTAATGGATTAACCACGACCTCATCTCCAGCTAGGTCATTTCCTAGTAATAAATGAATGCCCTATATAGGTAAAGAAGTCACTACACGAACATTCATGGGTTGCGAAACCAAATCTCATGCCAAATCGCAACAATAGAGGAACATAACGAAACCACACTCTAATACCTGCTTAAGAATGCTTTCACTAGAAACCTTCTCAGACAAAGGCAAAGTACCTGATAACAAAATATTCTGAGAATCTCTGTTGTCTCTTAATATTTTAATACAGATAGGCCTGCCAGACTCACCAATAAGTGATATATAATCTTGTTATGAGAATGGTTCCTAAGTCTGCAAATGAGGTTTCTTTGACCCAACAAATGTATTGCTTATAAATAGGATTATTGGAAGAGCTGTTTTTATTCTGATGCTTATTTTTCAACCTGTAGCAATTAGAAATGACGTGATCTTTATTTTTACAATTAATCACATAGAAAGAGATAAGGATTTCTGATCAGTCTTATCAGATGTTTAACTTTCTAAAAGTTGTTCCAGATTGAGATTTGGAAGTACTAATATGAGACTGATATGATTTTAAATAAACAACTGATGAGAGGAAGACTTACTGACAACTGAAACTTTGTGAATCAAGGAATAATCAACAGCTGTGTGAACAATATTTTCCAGTGCTTCCATGTTTTTTTTATGAAGCCATGACATCATTATGGATGCAATTCTTGAACGCTTAAATTAATATGAGCTATTGGAGATTATCATCATCCTTCTTGGCTGAGCACCACCAACTATATAGTTATTATTCCCTTGCAAATTCAGCATGGGTTTGTTTTTACCATTCCAAGGCTTTGTTGATCTGCCTCAGGTACCAACTCATAACCCTACAAGATACATTCATTAACCACATCATAATCAGCATTATGTTGTAGTCACAGTGAAGAGTGGACTGTGCAAGCTTTACCAATAAGTACACTTTGTAATAATAAAGTCCAATGCTCTCTTGGCCATCTCAAGTTTTCAGAAATGTTCTCAAAGGAAAGAAAATATTTATCTCTCTTTTTCTGAAAAGGCAGTTCTAGCCTAATATTCAAAACCTCAACTTGTGGTTGAAAGAAGGGGAGGGAGAGTGCTCCAACTGCAAGTTCTATTTCTTTCAATCTATATTGTATTTCCCTTTCTTCTCTCTGCAGCTGCATTTCCCTCTCCTCTTTCTCTTTCATCGTTTTTCTCTCTGTGAATTTCCTTTTGTATTTACCTCTTCTTTTCCTCTCAATTTTCATTTCCATCATTTCGTTCTGAAGCTGAAGCTTTCTTAATTTCAATTTCATCTAGACTTTTAACCATAATTCCTTTAGTTTCTTATCAAAACTATATATAGACTTACCAATTAAACCCAAAGCACTATTATCAAAATATTTCTTTCCCACCAAATACTGAATCAAAATATTGTTTATCTCTTGCTTTCTTAAAGATGATTTCACTTCAGAAGGATCAAAATGTAAGGCAAGCTCATGCAAGTCATCCTTTTTCATAGCTTAACCTAACCCATCCTCAGTAGGATTTGAAATAAAGTTTTGGATATTAGATGACATTGTGAATTCTTGGAGATTTCATGAAAGAGTTATCAAATGTGTGAATTTAAAATTTTTACCAGGGCCAAAGAAAATTCAATAAATTTTAAAAGCAATTTTTCATATCATTTACATGTTTTAAAAACAACTTTCAGATCACAGAGAAGCCCCGAATTTGTTATAGCTCTAGATCTTAAACTATGTAACAGAAAGAAATAGAAGCCAAGAATGTAAGAGAAGTCAACAAATAATTGATTTCCCTACAATACAATTACACTTTCCGTGACTTAAACTCCAAATAATCTTAAATGTCCTATCATAAATTCAAAATATAGAATGTTTCAAATGAATTCCAATAGTCTTGATGTCCTGATATAACACAACGATGCAATAAAGAATGTCTTTGAATAAGTTCACAAAAAATCAAAGTAATATATTAATCCAAAAGTCAATGAACACTTTAGTAATTCCAGTGAAACTTTTAAATAAATAATTAAACTGGAATTATATCTGACACACTGATCTAAAACAGAAATGAATTATTTACCAAATCCATATTGATACACATTTTCACTTGACTTACAACAAACTAAAATGTGAAGATTTCCAATGGAAAAACCTAGTCTAACTCTAAACAAGACCTTGAACTGTTGCTACATATTCATGTTGTGTACAACTTACAATCATGGACAAAAGATAAGCACACCATATTAATTAAGCATACATAATACTTGTTACACATTAACAGTTTTGTTTTCACTCCTTACTGTTAATTGTTCCAAGTTTTCCTCTTCTTTTGTTGCTTTCTCATTCCCTCTTGCTGTTAAGGAAATGTCCAGTCTTCTTTTTGGTACTGTAGGAGGGTCTCCAACTCTCCCTTTTAAAATAATCATAAGCTGGCAATGATGAAGAACAAGGTGACGGTTGTACTACCAGGAAAGCAACAGTCATGCTATCATCCAGTATAAGAAGTGTACACTGCAGATGCACCCCAACACTATACTTGCACAGTTTCTGCACTGGCATGTGATTGAAATGTTTATAGTTATAAGTATTAAGTCACCTATCAGATGTATTCTAATTGGGAGATAGAAAATATGTCTTGACTAAATTATCGTTACACATTCTAATGGACTGTTTGAAATTTATCAAGAAAAGAATTTTGTGGCTGTCTGTACAAATGTAAAAGGTAGAAGTGCTTACACACACAATACCCACAAACATACTTAAATACTTTCATGCAAAATGTGTAAGGAGTATACGTTTTAGTTTTGTGGAAGATAAAAGGCTTACACAGCCCTTTTCAAAGCCCACCTTAATCTCTAGTGAAAAATACCTACTCAAATGATTAACAAATTAAACAAAAACCAAATCCCTCCATTATGAAATGTGTTTTACACATTGCAAGTATTGCATCATGAGCATCTCAAGCCAAATGCTTCTATTTTGTTAATGCACATTAATATGAATATGTTAATGAGGGCTATGGGGTGCCCAGTTTACTCTAAGAACACAAGATGTATGCATGAGAAAATAGAAACATAAAATCATTTGATATTATTACTGTTATTATCACATTTAACTGATGGATGTCATATGAAAATAACAATAATTAATATCTTTTATATAGATAACCTGTAACTTTCATCAGTTCTAACATGGAAAAAGTCCTGTGTGAGGCAAATGCACAATAAAGTACACAGCTCTAATGAAGTGTGTGATGACTGTCAGATTTCTAATTTATGATATTCTTGGAAATTTATATTTTCTGTCCTGGAAATATGGCAACTGGTGCTCTTACTGGTACAGTGATATAATACATGGGAATCTTCTTGTGGAATAGCATCTGGAATGATGAATGACCCACTTGGATTATTTTGTTTACAATATTTGATTCAACTGGGCTTGTTGTTTTCTATTTGACAAAGTCATGATGAACGCAAGTCTGACACAACACATTTTTGGTTGTTGACAGCTTTTCAGATGCTCTTTAGAGAGTTTGGATTTTTGTAGCCAGTGATGTGTATTGCCTGTGTGTCTGGAACAGTGTTTTCCATTCGATGGTTCATTCTATACAGCATCACGAATTTTATCCACTGGAATTCATTTGGAATACTCTATACTATTTTACTTCTGATAGAACTTTGAGGACTATTTGGAATTTAATTCACAATACTGTTATGTTCTTTTTAAATGTTCACTTTGTATTCCATAAAAATAATTTTTTAAATTATTTGTTGAAACTGACAAAATTTGTTGGTTTTCGCTCTTTATTGTTACAGAGTTTATGATCGTAGAGTCTTAACATGCTTGAATTTATACATAGTCTCTGTGCCTTGGATGTAGAGATAGTAGTGAATGTAATGAGAGAAATGGACCAACGAGAAATGTAAATATATTTTTGTCTGGGCTTCAACCACATATAATCAAACCAATACATGCAGAAATTGTGAGAAATTCAAATTCCAGATCTGTTAATTGTATTCAGTACTCTAGAAATGCCAGACCATACTAGAAATACTGCACAAATTAAAAATCAATTATGTACCAGGTTTGATTAAAATCAGATTAGAAAAGCAGTCTCTTGAGTGGTAAAAAGCTGGGCCAATCACATACAAAATCACCTCATTATTATGTATACAACTTTCTCATAATATAACACAATATATCTTGATTAAATATACCTATTTACCAATTAAAAAGCCTATTTACCAATTACAAAAGCCTATTTACCAATTAAAAAAGCATATTTACTAATTAAAAAAGCCTATTTACCAATTAAAAAAAGCTATTTACCTAATTTGATAAACAAATATGATCAGAAATAGTTTCTGAAGTGTTGACAAGCTCAGCTAATCTTTAGTATAAATACTCATCAGTATGCATGGATCTTGTTCAAAATCCTCATCCAAGATCTTGTTGTTTTAAGCCCAGAACTAAACTGAATTAGAGTTGTCAAGAGTTGTAACAAGCTCAGCCAATCAGAGAGAAGATCACCTCCCACTTATTAATGAACTCAACCAAGAGTGTGATGATGTAAGTTCACATTTCAAGCCTGATTGAAACTGGACTAGCCATATAGATTAGTGAGTGTTAAGAAGCATTGTTGATGAATGGATGACACACAATGCATGACATACAGATGAACAATTAAATGAAATTACAGTATTGGTTATCAAAACAAGATGCAATGAAACAACTTAATCTAAACATGAATGATTGTATAAGAATGAGCTCATATATCATGACATAATAAGTGAGATTTTATTATACATATGATTCTACTAGTGGTTAACAAAATACTGTCTTAAAGGCCATCAACCATACATACCATTACAGCTTCTGAAAATTAAAAAAAACAAAAATACAATTAAAGAAGTACTTTTACGTGTTTAATCAACATAATACTTAAGACAGTCAGAATTAGTGTACTTGGGGACAGGATAATTTCCACCTGTGTTACTTCCAGTGCAATGATGTATCGCTGAGTAGTCTGATTATAATTGTTAAAGAACAGATAATGTGTACACAACAAACTGCTAATTGATTAGGGATGTTCCAGTAAAACAGATACCCTCCGGTGGGAAGGCACTTTCAAATTTAACCAACCCACAACAGAAGCAATTTGAAAAAAGTTACAATCCACTGTCAGATATGTTTTAATACAAAAAACACTCCCCCCCCACAGAAGCATATTTTTTTAACATAATTTCTGGCTATGGGTTATTGAGATGTAGAAACAATTTTAATATTGGGTTGGGGACAGAAGCGATTTAAATGACAGCTGGCTGGAGGTAATCTACTAAATTCTTATAGATCATATAATCTACTGCATATTTTTATTTGTATTCATTCATTATAATCAATCTTTTGTCCTTTTGTTTATTTGTCTGTCAGCCACGTATGTCTCTGATACTGTGAAATCCCACATTTTCATGGTGGCTTATTATTTGAAGATGTCATTGATCAGTCTCTTAATACCTACTAATTTAATTTAGATATCATTGATCAGACCCTTAATACCTACTAATTTAATGTCCATGAATATAGATTTTATAATAGCGATTTCGATTCTAATACAGACCTCATGAATTTGTATCCTTACTAAACTGTGTTTACTAAAGTGATCACTATGTTTTGCTATTTTTCTTTATTCTCAGGCATGCTGCTTTTGATTAGAATAATAGTCACATCTTGTATTGCTTTAAATGTGTGGTCAGATGCTGTGATTCCTTGTTATTAGTTTTTCAATAAATGTTTTGGTAAACTTATAATACATGATTTGTCAGAAAAAAACACATTAATACCTGTGGATGTGATGTTGCATTATTTCTGCCTACTTTTACACTATATCATTTCTTTTAAGAACAAATATTTCAGTTACCAATGTCTTATTCTTATGCTTGTTGCAAGACTAATATAAAGTTTTTAAAAAAACAAAAGAAATATAGCAAGTCAAACATTTTTATATCATTAATTAGATTTTAAAAAATGGATGAAACTAAAGGAATCATTTTTCCCAGAGTACTTGTAAAATCAACATCATTGCAGTTAACTGTATTGTCAACAGCATCATCATCATCACTGATGGTCTAGCATTAACATTCTGCACTTTCAATCCAGTTGTCACAGGTTCTAACTCCCACTTCTAGTCTTTCAAATGAGACTCATACCTATGGCCTGAAGGGCTTTCATGGCAGAGTGATGTCTTGTCTTGTGATACAGATTTGAGGTGCTTCCATGGCCGAGTGGTACAAGATGCTTGTCTTCTGTTTCAGGTTTGAGGGACTTTCATGGCAGAGTGGTATAAGATGATTGTCTTGTGATACAGATTTGATGGGCTTCCATGGCTGAGTGGTATAAGATGATTGTCTTGTGATACAGATTTGATGGGCTTCCATGGCTGAGTGGTACAAGATGTTTGTCATATCATTACTTGCCTCAAATGTGTAAATGAGAATGTTGTCAGTTACTTGTGGAAGGTCAGTGGTTCTACATAAGTGGTGTTTGGTGTCTCAAAAGAACTTGGATTTTCTTCAGCAGTAAAACTGACTGCCATATACAGTCTTCATCTGAAAATGGGGTAAAGGCCATAATGATCTACTGAAACCTGAGATTTCATGTCTAAATGACTTCATTTGTTGGAGATAAACATCAAATCAACAGAGGCTCCATGTGCCCAAGTGTACTAAGGTGCTT
Source organism: Sinohyriopsis cumingii (assembly GCA_028554795.2). NCBI lineage: Eukaryota > Metazoa > Mollusca > Bivalvia > Unionida > Unionidae > Sinohyriopsis > Sinohyriopsis cumingii. The sequence continues at coordinate 573,239 of JAPYKE020000175.1, forward strand.
GCTTTTACATCACTTTCACATCTCAGAGGGAGTTTTTGTCACAGATCAACCAATTTGGGTTAGTGGTCTTTCGGGGTTCTTCTTCCACCTAATATATTGTTTAAAAAAAACCCAAAGCAGACCAAACTAAATCAACCAACTAATCCACTGTGGCAACAGCAGCAAAGGTACTAGTCCACCATTTTTGCCACAGCTGTATGAATTTATAAATTTTGACTAGTAATTTTGGTAGACCTTTGAATATCATCAATTATGCCTTTTGGACAGCTACCGAAAAGTCATCATCAGTTGGTACAAATGGATTTTTCATGGTGAGCATTTGAGATGGAGAAGTCTTAAGCAATCCTGCATCACATGCTGCCGAAAAGTTTACATTTTAGCTCATTTAAATTTTCTCTAACAATGTTCATTGTTCCAACTAGAACTGTTATAACTTACTCAAGCTATATTCACCGATATCTGGTGATATGCATCTGTAATAAATATTTGTAACAAAGTATGAGAATGTATCAATGTTTTTCATTGAAGCATTTGAACTGAGCAGCAACCAGAATCAACAAACTAAGAAATAAAATTATTTACATCTCTCAGGCAGAAGTCCAGTGTATACCAGTAATCATAAACTGCCAATTTTTTTTCCAACCATACTGATTCAGTGGACATAATCATCAGAATGGACAGAAACAGACCAGAACAGAAATAACCAGATGGTTAAAATCGAGTTGATACATCTTTTAAGTAGTTAAATTCACATTGGTTTAGTTAACTGTACACCCCTTATTGTCTTCCTTTTGATGAAATTTCTTAATGAAGCTAAGAAAATAATGTTGCACACATAAAAAAGAGGCACACTTCTACTCATTATTGTTTTTATTGTACTTCTCCATTCCAGCCTGTTCTTATGATCTTCTCCCCCCACATACTGTTTGCCTTGTTTATAATATGTATCTAAATTTCTCATTTACTTTTCCTCCTACTATACTAAATGTTTGTGAATACGCATATCAATGTGAAATGCAACGGGGAGACTAAATCCAAGATTGAAAACCTCTACATTTCTGGATGTATTCTGCTTGGATTCCATGTTTCTGCACAAAACTCAAGAATTCAAGACTCTCTGTACTAATTCAGTTCCCACTGTAAACCTGTGCAAACACCATGATATTAAAAGTCAATAACTTAAAATTTTGAGTGCTCATGATAAAATTTGTATCAGTATAGACACATCTATGATGACAGCTTTTGTGAAAAGAATACCATAACAGCTGCACCATTTTCTGGACCTACACAAATTTTAAATGTGTGCTTTCAATACTGCACCAAAGAGTCAGCTGCTGATTTCAGTAATGAGTCTCCCAAACTCGGGTCTGTAAAGGGACGGAAATTATGTTAATAAAACAATGTCCCTCACTTTTTTCAGTTACAAGTGGGACAAGCTCTCAAAAGATTCTTTTTACTAAAATCTTACTTTCATTATCAACCAATCAGGGACAGTCAAACCCATATATACTCTGTTTTATCTTCACTGATTTATAGTACAGTTCTCGTTCCTTCAACAACTCTCAATGGCTGCAACCCTTTTTTGACCATACTGACTGGACACACTGTAAGATAATGTTCAAGTAACAGAAATACCATGAGATAACCAGAGACGAATAAAATCCAATAAAATAGTGAAGTTATCTCCCCTGCAGGGATGCTGTCAGGATTTTAGGATTTACTCTAAGTTTTGTGTGTGTGTGATTTCCAATGAGGGAGTGGTGGCGGGAGGAATGGCCTTTGTTAAATATCTCGCTAACACTAAAATATCTGTCACTCTTTGTTACCGTTCAACTCTGTTAAGGCTCTATTGAAATAAAAATACTCAAAGAGATGTCATCAAAAGTTGTATAGCGATTATTACCGTGATGTCATTGGGCATGGTCACGTGGTTGTGGTAGGGTCTTGGTTGGAATGGCAGAAAGACCATAGGCTTACTCCGATCCATACTTGACAGCTAATTACTATGTTGTCAAAAGAATTTAAATTTTTCTAACATTTCAGTTGGACTCGGATTATATACTTGATTCATAGTCAATGAACAGGTTCTAAAACTTATGTGTTTATTTTGGAGCCATGTTCCTCCATCAATTCAAGATTTGAATATACCAAAAGTTAAATTAGTAGAGTTGCATCCTAAATTACTATCATGGCTACTTCAAATGTTATTTAATGTGAGACTTTTATGCCAGAATTCAGTGATTTTTTAGCTTGTAATTTTTGGGTTAAAAAAATGAATTTCTTCTATAAAAAAAACTCAATGTGGTACTAATTACATTGTTTTTTTATTGATACTGTGAGAATTCTTGATGTGTAAAAACTGCACAAGAAACAAACAACATTAGATCAGAAAATTAATACTACTGGGAAAATACTGATAGGAATATGCAGAAATAATGATATTATTATTTAAATGGAATATGTGGTGACAATATGAGTGCTGGTTCTACAACTTTCCAAAATACATCTTGTACAACTATTCTATTGTTTCTAACAACACTGTAATATGGCAATAATTTCTACACACATAAAGTTGACCCACTTTTTATTTTAGTCCCTTGCTAATTAATAGTTTTAGATTTTACAAAAAAACTAAGCAATTTTACCTTTTGACAATAATACTTGATTACAAATATTTAGATTGCAAGAAAATAGAAGTTACAATTTTATTAAAAGTACTGGTACCAGTAAAACTAAAGGAGGTGGTAAAAAGGAATCAAGATGAACAGATTAATAGTATAGGAAAGAATCCATATATCAGAATGACATCAAGTATTTTTTCATCAATTTCATCATTAGTTAATGACACTGCTTCAAAATGTTGTGTTGTGAATAATAGTAATCCAATTTGTAATACAAATACCAAATGATGGCTTGGAACTAAGTGCAAAAAGGTCTGCATAAAATATCACCATGATCAAAATATAAATAGGAAGAACCAAACACAGACAGGAAAATTTTTATCCATCTTGCTTTGAGTTTACACAAATCAGTCTCTTATGTTTAATGTCATTTAATTTTTGCACATAGAGAGCATGTACTTAATTTTGTTGTCTTGTTATTCTTTTGTTGCCATGGTGGTTCTGCAAACTAGAAATCTTCACATATTTAATTATGTTGTATGGGGATTCTCTGATGTTCCCTATGAGCATTAATCTGTTAATTGTTTCTGAATTTAATATGATCCTCCTCCTCTGTGTATGAATATTTATTCTGTGCCGAGAACTCCTTTCATTGCCTGCTGTCTGAAACACATATACATAACTAGCTTGAACAAGTTACCGTACTTTATAGTTGTGCAATTTTCAACATCTCACAGGTATGGCCCTATGGGTATTCTCTCTTGGATATCTCTGTTCCAAAAAGAAAAGTTTTCCTGAGGTCTTGCTAAGATTTTAAAATTAGGAGTCCAGGTCTCCCATTTTGGTAGAAATAGGAGTCCCACCATCAAAAGTTGCAGTCCCCTCCCAGAAAACTATGCAAATTATAAGAACTATTGGTTGCCACTGAGTTTAATTTCTACATTCTTTATAACACTAACATAGCTCTTGTTTGTTTTTCAGAGTGAGTCTGAATTTTTTCAATCCAAGGAAGGTCTTATTCAAAGCACTAAGCTAGGCATCACACACTTTCTTACACTTGGCTACTGTCCCATCCAAACTATCAGTTCTAGCAACTTTAGCACTCTCCTGAATCTCATTACAATCTTCGTCAGTTTGCCACTGAACCTCAAAATACTCATTCAAGTCTAAGTCTCAACATGTCATGATTCCGAGTTCATGTGCACTGCTTATTCTGCTACACTCGGAAATGAACACAATAATAAAAGCTCAAGTTGTTTATTTGATGTACTGTTATAAATGACCTCATGTACATCTCTTGGTCTTTCTGCCTCTGAATTTAAGCACTGTAAATATCAGTAGATTTTCCCATCCAGCTGCCAGTCAAAGCCTTTGATCTTGCCGCCCAGCTATTGCAGCATGTTCTTTTGATGTACTCTTATAATGGTGACATGTACATGGAGGGGGGGGGAGGAGATTTCAGCCACTAAATTCTGTCATTGTAAATATCGGCACAGCTAACTGATCAACATTTTCCCACTAAGCTGGTGCCTGAAGCAGGACTGGCAAGTCTTTGAATTTTGCCGCCCACCTATTACATGCGTACAGAGGACTCTTGCCTAAAAAATTGACATCCAAATATGCATGATTAAGCATTTCTGAGACCTCTGAGTTTTCCCTAACATGAACTCTGCCAAAGATTCACTTCCTTGAATCAGTGCTTTGTTGCCTCTTATGCCAGACTTTTTCTCTTCCATAATGCTGTATTAGGGTTTTAAGTCCAACATTCCCATAGTCTGCTTGTTCAGACATGGGTATCTTGAATAAATATAACCAAAATATTGTCCATCCAACATGTACATCGGACTCGCACTCAACATCAATTTTGGGCTCAAAGTCATACACTGGTATTTCCCGTGACATCTTCCCAATGTCCAACATACCAATATACATGAAATTCAATGTCATCATAGCTATCACCAGCCAGTATTTGCCGACTGAAAACGTCTGAAGACAAACCCAGTTGTGATTCAGCCATTTTGGTTTTCTGTGTGGCCCTTATTTGAAGCATGAATTTGTAAAACTTCCATGATGAAAATAAGTTTAAAACTACCATAAAATGCTTGTTCCAGGGCCAATGAACCAATCAAATTTAGTTTAACAGCCATTCATGTCAAACCAAAGTATCCAGCTATCTGGAAGTTGCATCAAGCGCTGTGAAACTGCTACTGGCAGCACGAATTATGTTGCAAAATGCACTTTTAAAGTTAAAAGTTTAATAAAAATTGCATACTATGTCTGCAACATTTGTACAAATTACGTACATTCATGTGTACTGGCATCATTTTCTGACCCAATATTTTATTCAAATTAGACCACTAGGAGGGGGGTTAGATGTGATTTTAAATATATATTCGTTTTTTTGTTTTTTCTTCTGACAACCCCACTAGCAATTTCTCATTTTGTTAACACAACCCACAACTGAAGTGATTTTTCTAACCAACCTTCCACTGTCAGAATCAAAATAGTTTGAAACACAACCTCCTACAGAAGTTTTTTTGAAGTGCCGTCCTCGGTGGGGGGGGGGGGGCGGGATATATGTTTTACTGGAATAGCCCTTACCTTACTGTTGTAATTTAGAGAGGTTAAGGTCAAATGCAAGATGTCTTTTGAGATGTTATAAGTAATAAAGGAATCAATGGTAATCCATGATGGATTTTAAGTCTTTAAATAAAAATAGTCCAATCCTTGGCAGAAAGAAGATAAAATACAGAAACTGACCACAAAAAAAAGATTTTGGCAGAAACCCTTGAGTAAGTAGTTTGATTTATTTGGCCTTGTTAATTGCTATTGTAGTATTCATGATGCTTCAAGATGAATATTTTAGGGCAGCTCTTATATTTCTTTGTTCACATGAAAATTCTGAAACGTGCACTTTCTCCCAATGCCAAGAACCCACCAGCTAAGAAATATTATAACAAGTTCAACAATGCTTGAATATCAGGGTTTAAGAGTGCACATGTGAGTAGGAAGTTCCTACAAAAGTGGAACTGAAGATAGTGTATGGAGGAAAACTGATATCATTAGGCATGTGCAGGTACCATCACACAGGATGGCAGGCACCATCACATAGGATTAACAATTTTGTGTAACAAACACATCAACTTTGAAGACATTATTTGAGACTGGATCAAAAGTTGGTAAAGAGAGGAATACTGGAAAACAGCAACTTTAGAAACCTAGCAGGAGAAAAACTGAAGTCAGAACTTGTTTAAAGACTGAATGTGGTTGTCCTGTTATTGCCACATTATAATGATGATATGAGAGGACTTTTTCTATGATTTGCAAAATACAAAGTGGTTAATGCATAAATATGGACCATAAAACTATAGAGTTAAAAGTTTAAAGCTTAATAATCACAAAGAATAGTTGTTTTTATCATTGTTATGGGGTTTAATGCCATTTTTCAGCACAAGATAGGCTACACTGACGGAGGTAAAATGGCAGCGATCTGAAATGGTGAGAGCTTTAGACCACTCAGCCACTTGGGGCACCAACAAAAGAATATCATCTGTGGTTACAAGACAGTGCTTTTGTGAAGAAAACTAAAAATGCTTGTGGATTACATAAAAAAATGTCTGCAGTGAACTATGAGCTGTACAACCATTCCTCTTTCATTTACTTGACAATATACTGATTTATACTTATTGATTATTGTTAAAATATTTTTCCATCAGAATCTTAATCATTTTCAAAACTATTTAAATTATAATATTAAATGAATACATATAATGAAAAAATATGCACTCTAGTTTTATTTCCAATCTTCTAAAACCAAGTTAAATTGATCCTTATAAAAAGCTACTGGTTTTGAAGCCAACCTACTAATCAAAAGCTTTTAATCTGCTGATTTGATGTCTTGGTTCTGTCATAGGTATGTTTTATTCACAAAGGATTAGGAAGGTTAACAAATTTTGAATCAGTGATTCATCCTTTATTTAAAAGAGCACTTCATAAAATACAAAACTGATTTTGTTTAAACTGATATTATGAACAGGAAGGTGAATAACATGTACATAACAAAATAAAAATTTGATTTAATTCATGTCATCTGAACCAGCTTGGTTGTCTGAAGCTTCTCGCTCAAAAAGAAGAAGAAGTTCACAATGCTTTGTATGTGGAAACAGGTCTACAGGCAGTGCTTTAACTGGGACAAAAGGATTCCCTTTCAATCTCTTGGAAACTGGTCGCATCAGACTGTAATGAGAAAGAAGAAAAGAATGCTGTAAGATTAATAACAAATGAATAAAAGATGCACAGTTCGTTGAGATGCAGGTATGTTTGGGATGTATCAAAAATTCAAAGTGGAATTCAGAACTCAAAGTTCCAAACCATCAATAGAGAAAAGCCTCTATACAATCCCTCCCCCCATTCTTGCCCTATTAAGTACTGGTTTAATACTGTATATGGTTTAAATAAAAATAAAAATAATAGTTAATGAGTCTTTGTGTCACTATCTTTGTTTAATTAAAGCCTGGAGATTCTTTTCCAAATTTTATTTCATGTGTGAAGATTTAAAAAATGATACATTTGTCATTAATCAATGTTCATAACATGACCATCTAGAAAAACTTTAACTGTTCATAAACTCGTTCAGTTTAGCAGTAGATGAATCATTTTGGTACAAAAACTGAATAAATTACTAGCTATTTTTATAGAATATCTGGTAGTTATCACTAACCTGCCAATGAGATAAACCAATCAGTTGGAAATCCCCTCATTAATATGCATGGATTTTGCTCATAATTGTATTCATCCTAGATCTTAATGATTTAAGCCCATTAACCAAACGTTATCACAATTTGAGCAAGAATATAGTTTTCAATACTGTAACAAGCCAGCCAATTACATGCAAGAATACATCACTAATATGTTATAATCATATGCATTAGTAAAATCATGTGAGATTTGATAATAAAAGCATACATTTGAAGTCTTGCCTACCACATGACAGACAGTAGAAAGAGCCTAAACTTATACAAATTTCACTTTAAAAAAATAAAATTACAAAGAAATGACTGAAAATTCTTAGTGCTGTGACCACTAAGACATACTTGGGACACTGAGAAGATGCTTTCAAAGTGGAATAGACAGCCACATATACAATTTAGAATTCTGTATTAATTTCATATGAACTCTGTGAGTAACCACAGTAGAAGTATGTTTAAATGGAACAGACCTGAAGATAACTAATAGGAAAATCAGGAATTGAGATGTCTATGCACACAGTAGTGATGATGATTCCAATGACAATGATGAGCATGATGAAAACAGTGCACCAGAAAACAAGAAAAACAATATACTTCTTCAAAGAGAACTGGGACAAGATCTGTCCACAGTTCAAAACAAGTGAAAAACTGGATATGTGTGCAACTGGTATTTAAAATTTGCATGAAATCTCTTTCACTTGTGAGAGTACAAGTTTTTAAATATCTACACTGAATGTCATGCAGAGGAAAAGGGAGTTAAGAGCCTTTGCTGAGGAAATACAAAGGTTACCAAGCTGAACTGACCTGGGTGGGTCTTAAACTTGTGACCCTTGTATTACAACTCTGATGCTCTACCAACCCAAGCTACCATGGTTCCCTTCATTCAGGAGGTGTAGCCATATGAAGAATTTCATGGCAATCCATTTGGTGTCCAAAACTGAGATTATATTAGCATAATTTTCATCGAGGTCCAGCTCCTTATTGCAATGGGTGTTTTAGCAAAGTTTATGCTGATATATCTATTTTAGAGAAGCAAGAAACATTTGTTTTGGAGAAGCAAGATTTTGAATAGTTCCATTGTACTAGCCATTTTGTGATGTCCGATTAAAACTATTTTCATTCTAGACAAGCTACATGAGAAATTATTTTGTGAAAACCTTATGTCAAGACTATCATCTGTTTACAAGAACTTGTGACAATAGAATTTTGAAGATGGTTTCAGTTGCAGCCATTTTGTATGACTGATATCATATTCAGACAGACCCCATTACATGTAACAAAAAGTTTTCGGTGAAAAATCAATCTGAATCTGGGTTATAAGCTATAATAAAATGTTCAAAATGGCTGTAATGGCAGCTGTGTTAGCAGTCAGATCAGCTTTACCATCACTATTTAGGTTCATCAAGATACTACAATGCTGATAAAACATCTGTTATTGAAGAATAGGGATTCTCATCATGGTCAATGGTCATGTGATCATAGACGATGATATGCTGGCACATTATGCGATGGCAGATCAGGGTGCAAGTTGTTTTGCAGTTGGACTTGACTTTTAAATGAGTGTATATATTATATCACATAGGTACAGTCACTTTCAGAGAAGGAAAACTAGCTTTTTAAGATAGGTGGCTGCTTTAAACAAGTTAATATCTTCTAAAATCTTGTTTTAGGAACCTTCAAATAGGTGGTGGCTTTATAGCAATGACTTTAACACAAGTTTGTCTCATCCGTTTTTACTGATTTCATGGCACTTGTAAAACATTCCTGACTACATCATGCTATGGAAATGGGAGCCAAGTGCCTTTTCAAAGGACAGACATGGCTTGCCTGGATGGGTATCAAAACCATGACCCATGCTTACCAAATGTGATAGTCTTTACCATGACTCACAAGGTCTGTCTATTTCAATTATCTTAAATCAAACTACTCTGGTAAAACATAAGACCGAGGACTCCAACAGCATTTGTTTACATATCTTAAATCAAACTACTCTGGTCAAACATAAGACTGAGGACTCCAACAGCATTAGTTTACATATCTTAAATCAAACTACTCTGGTCAAACATAAGACTGAGGACTCCAACAGCATTGGTTTACATATCTTAAATCAAACTACTCTGGTCAAACATAAGACTGAGGACTCCAACAGCATTGGTTTACATATCTTAAATCAAACTACTCTGGTCAAACATAAGACTGAGGACTCCAACAGCATTGGTTTACATATCTTAAATCAAACTACTCTGATAAAACATAAGACTGAGGATTCCAACAGCATTGGTTTACATATCTTAAATCAAAATACTGTGGTCAAACATAAGACTGAGGACTCCAACAGCATTGGTTTACATATCTTAAATCAAACTAATCTGGTCAAACATAAGACTGAGGACTCCAACAGCATTGGTTTACATATCTTAAATCAAACTACTCTGATAAAACATAAGACTGAGGATTCCAACAGCGTTGGTTTACATATCTTAAATCAAAATACTCTGGTAAAACATAAGACTGAGGACTCCAACAGCATTGATTTGCTCCTGATCTTTATTTAATGGCCTTATCCTTTTATCCCAGTCAGCTTATTTCAAATAATTTGGTTTACTATTGAATAGCATTACAGCCACACTGATTGCTTATATTTTTGTTATAAAAAAGCTTTGGTTTTATTATAGGCAAAACATCAATGGAAGTAATTTATAGTTGTACAACACTTTACATAAAATATCAACACCAGAAGGTATGCTAATGCCAGAGCAAACCCACATTATCCATAGCATAAAACACAAGAACAATGGATAGTAACAAATTTAATCAAAGTCACTTAAGTCACTGAAGCATTAAACTTAACCAAGAATGTAAAAATAATGCAAACATATAAAGGTATAATCCTTAGTTGCCTCCCCTGAGGGGGGGTCCTATTCAGCCCACCAGCAACTGCTGCCTAAGACCTAGGAAGAAAGAAACAGTATGGCTATATATATGTAATTGCTTTTATATGTGTAAACATTGGTGCAGACACTGAGAATTGTGTAATAGCTCTCCTCTGCTTTTTGATTCTATAATTTAAAAAAAAATTAATTTATTGCTGAACAAAAAGGTTGATTGATTTTGATATGTGTAAATTTATCTGAGGGAGCTGCAGTAGCTCAGTTGTTAGATCAAAGGATCTATAATCCATGGGTCAAAGGGCTGAAACCAGCCCAGGTCAGCAGCTTCAGTGTGTCCTGAGCAAAAAAATCTCCCATTTCCTCTGCATGATATAATAATAATTATAATAATAATAATAATAATAATAATAATAATAATAATAATAATAATAATGAGGACTTTCAATAGCACCTAATCTTTAGAAGCTCTAAGCACTTTACAACATTAGACAACACCTATAAGATAAAAAACACATATAATGATATGATTACAAACACAAACACCATGAAATTAGAAAACATAGAAAATAAATATGCTGAGAATATTTAAGGTATGAAACATTATTAAGTTTTTAAGTTTGTTCTTGCAGTCGAAATAAGTGAGTTTTGAGAGCACTCTTGAATGTGATCACTGTGTCTTTGTGTCTAAGTTCAGTGGGCAATTCATTCCATGTTGCTGGGCCCTGGTATGCAAAAGAACGCTGTCCATATGACTTTGTTTTCATAGTGGGAATAATGAGTATATGATTGTCAGAAGAGGAGCTTAAGTATCTTGCTGGTGTGTACATATGGGTGAGGTCAGATAGGTATGTTGGACATGAGTCCATCAGTGAAACGTAGCACAGAGAACAAATTTTGTATTTGATTCTGAATCGAATGGATAGCCAGTGTAGGGTACAGAGCAGCGGGGAGGTGTGCTCTGATTGTGGTACTCGAAGTATGATCCGAGCAGCTGTGTTTTGAACTTTTTGAAGTTTCTGCAGCAGATATTGAGACGAACCAGACATAATTGAGTTACAATAGTCCAGTCTTGAAAGTACTAATGAATACACAAGTGTTTTAGTGGCATCAACTGAAAGATATTTGCGAATGGAGCTGATGCGTCTCAGCTCAAGATATGCAGCCTTGCATATGTTCATGACATGTTGGTGCAATGTGAGAGCACTTTCCAGAGTAACACCTAGGTTTTGTACTGATTGTGTAATTTTAATGTTGGTGTTGCTGAAATTTATTGTTTGAGGTAAAGAATGTGAATGAGAAAGTCTTTGTGTTGTAATCAGAATATAGCCACTTCTGTACTGAAAGTGCTCAACAAACCAGTAAAACATTAATTTCCTGTTGTACATAATAAAAGTACCTTTACAACCAATAAACCAGTAAAACATTATTTTCCAGTTGTACATAATAAAAGTACCTTTACAACTAACAAACCAGTAAACATTATTTTCCAGTTGTACATAATAAAAGTACCTTTACAACCAACAAACCAGTAAAACATTATTTTCCTGTTGTACATAATAAAAGACAGTGAGTAAAAGAACGTGGGGTAACATACTCGAGGAAGTTGTTAAGTGCAGCATTTGCATTGCAAGCCACATACACCAGCCTGTTCACAAAGGCAGAACGTCGTATTGCACGGATGACATTTGGATCTGAAACAAGAGAAATTTTGTGATAATTTTATCTCATTTTTGTGACAGATATTGCTGTTATTAATGAAACTATCCGTGAACAAAAGGAAGGGTATTTAATTTGCACATGTAAATATATCCTGGCCTGCCCCACAACCCACTATTACCACAAGATGGAGACAAAATCTACAGTAAAAGAAAAAGTACACAACTCTTCTGAAGACAGTTTGAGTAAAATCACTGCATATTTCCTGTTATATGCCGCATCCAGCTTTAACTTAAAAAGGGCAATAACTTTTTAAAAAAATCAAGGCAGCAAAGAACATTTGAACATTAGCATCATCAACTGAAACAAAAATTATGTGAGCAAAGCCATTTGTCGTTATGTAAATCTTCAAATGATAACCATGATATGTACAAAATGTCATGGTAATTCACTGAAAACTGACTAGTGAGAGCAATGTTATTAGTCGATGTGCACATCTTTAAATGATGACCATAACATGTACAAAATTTCATGGTAATCCACCTAAAACTGCAAGACTAGTTTCTTTTAGAAGGCTGCCATACACTACATTAGTTTCCAAGTTAAAGAAAGGAAATAACTTTATGAAACAAGAATTACAGTCTGCAATGACTGTACAACTTTTGAAAATGATCATAACAATTTCAAAGTCTCATGGCGATCCTTTGAAATCTGCAAGACGATTTAGTCAAGTATTCTGCTTAAATCAACAAGGTCAATAACTCTTACAAAAATTGACAGAACAAATTTGAGCACATCTTCAGGTGACAACTGTAACATTTTTCCAAGTTTCAATGGCAATCCATCAAAAACTATGAGATTCTATGCATTAATGAGATTGTGTCATGCACTAAATTAACCTATAAGACAATAATGGTATTAACTGTTTAAAAAAACTGGAAGGAGTTAAGTGGTTTGGTAATATGCACATCATCAGGTGATAACCATAATATGTACCTAGTTTCAAGGCAATCCATGAAAATCTGCAGGGCAAACAACACTGAGATAAACTGCATTAAACTACAATTAAAAAGGACAATAACTGACAACGAATGTGGGGGCAAAGTGAATTGTCAATAGAGGCATCTTCAGATGATGACCACTGATACATAAAAAATGCAAGACAGCTTGTGTCCCCAAGATTCTGTCTGACATAACATACAGCTGTAGGACTAAAAGGCAATAACTGGAACATAAATAATGATAGCAAAGTAATTTCTCAACATTTGCCTCTTCAAATGATGAACATGTATAAAGATTCATGGCAATCCATTATTCAAATTAGCTGTGTTTACAAACTTATGTCATACATTACATTAGTCTTCAGATGATGGTCAAAATACTTCAAACGTTTTATGGTGATTCAATAATGTCTGTGAAGATTATTGGGCTCAGAAGATTCTGTCATATCCTGCATCAGCTATGAATCAAAATGGGCAGAAGCTCTTATAAAAACTGAGCAAACACTTTAAATTGATAGGTTATTTGTTTTTGAAAAAAATGACATCCATTTGTGGCATCATTCAAGTTATTCTGCAGATATATCCACAAACTGGGTTAATGGTACCAGAAGTCCCATAAGGGACTGATGCTAAATTAGGCAAAAAGAATTTCAATGAATTCAAACCGTTTCTTCTTTTATCATTTTCATTGCCGAGTATTGAAACCCTTTCTGACATATTTGAGCGATAAGATTTTAAAATTAGCTACTGTTGTGGCCATATTGAATGCTAGACATAAACTGCAATATCTCATCAAAAACATGGATATCAATTGTATTCACAAAGTTCTGTCATATATTACATTAGATTCAAAGTATATAAAAAAAGAAATGAACTCTGAAATGCATAACTTTAGATGATAATCACAGCAATTCAAAACTTTAATCATCTTCAAGTGATGATCATAACATTTACAAGCTTCATGACAATACATCAAAAACCGCATGACCAGATGTGCTAATGAAATTGTATTGTATACTGCATTAAGCTACATGACAAAAAGGTCAATAACGCAAACAAAAATTGACAAAGCAAAGTCAATGTCAACACGAGTATCTTCAGGTGATGAAAAAAATACTTACCAAGTGTCACAGAGATGCATTAAAAACTTCTAAGACAGTTGCATAAATAACACTGTGTCATACACTCCATTAAAACAACAAAAAAGGGCAATAACGTGACAAAAACTGGGGAGCAAAGTGGTTTATTGACATGTACACCTTCAAGTTATGACCATAATATTTACCAAATGAGACTGTGTTATACACTGCTACAAAGTGAGATTGTGTTACACACTGCTACAAAGTGAGACTGTGTTAAACACTGCTACAAGACAAAACAGATAATCACTCTAACAAAAACTGCAGGTACAAAGTGATTAGTCAAAAAACATTTTCAGGTGATAAACATAACATTTACCAAATTTCAAGGCAATCCATAAAAAATAGGGGGATTAACTGCACTAACAAGATTGTGTGCCAGATGAAAGGATGGATGGATGAATGGATGGACGAAAAGATAATTATAAACACCCAAAAATCTGTGAATGATTCTGAGAAATTTTATTCACAACTATCCATCATGGAAATAAAGCCAATCTTCATTTGTTTATACCAATAATGAAAGCTTTTTCTCATAGTTCTACTGTTGTACTTCATATGAAAAATTTTCTCACATGTATTAATTGGACCTATGGGAACCAACACCAATAATTCAATTAAGGTAACATTTCTATATTTATAACAAATTTGCCTCATGGTTACCATATTTAGCTGTGTACTTTTGCACTTAATTTTCTTATTTTCAGTGAGAACTGCATGTTTTATACAAGAACTAAAAGAATTTTGTTTCTTCTGGATCAATCTAATGGAAGGATAAAGGTACTATAGCAACCTACACATCATATTAACTAATTGTGAAATATTAAAACCACTGCTTCTGGCATTGTAACATTTCCATATTTATAATAAATTTGCCTCATGGTTACCATATTTAGCTGTGTATCATGTGTACTTTTGCACTTAATTTTCTTATTTTCAGTGAGAACTGCATGTTTTATACAAGAACTAAAAGAAAAGTTTTTCTTCTGGATCAATCTGATGGAAGGATAAAGATACTATAGCAACCTACACGTCATATTAACTAATTGTGAAATATTAAAACCACTGCTTCTGGCATTGTAACTAAATTGTTTACAGGTACTAGCCTTAGTAAAGAAATAAATAATGCTTACAAACCTTGAATGTTTTGTTCTTTGATTGCTTATGTTAATAAATTTATTTCATATCATGTCACTGTGCAGAGATTTTTTCTATACCTCGTCTTGAAAAACATGTATATAATGACTGGTAATTTGTTGTTCTAAAGCCGTGCAAAGTACCACATAGCTGCGGAACGAATATGATGATTAGTTTGACTATTCTACCTGTACCGTAAATGTTGAGTATTCTATACCTGTGGACCAAATACATTTTTTTCTTCATTTGTTCTTGGTTTAATTGAAGTATAATATTTTGAATTTTAGCAATGTTAATGTTCTCATCTGAGGCACGTTTAGGGGACATATTTTTGGTGACTATGGTTAGTGTGCTACATTAACAATGACACATGGTGAAACAAAATAATCAATTAATGTATAAAGTCAGAAAATGTTTTTTTTTCTTCCTTATTTTCATATCATCTTAAATCATAGCATCTGATATATCTTTGGAACTATGTAGTGATTAAAATTTTCATTGACTCACTTTGGTCTTTTCAAGGAAATCAAAGCTGGCTAAGCTTAAACATGATAATCATAATTACAATGCATCTATTTAGGTAAATTTGCCATTTATTTACTTTTCTTTTTAAAAAAAAACAAGTTTGTTACAATATAGCGAGTAATATTTAACTGACAGCATGGCATTTTTAGAAGTTGACAGTGCTTCATTGACTCAGCATGGTCTTTCAAGGTAATTGGTGCCAGCTAAAGCTTTGATATGCTAAAAATACTGGAAGTCACTTTGCTTTGCCTATGTACAGGCAAATTTGCAATTTATTTATGTACTTTTCTTCAGAAAATGAACTTGAATCTTTGTTTTCTTTCTCATTTTAAACCACAGTCTTTAATACTTCATTGTTACAATACAGTGAACAATATTTAATTGACTCAGCATGGTGCATTTTGAGGTAAAATTTGAGGTGGTGTTTTTGAATGGCTATCCATATACACCTCTCCCTTGACAACTTGCGCACAATGGGATCCACAAACATAGACATTATAAGCGAGGTGCGAGTTACCGAGGGACCTCCAAAAATTGAAAAAAAAATTGCTTTGACATCGAGAAAACCGTCTGTGGGGGGGGGAGCGGCATTAGGGAACTGGGCTGTTTAATGAATCCTCATTTTACAATCACGTCGATAATAATTTTTAATAATACGCTTTTTCTAATGAAGTTGTTTATGTTATTCTGTTTAAATAACATTGTTTTTTCAAAATATCCAACATATGAAAGATCGTTCCAACTGGTTTGAACAACCATCATGTGTGTGCGAAAAATCTGTGTATTACGTCACTGCTTTTTTTTTCTTGATGAGTCTGGTTCCCGTAGTGGTGTTTAATAGTATCTTGCCAAATCAGTAGTCCATAATTTGGGAACTAGTCTAACTGTTGATACACCACCTAACAGGATTCCTTTTTTTTCTCAAAAACACGCAACATTTATTTTGTGATACGTCTACGTCGAAACTCAATTTTTTTTTGTTCAGTTAGTACAATGTTAATGTCGTGATTTCATTGGAAGTAATAATGAAATTTCTTATCATCCCTGAGGATATCTCTAAATGCCAGTTCAAGAATTCTCTGAAACTTGCTTGCTCACAAATGGTCTGTATCTGTGAAATCAATCTCTATATTCTACAAATTATTCATTTCGCTTGGCTGCCTTGTTATCTTTGATCACAGTTATGAAAGAGTAGGTTAATTTAAGGTAGTTTCTGTTACATACACAATAACGTTTATTACAGTGTTCGATTGATCAAATGAAGTGAGTTCACCCAAGATACGACTGAGGCTGCTAGATTTTAAGTAGGTCCGATTTTTGTGCCCTTTAACTTTTCTTTTATTCCACCTCTTTTTTTATTTATTTAAAAGACATAATTAACGTGATAATACAAAGGGGACCAGCTTTTAAGTCAGTGCAACAATACAACAAATACTTCCACAAGTCAGTTATCAAAACACGGTTGGCACTTAATTAGGTTCTCAGAGAAACGCTCGCGGACATAGCTATTACGGTAGAATTCCGCATTTTACGTTTAATTACAAGAGGACACATTGCATTTGTGATGATTACACTTAAAAGGAAGTAAAAGATGGAACTAGAACACAAATTTCAATTGATAAAAAAATTATTTAATTTGTATTTATTTATTAAAGTACTGCCTCCACTCGGCATAAGTGACATTTTCATTGATCAAAATTTCCTTACGTATTGTTAATTGCAGTGTACTAGGAATGTTGTTTGGAAAGAAAATGTAAAAAATTTTATAAGCTATTTTTAAATTTGATATTTCATAGTGTTGATTAAAATTTCCATGTCCTATCTACCGTTTTCAACGATAAAACGAGCGATACATCAAAGTTTCCGTTACCAATTTTGATTGCGTTTTACTTCAAGTTCAACAAATAGGGATAAATTTGTTCGGTTATAATAAATGGGATCCACGCCTAACACTGTGTTATAAGCGCGTTCGCAAGTTATCAGGGCGCAAGTTATCGAGGGAGTGGTGTACTTGGAAAGATATGCTATACTTTAATGTTGCCACTTTTTCCATTCACTGTCCAAAATAGTCAACTGTTGTTACACTATGTAAAACTGAGTGAAATTATCAAGATTTTAAAATCTATCATATCACATGCATGTTGTATGGCCAAACTGCATTCCCCCCATTCTGAGTCCAAAATTGGGGTATGCATTATACACACCAAAATAAGGTATAAAACACAAAAGAACTGAGTATCCTGTTCGCTTGGCAGGATCAGGTAATACTACATTAAAAACAAGATCAAAGGGATGAAAATAAATGGTGAAATATTGATTATTATGATCATCATGAAATATCAGTATTCCTCTATATACAAGTAATCTTGGTAATTAATTCCTTTCTTCTTAACAGAGAAATGACTAAAACATTAATGACAAATTTGTGGAAAAAAAATTAAGTAATTGGAATTTACTGAACCACCCTGTGTTAAACGGTTCAGACTTCATGCCCGCTGGTTGATCTTGGTGACTAAAATTGCTGACAAATTTTCTGCAGCTAATGATTCCCTAAAGTCTGTCTTATTTTTCTCACTAGAGAAAATACTCTTTCACTGTCACTGCTGCTGTGAGCAATGCACAGGAGCTGCAGCACTTTTGGTTCTTTCATAGGAAAATTTGGAAGCGATCATCGAGTCTGGGAACATCTGTCGGAACAAATGTTTAACATGGTCTCCAGCTGATAAAGGTAGATTGTGTTCAACAAGAAAACTCACAAATAATGCTTCAGCGCTGGTAGCTTGCAGGTCTTCTTTTGATGACTTGAAATATTTCAGAGCTGAAATCTGCGAATTCTTAATTTTCCCAACTTCTACATGCTTTTTGCAACCGATCGTCTCTGCCACCATGCCTAATACTAAAATTTGTGGCACACTGTGTGCAAAAAGCATGATGTATATCAATGTTTAATGGCAGAATGCACGGCCAATGTTTGATATATTCCAAATTAAACTTCACTTTTTGAGCAATACATTTCTTTTTCCCTGGTGGTGAAGACATTTTCAAGATCTTACTTGTGATGCCGAACGGTAACTCAAATCAGTGTTGGTGAATCATGTACGGAGCAAAATTCCAGTTAGGCCCCAGTTTCTCTCGAAAGCATTTGTAAAACTAATCTTATACATATAGATTAAAATAGGCTAAAATGATTGCTACCAGGCCAACTGTATCAATCGGATGTAGTTCTACTAATATGATCAGCAGTACCGGACCGTTTTGGCAACTGCCAATATCACGACTAGCGCTTAATGGGAAATTGGTTATTTTATTCAAGATTTAAAATAATTGAGAATTGGAGATTTCGTGAATATTTGGCTTGCAGCGTGAATCTGTGAATCACTGAAAAAGTCATGAAATTCACTCCAAATTCGTGAGGGTTGGCAGCTATGTGCCATGCCTGATTACATCCTCAGGTAGTCATGCCATGCCTGCTTACATCCTTAGGAAGTCATGCCATGCCTGCCTAAATCCTTAGGTAGTCATGCCAAGCCTGCTTACATCCTTAGGTAGTCATGTCATGCCTGCTTAAATCCATAGGTAGTCATGCCAAGCCAGCTTACATCCTTAGGTAGTCATGCCATGCCTGCTTAAATCCATAGGTAGTCATGCCAAGCCAGCTTACATCCTTAGGTAGTCATGCCATGCCTGCTTAAATCCATAGGTAGTCATGCCAAGCCTGCTTACATCCTTAGGTAGTCATGTCATGCCTGCTTACATCCTTAGGTAGTCATGCCATGCCTGGGGCCCCGAGTGGCCGAGTGGTCTAAAGCGTTCGCCGTTACGGATCACTGCCATCTCACCTCTGTCTGCGCCGGTTCGAGTCTCAGATTCAGCCAATGTAGATATGTGAGAAAGCATGCCAGTAGCTTCTCGTGGGTCGGTGGTTCTTTCCGGGGTTTTCCCGGGTTCTTCCTCCACCATTAATACTGGCCGCCATATATAGCCTATCGTGTGCTGAAAAATGGCGTTAAACCCCACAACAACAACAACAACAACATGCCATGCCTGCTTAAATCCATAGGTAGTCATGCCATGCCTGCTTACATCCTTAGGTAGTCATGCCATGCCTGCTTAAATCCAAAAGTAGTCATGCCATGCCTGCTTACATCCTTAGGTAGTCATGCCAAACTTGAATAAATCCTTAGGAAGTCATGCCAAGCATGCTTAAATCCTTAGGAAGTCATGCCAAACTTGCATAAATCCTTAAGTAGTCATGCAAAGCTTGGTTGAATCCTTAGGTAGTCATGCCAAACCTGCTTAAATCCATAGGTAGTCATGCCAAACTTGCATAAATCCTTAGGTAGTCATGCAAAGCTTGCTTAAATCCTTAGGTAGTCATGCTAAGCTTGGTCGAATCCTTCAGTAATCATGCCAAGCTTGCTTAAATCCTTCAGTAGTCATGCCAAGCTTGCTTAAATCCATAGTTAGTCATGCTTTTGGATAAAAAGTATCAAGTTATCATGGTGGTATTATTCAAAATATATTTTGATATTCTGGCTGCCATACTGGATGTCAGATAAATGCAGTAAATCATTTAGGACTAACTGAATATCATATGAAGTCTTTTAGTACAAAAACCTCTATTAATATAACAGACCATTCAGGAAAAGTAATGATGAAAAGATTTTCAAGACTGGGTGTTCAACAGCATGTCCAACAGGCACCATCTTTATTTCGGAAGAACCAGATATTAAGAAAAGTTGACAGTGTTGATAAAACCATGCATTCAAGAGTAGTAATTACAAGATTTTCTACAGGGTGCCATGGTAACCATACTGGATGTCAGACTGGCACCATATTAATTTATGATCATCCTGAAATCATTAAGAAGTACTTCAGTGAAATCCAAATGTCGATATGACTATCCATTCATAACAATAAATAAGATTTTCAAGATGGACACTATAGTGGCTTTACTGTGAGTCTGATTTAGGTACACCCTGATAACTAATAGTCTTTTAGTGAAAACCCAAGGTCAATCCATTTAAAGTAGCAGCAACAACAACATTTTCAAAATGGATGCCATGCTGAATGTTCAAGGATGCCTTTTTTTATTCAGGACAAACTAAACACTGGGATGAACAAGTTTGTAAAGTTTAGTGGCAATCCTACCAGTACTTTAAGGGGATTTGTGATGACAAACTTGGGCTAATGATTGACAGATTATGGACAATGGATGCCGGGAGGAAGCCCATTACATAGCTCTTTCAGTCTATGACAGTACAATTAAAATAACAAAACAATTTGATCACATAAAAATTCACCATTTACAGTGCCAAAATTATAGGAATTCTCTAAGAGTCAACTTACGTAGGCCAGCTCTTGGGGGATCTACAACTGCAATGACTTCTGATGACTTGATTGTCTTCATGATCTGTGGTATTGCATCTTCAGCTTTAGCACAGTGGTATGTCAAGTTAGATATTCCTGTTATATGGAGAAGAAAAAACTAAATGGTGTGAGTTGCTGAAAATATCAGTTTACGACACAATTTATTGCTAGAACTTTTACCATTATCAATTTATTTTAATATTCAAAGCAGCGATGTCCCAACAAACTCAGTCAAGTGAAGATGATGATGATGATGATGATGGTGGTTACCAATGATGCAAGCATAACCATATGATTGATCTTGTTTACATATTGGTAGATTAATAAAGGTCTTGGTACTGAAATCCTGATGTCCCATAATGTTGCAACTGTTTATGACTGTATTAATATAATTATGAAATGCCATACTGTGGGATAGTCTTTTTCACTAAGGACCAGCCTGACACCATATGAACTCTTCAGATGAGATGAGATTTGGATTTTTAATGTAGCTTTAACAATTTTTCAGTCATATTGCTACGATGTGTGCAGTGTGGCAGTTTATAAACTCTTAGGATGAAAATAACATCCATTTAAGTAGCAAAAAGATTTTCAAGATGGGCACATACAAGACATCAAATTAGCACCATTTTAATTTAGAATCAACAAAACATTAAAAGAAATCTTTAAGCAAAATCGCTCATTCACTCAGAAGAAGTAGTGATAAGATTTTCAAAATGGCCACTGTAGCAGCTATATTAGACATCAGACAGGCACCATTTTCAATACATGAGTAGTGATAATCTTTTCAAGAAGGCTGCAGTGATGGACATTTTGGATTTCAGATGGGCACCATTTTAATCCATGACCAACCTGACATCATAAATAATATTTTGGTGAAAACCTTGTGTTGATATGACCATCCATTCAGAAGGAGAAATAATAACAAGATTTTCAAAATGGACAATGTGTGGCTGGCCATATTGGATGTCAGATGAGCACAATTTTCATTCAGGAACAATGAACAACTGGACATCATATGAAGTCATTTGGTGAAAACACCATCTCAAAATTACTTTCTGTTGACATGGAGTTGTGATAACAAGATTTTCAAGATGGCTACCATGGCAGTCAAATTGGATTTCAGATCAGCACCATTTTTATTTATACTAAAAGTCTTTTAGGGAAAAACCCAAACTGATATGACCATCCATTTAAGAGGATTAGTGATAACAAGATTTTCAAGACGATTGTCATGAAGGCCATATTTGACATCAGATTGGTACCATTTTCATTTAGGACCAACTAGATATCATAATAAATCTTTATTACAACTCCATGGTCGTAAACTGAGTAACAGAAAAGAGCAAAAACCAACATGTTTTGTAAAATTCACAAATATTTATTTCCCCAGAAAACAAAGTGAAAAATGGAAAAAAAGAACTTCGAATTAAATTCTAAATAATCCTAGAATTTCTAATACAAGTCCTAATGATCAAAGTTCTGAACAAACATTAGTGGTAATCCAAAACAAATCCAATGCTGACAGTGTTGAAATGCCTGTGATGGCTGTGTTGTTGTGATGTGCCAAGTCATTTGTTGAATCACAATAATACACTCCAAGAATATATCCTTATTTGAATTTCACTATAAATCCAAGTCTCTATTTCCAAGAATTTTACAATTATCTGTAGCATATACAGTAAAACCTGTCATGAGCGACCTCTGCTATGAGTGACCACCTGTCATTTCCGACCACAATCATAATGTACGGATCGATTTTACTATATAAACGCTCTGTTATGAACGACCACCTGCTCAACGCGAACAGCAACCGCGATTTCTTGGCAAAATATGCATTTTGACACTGCTATGAACGACCGCCTCACCAAAAAAACAAAACAGATTGACACCACTGACCTTAACTTAATCCTTTGTAAACACTAGACCTCGGGATAAATGTAGTATGTAAACAAAGTGCACATTAAATAACACTATGGTTGAACAACCATATATCGAGATAAACACCTCTAACCATCATTTAATCCTTTGTAACAAAGACTGCATAAATAGTAAAGATTGCTCTAATAAAGTATTTAAAAAGAATTTGTCTTGCTACAGTACCAGTTTTGTGAAATTTACAACTCCAGCGTATGGTGTCATTTGTAGACTGCAGTAAACCAGACTAAAGTACATGTCACTAACCGCCACTGTAGTGCCGAAGTCATGTGAGTAGCCAGTAAGAGTAACATCAAAGGGAGTAATGATGGATATATGCAGTCAATTTAGAGGTTTGTATTTTTTCTTTATCTTTAAGAAAACTTACAAAATGCCGGTAGTCCTTATGTCCCAGTGAGAAATCGTTTGAAAGGGCTTCAGTGTGGGTTTGAGTACATCGTTTGTCTTTCCAGTTAATCCATAATGCCTGGAGGGTGAATGAGCTCATTGTCTTTAATACTAGTAAGTGAGAATCATTTCCGGATTTTTTTAAAATTATTTTTTATATCTTTTGTTAGTGTTTCACCAAGCCACCATCTGTTTACCTGCGTGCAGATGGTCGCAACCTTTGTTTATCGAGCTATAACGCTGTTGATTTAAACCTCGTCTCAGAATAAATGTATTGTTTCTTGATGAGTTAATTATGTCTTTTGGTTTCATTCATTGGTACATAATATATATTTATTCTACATTTCCCCAAAACCTGATCAAAACCGATATTCTTTATAACGTCAACACTAATAACAATGACAGAACCTCCGCTGAAAAAAAGAAAAATTTTAACACTGGAAGAAAGGATTAATGTCATTGAAAGAAATGAAAAAGGGGAGACCGCTCGCAAAATAGCAGTCAGCTTAAGCGTCGGTAAAACGAAAGTTCAAAATGTAATCAAAGACAAGGAGTCCATTAGAAACGAATGGCAGAAAGGTGTACAAGCGCAGAGGAAATATGCCATGGCACGACTGAAAGTTTACGGAGATCTGAGCAAGCGAATATGGGAGTGGTTTTGTGTTGCAAGGAGTAAAAACAAACCAGTAAGTGGAAAGTTGATTCAGGAAATGGCAATAATTGAGATACATGCTCAGACCAAACAGCTGAGTAAAACATGTCAACAAAGAAGTATAATGGATTTCTTTTAAAAAAACAAGTGAATAAGTGTATAGAATAAGATATATACATCATATCTAACTGTTCATTTTTTGTACATATTAATGTGATGTTGAAATATAAATTTTATTCTCGTTGTTTGATAGATGTATATCTTTATTATATAAAGATATTTTGAGAGGAATGCATGCAATATTTAACAAGAGTTATGAATAAAGGATATGATACATGTACAGTGAGTATGGGTATTATTTATTTTTCAACAATGCTAACTCTGAAAACCAGTCCATTTTCACACACCTCTTATGAGAGACCACCTGTCTTGAGAGACCACTTTTGGTATGCAGAAGGGGCAGTCTCTTATAACAGGTTTTACTGCAATGAATTTTAAAAAAATAAATAAACAATGCAAATTAAATATACATAACAGTCTGTCAGTGAAATCCCATTGTTGACATGACCATCCATTCATGTTTAGTAGTGATAAAAAGATTTTCAAGATGGCCACCGTGGCAGCCATAACGAATGTCCAAGCGGGACCCTTTTCACTTAGGTCCAACCAGACCATGGGATGAATGTGTGTGTAAAGTTTCAGTTGAGCTAAATCAAATATTTATGCAATAGATATGGATACATACCATTCAATCCAGCATTGTATTTGGCATCCTCAACTGCCTCTGAGCATATTTCAACACCAATTACTCTCTCCACATTCTGAAGAATATGAAGAAAGGGATCATGGGTTAGACACCAAGCAATGAATCTATGGATTAAGATTTTAACGACTAGAATCCATTGCAGCATTTAATGGTGCTGATATGGAATATCTGTAAGACTTCTCTTTCTTTATAAACATTATCATAGGAAGTTTATTGTGTAGGCACTAGTAGGGTAGAGTTGACTCAAGAGATGATCAACAGGTCTCACTGACCTTAAATTTTGCTCCAGGTATACGGCCTTGAACATAACTTACACTGCAGAAACCTATATTTTCTGATTCCCCTAAATCAATAGGTTTCTTGCCCTAATTGCATGTCATCCACAAGGTCTGATCAAGGTACGGTTACTCAGGAACAAACACTATTGTTATTATGCAGAAATAATTTTGCTTCTTTGTCAGTGGCCCTGACATTTGACTTCTTAATTCCCCCAAAAGGAGGCCCACTCTACCTCGAGATGGCACCATACAGCCACTACTGTGCTACAGTGCCACTGAACACTACTACATAATACTTCTTTTCCAAAGTACAAACAAACCACAATGCTTGGCAAAGTTTGCTCATATAAAACCAGTTATTATGCAGTGATGAAAAAAGACATCCTAAAAACATATGCTCTAACTTAATGAAGGATTCATTTTTGTAAAAAATAATCTAATTGAAGAATGGGGAAAAAGACATATGTGCAGCTCTAAATCTTTACTTATTTTCTTTCAAGCTATATTTTTCCAGTCCTAATAAAACATTAGATTTACCCTTTATCTCATGCCTTTGGACACCTCTTCTCCATTATCATGGAAGCGCCTTTTGACACCTCTACTTGATTCGCGTGGAAGTGCCTTTAGATGCCTATACACCATTTTCATGGAAGCACCTTTTGACGCCTGCTCTAAACATCAGCCATTTTGAGCAGGTTTTCGTAGTGCCACCTTCGAGATATTAAATTTATTGGTGTGAATGACCATTATGTCAGATCACGCATTCGATGTTCAAGATATGGTCAAAATCAGCTATTTAAAGAAACTGGGTCATATTCTCAACTCCCCAAAACGGAGGCCACAGATTTTGTTCAGTACTTTCTTGAGTTTTCATGATTAGAATCACTACTATGAAAGCTTCAATAACATAAGTAAAGGCTCTGATATTGATGTAGGCAGCATTTGGTTTTTATAATTTATCAAATTGTGATGATTTAGTTATGTAGGTGTAGACAATGAACTTATAAATTTCGAGTATGAGAAATGGCAGCTACGGTTGGTCACACAGCTTCACTGACTTGATGGTGAAGGAGTTCTATCAAGATTTTAAAGCACATAAAAAATTCTTCCTTTAAAAATAATTATACAGCAATAACAATTGGATTTTACTCTTAAATCTTTCTATACATAATAGATGTGTACCAAGAATGTAAAATGGTTAAAATTGATGTTAAATGTAACATATACTACACTGCTTAACAGTTAACAGGCAGGCATATGTGCATGGAGTCAAATAGGTAACATGTGTTCTATTTATAGTGCACTGTAATGGGTAACTTTGCTACATGTATACTGAAGGGCTGAAAAGCCATACTCTCTAAATTATATTGTTTATTTTATAACTGTCACAGTAGAGAGGGTTAGGGTTAGCATTAATAGAAGGTGGGGTTGTGATACCAAGATTTTAAAGATGGCTGCATTGACAGCTATATTGGATATCAGATAGACACCACTAGTGTTGTTCTGATTATCGATTATAATCGATCATCAGTTGGTTGAGCGAACCAATAAGATAATCGATTGTGAAACTCCATAATCGATTATGTGTAAAGGGAGATTACTTTTTAGTTGTGTGCAAAGGGAGACTACTTTTTAGTTGTATGCAAAGCACAAAGGTTAGTAAAACTCCCAGCCACTAAAGTTGATCTGAAATTTATTAATTCCCCTTCACAACTACAAATATAAAACCATATATTCCATAGGTGCAAAATTTCATAATTAGGAACATATAGCCATTATTACATGATCAAGTTATTAAATGGCTGAGTTAATAAATTTAAACACATTTTGATGATTTGTTTTGGTTTTAAATGCAACATTATTTGTAGTATTTGTAAACAGTGACAAACAAGAAAACCATGTCCTTCTACACTTAAAATTATAGACACATCACATATGAATGAAAGGATTTTAGGGGATTGTAGCAGTATTTCAGTTGCATATGACTTATCAGCCATAAAAAGTTGCGTTCATTTAACAAAGATGTAGAACAAAAATAACACACAACACAATAGACAAAAATGTAATATTATTACCAGGTTAAAGTATACATGTCATTAAAAGAGATTACTCCTGTACATTTACTAACATCTTGAACTATTGATATATAACTGAATAACAAACAAAAATTAAAATTTGCTTTTAGTAACTGATTATAATCGATTATCAGTTGGTTAAGTGGCACCGATTATCCATTATGAATTTCTGACCGATTCCCATCACTAGACACCACTGTATTTCTCTGAAAATACTTACATGATCACATCAAGAACATCCCATTTATCCTCTATGTCAGCATCCTCGTGACACAGTATATGTGTTGTTGTTATTGTAGTAGGGTTAAATGCCATTTTTCAGCACAAGATAGGCTACTAATGGCAGCCAGTATAATTGGTGGAGGAAGAACCATGGAAAACCCTGGGAAGAACCAATGACCCATGAGAAGCTACTGGCAAGCTTTCTCACTTGCACACGTTAGCCGAGCTCGAGACTCGAACACATGCAGACAGGTGAGATGGCAGTGATCCGGAATGGTGAGCACTTTAGACCACTCGGCCACCCCAACATATGTGTATCTCTATGCTACAGCTCCAGAGGCCATTTTCCCATGTCTCATCTCTATCCAAATTAACAGAGCAAAGGTGATCATTTCTAACTTAAAAGTTTTCTAAAATACTGTAATTTTCCAGACAATTTCCATCTAAATTTTTGAGAAATTTTCTTATCATATTAAAATGGCAGGTTGTCATTCAGAAGAAATAAATGGTACCTTAGCTATTGTCAGGCCAATGGTACCAGTTCCACAGCAGATATCCAGGACTGTTATATTTGGGGAACATCCACACCATTCAGCAACCTGAGTGTACAGAACTTCAGCTCCATGTGAGTTGACTGAAAAGTTAACCGTAAAATATAGACAATAAATATCAAAATCACCATAATTTGCAGTCATTTACATATAAATCCAGAAATCCAGACAATTCATATGAGACTTTAGCTGAATAAGATATTGTGCGAAAGCCAAGAAATGAATTCTCATTGTCATTTCACCGTTTTCATAAAATGTACCATATATACTCGCTTATAAGTCGATTCAACTATAAATTGACCCCTCTACTTTTGGGATGCAGAAAGGGAATTTCTCCGTGACCCTCCTGTAAGTTGTGATTTTTGCAAGTCATATCCATCTGCAAGGGGTGACATGGGGTCAGTGAGTTGGAGCTGCACTTAGTGAAAAATAAACAAATCAAACTAGATAGATGGAAAGACAGAGAGGACTAATAAAGACAAAACCAATGTATGTGTGTGATTATGTGTGATTAGGATTATTAACGTAGGTTTTACTAATTTTTTCAGTCAAATCGCTATGATGTCTGCAGTGTGACAGTTTATAGTGATGTCTAGCACTGGGGCATCATGCTGCAGACACATAGCATGATGTCCCACCCAGTCACATTATCCTGACACCAGGCCAACCTTTCCTCACACTAACCTCTTAACGCTGAGCGCCAAGCGAGGTAGCTGTTAGTACCATTTCTGTAGGTCTTTGGTATGACTCGGCCAGGGTTCGATCACACGACCTCCCACTTCCGAGGCGGACACTCTAACCACTAGGCCACCCGAGCGGTCAAAACCAATGTATAATAAATGCATTTGTATTACTGTGTTGACAACGTATACTTTGTCCATCTTCATTTAATGAAATCCATACTGCTTTATATTTTTAATCCATTTATAAAATAAATACATGCAATGACTTATATGTTATTTACTGGTATAAAAATCATAATCCAGAATGATGCAATACACATTATCTCATAATACAGTAGTCCCACTCTTATAAGGCCACCCCTAATGCAGCAGGGAAGTGGCCTTATAATGAGGGTGGCCTTTCTAGAGGGGGATGACAAATGCGAATAGTAAATACATATGAAGAAAGTCACAAGTACATTTAATTTTAAATATTTAATATTTTAATTAAAAGGTCACATGCATGATGCGAAATAAATGTAAAACAAACTCATCATTTTAAAAAGAATGTTATGAATAACCACTGATATAGTTTTAGAACTGTCTTTATAATCATTTTACAGTTCACATCATCTGTAACTTTGTTGGTAACAGTCTAAAAAACAAACCAGTCTCGTCACATTAAAAATATCCTTGCTGTCATATCCCCTGCATATATCGTTTAGTCTTTTGTTCCAATCTTCGACAACTTCATTATTAACATCAGCTGATTCTCCACTAAGGACAGAACACTTGATATTGTGTCGCACTTGAAATCTGTGCAACCATCCGTTACTTGTGGTAAAGTCGTCATATCCCAATTCAACTGACAAAATTGTTGCTTTTCTTGTCATTCAAATCAGGATACAAACGTCTCCTAGCTCAAACAATCTTCCTTTCTCTGTCCATTTCAACTTCCCACTTCTGCAGAATTGTTTCATTATTCTTTCACGATATTGTTTATCTGAGTCTTCCCGACATTAGTTTTCTGCAAGGATCCTCAACGACACCCCCCCGTCAGTTGAATTACTTTCACGTTTTCCTCTCAATTGAGAATTTTTATTTTCCTCGATGACATGTTGATCTTTATGCAGAAAGTTATTCATGTTGCCAACTACACTACTGATAAAACAATTTTGTATGCATCTAAACAAATTGCCATGTGTTTTTAAAGAAGTGATCTTGTCACGTGATTCGTTAGTCGCAGTCTGGTACCCTATTGTTTTTATACATTTCTTACACTAAGTGAGAGAAGCCAAGACGGCTTCGATATGTACCATTAACATCACGCAGATTTGACCTCGCGGCCGTTAGGGTTCGTAATTTTGACAATTATTGTCAGTAGTAATAGCCACTGATTATCAAAGTGAACAGGCATAACATCTTACGAAGGGAAGCCATAAAGGCTACCAAGCCATTTTCCTGCTGACTTGGGTATTGTACATCGATACTGCCACTTCTCAGCTGTTACTACTGTTCAATAATTGTAATTTTAACAATTATCAGTGACTAAACCGGACATCTTATGATAACACAGCAGTAAGGCTAATTGGATTACATGTACATACCCTTTTGTATGAATTAAAAGTTGAGTCTTTCTTGGTTCTTATGGAATAAATTTGGCTTCTCGTGAGGCGTAAATGATATAATATTAACCTTAGTGGTAAATGTACTTTACTCAACACTTCTTTCAGTAACGAAATCCTGACATTGGGGAAACAGAAATCAGATTACTTAACACAAGTTATGAATAAAATACTGGTTCTGGATACATATTCAAATAAAATGTGGCCACTTGTGAGGGGTAAATTTTATATTATTGCACTAATATGCTGGCCGCTGGTCGCGTTAGCCGGGTGGCCTTTTGCAAGGGGTACTTTTGAACACAAACTCGTCGGTGCCAATGGATTCTGGCCATAAGGAGTGGGTGGCCGCTGGTCAGGGGGGCCGTTCAAGAGGTGGACTACTGTACATTAATTTAAAAAGTATTATAGTAAACAAAGTCCACATTTTTGTGATTCATAGTATCCTGTAAATGTCACTGTCTGATATCATCTGGTTCAAAGCACAAGAATTCATCTTCATTGTGAGTTGCCAAATACAATTCTAATTCCTCCACTATCCTCCAGCCATTGTAAACATCATCCGACTCGGACTCCTCATTTCATTCATTGTCCATTCCTGATTTTGTGTCTATACTGTCATCTGTTGGTACTTCAGAGTTGTTCTTGTCTATTCCATCCAAGCATTGGAAATACCCACAATTCTTAAATGATTTGACCATCATCTCATTTGGAATTTCCTCTCACTCATTACAATACCCACTGAGATATGAACTCAATCCCTGGACACATCACATTTCCTGCCTTTGTAAATTCTTTGTGCCCACCTACAGTCTGCTTGTGGCACTGTTAATGCATAATTGCCTTGAATGGCTTGTTTAGGCAAACATCCATTGGTTGTAACACCGACGTGATGCTACCAGGGATCATAGCTTGGTAGGTTTGATGTCGTCACAGCTTGTTTCTCAGACTGCATCAAATTCACCCAAACACACTGTTCTATAACCAACTTGCTCAAACCATACTCCCAATTTGCAAGGGCTTTCCATTACTTGAATCTTCTTAAAATGTCTGACACTATCAACTAGAAATGACTTTTTCTTGCACCAGTCATGTATCTGTTCCTCTGACACATCAAATTCAGGTTCTGCACTAGTGTTGTTTTTCTCTGCAAAGTCTATAAACTTTATGCTCCATTATATGCATCACACTGGTGAAAGTACTAAGTTAGTAATTCATGATGTATGATATCTAACTGACAAAGTACACTGTAATTGACATAACACTGACTATTCATAAACTCTGAACATTATTTACGTAGAGGTTGAGCTTGGGGTCTGTAAGAGACACTTTGCTTTGATCATAGTCTTTGAATTCACATCAAAGGATTGCCACAAAAGAACAGATGTAAGTTGCGTGGTATGATCAAAGGTACTCAACATGACACTGAACAAGTATCAAATTCATGGCATATTATTGATAGACTTTACAGAGGAAAACAAACAACAACAGTGCATCAAATTGTCCACCAGGGGAAAACAAACCAATGTTACTTTTCATGCTAAAGGATTAAATTAGCAAATCTATCAAAACATTAGGTTACTTACCCACCCTAGGATGGGAATTATAAAAAATAATTTAAAAAAAAGTATTGGGATGAGCAAGATTAAAAGAAAGTTTGAACCTAAAAATACATAAATTGGCAAGCTGGTTATTTTTCTGTCTTCTTCGTTTATAATTGGCAGATATTTCTTTTGTTTTCTGACAGCAATCCAAGCCAGCTACCATAAGCCTGAAACTGGTTTGGGTTAGAGGGAATTCTGTCTTGTGTCAAAATACTTCGATATTTAATTACATTGTACTCCATAACATTAGCATGATTACCATACCTGTGTATATGGTCAAAGTCACTAACATCAAAACAAACTAGAACTGGTTTTGATAGTATTACAATTATTTTAAAAAGCATTTTATTTCTGTATCTGTACTGCATTTGTATTAAATGGATTGATTAGTAAAAAATAATGTTGGTGTCCCATGACTTATAATACATAAAACATGAAAATTGCTATATTTTCATGTCCCAACATTTATAAGTCATAAAAAATTACTGTGGAGAATATTTATGGGTGTCCCAATATTTATAATGTCCCAAGATATACAGTCATTACTGTAATGTCAGATTTTAAACTTTTATGTTATATCTCATTTATAATATGACCCCTACACTGCATTAATAGACTTTTTAGTAAAAATAGTCAACTTATAAGCGAGTATATAAAGTAAGCAAATTTTAAGAAAATCAGTATCTTTGTCAATACTGATGAAATAATGTGTGTACTAAGATATTGTGATACGCCCAACAAAACCCTATGAAAGACGGCAAAACATTGATATAGTTACATGCTCCTTAATATGTGACTGATAAAATCCTACAATGACAGAATAGCAGGGGTCCACCAAGAGCTATCATGGTATATAACATTTTGCAATACTAAGATAAATCAGTACAATAAAAATATTGCACATGAATTCACTTGACTATACAATATAGGTATAGGTGGAGGGTGTAAAACTATGGGCTTCAGTGCAATAGTGTAAATAGAGTACTTGTGTACTCGGCAACTGGTCTTACTGTATCTGAAATAGTAATTCCATTGAAAATATGCACAAAGAAGGCTACCAGCTGGACTCCCGGTACTAATTCAGTTCCCATAGTAAATCTATGCAAACACCATGATATCAAAAATTCAATAGCGTAAAATTTCTGTATGCTCATAATCAAACCTATATTTATCAGTATAGATGAAACCTGGATGTCAGCTTCTGTGTAGAGGAAAGGATATGAGCTGTGGCATTTTCTGGACCTGCATGTGTGTGAAACATGTGCTTTCAATTCCGCACCAAAGAGTCAGGTGCTAACTTTAGTAATGAATGTTACAAACTCAAGACTGTTAAAAGACTGAAATTCCATCAACAAAACAATGTCTCTATTTTTTCCCCACTTACAACTAGGATAAGCTCTCAAAAGATTCTTTTCCTACAACATAACTTACATTATTAACCCATCCTGGTCAGCCAAACCCATATATACTCGATTTTATGTTCACCCATTTCCAGGCTGGTTCCCATTTTTCCATATCATTAGTACCATGTGTCCTGCTAGCATTTTCTCTCCTACATTCCCTTCAAATCCAGATACTTAATTTCTTGCTAATAAGCTCACATAAATGCATGAAACAATATGACTTTCTGAATTATTCATATGTGGTGGAAATTTTACTGAAAATAAAATGCCCCCAACTGGACACTGGAAGTTTCTTATTAAAAGATATCTTGTAATTAGGCTTGAAATATACACCTAACTAAAATCCTTACATTAGTATTAACTTCATAATGTACTTCAGATGAACATAGCAACTGGGTTAAAACTGCCTCAGCCAAGTTTGGGAGTAAATCATTCAATTTATGGGTAAAGAGCAATCCCCAAAACAGCTGAGCAATTCTCAAAAAGATAAAAGAAAGACCAAATGAAATAACCCCTGTGCTGACTGATACAAATGTTGAAAGCTTTAAGTTTGCACTACTGCACAACAAATACATGTAGTAGTATGGTTAGTTTAAACAGATCCTTCCATCCCTAAAATTTAAATGGTTTTTTGCAATGTCATGTGACATTAGCATTACTTTGACAGAAGTCCTGTCCATATCAAGTGATCTGAAGCTAATGTTTGCATTTCTGACCAACTACCTTACATATAACTATATATATAACATTAGCATTACAATCAAATGTGGCCTGTGTATACTGCAGAGACAAAAAGGATTGAATTACTTTAAGCACATTGGTACTGCCATATGATGACTTAAAAACTTACATGAAAGACATAATGTGAGAATATATTTATGGAGTTATCTTTCAGAGAAAACATGAAGAGGAGGAGGATTTTGTTTTTACATGCATGTGGAAATTACCCAAAATGCTCCCAACAAATGCCCAACAACAGTCAAGGAATTTTCTGGAACTCTAAAGTACAAAATATCTTATTCCACTTATTAAAAGGAACATGCACAGAGAACAGGGATTACTATTTACCAAGAAAGCTAATTTTTCTACTAAATTATATTTTTCTGAGAAACACAAGTAATATGAGCCTGCTACCTCCTGAATCCAGCCCAAGTAAAAGTCAAAACTTTGTCTTTTCTGCCTATATCAACTATATAACTCTTCCCTGTTATCCCCCTTTGCCACTACTGGAGTTTTAAGCAGAGAGAACTACAAATGAGGATGATCACATAGGGGGTAGTTGGCATCGTCTTCAAGTGATGTGATTGGGTAAATATTCTCAGAGAAACATAATTTACTATAAAATGTGCTTTCTTCTCTTAATGACTGATCACTGATGGTAACTGGCTTTTGACAACATTGTGTCATGAAGATCACTGAACCATTTGAACTGAACTAACAATAGTTTGGGTACTGAAAGGGCACTCACCAAAGCTATATCTATCAGGAAATGGGTTTTGTATGATACAAGCTTCAGCAAGGTCCATGCTTGTGGCTTGAATTTATCTGATTTGAGCCATGTTAATACCCATGACAGAATCCATTTTGGAAACAGTGTGATAGATCTGGGTCTATTCCAATCAAACTGGCTAGCAGGTCTAACTGACTTTTATTGTGACCAATATCTCTTCTGCCGTGATGTCTGAAGGCTTCAGATATCATGGAGCGGTAGCCTATAATGGTAAATGGAGCCCACTTTTCTCCTTGCAGCCAAAGAGAAAAATGTTGGTTAGTTGAGGGATTGAGACACTCAAAGGGATGATGTTACTGATTCAACACACAAATTTCCCTCATAAGCCTTCAGAGTGGAGGGCCTATTTGCTCCAAAGATCCTCTTCACAATCAAAGGTCTAATTTCATTATCTCAAAAGGCTGTTCTGATAAGAGCCAGGCATGAAGGGGAATATGGTGATTGTCAAGATATCCTGACGCACAGCACTACTTTGATCTGATCATGGTGGAATTTAGGTTTTGGGTATGGAATTTAGGTTTTGGGTATGGAATTTAGGTATGGAATTTAGGTTTAAGACTACCATCAAGGAGATATACCAGATATTGCCAGGTTTTGGAATGCCTCCGCCTACTTCCACTATTCATGATTATAAAGTCAAAGTGTTGTTCGATATACTCAATGAAGTCTCCATCCTTCTGGCTGTTTCCCCAGTCCAAAAAAATCAAGGAAAGTAATGATAGCTGCTCTGAATGTATCTATAGCCCTGGGAAGTACATAACAATTACAAGAACAAAGCATACAAACAAAATTATACACTCTGCAAATCTGATCAAAGTGATATGCTGTGCTTGGCTCAATATGCAAGTCATCTACCATGGAAGCATTCCTTCCTTGTGGAATACAAAGTCACATACCTTGAAAGAAAGCATCTGGAGATATTCTGAATTGTAGATCCAGCAACTTCTCTGTTATATGCTGAAATTGATGGGAAAAGTGCCATTATTCAAATAGCAACCTAAGGTGCTTCTGTGAATCAATTAAAAGGAAAAGTAATGGATGTTGTGTGTAGATTTATATCGTTAGAATTATTATGGTTTGACATGAGTAATACCTGAAAATGTACACACCTGTCATCAAATTTGTAAACATAAACCATCGGTCACGTTGACCTATTTTTGTGCTGTGAGTGAAGTACTCATCAAGCTGCATGTCTTCACCAAGTTTCATATATAACACTATGTATACAAGATGCAAAGAAGAGTATCAAAAACATATTACACCCCAATGTAAGATCATTTGTAAAAAATATTTTTCTATCTTTCAGTCTTAGTGACTCTGACTTGATCTACTGACTCCAAAATCGAGAGATTCTTTCTCATCTCAAATGCAAGATATCCACAAAGTACAGACATGGTTTGTAGCAAAGCACATGAGTTATTTTGTAGAAAACATCTTTCTTAAAGTCCTGACCTTGACCTTTTACTGTAAACTCCCAGATCAACAGGTGTCTACATTGTTTCAAATGGAAGTCACTTTCAAAAGTTAAGTCCAAGCATGTGGTACAGAACTTAAACAGATTTGAGGAAATCAATTTTCCTTTTTTCAGTCCCTATGTCCTTGGCCTTTAACCACTGACCAAGCGTGGTTAGGTGATAAAGAACTTGAGATATTAACCCTTAAATGAATAGGTGTCTTCCTTGTCTCAAATGCAAGCCCTCCATAAAGTCCAGTCAAAATATGAATAGGTGTCTTCCTTGTCTCAAATGCAAGCCCTACGTAAAGTCCAGTTAAAATAGGAATAGGTGTCTTCCTTGTCTCAAATGCAAGCTCTCCATAAAGTCCAGTCAAAATAGGTGATAAAGAACTTATTTTCTTTCTAGAGTCACTGTGATCTTGATCTTTGACTTTTTGACCTAAAATTCAAAAGGTGTTATTTTGTCTCCAATACAAGCTATTTACAAAGCTTGATTATGGTATATGTTACATAAGTTATTGTGTAGAAACAGTTTTAATTGATCAAATTCCTAGACCTTGAACTTCGACCCCCAAATTAGAAGGTTTTTCTCTTGGAAAGTAGCTGCAAAGTTTGGTAATGGTATATGGTGAAGAACTTGAGTTATTATGTAGAAACAAGAGAGGGAACAGACTGACCAGTGGACATCATAATTTAATAATGCTCCACCTTTTGACAGACCTCTGTGGTTGTGAGCTAAACGGAAAAACTAACACTATGCCAGTAGAAAATAAAATTAGGTTGCAGTAAATTTCTTTTGTTGTAAGATTGCATTACTAATAGAAGATGCATACAAGTGTCCAGTTGATTCTAGCATGAACAGCGCTCGAGATACAACACAAAATTTAACCAAAGTCAATGAAGCATGAAATATTGATGAGAGTGACCTTCTTGGAATAAAAACTGGATGAGGTGCAATGGGGTATACATACGTATATGCTTTAATATGTGTGGATGCTGACTGATGACTGGGGTAGAATAATAACTCTCCCACAGGAAAGCTAAATTCAAAATGTTTTAAGCTTTTAAGCTACACATTTAAAGTACTTCAGCGTTTGCAAAGATATACACAAAATGGAAAGCTCCAAACCTTGTCTCCAAATAAATGCTCATGTGATACATCTGTAGATGACCCACAACACCTGAAAATTAGAATGACAGTCTGTTATGAGCCACATAATTGACGATACCTACTTAAATATGTTTGAAATAGGGACAAGTATGTGAATAAGGTGTGATGCTACATGTGAATGGGTATACTCCAATGTCCATCCACAATATTATAGCACAGTTATATGATCTCTATGCATAGGTTTTATTTCTGGATACTTTCCTATTATTTCTGCATTACGTCTCTAAGTATAACAAACATAACATTTCTGATTTTGGTACCTCACAAATTAATGAGAATTCACAGACGGAATGATTCAATGATATATCGATGCATTAATACTTTCAGCATACCGATACAAATATCAAGACAAGCGGTGAAGAATTGGTACAAAACAAATACTTACCCTATACAAGTTGCTTTAATATGCAGCAGTCATAAATAATTATCAGTCCTTGACCCCTTTCTTTCTCTTTAAACTGTGAATTCATCTGAGACAGATGTTGCAGGCACAGGCATTCATTTTTGTCACTTAGAAAAATAACTTATCCCTTCAATTTGATGTGGTTCATAATGTCCCCAACCACCATCTTGCCGATTCCAAGCTAATTATCTTATCCCAAATGCATGTTCAGCATAAAGGAGACATTCCAAATGTCTTCCCCATTTATAATGTAGTACTTTACTCATCATTTTTCAGCAAATGTGGATACGTGAGAAAGCTTGCCAGTAGCTTCTTGTGGGTTGGTGGATCTTTCCGGGGTTTTCCCGGGTTCTTCCTCCACCATTAATACTGGCTGCCATGTACAGCCTATCGTGTGCTGAAAAATGGTGTTAAACCCTACAACAACAACAATAACAACAACTCATCATTTAAAAACCACTTTTTCATTAAGTTTCTCTGTTGATTCGTATCTTGTCTACCTGGGTCTAATTTGATGGCTACACTTCCAGTGCAACACACAGTGAAATATGTTACATTGAATTCTTATTGGTGGTGATTGTTTGTTCCAGTTCAGGGTAAACAACCACCAATCAGAATTTAATGTAGCTTATTCCTTTTGTGACTTACAAGAAGCACTGGCAAAGCAACAGAGAAATGTCAGGCTACAGGTATTTAAATGATCCATAAAACTTAAATCATACATGGGAAGCAAATTTGGAATATATATATATTATATATATAAATCTCTCTATGTTGAGATATTTAATTAGTGACTGAACATGTGTGATTTGGACTTTTAACATAGCTTTAATAATTTTTCAGTCAAGTTGCTACAATGTCTGCAGTGTGACCGTTTATAGTGATGTCTAGCACTGAGGCATCATGCCGCAGACATGTAGCATGATGTCCCACCCAGTCATTATCCTGACACCAGACCGACCAATCCTAACACTAACCTCTTAATGTTGAGCGCCAAGTGAGGCAGTTGTCTGCACCGTTTTTGTAAGTCTTTGGTATGACTCTGCCTAGGGATCGAACCCACGACCTCCCGCATCTGAGGTGGATGCTCAAACCACTAGGCCACCAGAGTGGTGTGACTGAACATGCCAATGGGATAAATAAAATTAGCAAAACTTGGTGAGGGGGCAGATTTCAAACAGCAAGAATTTGTCACTTTGCATAAATTTTTAATGTTTTTTTAAAAAAGGTTTTCTAAAGTTTCCCTTCTTCTCTAACACTAACAAAAACAAGTGACTGTGGCTGTGACACTTGTCTTGCATCTGCAGGAAATACAATGTGATAGATTTTGTTGGAATTCATCCCCACTCCCACACCCAAACTTGTGCCAGATGAGGAAATTCCACTATTTCTTCTGTTTTGAAGACAATACTGTAAAGCTTCCAAGTTTAAGTGAAGACTTGAAATTTGTAATAAAATGTTTTAAAAGCATTCATGCAGTGAAAAACAAAGGGCATGGTGGCCATGATGAGTCATGCATCTGATCAAATGGGGCAGTATGAAAGGACCCAAGAGGTTGAATTGAAATCACTGACAACTAACAGGTAGTCTGTCTGAAACTATTCTTGTTATCTTGTCATGGATGAGAATGACATATAAATAGATGCCATGTCTATGTCTCTCTCTAATCTGCATACTAAAAATACAACCAATATGTCAGCACACATAAATGGGCACATCAACCATTAACATACCTTCTGAAGATGGAAACACCATCAAGTTTATATGTGCATCTATAATGTATCATACTATAGGCTGTGTATTGTTTATCATGAATTGCATCAATATGTTGCACATGTTTATCATTTCACAGGATGCTGTATGAAATACCCAATGTGAGAGATTGACTGTTCAAGACTTTTTTAAAAATACAGATACCAGCCTCCAATTTTTTCATAAACATTGTAGGCATGTCACTGATACATTTAGGCATGTCACTGATACATTAGGCATGTCACTGATACATTAGGCATGTCACTGATACATTCAGGCATGTCACTGATACATTTAGGCATGTCACTGATACATTTAGGCATGTCACTGATACATTAGGCATGTCACTGATACATTAATGTATTCAAAGCAAAATGAAGTTGACTGATCTGAGAAAGCTTTCTACAGTATGCTGGTAAAGGCTAGAATGCTTTCTATAGTATGCTGGTAAAGGACAGAACACTGTCTACAGTATGCTGGTAAAGGCTAGAACACTTTCTATAGTATGGTGGTTGTGGTTGTTGTAGGGTTTAACGCCATTTTTCAGCACACGATAGGCTATACATGGCGGCCAGTAATAATGGTGGAGGAAGAACCCGGGAAATCCCCAGAAAGAACCACCGACCCACAAGAAGCTACTGGCAAGCTTTCTCACATACCCACACTGGCTGAATCCGAGACTCAAACCTACGCAGATAGAGGTGAGATGGCAGTGATCCATAACGGAGAGCGCTTTAGACCACTCGGCCACTCGGGGCCCCATAGTATGGTGGTAAGGTTAGAACGCTTTCTATAGCATGGTGGTAAAGGTTAGAATGCTTTCTATAGTATGTTGGTAAAGGCTAGAATGCTTTCTATAGTATGCTGGTCAAGGCTAGAACGCTTTCTATAGTATGCTGGTAAAGGCTAGAATGCTTTCTATAGTATGATGGTAAAGGCTAGATGCTTTCTATAGTATGCTGGTCAAGGCTAGAATGCTTTCTATAGTAAGCTGGTAAAGGTTAGACTGCTTTCTATAGTATGGTGGTAAAGGTTATAATGCTTTCTATAGTATGCTGGTAAAGGCTAGAACACTTTTTATAGTATGGTGGCAAAGGTTAGAGTGCTTTCTATAGTATGGTGGTAGAGGTTATAATGCTTTCTATAGTATGGTGGTAAAGGTTATAATGCTTTCTATAGTATGCTGGTAAAGGCTAGAACACTTTCTATAGTATGGTGGCAAAGGTTAGACTGCTTTCTATAGTATGCAGGTAAAGGTTAGACTGCTTTCTATAGTATGGTGGTAAAGGTTATAATGCTTTCTATAGTATGCTGGTAAAGGCTAGAACACTTTCTATAGTATGGTGGCAAAGGTTATAATGCTTTGTATAGTATGGTGGTAAAGGTTAGACTGCTTTCTATAGTATGGTGGTAAAGGTTAGAATGCTTTCTATAGTATGGTGGTAAGGGCTAGAACGCTTTCTATAGTACGCTGGTAAAGACAAGAATGCTTTTTATAGTATGATAGTAAAGGCTAGAACACTTTCTATAGTATGCTGGTAAAAGGTAGAATGTTGAAAAATAGTGGTGATAATCTTTTTGAACAAGAGTATGACACATCTGTTTCAGCCAAACTGTCTATCTCTGATGTTGATGTCATCTCTAAATACCAATTCTTGTTTAATCATGTTTATACTTCTCTGAATGTGACCTGAAGAAGCAGCTTGTGATGCCCAAGTCCTGACCATCTCCAGCTGTGAAGTATTCACGCAGACGATTTTTCTCAGATTCTACTTTATCCTTCATAAAAAATTGAATGATATAAGAACACTTATGAGTTTTCATTTGAAACAAAATCTAAGATATGTTTTTTTTTAAAACATTCAATGACAGCACAATATACATAAATTTCCTGTAAACAATAGATTCTGATTAGTTTTTATATTTAATTCTTATTCAAGAAATTTGCCCTTATTCCAGATAAGAGTACAAACAAAACAAATAAATGAATGTAGGCAAGAAGCTATCAAAAGTCTCTACAGTACAATTGAATGTCTCCACAGTACAATCTAATGTTTCCACAATACAACTGAATGTCTCCACGGCACAATCTAATATTTCCACAATACAAATGAATATCTCCACAGTACAATCGAATGTCTCCACAGTACAATTGAATGTTTCCACATTACAATCAAATGTTTCCACACTACAATTGAATGTCTCCACAGTACAAATGAATGTTTCCACAGTACAATTGAATGTTTCCACTGTAATATATTATATGGTACCATACAACTTGCTTATAAGTAGAGTCCAAATGCAAACAACATAGACTCTGATCTGTCATATTATAATGTGCTTGCATATCAGGGCCTAAGATGTTTGTTCCACTGATTACTCCTAACAATCTGCACAGACCCAGATCTGCCTGTCTATTATGCAACAGCAGATGTGGCACTTCCAATTCATTGTTGGACTCAACTTATAAGCACGTATATACGGTAACTTACATGGTCTAAAGAGAACACTATTTTCTCGCAACATTCTTGACAGAGAGCTAAAGAAAAGTCTTCCTATGATACTCAAACATCTTGTTTTCACAAGGAACTATGCATTGTGCAATCTTTCCCTGTCATAATTGGATAAACTGATAAAGTATTTTTCTCAGAGGAAAGGCAACAAAGTATACAGGTCGACACCTGGATTGAAGACTCAATAGTGGCATGCTTGAATCTAATCATAATCACAGCTGTTGGAACCTAGAGGTCAAAGTCCATGGTTTTAAAATTGTTTACGTTGATATAATACAGTGAACAAAAAGTCCAAGTGGCTTACATAACAAAAAGTCCAGCCTGGCTTACATAACAGTTGACCATTTCACTAAACAGGCACATGTAGTACACCAGGAACACGTCTTAAGTAACAACTATCTCCTAGACAATAAATCATGTTGATATTAAATATTATACTAAATTCTGATACAAATGATGAAATCATATTTAATATGTACATTCTCTTGCTCATGCTCAAGGTCATCCAAAGTCATAATGATATAACCCATACATGCCAACCCAGAGAGAGGTATAAGCATAATTAATGGTAATAGAGGTATAAGCATAATTAATGGTAATATAAGTGGCAACAATGCATAATCTTAGCATAAAGTGTGTGATCTATATATTACATACCATAATTAAACAACACTGTAAGAAAAGTGTTCAATTATTTATGTTACTAAAATGGATCTGCAGCCTGTCCAAATTCTGGTCACAAATGGGCAAAATTCATGTGGATTAATTAGTACCAGAATACAAACACAAAACATACTGACAAGTTGGTTAAAATCAGCAAAATCCATGTGGATTAATTAATAAGAGAATACAAACATAAAACATGCTGACAAATTGGTTAAAATGGGCAAAATCCATGTGGATTAATTAGTACCAGAATACAAACACAAAACATACTGACAAATTGGTTAAAATCAGCAAAA
This sequence comes from Sinohyriopsis cumingii, assembly GCA_028554795.2. NCBI lineage: Eukaryota > Metazoa > Mollusca > Bivalvia > Unionida > Unionidae > Sinohyriopsis > Sinohyriopsis cumingii. Next base: position 616,254 of record JAPYKE020000175.1, read on the forward strand.
TCCATGTGGATTAATTAGTACCAGAATACAAACACAAAACAAACTGACAAATTGGTTAAAATGGGCAAAATCCATGTGGATTAATTAATACCAGAATACAAACACAAAACATGCTGACAAATTGGTTAAAATGGGCAAAATCCATGTGGATTAATTAATACCAGAATACAAACACAAAACATGCTGACAAATTGGTTAAAATGGGCAAAATCCATGGATTAATTAATACCAGAATACAAACACAAAACATGCTGACAAATTAGTTAAAATGGACAAAATCCATGTGGATTAATTAATACCAGAATACAAACACAAAACATGTTGACAAATTAGTTAAAATGGACAAAATCCATGTGGATTAATTAATACCAGAATACAAACACAAAACATGCTGACAAATTGGTTAAAATGGACAAAATCCATGTGGATTAAGTAATACCAGAATACAAACACAAAACATGCTGACAAATTAGTTAAAATGGACAAAATCCATGTGGATTAATTAATACCAGAATACAAACACAAAACATGTTGACAAATTGGTTAAAATGGGCAAAATCCATGTGGATTAATTAATACCAGAATACAAACACAAAACATGCTGACAAATTGGTTAAAATGGACAAAATCCATGTGGATTAATTAGTACCAGAATACAAACATAAACATGCTGACAAATTGGTTAAAATAGGCAAAATCCATGTGGATTAATTAGTACCAGAATACAAACACAAAACATACGGACAAATTGGTTAAAATGCAGTGTTTCCCTTTACGCACATTTGTGCATCAGGGATGCATGCTAGAGAAAATTGACACACTCATTTTGTTGCCATGGGGTTTTTTTACACAAAGGATTTGCATAATGCAATCAGAATTTATTTAATATTCAATGCATTGGATGAGAGGTGGCATCGTGTATACTTCGAGCATAGGCATTAACTGGTTCCCCACTTTGTTTACTCCCTCTGTTGCGCTCCTCTATTTGTATAGCAGAGTGCAATGCAAGGAACATAAGAAATAAGGAACCAGACTAGCATAGGCAATGTATAATGGAGTAGCTTCCCCTAATCTCGCGAGGCCTAACGCGATTTCCATCGAGCTCAGCAAGATGTTATCTTGATGTTTAACCTCAATGCTTGTTTCATTAAAAACAAGATTAAAACCTTGAGCACTAAGAATCATTAGCGAAGAAAGTAAAAGAAGCAGAACACAAAAGAGTAACTGTGGATCTAACTTTAATGAAAAATGGAGAAAATAATTCCCTTAACTGGAATACGGCACATCTATTAGGATTCCCAGTGTCACTCATGTTCGCATGATCGTGAATAATCCTTTCGTGGCAGGGTTTAAGAATTTTAAAAAATCTGCCCTCATTTGCCACAAGATATCTGGAGAAAACATTATAACCCAATACATTCTTTCACAACAAAGAAATCAGTAAACTTGCCGAGACAAATGCGTTTATTGGATTACACAGTCAGGGGGTCATTGCAGATTTTTTGGTTTTTAACTTTGCTGCAATAAAAGATCATAAAGTTCAAGTGTAACTTATTAGAAACAAGATGAATCCTCCTTGATTTTTGGTTAAATTTGTTCTAGGACGAAGTACAATGAAATCGATGATAGTACACATTTTATTACAGGAGTAAATTAACTGCCATTTGGTTAAAAAGATTTATTAGGCTTTTTGTATTGGCTTGTATATAATGAGTTGGTCTATAATATTGCTTCAAAAAGATTATAAGGAGAGTATGACTTTAAAAGAAAAATAAACTAATAAAATTATTCTTTGAATGGACAATGCATTTGTTTGTTAGTTTATTTGTATGTTTAGAGAGAGAGAGAGAGAGAGAGAGAGAGTATGTTGTGCTCAGATGAAAATTTGTCAGTACACTTTTGACCCCCACATTTTTTATTTGACCCCCTAGTTCAGACACCAAGGGTTTTTATTTACCCTCAGTTTTACTCCCCTGGGGGATACACTGTAAAATGGGCAAAATCCATGTGGATTAATTAGTACCAGAATACAAACACAAAACATACTGACAAATTACATATATAAAACACTCACATTAACTAGACTACATGTCTAACTTTTGCAGAAGAATTGCAAAGTCTACATGTATATCTTTTGCTGAATAATCATAAAGTCAAGTGTACAAATTCCGCAACAAGCACGGTGATGTACTCAGTCTGAGTTCTGTATAAAGTCAATCTCATATTCTTATTTTCAAATTTATAAAGCACTACTCATTTGTCCTTCCTCTGATCTGAAATGCTTTGAAGCTTAAAAGGGTCTCTCTGCTTAAAGATAAAATCAGTCACATAACATCCATTAGTCACAGCCTACTTTGCTTCACATCCTACTTTGCTTCACATCTGGTGCCATGGTTTTTAAAAGTTTAGACTGGTCCACTGCCTAAATAAATTTTTAATAAAATCAATCATTTAGTCTTAGTTTCATATTGAAGAAACCCATCTGTTTCATTGGAAATGTGCATACACATTGCTATAAGTAGAAAATAGGAAAAACCAATAGGTCTAGGATGGACAAATGTACTCTTTTGCTATTCTTATGCAGTCGTCTTTGTTTTTTTTGAATAATATTCTCATAATTTAGATAAGTGTAATTAAAGAAATGAATCTAAAAATGATGAACACTTTTTATTGTTTCATTTTTATTGTTTTAATATACCAAGAAAGCGTAATACTTATACATGTGGACCTAAGATACAATTGGGTGAAAAAAAGTGTAATGATTATACCAATGTGTATGTATGTATAAACCCATTTACCGAATTTTATAGAAAATGAATGAGAGATAATCACTAGATCTAGAGATGCAACAATGTCATCCAATCTGGTATCTCATTAATCTGGCCTATATCTGAAATTTGATCAAAATCAGATCAAAGAAATGGCTCCAGGAGTGCTAACAAGGTCAATCAGACAGATGCATGATTACCTGTTCACTTTGACATTGTCTATGATCTTGAATACATCCCTTAGTCCATGGAATACAAATGGGATTAGAATATGACTTCTGAAGAGGTAACAAGTCAAGCCAGTCAGATGCAAGATCACCTCATTAATATGCATGGATCTTGCTCATAACCAAAATTATCCAAGATAAATATACACCAAGTCGGATTAAAATAGGATCAGATCAATGACCTCTAGAATAGTCACAAGCTCAAGATCAGATGCAAGATTACATCATTAATATGTATGGGTCATTACTGAATCTATCCAAGATCTTGATGCTATTAGCCAGCCTATTTCTCAAGATTGATTAAAACTGTATCAAAAATGTGACTTCCAGGGGTGTAGCAAGCTCAGCCATTTAGATACAAGATCACCTAACTTGTATGCATGCATTTAACTCATTAACAAATTCATCAGAGACCTTAATGATATAAGCATACATTTCAAGTCGGATCAAAACAGGATCAGAAATATTATGTCCAGAAGAGCAGCAAGTTCAGCCAATTAGATACAAGAACACCTAATAAGTATGCATGGTTCCTGCTCATTACTGAATTTGTTAAAGCTCTCAATGATATAAAGTGTTTATTCTAATTTTTTAAAAATAAAAAAGACCAAAAATACAACCTCTAGAGTTCAGACACAAAAGCCCCTCATATGTATGTGTGGATCTCTGTTATTAATGAATTCATCCAATATCTTAACGATATTATGTATATATTGTAGAGTTTTATCAAAATCGTATCTGAATACAGCCTTAAGAGTTGCAACAAAGTTAATAAATTAGATGGAAGATCACCTTATAAATATTCATCAATCTTACTCATTAGTGAACTCTTCCAAGAATGTTATTATATAAACCATATTCCAAGTTTGATTTACATACAATCAGAAATATGAATTCCTGAGTGGTAGCATGCAATTATTAACTGTTGGACACACAATGTAAAATGCACAACTGATGATGCATAACGGATACAGTACCATACTATAAGCTCCCTTGGCCTTATGGCCAGGTGAACAAATAAAATTAGAATAATGGAACTTTTACAACTTTCTTTTTAAATCTTAATTTCATTGATACAGATCAACTCCAAATATCAGATCTAATTTAGAAACCTAACTGATTTCATTCTTCTCTCTCAAGTTTTGACAATATCATGTCTGGCATTGTGAACCAATACTGAACTCAAACAGCTTATAACCTTTTCTCTCCTCTGCAAGTACAACAAAGGTTCCACAGATCATTGTATCTACGCAGATCATGTAAATCATACCAGAATATGACTCAAAACATCAATACAAATATCTTGACACTGACATCTATCTGCAATCACCAATGTGCAAGAAAAAAGATAATGATGTCTTGCTATCAAATAATACTGAGGAAAAAAAACTTTGTTTTTCAAGTGAGGTTCCTAACCTGTGGCAGTTGCTGAGGATGGAAATCCACCATTATCATCAGATGGTCCAGACGACTGGTCCGGACAGTCAGCTGTTTCCAGTGGCCTGTATGATTCTGGGGACTATATGAAGAATAACCAGTGGACCGTATGTACTCCTGAAACCTCTGGAAGAAATAAAAATTTAGACATAATTAGCAGGCTGGGCAGGGAGGAAGTTGGCATGATGTTTAAGACAAATTCAGATCTGGTGTTAAATACATGTTGTCCACTTTATAAGAAAAGTGGAACAGACATGCTGACACTTGCAAAAACATTGTCTTGGCTGGACACATCTAAATGGTAAACATTGGTATGTGATTTGGTAGTAAGTGTGTGTTTGTGTGTTTTGGATTTTTAACTTAGTTTTAACAATTTATCAGTCATATCGCTATGATGTATGCAGTGTGGCAGTTTAAAGTGATGTCTAGCACTGGGGCATCATGCTGCCGACGTGTAGCATGAAGTCCCACCCAGTCACATTATCCTGACACCAGGCAGACCAGTCCTAACACTAACCTCTTAATGCTGAGTGCAAGCGAGGCAGCTGTTAGTACAATTTTTGTAAGTCTTTGGTATGACTTGGCCAGTGATCAAACCCACGACCTCCTGCATCTGAGACAGACACTCTAAACACTAGGCCACCAAAGCGGTAGTTTAATAGGAGAATTGTCATCATTCAATATTAAGTATTGAGACAAACTATACACACTCATTCATATTATCATATTATCATTATTATAATTCATGCGTAGTAAGACAGTTGCAGGCAAATGACTCACCAAGAACAAGGTCCTTGAATTACTGGGGTCAACAACTGTATCTGAGAGATGCTGTTATTTCTGTAATTTTTGACAACTGTGCTTAAAATTCTGAAGGACATCAATCAATGTCCACCATGGCTATAACCATGTATTGACTACAAGTGGAGGAGCGTATTCTGATACTGACAGATTTAAAATTCTGTACTTCTCTTTAATTGCACATCAAAACTGAATTCTGTCCTTTCCATAAATGGATCGGAATGTTCAGGCAAGTCTACATTGCTCCCATTGTCAACTGGAGGGTTGTCCTTTTCCAGTATGCTCTGTATTTAGGATTATAACATTCCATATGGCAATAACGATGATGAATGGCCACTATGCATAAATAGATATCCTCTGTAGAGGGCAAGGCTAGTCATGTCCAGCCTGGAATATGTTCTGGCTTGGGGATGCTAGTCTCAATGGCCTGATAGCTATAACTGGGATGTCAGTTCACCATGTGCTGTTGTCATCAATATGTCTATCCAGCTGGTCGAGTGGCTGGCTACTGTACACCACTGCTGTAGGAACTGTTAAGTGACGTGTTGTTCACCAGTCCAAGAAGTCAGACTCATGACTGCACAAACCGTTAACTGATTGTCCTGATGGCTGGACAAGCCAGTCAGCTGCTGGGAGTGTAAATAGTAAATGTGTAACTTGTGGATCAGTCCAGCACACTAAGTTGGCTTTAACATTTCTAAGTCCATGCTTGCGTGTACAAGTTTAAGATGGTAAATATCCAAGATATGGGTGGCCAACTAGTGGGAACTAGGGGGGTCTCCTTCTGTGTGTGTGTGTGTGTGTATATATATATATATATATATTTATAAGTATCTGCTTTATCTCCAGATGCTTACCCAGGTTAAAGAAAAAACTTCTAACATTTAAATGCTGATTGTCATATCACAGTATAGACTTAAAATTTGTTTGGTGTGTGTGTGTGTGTGATTAGGATTTCTTATGTAGCTTTAACAATTTTTCAGTCATATTGCTACAATGTCTGCATTGTGGCAGTTTATAGTGATGTCTAGCACTGGGGCATCATACAGCATACATGTAGCATGATGTCACACCCAGTCACATTATCCTGACACCAGGCTGACCAGTCCTAACACTAACCTCTTAATGCTGAGTGCCAAGTGAGGTAGCTGTATGATTTGGCTGGGGTTTGAACCCACAACCTCCTGCTTCCGAGGTGGACTCTCTAACAAACTTGTTTGGTATTTAACTTCTGTTTACCCCCAAACTATATTCCTGTTATGTCTAGATGTTAATTACAAGTTAAAAGCAAATCATACATACTTTCCAGTGTTAAAATGTAAATATAATTTCAAGTTACTCATTCTTGCATGATACTTTTAAAACTTCTAGAATGCCAATTTTAAACACCATTATGAACTAAGCTTGTGGATCACCCTCTGTAAGAAATAACACCTTAACAACTGGAGAGTGAAAACTTGATAAGCTTGAGGCTTTCTGTGATAGAAAAAAAAACACAGTAAAGTGAACTTTAACCTTGACGACTGTTTTCATCTTGTTCGAGATGATTGGGATCTGATCTGGCTCTCCAACTCCCACACTGCCAGATGAATACTGACCATAACGAAACCCGACTGTATTGTCTACAATAGAAAAGAAGTCAACATGATTGGTACAACCCTAAAAAAATCCAACAGTACAATAGGACACATATTATTTAATGATACGTTCATATAACATCACATCTTGTCGATGAAGATTGTTTATACACCATGAAAGCAATAATTAACTTTTTTCTTAAAGTAGATAGAATTTAGCTTCAAATACTGGTGACAGCACCAGTTCTTCTTGAAAGATGGACCCACTATATAGTGTGGTACTTTTGTTTCTTTCACTCTTCAAAACACCAAATATTCTTGGTGCAGTCTTCATTGTAAAGCTTGCCTACAAGAAAGCTTTGTAGGAATAGGATGGTTGATAGGTTTCAATGAGTTCAGTTTCACTACCAGCTTGTTCTTTTATTATGCTATGATTGTTTGTATGTTTCTGTCTTAAACAATTTCAAGTGAGATACACACTGTACCACATGCCAGAAACATTTCTGTTTTGCCTGAAGGACCAGCAACTTTTAAACATCTCCAGAACATTTGCTGGTCATCCAGAGCTGCTTTTCATGCATCTGTAAAATTAAGAGCTGACCATACGGAATAGATAATTAAATTTTTTGTCAAACTAACCATAAAATTATTGGCATCTGACCAGCAATCAGGAACTGATTTCAAACATTGACAAAATGTAGGTAATTGTTGTTGTTGTTCTAGGGTTTAACGCCATTTTTCAGCACAAGATAGGCTATACATGGTGGCCAGTATAACTGGTGGAGGAAGAACACTGGAATACCCAGGAAAGAACCACCAACCCACGAGAAGCTACTGGCAGGCTTTCCCACGTACCCACGCTAGCTGAGCCTTGGACTTGAACCCACACAGACAGAGGTGTGATGGCAGTGATCCGTAACGGTGAGCGCTTTAGACCACTCTGCCACTTGGGGCCCCTGTAGGTAATTACTGGAACTGATTTAAAGCACAGACAAAGTGTAGATACTTACTGGAACTGATTTCAAACACTGACAAATCTTAGGTAATTACTGGAATTTACAAGTGCCCCATGCCAAGCTCAGTGCAAGTTGAATAGGGAAAGTCAAACCTGACACTGGTTAGAAGAAACCTTGATCTACATAAATTTATTCACTTAAAAGATACTGGCTGTTAATATGATTTTAACTGGACACACACACACATACTGATTGCCAATAAAATTAGTCATACATTGGCACACTCTCAAAAACTGACTGAAACTGCTGAAAACTGAACTTGACACACACACACACACACACGGTCTATTAAGGGTACCAAATAGTTATTTATTTACAAGTTTTCAAAAGTCACTATTATTATTTATCAGCCAAATACTGTGATTTCACTCCTAATGTTTTCATGCCTGCTACCAGTAATTAATTCAAAGATCTGATGAAGAAAGATCAAGACAACAGAACCTCTTCCATCTGAGGCTTTTCCTTGATATTAAGGACCAATGAAAATGTCATTTCATGCTAAAACACATCTAAAGTCCCTTAAAGGGACTGAAGCTCTACTGAACAAGAAGGATTCCCAGGTTTTAAGACAGGACCATTTCTTCTTCTGTGCTGAACCATCGTCTGATATTTTTGTTCAATAACAAGATTTCAAATTTTAGCCACTGTGGAAGCCATTTTGGATGTAACATTTACCAACCACACATCATTTAAAGCCTTTTGGTGACAACCCCATTCAGGAGGAGTATCAATAACAAGATTTTCAAGCCGCTCACCATATTGACTGTCCAATCAACGCCATTTTCATGTCAGCCCAACTAGATATAAGAGGTTTTCTGGTGAAAACCCCATGTCAATAAGGCGTTCCATCTGGAACTAGTTGTGATAACTATATTTTCAAGATGACTGCTTAAGTGCCCATAATGGCTGTAGCTCCATTTTCATTTAGGACAAACTAGATATCATAAGACACTTTCTTGAGAAAATCCCATGTTGATATGACTTGTGATATGATGTTTTTGTGGAGTAGCAATGGCAAAATTTTCAAAATAGCAGGTATGGCAACCATACTGGATATCAGATCAGTACCATTTTCATTTAGAACCAACTAGACAGCACAAAAAGTCTTTGGCTGAAAACTCTTTGTCAATATTAATATTCAACCAGCAGTAGTAATGACAAGATTTTCAATGTTAGATCTGTACCATTTTCATTTGGGACTATCAAAGACATCATAAGAAGTCAATGAATTTTCTCTTCAGGATGAGTAGGGATAATAAGATTTTCAAGATGGCTGTTGTGGTGCCAATACTGGTTGTAACATCAGCATTGATTTCATTCTGGACCAAGCAGACATCATTAAAACAAAAATCTTTATCATGCTGACATGATTTTCCATCCAGGAGGATTAGTATTAACAAAATATTCGAGACAGCTTCTGTGGCGGCACTAAAGTTGGATGTATGAGTGACTACATATTCATTTAAGGCCAACTTGTCATCCTAAGGAGTCTTCAAGTGAAAAACCATGTCATCACGATTTTCCATTCAGGATGAGTAGTGACAATAAGATTTTTAAGACGGCTGCTATACTGAACATCAGACAAGCACCATATTCATTTTGGACCAACCAGACATCATTTTTTAGTGAAAACCTCGTATCGATATGACTATCCATTCAGGAGGTGCTATAACAAGATTTTCAAGATGGCCACTATGGCAGCCATATCACATGTTTGAGTGGCACCCTTTTCATTTAGGAAGAAATAGATCATGTGTGAGTAAAGTTTCATGGCAATCCTCAATGCAGTTTAGGAGTAGTGATAACAAATGTGGACAGGCAATAGATGTCCGACGATGGCTGACAGATAACAGGCTATCCCATAAGCTTTTTTGGTCAACCACCAATACAGCAAAAACTTTACACGGCAAAAAACATAATTCAACAGTAAAGAAAATATAAGGGATACACAAAAAAGTCATTTAGTTTGGTAGGGACATAATGTTTAAGATTATACTATATTATTTACCTTTTCCGTTGATATCTTGGCCAATGGTGAACTCACACTTGTTCCTGTATCCACTGACAACAGGCTGAAAAATCATAACTATACTTGTACTAAAATAAAATGCCATTCTTTTGCTGACTGTATACTATCGCCACAAATCACCAACAATTTGCCTCTTGCCTCTATTATTCCAATGAAATGCAACAGTTCAACATAATACCAGTAGCTAGTGCACATTTTGGCAACTGCTCTGAATCAAAACTTTCACGAGGCACCCATGTTCAGGGATTTCAAAGTTGCTTCAAAGCATGATTTTAAAATCCAGCAAATAGAAGTTTTCACACTGTGAAAAGACATCTCCTTTCCCAATATGTTCATTCTGACAATTCCACAAAAGTCCATACAATTAAAATAAATTAATTATAGTACATTTTTTTCAATATACAGATAGTTTATTAGAATGTATTGCTGAAGTTTGATAGAAAAGCATCTATAACTCAGTTCAATAACTGGGATAAACTGTACGCAATTTTCAGAATTACATTACCAGTATTGCTGACCTGACAGCATTAGAAATAGCATGGGATTAAATGTTTATAAATCATTTTATCCCGCTATAGTCAGTAGTACTTTAAGTTGGGTCTTTTGTACTATGCCTGCACTTTGATTTTGAAGAGCTCCCAATAAAAGGAGATAACATATCTCTTTGGAATGAGCTATACGCATACAGAATATCATGGCTTTAATTCATTACGATTTATTAATGACCACCACTGTCCCTCACAGTGAACAAATCATAAAAACTTTATATCAATCATTGAAGAGCTTCATTGAAATGACAATTAAAGTGAGGCTTGAGTATCTATGATTTACTTTACTTGGAATTTCATGCTTACATGTATTGAAAATTGCTACTTGATTATATAAACTCAATATACATTTTTTAATGTTAAGTAATGCTTATTTGTTAATCAATGCAGATCATGGTTTAGAAACAATTCAGCACAATGCCCACTCAATATGTGCCTTTGTCAATCATTTTGAAAATACCTCAATCTGTGCCTCTGTCAATCATGCTGAAAATACCTCAATCTGGGCCTCTGTCATCATGTTGAAAATACCTCAATATGTGCCTTTGTCAATCATTTTGAAAAAACCACAACAAAGCAGACCATCAATACCTCTAACAAAGCATGACATTACTCTTATTGAATCTAGCAAAGGTTTGATCACTACATCCAACATCTGATGATTGACACCAACGATTGGCAGGGATTTTCTCTGTTGAGACCTATAAGACCAGTGTGGTACATAACCAGTCAGGCTTTATAAGACCAAATAAGTTAATTACCTGTTTTAGGATGGGAGTAAAAAAACATTAAAATAATTTGGATAAACGAAAGAAAGTTTGAACAGAAATATGCAAGGAAGTTAAAAAACATTTGGCATGCTGCTGTGAGTTTCAAAGTCGCAACCTCTTGTCTGCCAGCCAGGACAAAACAGACAAATGTGGGTGTTTATATATAAGATGAAATACTATGTATTTGTTACAGACTATATGTGTATGAAATACTTTAATTGCCCATCCTAGGTAAGGAATAAAACAAAATATTTTTTAAAAAATTGGGATGAAAGAGTTTAAAAGTAAGTTTGATCATAAAAATACAAAAACATATACAAAAATTGGGATGCTGCCGCAAGTTCTGAACTCGCAAACTCTTGTTTGACAAGTAGGACACAGAAAAACAGATAGACAAATCTGGGTGTGTATATATATGATGTAGTATACCACCAGATAAGACTTACAAAATAACCCAATGTTGCCAGATTAAGACCAATGTGGTATTCCACCAGACAGGCCCTATAAGACCAATGTGGTATACCACCAGACAGGCCCTATAAGACCACTGTGGTATACCATCAGACAGGCCCTATAAGACCACTGTGGTATACCATCAGACAGGCCCTATAAGACCAATGTGGCATACCACCAGACAGGCACAATAAGACCAATGTGGTATACCATCAGACAGGCCCCTCAAGACCAATGTGCTCTATAAGACCACTGTGGTTTACCAACAGACAGGTCCTATAAGACCACTGTGACATACCACCAGACAGGCCCTATAAGACCACTGTGGTATACCATCAGACAGGCCCTATAAGACCAATGTGGCATACCACCAGACAGGCACAATAAGACCAATGTGGTATACCATCAGACAGGCCCCTCAAGACCAATGTGCTCTATAAGACCACTGTGGTTTACCAACAGACAGGTCCTATAAGACCACTGTGACATACCACCAGACAGGCCCTATAAGACCAATGTGGTATACCACCAGACAGGCCCTATAAGACCAATGTGCTCTATAATGCTACTGTGGCATACCACCAGACAGGCCCTATAAGACCAATGTAATATACCACCAGACAGGCCCTATAAGACCAATGTGGTATAGCACCAGACAGCCCCTCAAGACCAATGTGCTCTATAAGACCACTGTGGTATACCACCAAGACAGGCCCTATAAGACCACTGTGGTATACCACTGGACAGGAACTATAAGAAATACTTACTGATGGTTTGATATCAAGAAGATCACAACACATCCAATCAAATTTATTCCTGTTGGAGAAAAGATATATGTTATTAACACAGCATTCAGTAATACTTTGAAATACAGTTGTGTTTACATTTATATAAAGTGAAACACCCTTAAGATTGAACAAAGATAATCCCTCAAATTACTGGTCTAAATAAACAGCTGTCCTTTTCACAAGAAGCCCTCTCTTAGGTGAGGCCACTGATGGCCACAGGTCACCTGACTTGACAACAAAAATAATACATCTTTTAGATCACACACACACACACAACCTGCCTTTAAGCATAAATGGGTCTTTATTTTGATTGCTGCATGTATATTTTCAAATAAGAGAAAGTGTGTGTGACTTGGATTTTTAACGTAGCTTTAACAATTTTTCAGTCATATCACTATGTTGTCTGCAGTGGGACAGTTTATAGTGATGTCTAGCACTGGGGCATTATGCCGCAGTCATGTAGCATGATGTCCCACCCAGTCACATTATCCTGACACCAGGCCGACCAGTCCTAACACTAACCTCTTAATGCTGAGTGCCAAGCGAGGGAGCTGTTAGTACCATTTTTGTAAGTCATTGGTATAACTTGGCCAGGGATCAAACCCACCACCTCCCACATCTGAGACGGACGCTCTAACCACCAGGCCACAGGATCGGTCCAAATAAGAGAAAGAACCACTTATTTCAAAGAAACTAACTCTACAAATGCTCACACCACTGACATTATTTCTTTTTATATTCATGGAAAAGAAAAGTGGCTTTATAGAAAAAGAAACTGTTTTATAAATATTCTTACAGCTAGGTAAAAGTCTACCCATGTGAGAAATGAGATACATCTATCCAGAAGGAATGAACTTATTGACACTGATCAACATAATCATGCCTATGACATCATAAATGTTGCTGCACCTTGGGCAGTTAAAAAAAATTACAAGTTTGCAAAAGCAATTCTCCATTTTTGTGAATTCATTCACTTTCAGTACATTGCTGTACACATTTTGAATTTATGAATTTTTTTCTGAGAGAAATGGGATTTACTCCATTTAGCTGACACCATAAAGAAAGTGAATTCACAATAAACAACAGAGAAAAAGTTTTAGACTATATTTTTTTTAAAAATGTCGGTTATAGGCAACATCTCTAAATATAAGCAACCATTTTGTTCTAGCTGTTTTTAAATGAGGAGTGTGAACCAATCATGAACACTGGTGCAGGAAGAGAAATCCCATAGTCATGTCCAACTAAGAAAGCATGTGTCTGGCAAGCTTTCTCTCTGCCCCAGGATTAATGGAGCACAGAAAAATGCTGCTGCATGATTGAGTCTATCTGTCTTATCTTGCTGGGAAAAGCATATTATGGTAAAAATCAACTTGTTTGACAAACTCCACAAGGCCAGTCTTGCAACAAAATCCACAAAGAGAAGTATTGCTCATTACAACTCGGAATGCTTGAATCATATAGTAAATGAGTACTGGGCAGTATAGGCAGTGATGAGTCATCCAGGATGGGTCCAAAGTGGTTACTGTACCATAATGGTTGTTTTTGTCGATGTTGTTGTAGGGTTTAACGCCATTTTTCAGCACACGATAGGCTATACATGGCGGCCAGTATTAATGGTGGAGGAAGAACCTGGGAAAACACCAGAAAGAACCACTGACCCATGAGAAGCTACTGGCAAACTTTCTCACATACCCACATTGTCTGAATCCGAGACTCGAACCCACACAGATAGAGGTGACATGGTAGTGATCCGTAACAGAGAGTGCTTTAGACCACTCAGCCACTCGGGGCCCCACTGTACCATAATGGTATTGGCCTCATAGTCTGTTCATTGATGGTGGGACTGATAATGATGCAAGAACCATCATCCTGCCTCCAATGACATGATGTAAAAAATGATGTTGATTTACTCGTCACTATTCCAACTTTCTTGTGTGGCGGCATCATGTTAACAATGCTACTATTATTTTCTGTTGTAAATTGTATTTTAATCTTAAACTGAGACAAACCAAATTTTACACATACATTCTAAATAACCAAACCTTCTCAGTGAATGGGTCACCTTTTGTTTATGACACATGCCTTTTGACTCCAGAATGTTAAAAAATTCAAGATGTGGGATAGAGATATCCCACTTCAATACATGATGTAGACATTCCACACCAATACATGGTACAGATATCCCACACCATTACATGTGATTTTTAACACAATTACACATTACAGATATTGCACATCAACACATATGAAGAGATATCACACAAAAATACATGACAGAGATATCCAACACTAATATATATGATTTGTGATATCCTATATAAATACATGAAATATCCCATACTAACTCAAATGATTTGTGATGTTCATTATAAATACTTGAAATATCCCACAATAACACATATCATGTTTTGTATCATGTTGCTAAATGAACTTGTAAAGACGTTTCCAACAGGACAGGATTTTCATGGAGAGTTCTTGCAACTCCTTGGGTTATTCAATGCACAGATTCAGCAGAACTGATTCCACTGAGCTACCTTTACATGAACACATTACAAATGACTTTGCTGGCTCAAAGGCACCAAGGCGCCCTTTTCCAGTCCACTCAATCAAAACATGAATATCATGATCAATCCTTTGTCAGTAGCACAACCATGGTTGGCTCATGACAAGAATTCCTCTGGATAAGTCACAACCGGAAGTGACAGTTTGCACACATGCCAGTACAGACGGTTGGGGAGCCCACTTGTTGTCGGAACTTCCAATATGGTCAACAGCAAATGGAGGTTGGGGGAAACTGCCTCTTCACACCAACCTCTATATGGCAGTTATCATAAAAGCCTTTCAGTTCTAGAAAGATAAAGTCTGTGAGAAGTCAGTCCTGATTGCCAGACCTGTAATTGCTGGTTTGACAATTTCTTCATCAGTGCCACCAACCTCAGATCAACATACCAATCAGACTCATTCCCAGTAAACTCAGTGTCCTGGCTGATGTTCTCCCATGGAAGAGTCAGGTTATCCATCTGGAATGGTCCCTTCATCACATGGATTGAGGGTGTTTGATGATTGACCTTTTGCAACAAGGTGGAACCACAGATGGACACCTTTGTATCGTGGGTTCTGGAACCTAAAACTCAGGCAGCAGATGCACTGTCAATCAGTTGGGAGGGGTAATAGGGATTTGCCTACCCCATCACACACCGTTTTAGTACCAAAAATAATACAGAAAATAGGTGGTCAAAATTACAAGATAATTCTGATAGTCCTGTGTCAACAATCTACTCGATCTAGCTATAGACCTACCCAGGAATAATACACTCAAACAGAATATCTCCAAACAACCACAACTGCATGTGTAACATCCCTGTCTGGACTGTCATCTCTTTCATGGCTCTTGTCAGGACAGCCTTGTAATTTAAACCTTTGATTGTGGAGAGAATCTTACAGGCAAGAAGGCCCTCAACTATTTGCTTATGAAGAAACATGGTATGTTTTCAGGGACTAGCACAGAGTCAAAAACATAGTCCCTTTGAGTACCCTAATCCCTCTACTAGCGGACTTTTTTTCCTCTGGTTCTACAAAGTGATAAAGTGGGCACCAGTTACTATCAAAGACCACCACTCCATAATATCTGACATATTCAGGCATGATAAAGACCTATCAGGCCTACAAGCCAATTTTGATTTAAACAGACCAAAATCTTTCACCCTGTTTAAAAAATCTGTAGATGATTTTAGTTCAGATAAAATGGCTTGGCAATCCTCATGACTCAACCAGGCATAGTAGCCAAGAACTATTACCATTAGGGGCAGTCTGAGGGTTATCATATGCATCCTCTCACCTGTAGATAAGCCATGAACAGCAGAAATGCAGGATCCTGTCTGTGCCCTTAAGTAAAATGAGACAAAAGTAGAGGTCTTTTTCTTCATGTAACGTGAGAAAGCAGGTCATTACATCCCAAGAAGGCAAGAAAGCAGGTTATCACATCCCAAGCCAGCCTAAGTGAGTTACATGTCTCAAAAGATCAGAGTCACCTCATGAGAATTCCAGCTCTTGAAATAAGAGCAATCTCTGTGAGCCTTACATTCAAATGCCACAACTTGATCCAAGACAACACAGAAGCTGTTAGTAGCCATGCAGCATCAACCTTCTCGAGTTTTAATCTCGGTGATTTGCTTAAATCTGAATTTGGTGGTTTCCATGGCTGCAGCCAAGAAGACCTCCAGACCCAATTAAGTCAATACAGCCTCTTTGCTTTGCTGCATTTGTCAGTGAATTTTGACGATAAGAAGATTTCAATAATCACCTTTTTAACCTGATAGAGTGGTCATGATTCATGTGATCATTTGCTTTGCTGATTTAAGCAGAAGAAATATATATGATAAGGATATGCCACTTCAATACTTATGACAGAAATATCTCACTACAATACATATGACTGAGATGTCCCAAGTCAATAGTTGATACAGATATCCCATGTCATATACATGATAAAGATATCCCACTACAATACATATGACTGGGATGTCCCAAGTCAATAGCTGATACAGATATCCCATGTCATATACACAATAAAGATATCCCACTACAATACATATGACTGGGATGTCCGAAGTCAATAGTTGATACAGATATCCCATGTCATATATACGATAAAGATATCCCACTAAAATACATATGACTGAGATGTCAAGTCAATACTTGATACAGATATCCCACTTCAATACATATTATAATGATATCCCACTTCAATACATATGACTGAGATGTCCCAAGTCAATACTTGATACAGATATCCCACTTCAATACATTTGACTGAGATGTCCCAAGTCAATACTTGATACAGATAACCCACTTCAATACATTTGACTGAGATGTCCCAAGTCAATACTTGATACAGATATCCCATGTCATATACATGATAAAAATATCCCACTACAATACATATGACTGAGATGTCCCAAGTCAATACTTGATACAGATAACCCACTTCAATACATTTGACTGAGATGTCCCAAGTCAATACTTGATACAGATATCCCACTTCAATACATATGATAAAGATATCCCACTTCAATACATATGACTGAGATGTCCCAAGTCAGTACATATGATAAAGATATCACAATTCAATACATATGATAAAGTTATCCCAATTAAATTCATATGATAAAAAAGATATCCCACCTCAATATATATGGTAAAGATATCCCAATTCAATTCATATGATAAAGATATCCCGATTCAATACATATGATAAAGATATCCCACCTCAATACATATGATAAAGATATCCCAATTCAATACATATGATAAAGATATCCCACCTCAATACATATGATAAAGATATCCCACTTCAATCCATATGACTGAGATGTCCCAAGTCAATACATATGACTGAGATGTCCCAAGTCAATACATATGACTGAGATGTCCCAAGTCAGTACATATGATAAAGATATCCCACTTCAATACATATGTTAAAGATATCCCACTTCAATACATATGATAAAGATATCCCAATTAAATTCATATGATAAAGATATCCCACTTCAATACATATGATAAAGATATCCCAATTAAATTCATATGATAAAAAAGATATTCCACCTCAATACATATAATAAAGATATCCCACTTCAATACATATGATAAAGATATGCCACACAAATGTATAATAGATTCTATTTGTTGCATCTAACTGAACAACTCAAAAAGTGTCAATCTCAGAAATAAATCATGCTAGAAATGAATCAAAGCCTTATCTCTACTTTATCTTTCCTCATAGCAACCCTCCTGCACCCATTCCCTAGTGATGTATAAAATTAATATTTTTTAGAATGTTAACCACATTCCAATCTTTCCCAAGAATTCAAATTTATTTTCTTAAAAAGTGAATAAATGCACATCAATGTAAAATATAACCCAACACTTATATGGATAGACAGAATCACATGGTCCTTAACTTGGAAGTAAAGGAATTTTTTAAATCTGAAATATTAAATACCTCTGCTCATTCAACCATCCTTTCAGATCTGGACATTCCTTTTCGATAAGTCGACCAAATTTCTTCAAAATACCCTTAATGTCCTCTACTTTTTGCTGTTAAAAGAAACAACAGTTTATCTGAAGTTGCTGTTTTTATGCCATGAAGAATATTTTTGAAAGAAGAAAAAACTATTTCCTATGCTCAGCAAAGAATGATTGACATTCTTAAGTATACTCTGCTTAAGTTATATGTACTGGCACATTGTCTACTTCTATATGTTACATACTTAGTACCTAAAAACTTTTCATGAGCTTTGTCAAAGTGTTATCAGTATATATTCTGAATCTTGGACAAAAAATATTCACTGTATTCAAAACTGACAAAAACCTAAATTGTCCCGACTTCATAAAATCTTTTCATTCATGAAAATGTGTTACACTTACAATTTAGTATAATGAACAGAAAATCTAGTTGCAATTTCAAAATGACAGGAGTTTTGTTGTCAATACTACTTAAGTTTTGGTGTAATGGCACAATATTCCTTATATAATGAGGACCATACTAAACTAGAGTATAATTAGCAATCACCTAGCTCATTAATACAAGCCTGTACACATATGCATGCATTTATAATAGACACAGATGCTAACACTAATGCTATGGATAGTACAAAAATTATTCCATACTTTGCAGAAGTGAGCTCAGAAGGAACAAGAGTACCATACAAAACCCATGAATTTTATAGATGAAATGAGATATTTACTTTCAGCTGCTCTTCATATGAAATGTCAAAGAGGGGACAAACGGAATGTTTTAACCTGAAATTTTAAAAAAGAATCCATGTTAATGGACAAAGTTCAATTAATTCAGCAATTAAAAAGGAAAACTACTGCAGTCATTTTGAAGTGGATACTGATAAAACACTATTGGAACTACAATAAGTGGCTGCCAACCCTTGCCTTGAAAAATACTTACATATTAGATTATCCAGTGTACCAGAAAAGGGTGTCACTATGAAATCTTCCATTCAATAATCATTTCAAGTTTTCTGATTATAAATGTTTCGATTTAACACCATTAATATTTATGTTATCACTACATGCATACTCAACATATTTATCTGATCAATGACATGCCATTTCAAACATGCAACCTCAATGGCAAACAGTTACCAGTAATAAACATTTCAAGATGAAAAAATAACATTTTCAAAGCAAAACATATAAAAGATCTCAAATAATCAATGGCTGTATGGGTATGATGAATTGATCATCAATCTTTAAATTTAAACTGATATCCAACATCATTGCTAATACAGCCTGGAAAATATGCTACACTATAGGAATTTAATGACTTCAGGCAAAAATCCATAAAAACTACAGTTATTTTCAAAAGATGTTTTTGATTAACTGCATTGTCAACATCAAAAGTCAGAATGACTCATCATGCTAATGGGAATCTGTGTGTGTGTGTGTGTGTGTGTGTGTGTGTATGTGTGTGATTTAGATTTTTAACATAGCAATTTTAGTCATATTGCTACAATGTCTGCAGTGTGGCAGTTTATAGTAATGTCTAGCACTGTGGCACCAAGCCAATGACATGTAGCATCATGTCCCACCCAGTCACATTATCCTGACACCAATCTGACCAGTCCTAACCTCTTAATGCTGAATGTCAAAAAAAGGCAGCTGCTGATACAATTTTTATAAGTCTTTGGTATGACTCGGCCTGGGTTAAAACCAGTGACCTCCTACATCTAAGGTGGATGCTCTAAACGCTTAAACCACCAGAGTGGTCACACAAGATATTGAGCATGGCCAATATGAAACCAAAATAAGACTGAAGCCATAAACAATTTCCAGTTTCATTTTACTGAGGCAAAAACCAATGAAAGGTCAAATTCATATACCAAGTTTCCATACCAAGGATCTTGTTCCTGCTTTTGATAAATTTTCCTATCACACCAGTGTTCAGTTACCTATCCCACACCCGTGTTCAATTTTCTATCACACACTAGTGTTCATTTTCCTATCCCACACCAGTTTTCAATTTCCCATCCAACACCAGTTATCATTTTCCTATCCCACACCAATGTTCATTTTCCTATCCCACACCAGTGTTCATTCTCCTATTCCACATCAGTGTTCATTTTCCTATCGCACACCACTGTTCATTCTCCTATCCCACATCAGTGTTCATTTTCCTATCCCCACATCAGTGTTCATTTTCCTATCCCACACCAATGTTCAATGTCCTATCCCACACCAGTGTTCAATTTCCTATCCCACACCAGTGTTCCTTTTCCTATCCCACACCAATGTTCATTTTCCTATTCCAATTTTATTGTAAAACTGTTCAAAACGTCTGTTGTCAATTTAACAGAATTGAGAAGAAAACAAGTCTGGGTAAGGTTTTCTTTTAAAATTTATTTTTTAAGGTGATTTGAAATGAATTTTAATCATGTTCAATATGGAATCTCTGTTATATCTGAACCTCTAATAAAAAAAATTATTTTAAGAAATATGAATAACAACTTAAAATAGAAATTTCACAGGTAGGAAAATTATTTTTTTCAAACACTTATAAATAATATTCCTATTATTTGCTTGATGTTTATTTCACTGATAGGAATCCCAGGTCTTCTGCAAAATATGAAGCACAAAGGAAATCGAAAATGTTTTCATCTGAATCACCTGTCCTCTGGGGACAGATCTTCCTCCACCATACTGTCTGTTTTCTGCCTCTTCTCTTGATGACTGCCATCACCTCCAGCTGTCAAGTAAATTTTCAAAGAGATATTAGTAAAGTCCTACACAATCATCTGGCAGTGGGAAAGAGAAATGCACTGCACAAGAACCAGACATATAAATGTGAACAATTTCTTTCTAAGTAGGCACAATTCTTTCTGTCTGTCACCATTTTCTCACATTTTTATAACATTTTAGCCAATCTGACATGGGTGATTTTGCATGTTATTTTGCCTGACTTAACATGGGTGATTTTGTCACGTCATTGTCAACAACAGAAATGAATGTGCTAATGGAGTACTTGGCACTGCTAAGTACCTATCCGTCATCCACATGTTTACCAGTTAAGTACATCAATGAGGATGCTAGTATTTGTGGGAGAGCTTAATGTGACTGGTAAAGTATTATCAGAGAAATGTAATTAAACATAAGGACATTAGTTATTAGGAGGAGCGAATGTATGAGCATGATAACACTACCACATGCATTCTTCGAGATGTTGGATTTCATGTATGACGGAAAAGCCACTCTCCTTACACGAGGACCACACTCCTGACAGTCACGCAGTCCTTAAAAATACCCAGATAAAAATAAAAGAACAACTTTACATTACCGAGAAACAAGTTCTGGGCAAATCCAGCAAAAGTGCCAAACCCATACCTGTGAAGAGGTTGTGCTGTCAAACATTGGCCTGGTAGTCATAAGCGATGCAGTCACTGGACCCACCAGATTCAATTCATGTTTCTGCAAAGCTAGATCGTGAACATAAAAGATTGAGAAGGTTGATTGTGCATGCCAGACAAGAGCTTATGTTTTCTCTGATCAATGCATTACATTCGAAAATGAGGCCAGCAGACATAGCTCTCATCTCCAGAGCTGAAATCTTCATGAGACATGATTGATTTTTTGCGATCAAAGATTATGCAAAGCATACTACCCACTTCAGATGCAATGCTTGGACTTGAGGGGTTATATCCTCTTTCCCAGCCACAAAAAGAAGAGGTATTACTGGGACTCATGACTCTTCTTTGTGTGCTTCAAGTAGTACTTGACAGCAGGCTGGAATCACCGCTTGTATGAATATCTGAATTATGTATGAATTAAAGAGAGGAAGTTGATGACTGCCTGGTGACATAAACCTATTCTTACCAAAGAACCACAGTTACATCATTGGAACCACAGCACCATCTAATGTGAAGTGGAGAGAATTCGGGTCCAATGGAGAGATAATTCAAGAGCTTCACTTGGTCTATCTGCATGCTTAAGTAATAGTAATGATATAAATTCTGCTTCAGTAAGATTCTGCCTAATGGTCAAACAGACAAGAGTTGAAACATGTCAAAAACCCATGAATAATTCCATTAATGAAACAGGACAAGAGATTTTGACCTACTCAAGTCCAAATTGGCAAGCAGGTCTGATAGATCCTTATCATGACAAATGTCCTATCTACCATAATGCAAGAATGGTTGGAGCAGCAGCATCTGATAGTGATCAGAGCCATGTTTTTCTCTTCAAAATGTCTGAGGAAAACAATACCCAGCTGTGGAATCAGTGTACTCAACAGAACAATGCTCTTGATGTTGCATCCGACTGAAAATCTGTCACTTTCCCTTGTAAGTCTTGAAAATGCTTGGGCCTTCAGCTTGTGAGATTCTCTCCACTTTGAAGATTTATATTCCTTCCCACTAGATCAGCAAAAAAATAAACGAAAAAGCAAAGCCATCAGGGCAATAGCCACTGAATGGATTGCAACTTTATTGAGCATCTTGGCAATAGCCTCTGAATGGAATGCAGCCTACTGAGCATCTTGGCAATAGCCACTGAATGGAATGCAGCCTACTGAGCATCTTGGCAATAGCCACTGAATAGAATGCAGCCTACTTAGCATCTTGGCAGTAGTCAATGAATGGAATGTATCCTACTGAATATCTTGGCAATAGTCAATGAATGGAATGCAGCCTACTGAACATCTTGGCAATAGTCAATGAATGGAATGCAGCCTACTGAACATCTTGGCAATACAGGCCACGCATCCCCAAATTTTCAGTAGGGAAAAAAAAAATTGATGACAATACCTGTTCTAGAACACAAGAAACTGCCAACATATTTTGCACTACCTTGCAGGTGGCATGGAGAACATTCAGATCCACCTTATAAAACAGAGGGGTTATGTTAACAGCTGATATGACTGTATCCAGGGTCAATAGCTTAGTACCATATGCCCTCTAAGTGCATGAGATAACAGCAGGACAAGAACAACGCTGTAGTTGACTTTCAGATAAATCGTTTATCTATGCTGATTGTGGAAGCAGCCACAAAGATGGGTGTTGTCTTTATCTTCAAAGTCTACACCTTACAGGCTGGGACTGCAGATGGAACCAGTGGGCAGTCAGAAATTGGCGAAACCGAGTAAATTTCCTCCATGGATGCTTTAAAAGTAAAGTTTGTATACTCCACTGTGCAGATGGAGTATACTAATTGGTTGATGATGTCTTTGTGTGAAGTGTCAAGACATTACGTTCCATCAACCAAGACTGCATTCCTCTCTTTTTGCTCTTGAAACTCTTCTGCAAAACCCATGGACCAAACTCCTTCTGACCACATTATACATACACTGATGGGAGAAGATGACGAACACTTTGTGGAAGTGAGGCGCGTTTCATTTGTGTCCCCACTGGCTTTAAACTTCGTGCACTTCATACATTTTGTTTGCATCGTTCAACTAAAATGATAAGAACAACAAAAATATCAGAAAATAAACAAGTGTTGACACAACAATAACACAAACAATGCAGTTAGCATGTAAAAATAAACAACAATCACCAATAATACTGTACTGAAGCACAAGGTCAGAATAACAAAGTCCACAACTGCAAAAAATTCACAGAAACACTGATCAAAATAAGAAATGTGATGTGATGTGTGATGTGATTTGGATTTTTAACGTAGCTTTAACACTTTTTCTCAGTCATATCCCTACAATGTCTGCAATGTGGCAGTTTATAGTGATGTCTAGCACTGGGACATCATGCCACAGACATGTAGCATGATGTCCCACCCAGTCACATTATCCAGGCCAACCAGTCCTAACACTAACCTCTTAATGCTGTGCGCCAAGCAAGGCAGCTGTTAGTACCATTTTTGTAAGTCTTTGGTATGACTCGGCCGGGGATGGAACCCACGACATCCCGCATCCGAGACGGATGCTCTAACCATGAGGCCACCAGAGCAGTGATAAATAAGAAATGATTATTGCAACATGTAAATACATTAATGTACAATACTATGCCAACTTTCTTGATGGATGAGACAAATTAATAAGCATATGCTTGGATACTGAGAGCAAGCATAGTAAGAGATTGATCTTACAGAGGGAAAGCACAAATTGGCAAACATTCAGTTGAACAGTGGTAAGGGGAAGTAATGAGGAGGAGTTTTTCCTCCTTGTCTATTTATGTGTTGAGAGAAACAATAAAGTCAAAAGGTCTTTTGAAAAACTGCCAATGACCGCAGCACAATGCTAATGACAACATCTATATACATGTCATTTACATTCTAACTTCTATCAATAAGACATTGTTAAAGACAGTATTAATTAGTCCATTAACTTAAATTAATCCACATTACCAACAGTATTAATGGCTTTATATAGTAAATCATATAATCATCAATGTATTGCTCTAAATTTACATACCCTCTTTTTGCTTTCTTTTCTGGAGCAAAGGGTCTGCTGCTGGGCTGGCCTTCTGTAGAACAGACAAGAAAAATAGTTGTTCTTTGACAGCTAAAATCTCACTGGCACACACCATGGGCAAAAATCCACCACTCACTTATCACCCATAGCTGCCTGTGTAGAGATTCCCTCGTTAATCATGAAAATTCAAAAACTTGCTTAACCAATTACCATGAGAATTAGTACATTTTACTTGCAATTGTGACCCAACATAAACGTTTAAATCAGCCAGTCACTTATCGACAGGTAAAACACAAGCTTTCTTTGTGGTGTGGAGACTGTTACATTGTGTTGCTGATGATGCATCTTTGCTTATGTGTACTCATGAAAAATGAGGAAATCTCAGCATAGGTTCCATGAGGTTTGCAAAAATGTTGAGATCTTGAAGTTTTCAAACAAGTGTAATCGAGAAACTTTTATTTTTCACACTGATCAAACTGAAGTATCCAAGAAAAATAAGAGTGCAAGAACTCTTCAATTTCATCAACTTCTTCAAATTTGTCTTGTGATTCATACATGTTCAACAAACTACAAACCAAACACTTGCTGATTATGGACACTGCAGGTTCATCAGAAATACATGAATACAAAAGAGAGAACAGCACAGAACTTCCTTGGAAACAATTCAATTTTTTTCCTAGTAAAATATATTTCCTTGAGAATACTTATCCAATTATAATACCTTAGGAGAACTACTACTACCTTGTCAAATCCCAAGAATATGAAGTTAATGGAGCAGCAGGCACCTTCTCAATATGGATGTAACGGCAGAGAGGCTGGGAAGGTTTATGTGTATAGTAATTGGGCAAGTATTCTCAAAGAAACATATTTTACTAGAAAAAACTGGTTACTCTTCAAATACACTACCCAATCCTAATACCTTAGAGGCTAAATAAAAGGTGAAGGGAGATACATCCCTTTAGCCCAGAGATACTATCTCTGGTCCCCTAATGTATGTAATAAAGCTTCTAGATAACCTCACTGGAGAAGATGCCATCTGTCAAGGAGTAGCTTCAAAGAGGGAAAATTTTCCCTCCCACCACTCCAGCAGAAGTCCTGAAGCTGTATCTTATGAAGCTGTCAAACCTGGAAAGTGACCTCTTGCACCACAGCTATAGGTCCTACCAGACTGAGTGGAGCTATAGGTCCTACCAGACTGAGTGGAGCTATAGGTCCTACCAGACTGAGCTGAGCTATTGGTCCTACCAGACTGAGTGGAGCTATAGGTCGTACCAGAATGAGCTGAGCTATTGGTCCTACCAGACTGAGTTGAGCTATAGGTCCTACCAGACTGAGTTCAGCCATTTGGGATGAAAGGTCTCTTAGATAAAAACTGAAGAATGTCAACTCTTAACTCCATCTCATGACCTAGGTAATATTGGTTAGAGAACAGTTCTGGCCAAATAGCCTCGCTTGTGGCAACAGCTCTAACTTTGTGACCTGAAAAGCATAACAAACCCATTTGCACTTGGAATATTTCTTCATACGCTGTTCGAATAACCCACTTAATCCAGGATGAAAGGTCTGTGATGATACATCTTCCTGTTCCTGTTTGAGAGGTAAAAATAAGTGTGATCTCCCTCAATGCAATGGCTCCATCATTTTAAGATAAAACATTAAAGCTTATACTGGATCTTGTAAGCTTGTACTGGATCTAAAGCTTAAGTGTCCACAGTAGACAGTGATTTCATTTTAAAAAATCTGGTTACTCATCGACAGGAGCCTATTCACGGCAATGAAAGGAAGTACTGTCATGAGTGAAACTACTCATCTTATGGGCCCACTTGATAAACTACTCATCTTGTGGGCCCACTTGATAAACTACTCATCTTGTGGGCCCACTTGATAAACTACTCATCTTGTGGGCCCACTTGATAAACTACTCATCTTGTGGGCCCATTTGATAAACTACTCATCTTGTGGGCCCACTTGATAAACTACTCATCTTGTGGGCCCACTTGATAAACTACTCATCTTGTGGGCCCACTTGATAAACTACTCATCTTGTGGGCCCACTTGATAAACTACTCATCTTGTGGGCCCACTTGATAAACTACTCATCTTGTGGGCCCACTTGATAAGGCATATATTTTGCTGATTCTGCCTGCCATAACTAATGCAAATGAACAGCAAGTTAATCATGCACTTGCATGTGGGGACTTCATAAGAGTTATGGGTCCATCATGTTCGAACTGTAAGTGGATGGGTCCCCAAGAAATATATTGCTGATTTTTCCTGCTGACAGCCAAAGTAGTGCGGAGGCAGGACTTGTATGATAGGCGAATTAACTAAGCTTTTGAGAGCAGTCCAATTAGTGTCTTGTTTCAGCCAGGTTAATACCCATGAAAAGTCCAACTGGTCAAGGGTCCAGTGCCTTTAGCCAGGTGAAATCCAAATGAACAGAAGATCAAACAGGTCTCTGATTTGTGTGATATCCTCTCGGCTATGATAGCTCAGTGTGCTAGTGATGGTGGAATGGTAAGTTTGTGTGATCAGTACTAACTCCTTCTCACCGAAAAGCCTGGAAAATTAGCAAAAGTGGCATGGATGTCTCCACTGGAATAAAGTACTCAAGAGTGAACCACCAAGATTAAATTACACTGCCTTCCTATATTGACCCAGTTGGTCCTGTATTCCCTCTTTTAGTAATCAGAATAAAGACAGATACTTTTGGTTCCTGTATTGAGTTCAGAATCCAAGGTATATGACATGTTATATATATATATATATATATATATATATATATATATATATATATATATATATATATATATATATATATATATATATATATATACATATATATATATATATATATATATATATTCAGCCATTCCAATGTATAGGAAAGCAGCAATTAGCTAGGCTTTTGGGCCCAGGATAGGTGTGACATAGTTTGCGACTGTTGGTATTCTACCTTATCACTAATGACCAGAATAAGTTGATCCCATCAAATATTGTATGAAACTGAGGGATAAAAAAGCCATTCTGTTTGAACAAGTTCCTGCATGCAAAAATGAGTCTGCCAATACATTAGCCAGCCTAGGATATGTGGATATGTTGAACTGATATCTGGATTGACAATGAGTACACCAATTTAGAAAATTCCAAACAATAATACAAAGGTCAGGGTAACTGTTCATTTTGCTGTTTGAGATCAGCCACCACAGTGAAGTTATTGGACAGAATGAGAACTCTATTCCCATCTAGGTTCGCCAGCCATCAATGTCAGGTTTTAAAAAAAGGCATCCATTTTGATGCTGTGGACATATAAATAATGCCCCTGAGAGGGTCACACCCCCATAACAATACAAAAAGGTAGGAGACTTTTTCCTCCCAACCCTCTGTGTTCAGATCCATAGCAATTGTGATTGCTGGAATATGTGTTTGCAAAGGTATTGCCAATGTGAGTCCAAAAAGACTTTATGATGCAACCTCGAATGGTTGCCGATTGCGAGAGCTGGTAAAACTGTCAAGGTTCAGTCTCCACATGGACCATGTAAGCATTATTATGACTGTCCAAAAAGCAACCAATGACTAAGACATCTGCTGCAGTAAAATTTCAGCCAGTGAATGAATACTCCAGTACATGGATTGCATGAATTCAAATCTCTTTCTGGGAAACACATAGAGTTCAGACCTAGTTGACTGAATCTTGGAAACATACTAGGTCTAAGATGTATTTGTTGACAAGAGATTCAGAATGAAAGGAAAGTAACATGTAAACTCATGTCCTGCTCCAAAATGTGACTAGACTATTGTATGTAGACTGTTGTAGGCAAATCACAGAATTTCTAAAAGCCATCTGAGTGTGATAAGAAATCATATCATTTTCAAGTACACATTGATTACGCAGTCTTCACAATGGGCAGTGTTAGGACCCATTGTTGTAATCCATCACAAACCCAACAGCTTAACAGCACTGACTGAATGCACTTAGGCTGAGGATCAATTTATAAGTTGCTGCATTGTAGATGTAGCCAAATGTTTAGTCTGTGATATCGAGTCCCCAGGAACTACAGTTGGTACCCAAGATAACATAGTAAATCTTCCCCATTCAGCCATAAAAGGCTGGAGCCTTCTCCTCACCAGGATCTGTGATAAGGGTGTGAAGGGGTGGGGGACCTGGTATGTGTTTCACTGAGATAGGTATGGTCTTGTGGTATGCTGGCAAAAACTATTGAACTCCCTCTGACTCTTCCACTTAGTTGCAAGATTGCTTCCCAGTGGCATGCACTTTGGGAACATCCATGCAACCTTGCTGGTTGCTTTGGAAATCTCTGCCATACATGAGACTGAGAGGGATGGCGGCATGTTGCGAATTCCATCAACCTGATGATTAAAGATGATGAAGGTTGCCATAATTGGTCTGTGAGGTCGGGGGTAGAGAGTATTGCATCTTTTTTTCCACATGCTGTAAGTTCATACCTGATATTATGGTTATAGGATGCTGTTTCTCCATCATGACCACATTATGAATATACCATACTTATGTACAACAACAGAAATAGAGTTGAGTCCCGAAGTTGCAGGGTCTTTAGGAAACGCTGTCCAGTTCTTGCAGTTGGGGTTAGCCATGTGATGTTTGATCCACAGATACAGTCCATGATTCTGACATGAAAGACTAACTGATGCTTGTTGCTTCTCTCCATCTTGCTGCCCTTGCGAGGAATCAGATGTCTTCATCCCCCAAGTTATGACTTACTTCTGTCCATAATATGCAAGTCTGACATTTAGTCAAGGGGTGACAACCCGGGAAACTACACATATTGAGTGGTTGTCTGACTGGTCTTGCCTATAGTCTAAATCTGCAAGACAAAATAGAGAAGACCCTCTATATAGTTACATAGTTTACTAAGTGTCAAAATTTATGAGCAAGTTAGTATCTGTGCAGAGTTAACCACAAAGATACCCACCAATAAAGGGATGCATGTGACCTGTACAAGTAGATTAGAGCACAGCTTTGAATATTTAGAAAGTGGATGCTAAATAATCAATTCTAGCCAAAATAACACACAGATGTGTCAGTTTGACTCCCTGTACAGGTAGAATCACTGTAGCATTGCTTATAGTACTTGCATGTATGAACAGGAAGACAAAAAATCACTTCTAGGTACAGCTTACCTGTAGGACAGCCAATGAATTACCTATACAAACATCACTCAAGTGTCATCTACAGTAACAAGCATGAGCAGGACATGACTGTATAGAAAACATAACTGTATTTGTCCAACCAGTGCTGAAGCTATACAGTAAAATAAACAAGTTCCTATATTTACACACAAAAACCTGCACAAAAAAGGAAATGTTATTTAGATACTTATAAACTTGGTGTGACAGTATCCAGTATGAGACAATTTTTACTGGTAGGAAAGGGCCCAATGACATTTTATACAGGTAAAATCAATAAAGTTTCACATATATGAGCATGACTTAGTGCTAGCAGATAACCTAACGAGGGCAATGAAATGTCCATATATCATATAAATTCACAACGCTACCTGCAGGAAGGGTTTAATAATGGCCTGTCCAGGTAAGTTAAGTGCATCTGTCTTTGAAAACAGGATGAGTGCAGAACTTTACTATATGATGTTTTACTGGAAATGAGTGATAGCAGATGAGCTAATAAAGCAGTGAAGTGTCCAGGTATAATATAATTTGCAGGGTTAGTAGCATATTTCTTTCAAATATTCAAGTTTTTTTTCAAGGTTTAAAATCATGTTTTTTAAGGTTCATTCTTACAATAATTTTAAAGGATACATCAATGAAACTGTATGTAAACACAACTTAATACTTACTATTACTTCTTCCGAGGAAAATTTCTTGCAAATTTATTATAAAAAAACAACATGAAGTCAAGGGTATGATCATTGATATCATTCCCATCACAACACATCCTACATCTGGACATTAGAATAATGTAAGTCACTGAACAGAGTTAATTTCACTTTGTCTATGCTACACTATTTACAAAGTCCAAAATGTTTCAGAGTGTATTTTTCAGTTTTTGTAGCTTGTCATCAATCTTTTTTTCAAAAGCAATTATTTTGTGTCCTTTTCCACTCAATCCAAAAATAGAACCAGATAGAACTAACTTCATAATTAAGATTTTGCACAGTTTCTATTTTAAAACTTGAATCTCTCTGTTCACAGATATCTCTTTCATCAAAAATGATTTCATGCTGAATGCTTCCTGTTTTGCCATATTAGCTGTAATAGGTGTTTCTTTTTCCAGCTGCATGTGCCCGAAAAGCATTCTCTCCCACTGCACGCAAATCGATATCCTTCTGGCAGAATTTGCATTTTGCAAAGCTCTCATAATCCAAACTTTATATTATTCTTTGTTTAGCCACCAAAGTTGGAATCGGCAGCCAGACATTTCAAAGTGTACAAATGATTTGAATTTAAACCACAGCTACATCTGGGCTTTGTACAATTGGAAGTTCAAAATGTACAATTGCACAGTGACCAGATGTGGAAATTTCCATTCCAGAACAAATTTAGAAAAATATTGTTTTGTTTTGGGGTTTATAAAAAAAATTGTTTCTTTTCCATTTTAATTCAATCTTTAAAATAAAAACAATTTATTAATTCATTTCGGTTTCAAGAAAATCAAGGCTTTTGAAGATACCCAGACTTTATTTTGAATTTTCAAAGTGTTTTCAAGGCCTTGAGGGACAAATTCATTTTTCAAGGCTTTCCAAGGTTTTCAAGGTCCACTACATACCCTGAATAATACTATATATAGGAGGGCCCAAGTACAAGTAAAATCACTGAAAGCTTGACACCCAGATGCTAAGAATGCCTTGGTATAGAAAACTCACCTGTATGTAACCAGTCATAAGGAATTATACACATATAAAGAGTTCTCTATTGGCACAGAGACTTTCATACATGTAAAAAAATAATTATAGCCCAAACTTACAAAGAAGTTGCATAAACTACCCATGCAAGTGCTATTAAAAGTGAGAAGACAACAAAGTGTTAGAAAGTTGTAAAGTTACATCTCTGTCAGTATAGGAAGAGAGAAAAGTTAGAAACATAGATGGAGTTAAAAGTTAAAAGACTCCTCCAACTTGTAATGGTATACTTAAAAAAAGTTGATTCTGGTGTTTGCAAAGTCTCGTATGGTGACAGCATGCTTCTTAGCACAAGCGGAAGTAGTAACTTAGATGTTCTTGGGATTTGGTGACAATCCCTGTAAGAAAGAGAGTGACTCTGCCCATCTGCCACCTACATGAACAGTAGCTTTTTTGCTAAATGTTTTTAATCAATGAGGGCTGGATTTGCCAAGATATTATAAAAGAGTAGAGTATTTTAAGAAGAACTGATTTTTCTTTCCTATTTTTCAGTCATTCAAGCCATGTTATGCTGGCATTTCATTTTAAAAGCTTTTCCTATGCCCCATGATAATCTCTAAAATATACAGTGATCCTTCACTACAATTTTATTTATTCTTTATAAA
This sequence comes from Sinohyriopsis cumingii, assembly GCA_028554795.2. NCBI lineage: Eukaryota > Metazoa > Mollusca > Bivalvia > Unionida > Unionidae > Sinohyriopsis > Sinohyriopsis cumingii. The sequence goes on from JAPYKE020000175.1 coordinate 648,602, forward strand.
CTGCTTAACAAAAGTCGAACATCTTTATTAAAATATTTTAATCACTCTTGACAACAGAATAGAATAGTCTTTGTTTTAATGTTAAAACTGACCTTTGCTTTCAAAATGGATCCTTTCCATTTGAATCCATTCAACATCTGCAAGGCTGATTCCCTGTCCCCTTCACACCTGCAAAGAGCTTGAGGATTCAACTGTTTGTTTATTCAAGCATTTCAAAGTTCATCTATTAGTTGTCAATCATATAGACATGAGGTTGTCACCACAAGACTTCTAATGATGTCTACTTGGTTCTAAATAAAACTGGTGGATGATGGACCACAGACCATTGCATAACCTCTCCTGGTTTTTGTATGTTTTCAACACTATACTAACCATGGTTGATGATGCATGTAATTTTTTAATACTATACAGTACATGGTTATGGATTGACTTAACTTTAGTTATAGTTCATCAAGATATAGTCATCTATATTGCATGCATTCAAGCAAATTTACAATTGCAATATTATCATAAAAAAGACATATTTAAATGAAGTCTGACTTCCAAAAGATTTTCTTTACAATTCTGATTTCCTATTCAATTTTTTTTCTACACTGAAAGTTATATCTTCAGACTATAGGACAGATCATCAATAGATTTCATTACCTGAATGTTACAAAGGTAAAATTCTTCCCTTGGGCCTTTAATTTGACAGGCTTCAGTCCAAGATTAAACAGTTTTTTCTTCAGTTCCTGAAATACACATGTATATGGTCCAACATGCAGGAGATTATCTTAAGTATTCAATAGGATTCATAAATTTCATAACAAATTAATATGCAATTTTACTGATCACGTGTTTAAGATTTTGCACAAAATAATTGTTAAAATGATCATTTTTTTTCAAAGTAAAAAATATAAACCAAAATACTTCAGCTGATACTTTCCAACTTAGTCCTGGACTCCTAAGTAATCAAAACTTGGGGACCAAAAGGAGAAAGTGGTGAGAAATGGGGTTTGGTGGAGGATCTACTAATAGTAGGCAGAAACAATACAAGTTTCTTTAAGCAAATCATACTGACTATAATTATTACTTCTGATATAATTTCTATTTTCATATACATTCATTGCATTTTGATAGTCTGAGATCTTGTGTTCAATATATTACATTTCTTGCTGATGAAGCACCGATTCTTTGTTTACATACGCCTATTAGAAAAAAAGTATTATCTGTAAGATTCATCTTCAAAAAGCACAGGAGTCTAGGCTAGTTATCAAGGGTTCGCAAAATGCACAGCTGTGGAAAATTGCCAATATATTTGATATACTTCAAGGTACAGGCCATGATGGAAGTGCTACAAGAGAGCTCTCTAGTAAACTATATAAATATTGTGATTACCCCAAATCCAAACCTTTTTGGCATATTCAGGAGTTCGATTTTGAAAATCTCCGATGTGAAGCCTGCTCTCTTTGTATATTCAAAGGGGTCGGCCACATCAGTTCCATCTGCAACTGTATTACCTGGCTGCTCCTTATTATTTATATCTGCTTTTTCATTACCAACTGTTTCTTCTGTAGTCTGATCTTCACGTTCCTCTATAGCTTCCTTCTCACCCACAATCTGGGTTGTCTCCCTTGTTACAACACTCTGGTTTTCTGATTCTCCCACTTCCTCCTCTCCTTCAGGTATCACCTTGAAACTAGAGGCATTCATGCAGGAAGGTTCATGAAGATTATTTTCATTTTGTTCAGTCATGTGTGTAGACTCCATACTGTACTCTTTCTGTTTCTTGTGAGCTATAATAAGAAAACAAAACAGCATCTAACAAAATGAGATATCATACCACGTCCAAAGAACTATAATCAGTCATTGGGATCAATGCAACAAGAACACTGAAAGATTATTGGCCACAACGTCTCAAAAAAAACTGTGAAATCATAATTCTTGATGACTGGCTATAAATCATGCATTATTCTTTAAACCTGGTCATCTCCAGAAACAACACCAAACTGTTTACAGCAGATGCAGCCGAACAAGATGGCTATTGAAGTGGAAAAACTAGAGAACCAGATAAAGCTAAATGTGCACAAATCATTATTTGCTTAATAGACTTAGCATAAGCTTGACTACAAACCCTTAGACCCCAAAATCTATTAGGGTTTCTCTATTATCTTAAAACTAATCATGTTCTGCGAAACCAATTCTTCTTTGAGCCATAGCGACCCTGACCTTTGGGTCTGAAAATCTAATAAGCCTCTTTGATACAAGTCCTCCACAAACTCTGGTCAAAGTATGTGGTCTAGAAAAAAATCTATTATGCACAAACTGTGCTCTTCTTTCAGTCAGTGACAAGATCAATAGGCTTCTTCCTTTTCTGCAAGCGCAGGGCCATGTGTGTCCAAGTGGTTCAAGGTGCTCACCATGACAGATCACTCACATCTCACCTGTTTCCACATGGGTTTGAGTCTCAGCTTGTCCAACAAGGGAATGAAAGTTAGCCAGTAGCTTCCTATGGATCAGTGGTTCTTCCCAGGGTGTTCCTGGGTTCTAACTCCATCAAATATACTGGCTGCCATTTATAATCATGTTCTGAAAAATGGTGACAAGCATTTAGAGCAAAAAGTGCACTGAAGAATATAAATGACAATATTTGTCAATGACAGCAACTCACAGGTCATGTCATCTGCCCAATCTGCTGATATAACCATTTGTTATATTTCAGTTATATTGTGTGCTTGACCTTTGCCCATGAATGAGGATAAAGTTTTGTATATACTTGATTTTTGTCATGTTTGCAAGTTATAAATAAGTTGTTCACAGATATCTGAGTTTGAGCACAAACTAAGAATGTTCTTGAAACAAGCTTGTGACCTACACTCTAGTCATTTTATTCTGTCTTTGGTTTTTATATAACATTGTGGTAAACAAAATAATTCAGTCCTATCTGATGCTAAATCCATGGAATCACTTACTCTTGTGTCAGATATAGTTTGAGAAGAATTATTTTTTTAAATTATTCATTGGAATTACAAAGTGCTCACTGAGTTTTGGGGATTATTTAGACTCATACATTGAAAATTTTATCATTGTGGTATATTAAGACTTCTTGTACATCAACCTATTCAGATCATTAGTATATCAACAAATTCAAGACTATTGGAATTCATTTGGAACACTCTATACCTCTAGACTTGTACAATGATTAAACGTTTCGGATTATTTGGGATTAATTCACAGTACTGTAAGTTCCTCCTAAATCTTCATTTTGTAACAAAGAGGAATAAATTTGTGAATTTTACTAAACTTGTTGGTTTTGTTTCTTTTCTTTTCCTTAGTTTAAGACCAGAGTTGTACCACACTATTGTGGGATCTAATGCCATAGGAAATCACATACCTTATTTTTCCCCCACAATAGATGCAGTGATCAGCTATTTTGGAAGCTCCTGCTGGGTCTGCTAGCAACATGTCAAAAATAGGGTAGTCAAACTCAATTATTTTTGTGAGTTACAAAATTGATCATATTTCTAGACATGCCTTCATTAATGAAAAAAAATACAGGCCCACAACTTTGATACTATATGATGGGCATAAATCTCATTTGTTCCTGAGACTAAATGAATGCATGAGAATGAGGAATGTAATTCTTTTCATGCTTCCTCCACATACAAGCCATCTCACCCAATTGTTACCTGTTGGCATCTTTGGCCCCTATACTTGTTGCAACTACAATGAAAGCTAATCACAGATACAAAAAAATCCAGGCATAAGTAAAACAAGACTGAGGTTGTACATCTAGGAGCAAAACATTAAAGCACAACCATGCTCTGCTTTCAGTAAATCAGTAGAACTAAACATTTAGCAGTAAATCAGTAGAACTAACCATTTAGCAGTAAATAAGTAGAACTAACCATTTCACAGCTAAACAATTTCTGCATTGAGAAAGAACTATCTACAGTCTAGTGTTCAAAAGGATGAAATATCCTCAGAGGCTCCCATTTCTCTCAATGTTGATACCTCGCTGATTCCACACACGATGTAAAATATCATGCTTTCAACCAGCCTGAAGAGAAACCAAACTCTAGATCATCTGAATTAGTTGATAATGTGAAGGAAAGAAAATCCACGGATCTTTTTGAAACAAAAGTAATTCAGAAATGAAAGAAAAAAATCCATTCCACCATTTTCTATCACAGGAAATTTGTTAAGAAGGTTCAACACAAGCAATGAAACAAAAGTTCAATACAACAACTAAGACAAAATAACAGGACCTAAGAACAAGAAGAAAGTATAAAATGGTAGTTTCTTTATCTCTCAATAGAGATATAAGCCTTAGCAGATCAGAGACAAACAGAAAAGGTGAACCAGTAAATCTCTGTACACCTGATGTCACAAGTGACTGATGCTAGCTATGGCTGAGGACAAATATTGTGCACGCAAAATGTTCCACACTGATGAACTTTGTGGTTGCCATCAACTAAATTTTGTTAAGTGGGGGATATGTAATTTTTGTTACTCAGTGAACTCAATTGGTTTATTGCTCAGAAGTGCAAGATCTAAGACAAAATAGCATATTTAGGTACCCACAGTGTCTCCTGGAGGAATACTTCACAGAACTGTCTTGTCCTGTAATATATTCTCATGTTTTGTATAACACTGGACAACAAATGTTTACAAAAGTCATGTTACTGAAATAAAATTAGTCAATTCTTATCAATTTTTATGTGCTGAACACGAATATGACAGTCAAATTGCAAAATTGGCTCTAGTTTTTTTGTAATCTGCAAGAAATTAATGTTTACATAACGAAATGCATTCCAATAGTAAAAGGTCAACTGTAATAGCCTACCTATAAAAAATCAAGTCATTGACTACATCTTAGATTTCTTCGCCTGTCTCTTGTACAGCTGTTCGGGAGCATCTCTGAGGAGTGTCCAGCAGTAGTCAGCCAGCATTGTAGTGGACCATTTTCCCTGGTATCTTTGTTCCATTGTTGCGATATCTTGATGAAAACGTTTGCCGTGTTCATCACTAACAATACCACAGTTGCTAGGAAAGAAATCCAAATGGGAATGAAGGAAGTGAATCTTTAGAGACATATTGCAGCCAAGTTTCTTATACTTCATCAACATGTCTTCTACTAGTTCCTTATAGTTTTCTGCCCTAACATTTCCGAGGAAGTTTGTAGAAACTAGGCGAAAAGCATTCCATGCTTGTTTCGCGTCACCTTCCAGCAAGTTGTTGAACCGGTCATCTTTGAAAAGCTCTCGAATCTGAGGACCCACAAAAACTCCCTCTTTAATCTTTGCTTCGCTGAGTCGAGGGAATTTTTCATGCAGGTATCGGAATGCTGGCAAAGTCTGGTCAATGGCTTTCACGAAGTTCTTCATCAAACCTAGTTTGATGTGAAGGGGTGGTAGCAAGATTTTCTGAGCCTCAACCAGAGCTGGGTGTTGGATATTCTTCTCTCCAATGGCTACATTCTGCCTGTGAGTCCATTCCTTCCTCATGTAGTGCATTTCCCTTGCTCGGCTATCCCACTCGCATAAGAAACACATGTATTTTGTATATCCTTGCTGCAGTCCCATTAAAAGGGCAACTACCTTCAAATCACCACAGAGGTGCCAGCTGTACTTGTTATACTCAATGGAATTCAGTAGCTGCCTTAAGTTATCGTATGTCTCTTTCATGTGGACAGCATACGCTACTGGAATAGATGGAAGAATGTTTCCATTGTGCAAAAGCACAGCCTTGAGACTCAGTTTCTAAGAGTCCACAAATAGTCTCCATTCTTGTGGGTCATGAGTGATTTTTAAAGCATTCATGAGGCCCTCAATATCGGAACAGAATATCAGATTACTTTCCTTTCTGAAGAAAGGCTCCAATTGCTGGTGGCGCTTTCGATATGCAGTAATTGTGACATCTTCTTCTAGAAGATTCCATTGTTGGAGTCTTGATCCTAGCAATTCTGCCTTGTTCTTTGATAAGTCCAAATCACGAATCAGGTCATTTAGTTCTTCCTGTGTTATTCTGTGTGGGGTTGATGATGCACCACAGTGAAAATCTGGATCACTGCATGCTGATGGACCAGGAGAAGAACAGGTCGACTCACCTTTGTCTTCGTCAGATGAATCAAGAGAATATTCTGCTGGAGGTTCTGGAATAGGAAGTCCCTCACCATGTGGAACTGGTCTCAATGCAGACGGAATGTTTGGGTAGACTATTCTCGACTTCTTTCGCTTCGTTATTCCGCCGGAAAGAGGAGGAACCAAGCAGAAGTAACAGTCATTTAGGTGGTTGCTTGGCTCTCTCCACACCATTGGGACTGCAAACGGCATTGATGACCTTTTGCAATTCAACCACTGTGAAAGCTGTGTTGTACATGTAGCACAGCATATATGCGGAGCCCAAGGCTTGTCTTGGTCACCAACCTTGCATCCGAAGTAAAGATGATATGCCTTCTTCACTTGAGAATTGATACTTTTCTTCTGGTTGGCAAATGTCACTTCCCCACAAATATAGCAAAAATTGTCCGCGGTATTAACACACTTTCGAGGCATTACTGTTCTTTATTGTACGTAAATGGATAAAATAATAAGTTTTATGTAACAGTAGCTTGAACTGTCTCGCACAACGTCTAAAATATTTTAAATGCTGAACCTATCTGATTGGGCTTTATATAGTACACTGCTTACGTCAGCTTCAGCAGCCGCCTGGCATTAGTATAATAGGCCTACACATGTATAGTACACTGCTGACGTCAACTTACTTCAGCAGCCGCATGGCATTAGTATTGCATTGCATCAGAAAATGATGCAATCAACTGTGGATGATGTGAGCATGATGGTATTATGCAATGTTACATCATTATTCCGGATGTTGCTGCAGTCCTACTGGAGAAATTTACACAGTGAAACATAGAAAATGAGGTATATGAATATCTTCAAAACGAGAGCCAATACAAATTTTTCACGGTTATATTCGTGTTCGGCACACCAAAATACTACAGATTAGGGCCTTTTCAAGTCAGTAATGATTTCACTGTTGACCAGTGTAATTAGTGTTGAAATTCGCCAATTTACCAGCCGTTCTTAAATTGTCTTCACATTATTACCCTCTTAGCCACCAAAGAGATAAATGTAATACTGCAACATTAAGGTAACCTACCTTTAAAAATGGTGTCTGTGACCTGACCTTTTGCTGAGTGGAAATGAACTTAAATCTTTTAAAGCACAAATAAATTTGTGCCAAATTAGAAATATTTGTAAAAGAACAAAACAACAACAGAATTATTATAGTCAGGTGAGTCTGTATAATTCATTTATAATAGTTCAATTCACCAGAGATGATGCTATCAGGCAACGTGGATGACTAAGTTGCCTAAAAAATGCAAACTTCGCCTTCTTCTGTTAGGAAAGTGAAAACGACTTTGCCCTGTGGTTTTTTTATTATAGAGGAATGCTGAATGACCTTTTTTAAAATGCCCCCCCCCCTCGCCTTGGTCAGGTCAGTTCCTATGTTGTGTTATAGGGCCCCGAGTGGCCTAACACGCTCTCCGTTATGGATCACTGCCATCTCACCTCTGTCTGCGTAGGTTCGAGTCTCGGATTCAGACAATGTGGGTATGTGAGAAAGCTTGCCAGTAGCTTCTCGTGGGTCGGTGGTTCTTTCCGGGGTTTTCTCGGGTTCTTCCTCCACTATTAATACTGGCCGCCATGTATAGCCTATCGTGTGCTGAAAAATGGCATTAAAACCTACAACAACAACAACAATGTCGTGTTATAGTTCAATTCGAAATGTAGGCTTCAAGCCATCAAATAGTTGGTATTAATATCAACTGCACATTCAAAGGCATGTGTTTTGATATCCGATCGACCATTAACCCTTTCCCGAGTAAGTTAGCAACTGTTACTGCCTGATTTCCATAAGTTTCATTGATGATAAAAACATACAAACCTGAGTTTTGAAACTTAAATTTATGTAAACAGCAATCTGTGTTTTAAGAATAGAATCAGTAATATGAATATTTTAACTGCCACATGTACGTTAGTTTCTTCCTAGAATCAGTTTGGAACCGTAAATGAACATGTCATGGGGAAATAATGGCGGACATCGCTGAGTCTGGGAAGTATCGCTTTATTAGATTGTCTCTTTTCATTAGCCATTGGGCAAATATATTTAGAAAAATATACAATTCACAGAAAGCAGAGTCTAAGTATTACGCTGTTGAAGATTTAGTTTTATGCAGGTCAGAAACATACAGGACAATGCTATGTTGTGGAATTCTTGTGATGCTATAATGTCAAGGTTGTATTCTGAGTTCACTCATTTTTGTGAAAATACGAAGAAAAAACCAGCAAAGCAAATATTTTTTTTACCAATGCCTAACGTTACACTCAGTATGCAGACAAATAACAAAACCTAATACAGTAGTTCCCCTCTTGAACAGTCCCCTGACCAACGGCCATCTGCTTCTTATGGTCAGAATCCCTTGGCACTGACGAGTTAATATTCAAAAGTACCCCTCAAGAATGGCCACCCCTCTAACATGACCAGTGGCCAGTATATTAGTACAAAAATGGAAAATGTTCCCTTCACGAGCAGCCACTTTTTTTTCATATGTATCCAGAAACAATAATTAATTCATATCATGATGTAAGGTAAGCAATCAAATTATCTCTATTGTCGATATAAGTCTCCCAATGTCATGTTTCCATTATTGAATGACGTGTTGACTAAAGTACATGTAACACTAAGATTAATATTATATTATTGTCTATAAAAGATGACGTTTATAGAAAATGGGCTCAACAATGTTATGATAGAGTTTGGGGGCTTTGCACATCTGTCAAGTTCTTCTCTTTGAAGATTAGGCCTACAACCGGACGTAATTGTCAAGATCATAACAGTGTCAGTATAGCCTAAAAATAGATTTTGTGCATTAACACACACAAAGAGAAATTAACCATGAACAAATTGGGGTACCAGAAAAAGACAAAAAAATCATGTGACAACACATTTATCACTTCCTTTACGAAGAAGGCATTTCGTCAACTTGATAAAAGTTTCGTCTGCATAATTAAGTCGCATACAGTTAGCAACATCCAAATAAATCATTACCAAACATTAACATGTCATCACATAAACAGAGACATATTATTTAAGAAGAAAGTCGGTTATTTTACTCAACGACATCAGGTGAGGTTGGAAGGGGGACTTGCTGAACAATTTTATGTAGAAAAGACTCGAATAAAACAATTTTATGTTGAAAAGACTTGAATAAACATTATAACCAATAAGGAGATTATTCAGCAGCAGTGGGAAAATGGAGCAAATGGAAAGATAATTATGTATGTACCAAGATTTAAATGATGTTTTTGAATGGTTTTGCAATGTGCATGACAATAATACCCGCTCGCATATCATGCTTATGCCAAAAATAATAACTATTAATGTTCAGTTGAAATAAGTCTATTATTATAACAAGAAGTACCTTTTAACAATTAATGTTACTTTTAAATGAAGATATTAAATTATTTGAAGTATGTAGCACTCTTACTACATACATTACATATACTTCTCATAAAGAATTTAGTCCCCCTCTGGAAAGGCCACCTGTCTTATAAGGCCACTTTCCTGGTGCAGAAGGGGTGGCCATATAAGAGGGGGACCACTGTATTTGTAATCCTATTAATGGACTGTTGTAACAAAGCTATAATGTGAGTGGTTACATTAAGAAAACTTATTTTTATAACAATAGATTCACTTGCATGTTGGCTGTGTTGATTCGGTTGAAGAAAGGGCTTAGTTCACTCATATACTGACTTTAATTCTTCAGTGTGTTGTCTGTGAACAGTTACATTACAGTTTTCTAGGCAACAAAGAAATTAGGATGAACAGTATGATCTGAAAGATGTGTGCATTTGCTCTCATGCACATGGTACAGGGGTTGTTTCAAAAAAGCTTAGAGATCTTTTCAACAGCCATTTGATAGTCAACTTTTAGAAAGTAAAAAGAAAAATTCTTGATTAATAGTAGTTGATTAAGCATTTATACTATCTTGCAATTACACTACTGTAAACTAGTTACTCAGTTAAAATTCATTACAATGTATAGCTTCTGTTTTCTTTTTAAGCCATATTGACAAAATACATTGCATATGAATATGATAGTTTCTAAACATGCACCAACTGTGTTTATAGTATAGATAGAACTCTGAAAATTTTCTGCTTTAAGATAAAATATTGCTTAAAACCAATGTTAAATGCAAATATGCACACTGCAAAATAAAGGGCATAATTCAAATAAGAGAATGATAACAAAACACACACACACACACACACTATATATATATGAAGTATTTCAACACTGACACTATTCTCATTAAATACATGTTAAAACAGGATGTTCTGTTTACATCAAATTTTTCAATGCCACCACGACCTGGGGATGTGTCCATTTGTTTTTTTAAGGAGTGATCAGCTTTCTTATTTGGCCTAAAATTTGTTGCCTCCCTTTGATTTCTTTTCAGTATCAAATATGGACTCTTCCATAAGTCAAGATGGACACTGATGATTACATGTACATAGACCAGACTTTTTCAGCATTTATCAAATAAATAGCGTTGAGCTGTATATCAATATGAATTTTGTTTAAATCCTGCGTGCACAAAACAAATTCAGTAATATTAGCAACGTTCAGAGACAATACGAAAATTCAATGACAAACAGACACCAATATCATTCGCAATGTTGTGCAGAATGAACTGGAGTAACACAAATTATGGTCAATGGACTCATTACAAATAAAATTAACAATGGTAATCATACAATGTAAGACGTCGACCCAGATATCAATGGTTTTGGGGCGTCCAAAGTCATAATTACCAGGGTCGACGTCTTACATTGTAGATTTACGGTCAATGGATAGAGGGTTGGGTGGTGCTCAAACCTGTAACAATATAACTATGGATATCCCCTCCCCAAGCAACACACACACATACAGCCATTTATCCGCTGACCGATAGTCTTAATTTCAATGTTTTGTTCTTGTGCCACAAGTTGTGGTGAACTGATCGTGGCAACCAGTGCAGATAATTACTGCACATCATTATAAAGTGGATGAGGTTTATTTACAAACATTTTCATGCAGAGTAGTATAGTCCTACGATGTAAGATATCGACCCCGATACTTACGTTTTGTGGATCGACCCGGCAAAACATAAATATCAGGGTCGGTGTTTACATTGTAGGACTAGGGAGCGGTACTAATATTCTGAATTATCAACTTTCCGTGCGACAAACGTGCTTCTTATATGCGATCTTTGTGATGTTAACATGCTCGAATACAGACTTAATAATTAACATGACGTACCCAATCTTTGTGATGTCAGTGCGATCAAATACAGAAACACATGCACCCGGCTGGATGGACACGGGTCAGAATTATTATTTCCGGGTCAACGAGATCAATTAAACTGCGCATAAACGCGAAGACACGGGCAATGATATGCAAAGACATGCAAAAGACGGTATAGATACGCTTCAAACTGAGAGTACTGGAAAATACTGAATTTTTATTCTGATTTTATAAATTAAATAGATATGAACTAGCTTTTTGTGTTCTCTGTTGTGTTTGGTTTATTATTATCATTATTTTTATTTTTTCAATATCTCCAGTGTGATGTAATCAAACAGGGTCACGTTTGTGACAGATAATTCATGTGTCGTCTAGCACAGCAATAAATATCCATCTAAAAATTATCTTTGTTTGTCGAGATAATCAATGATTGTCTTTGCCCATTGATTATTCATTGTAGCATCAATAACACCTTCGATGTCGCGCATGATTCTGAATGTTGACCACACATGAGCCGTGCGGTCATCGCGAAAATCTCTCTTGGCGCCATGAATACTATTGATCAGAGTCTGATTCGTCGGATAAACCAAAGCTCGCATCAGAAAGCTGAATGGCTTATGTTTAGTTATAATATTGATATCCTCCGGAAAGTCAGGGGTTATTCGGTCAAGATCGAATGGCTTAAACGCAGATAATTCCATTGTTATAATTAAGGCAAACCTATATTTAAATTGAAGTTTAGTTTATAATATATAAAGATTCAAGCAAAGAATAACTGTACGTGGTTGATGATTGGCTCAACAACTCCCTGCAACAAAGCATGTGTAAATGAATTCTGTGGATACCACCTATAAAACGTACGCAGAGATGGTCTAGGACCAAAACCGTGTTTAAAGTGTGTCGTTGTGGTTATAGAAGAAACGCAGCTGTGTGTAACGTGTGGTGGCAAAAAACACAGATAGCTGAAACGATATTATGATTTTAAAAAAACAACGCCGGCAACAGTGTCGCTGAGATAAAAATACGCTGAAGACTACCTAGCCAAATTTTCACGCTTACATTAAAATAATTATTTAGAAAAATAATACTACTATATAAATGGAGAAAAATGAATTTGTAGCACATCCAATTATCGAGAATTATGCGGCATCTCGTGATGGTATAATCAGGCATTGTCGATTAAAAAAAACTGTCGGTGCTGTCATTAATACTGGTTATTTCATTCCGTGCAGGAATAAGTGTATTTCTGTCATAAATTTATATATAAATGTTTCCACGGATTAATCGACAAAGGTCTTGTGATCGATCATATTGATTCAAATCCGAAAAATAACTCTTTCTGTAATTCGCAACCTGTTACACGAAGTCAGAATTGCAAATTTGGAACTACTGGCGGTAGTAATAATTGCGCAAAAGCAGTTAAATCTGTGAATGTAAAGAAAGAAGAAGAAAAATAATTTTCATCAAAATATGCAGCTGGCAAATATTGGGATATTTGTAAGCGTTTAATACACTTTGTCACAAATAATAAAACCAAATCGACGTTTTCAAAGGAATACGAATAGCGAAAAATATTTAAGTGCGCTACCACTCATGAATATTGAGAAAAAATACTAGTTTTCTTGTAGTCGTTTTGCGACGAAGGGAGATAACTCTGTCAGGTAAAAGATAGAGCGATTAAAGAATTATCTTACTTGTATTTCACAATAGTAATCGCTTATAAATGATATTTTTTGGTCAATTTTTCCCATCATGTCGAAAATGATATAACTGAATCGGTATTTTCAAAGAAATTATCTCACTTTTGAAGTATAACTCTATTGTAAGACAGAAATTCAACGTTAATAACTTCGTTATTGTGACTAACTCAGTCAAGGGATATAATTATGACAGGTACAGGTAGAGAATGTCTTATAAACAGTTTTTATTTACTAATGAATAAAATAAAATGTTATCATTATTTTTTTTTTAACGAAACATTGTCCTTGTTTTTAAAAAATCTGGTTTCTTGCCTCCCCATTACTTTGTCAGGGATAATAATTTAGTAAAAAGAAAAGTGTAAACAGCGAATAAGCGTGAGAGCGGTGACAACATCACTGGTAACAGCTAAACAAAGTGAAAGTGTGAAACAAGGGAAATAATTCATTTCTGACTATAAGTATTTTAAAAAAATCTGAAGCAGAATATTTTCCTGCTGGGCCTGATTGGATTTTTCAAGATCTACTTGATAGCTGCCATCAGCTGCATCATACATAAGATTGACTGCGACCATTGATGTGAGATTGACAACACCTAGTAATATATGACGACCTCAGACGTATTGATCATTGTTGTGCCTTAAGATGTTTACCGTTGTGGTTATTTTTTTTCTTTGAGGCAATACTTTTTGGGTATTTTTCATCTATGATATCATTGACTGAATTATTTTTAGCTCGTCGGAGTTAAATCAAGGAAATTTAAATGTTGGTAGATCTGCCTCGGTAACTTTATATTTTTAGAGGAAGAACAGTTTATTTTCGTTATTGGATTTGATCACTGCTTTTATAATAACTTGATAAAAAACTTCTGAATCCACAGTGACTCTGTTAAGATGTTTGATTTGCCCAATAATTTCCTCGGTGTCGGCGGGATGATTATTCGTATGGTCAATGAATGACTGGCGTAGTTTGTCTCTCATTCGTTTATGCTCGCGAGTAATATTATAGAATAATCTGTTGAGATTATATTCTCTGCGCGATTAAGTCAGCGATAACTCCTCCTTCCTCTGTTACCACATCTAACGATCCAAGAGCAAATCTGCTCGCATCTTTTATTGTCATTAACGTGTCAGTATGTGGAACATTTTCAAAATAATCACTCACGTTTGATGTGTAATGGCCACGATGAGGCTGCGGTTGTGCTACAGGTGCTGGTGGTTGTACTTCTGGCCATCCTAACACACTTCGGATCGATGATTGATATATATCGCCGGCATAATCTAGCGAGTTTATTTCAATCGCGGCTGATAATGTTGGGTTATGAACAGTGATAGCAATTTGGATTCTTTTACTGTGATAGATTTGTTTCTGCGTTGGAATTCATTGTTGATCTGTCCAATCTGATAACTGCCCGTAGGTATACTCTCAACATACCAGTCTGGTGATAAATCAGGCTAGGTTTTGCACTCAGATATCAGTGAATTATTTACTTGCAATCCACCGAATGGTTTTGATCTAATATTTGGCCAACTATGATATACTCGCAATTGTGCTAGTGCTATTTCCTTTGCTGGAATCGCAGTTGGGAAGCTAACGCTGAACTCAGGATTGGTTGAGCTTGCTGGTGTTGTATTAGCGACGATCTGTTGTAGTAATTCTTGCGATGACATTGTTATTGTTGACGATAATATTATTATTTAAACCCTGATTCAAAATCGGGGTGGGGAGGAGTAGGGTTTCATATCGTTTATTGTAGATTCTGACACAGCCAGGGCCTCATAGTAAATCTTAATAATTTCCGTGAACTCTTGATCTGATATTATTCCATCGTTGAGACATGATGATATCAACGCAGATAATTTGGAGTATGCGCGTGTGCCGCGTGCAACCTTATTGTATATTCGTGTAATTTATGAACCGCGCACGTTGATATTATTTGCGATGATATTAAGAATACCAATAATTCCTGTTGCAACGGAAACACCAATTCCTATCACTGGTGCTATCACGTACGTGGATGACAATGCGCCGATGACTGTTACGGTTCCAGCGATGACCGCAGATGCAGAGTATACAATTATATCAGGGACAACAACACGCCAGCGGTAATTTTTTTTAGTTGTTGTTTTACTGTCTACTCGTCAATTATATTTTTAATTTGGGTATAAAACGAACAAGTGTGTTCGTATATGAAATGTTGAAAGTCGATTCGGGAGTTCATTATTCTATGTAAAAGGAAAACTCTAAGCAAGTTGTAGTTTAGCGACTAATTTAAGAAACCAGTAATAGAACACGGGGATGTCGTTTTCTTCGGGTTCCACCACAAATGTTTCCTTGTCGTTTTGCTCCAATACTGCTAACATAGATATAGAGGATCCAGTTAGTGGATAACGCCGTGGAATATTTGTGGTAGATATTGTAACTGTTGTAACACCGAATACTGAGAACCTGTATATGCCAACAACCTTAGCTCGATGTTTAACGGATTTATCGAGTGGTGTCCATAATGCTGATCCAGACGCTACTGCGTACGTTACACCATCAGTAGTATTTTTAAAGTCAGAGAGCTTAATGTCGATGACTGATGGATTTCCCCAAAATTCATGAATGGTTCTATTTATGTTTCTACGAAAATTTGTACACGAGGTTACATGATTAGATTATTCAGATCTAAACGTGGTCAACCCATCATTGATTGTCATTAAAGAGGTCATCCTCGGGATGTTGTTATAGTCGACATATTTCTTCGTTTCAGCGTCGTCGTTTGATTTTGGTTCTCTAAGACCAGTAATTTTATGATTGACCATATTGACAGAAACAATCATTGTATCACCGGCGGATAGTAAACGATCATTAATCTTAGTTCTGATTGTGTCGTTGTTGCTGTCTACGCATCTTGTTGTTGCCACATCATCGTCTTATGTTGATTCTCTCACATTAATAATTGTATTTCTGCTCATGTTGAGATCACCATACATAATATCTCCAATTCTTCTGATGTGTCCAGTAATCTCTTCCATGAGTGTTAAAATTGATTCCTCCGAGTCTTTAATTTTACCGTTTTTAGTAAACACCACTAAGTTATCTTCGGTCGCATCTGGAACTCGCAGAATAATATATGTCAGCGGGATATACTCGTTTTTAAACGTCCTTGCTGGTCCTGAAAAACAACGACTTCAGTTTGGTCCACATTTGCGAGTCTCAAAAGACCAACGAGTTCATTCGTGACCTGGTCAAGGGTTGCATCTTTAGATAAGTCACACTGGAGCTTGCCTTGAGTCTTACCCAGAGTAGATCTTCCGTAAACATCTACCATTGACTATTCACTAAGACCCGTTTAAAACGCTGGACGACGTTGTACATTCGTGCACGACTTTATGGGGTGGTGTCAGCGACCTTGACACAGCGTCGAGTACAGCAATTACTTCACGGCCACATATTGGCGGATCGATTATTGTCTGTGTTGAATACCAGATTGTTACGTCACTGACTATGCCTCTTATCGCAAAAATATTCTTTTGGTGGAGACAGCCCATACGAATCGAAATAAACAACTCCACGTGGATCAATCGCGTATGCAACCCAATGAGTACCTTGACCTGAACTTCCATCGAGATTAATGATACCTGTTTCAACACAGTTTAGTTGTTTTGGTAATTGATCACGCCTAAAACACCTCTGAAGTTGTTTACGTTTAATTTGTTAGCAGCATCAAGTAAATAAAAATGGGACATAGCAAGGAGACGCATTTACGTCTAACGATGTATCTCGGGGAGTGTTAGACTTCGACCGTACCATGAATGAAGGATTCCTGGCAGTCTTAGACCTTTTCGTTTTTTGGAAGTCTTGATTCCGTGACCTTTTGCTTTCTTTAGTGCAATCACTGCTTTTGCTACAGTTGGGGCTGCAACGGCTATCAACGCTGGTATAGCTGATATAAGTGGAAATATAACACCCGTCTTGACTGCGTCTTTAATGGCACTCAGAAAGATCGAGTCTAATGCCGGTCTTTTATCGTTTGGCGTCATTGAAGTGCTTGAGTTGACGTTCTGTGAATGATAATTTGTTTGAGCCACCGGCGATCTGTGCTGATTGCAGAAATAGTTTTATTCCTGAATTCTTTTTTTGTACTTGTTGTAGCTTTTTAATATGACCAGGGGTCAGAGTAACACTAACATGATGAGATGACATTATAGTATCATGAGCGATTCAATTACGTGTTTTCTACTGGGGCATCAATGACTCTCATTCGTCCACCAACACCTTCAAGCAACATTGGTTTGTCGCTGAGTATAACAGCGATTGCCCTGTTATCACCAGGAATAACCGGTGGACCAGTTATTTGTGGTAGTCATTGTCCTACACGTACTCGGAAGTGTATATCAACGGCAGATATCCTGAATAAATCTAGATGTTCCAACGAAAAGTAATAAATTGGATACATCGTTGTGAAATCCCGCTGATGTATTTGCAAACCAGAATCAACATTCTAATCAGGCCCCATAAATGTCATCAACCGATAATAAACACGTGCCACATGATTGCGATCAAAACTCAGCAATACTTCCTTGGATGGTTTCTGATGCCCATTTATTCGCAGTGAAACCTCAGAAACTCCAGATGTGTCAAATATCATTGAATTTCGTGTTTGTGAGTTTTCTCGTGCATTTTCCTGAAATGTGATGAATATATGTCGTGATGCAGAAACACCCTGCTATGATGATTATTTCCATGTAAATGAACCAGTAACATTACTTTGAATACTGTCTGTGGTCATTGTCAACCATTATAACGTTGATTTACCACCCTGACTCGTAAAAAAGTAACCGTTGTTCTTCGTGGATCCATGGAGTCATTACTGGTATCCATAACAAAGTTTTGTTAATCTTACTTGACCTGCTGCTGCTTAGTTGGGTCACCAGATTACATCATTGTCGTTTTCTTTTCTAACAAGTATATGAGTATGTTTGGCTCCGAAAATAACCTTTCTGACCTGTCTGCAAAATCCAAATATATGTGATAGTGGAATAACACATGAAAATTCTTCTTCATTATTTAACATTGTGATGTGAATGACAAGTTGAAATTTCCAATCATTGATAGTACTGCTTCGGTATTTCCATCTCCTGCAGCATTTCTTACATTACCTACTGTTACGTTATTGCCATCAGGAAAATTAGTTGTATCCTTTGCAAACATCATTGACGGACCAGCTGATCTCGAGTAATGATCACTGTATTTTGCTAGACCTAGTATCGTCGTGTCAATGTTGACGTCGTTCTGAATCTATTCAATATTTCTTCCGTCAATCATATATGTGGCGCTTTTAAATAACATCATAATACCATTGTTAACAAAACCAGGTCGATCTACAATTCCGTATGCTGTACCATCTTCTTGCAAAAGTCTACATCCTACTTCGATAAATACCTCAGCGGGTAAGAAATATCTACTTGTATCCTGAACTTGCAGCTCAGTTCGTACACGCTGATTTGGTTGTAGTGCATCATAAGAATAATATTGATGATCACGCACCAGTTCATCATTGCGAACTGGTGCGTCCATGTCGAATGCGTTTGAACATCTTTATTATATTTATTATCGTCTAATCGTGGGTAGTGGGTTTCAAATCTACGAGTAAATAAGCGTGTGGGGTTTGAGTGTCGTCGTATGCATGAGGTCATCAAGGTGTTCCTAACTGTTTGCCTAAGATTTGCGCTTGCGATTTATCTCTAGGGCTTTTAAACAAGACCACGTAATGAGCATTGAGACTGATGGTGCGATTGGCTTTACTTTGTTGAAACAAATTTTGACTAATGTAAATGACACTGGCATTACGATGATGCCCTTTGCGCGTAAACCACAACTTAATTTCTTCTTCGTCTTCTCCTAACATGTCGTCGAAAATGACCAGATGGGTTTGACTGGGGTCAGACACGATTCCGTCGTCTTCGCTAGGAATGCTTTCCACAAACGCAATGGAATCGCCTTGACTTTATCGTAAGAGGCTGTACGCCGATTGCCACTCTTTGCAATACCACTCGCTTCGTTGAGGTGGACGATCGATCAAATGATGTTTATGTTCGATCAAACATTTGGAAAATTTGGTTTTGCCTGAACCGCTAGGCCTGGCAATTAACATGTTAAAGGGAGCTCGAAGATACAAGGCCTTCCAATTGGTACGACCTAAGTTTTTGTCGATGTCGTTGAAAGTGGAGGAAGAGGGAGCAGAGATAGAAGAGGTAGCCATAGTGCAAGGAATGTCACTTGGGCACGAAGACAGACAAGACAAGAATTTTTATACTTTTATCAGGACAAATTTATTGCAAGTTAAAATGGAACAACACGAAAGGCAAAAATGCATAAAAGCCAAATGGTTAAGTTCAAAGATAAAATACACATCAAAACGATCAAAGTGGAATATAAACAAGTTACTGTGCAACATGTTTTTGGTAACCAAGATATCCTAGGGACAGTGTGTAATGTTCTTACAGGCTCTACATGGGGTACAGTCACAAAAGTGTCCTCCCGGAATGGTCTTTCGGGAATGTCCATAACAGTCCTGTCCTGTCCTGAAGGGAGTGATTGTCTAGCACTAACCCATCTTTAAAAGTGACATTTTTCCTTGGACGTTTGAATGGAGGATCACAACTCTTGAGCATAATGGGCCACTTCTTGGGCCCATGCCTCAAAACCCCATTTTTTCCAGTCACGAACATCTATCCAATGAAGGTGTAAGTCACAAGCAACAAACATATCGTCATGCACAGATATCCAGATGAAAACACAAGGCCTTTAACAAAATGAATCTCTCGGGGCCACTTTCATGTTTTATTTGGTGGTACGTACTGTTCGTATAGAGTCCACAAGGAATCGGCTGATAATCGAAATCCCAGAAAACAACTCACTAAGACACACACCACACGACGATCCAAATTGAATGGACACAGTTCTCGTAATAAGTGTTGGTAATCTTCCACTGTTTGAATAGTGTCATTGATTTCCTTCCACGAAATCTGTTGAATTACGAGTGATAAAGGTCGTGGCATTGGTAGCCTGTTTTTATACCTCTTTTTGCCGGAGGCAATAAGTGTACTTCCTGCACAGAGATGATTTTACTCTAGTGGCGAATCTAAAAGGTTTAGTCACTAACTTGCACATCATAAGACACCGTTCAGAAGTTTCCTCTTCCACTAAGTTTACGCTGTGTAAAAGATTTTGTTACCTCTCTAATTCTTCCTCTGGAATTCGTTGCAGTGAGTTTACGTTGTAGTAAAAAGAACGAGACACAACAATCCAATCCTTTGTGCCAATGGGTCAATGTCTTACCACTTGAACACTTTCCTCTGAATCAGTCCTTTTATATCATTCAGGTACCAGTGGTTTAAACACCTCATGACGTAACGGATGCAATTGTTCTTTGTGTTTCACTTGTTTTTTGACCAGCTCTCGGTAAATGCGTTCTCTCAACTCCACATGCAAACCATGAATGTTCTCTTGTAAAGTACCAATGATCATGTCAGTCAGTACTATTTTATTTAAAATCTTCTCCTAGAGCGAAAGTAATGAACATAGTGAGCAATTTCTGACCACTGCCATTCAGGGTAACGGTCAAGAATGTGAATAATATCTTCTGATGTAAACGGTCTAAAGCGGTATAATAGGATGAACTCACACTTCATCCAGAAAAATCTGACGCGTTTGTTGACTTTTTCCACTTTCCTCTTATGAATTTCTCGACACAAAGGTTCTACAGTCACCATTGAGAGTTTGTTCTGGCAAGTCCCTGCCAAACTTCCTTGTAGATCTTCTCTTGCAGTTCGATTGGTAATGATTAAATACAATTTTTTAAATATGGTTTAAATACTTGTCTAGTGGTGTACAACGTTTGACTCCTATCCAATCTGGTTTCTTAAACCACATGGTATGTCACTTCAATAACTCGGTCCCACTAAAGGTAGGTAGTGACAATTCGGAGACCATCGAGCATGTTCCAGGTAAGTTGAATCTTGTTGTTCCCATTGGTGAAGTGACACACCACAACTGAAGCACTTGACTTTATCCCCTTCGCCCAAGTAGAAAAATCCGGCTCTGGCTAATTCTTCGGGGGTAGGTCCTCCCAGATATTCAAGCCATTTTCCTTGGAAAGTTTGAAGACGATTTTCAACGCTGCAGTGTTCTGGCAAACGCACAGGGAAAGAATGTTCGTCTTTCACAGGTTCGTTTCGATGAGGACAGGGTGAAATCGACAGGGGTTTGCTCAGTTTTGGATGACATCCGTAGGGTGGTAGACGCATGACCTCACGTAAAAGTTGACATTGACAATGAAAACCAGTAAAGAGTCCACGATAACGAGTGGCATCGCTTTCGCATCCGCCAGATTTGACACGCATAACATCACTTTCCATGGTGGGTGTAGTGGTAGTAGTAGCAGTAGTAGTAGTAGTAATAGTAGTAGTAGTAGTGATAACAAAGTTTCCATGATGCTTTTCTGCATCGCTGTCATCGCAAGGCACAACATCGCACTCCACTTGAGAATCACCGAACTTGAATGATGTATGTTTAAAAGGATTCATCTTTCTCGCTTGGTCTTGGTAGTGACAATGAACTATAGATCTTGGACGTTGCCCCTTTTTATATACTGACCAATATCGACGTGACCATACTGTAAAGTGAAGCGACTGGGAAGCCGCACTCGCTTGTGGTACATGATTTGATACACTTTTTCCAAATGCCGACCGACGATTTGGTGAGTGGGTAAACGTACAATCTTATGTGGTTCCTTGATAGTCACTCTAAAGTTTCCATCCTTTCTAGACTGCAATGCTTCCTTCAATACTCCAAAGTTCACCATTCGACTGGTGCTATAATCGAGAGTCAATCCTTTCATTTTACACTCCGTGTGCACTTCTACTTGTGGGTTCCGGTATTCGTAGCCGTAATTTTTAGGATCGCCACTAGCGAAACTTAAAATCTTCTCGTCGGGGTGTTGGTCTGTCCGGGCTCCTAAACGGTCTTCTTCGATGCCATAGTGACGTTTACCCGGGCGATCGATGTACATGCAACTGTCCGTGTCAAAAAACAGGACGCGATCACCTAACAGTTCTAAAGCTTCGTAAAATTTTAAGGAAGCATGGGCTGTCATGTAAGCCGCAATGATGACATTTCCTAATTCGTCGGCTTCTACAAAGTCCAGATCTTCTTCGTAATTAACTAAGATCAAATCCTCACGAACGACGTCCACGTGTTTCATGTATTTGGTTTTGTCGTGAATCATCTGAAAGTACCGGGAAGGTTCCGTCAAATACTCTGTCTTGGGTAAACACGGTCGTTGTGCCATATTACCTCATAAGCAATTTGACATCACTTTGGCAGACGATCGCCTTCGTTTTTCTTGATGTGGTTTAAAGTGATTCCTTCCTGCTCCCAGTATTTCTCTTTGAATTTCATTTGGTCTTCGGGAGTGTGGCACCGTGAAGGATAGAAGCTGACTTCTTGTCTCAGTTTTAAAAAGGCATCCAAGTAGTCTGCGAAAATGCCTTTCTGAGTCTCGTCGCCCTTGTAGTACTTTTGTGTCTTGGGAAAGTGGTAAATTTCATGCACTTCTAACTGCTGGTGTCTCAGGTCCAAAGCTTTGAACAATTCTACGCTGACCCACGTTCTCGCCAAGGCGCGTTCTTCCTGGGTGTGCTGACAAGGGCGATCTTGATTACACGTTTCTGCACAAGTAAGGCACAAGGGAAACATCAATTTTCCTTGGCAATGGTAAGGTAATACGGGATGGTACAAGTCCGTGGGAGGCAAGACTTTGCACTTGATCAATCCTTCGTATTGTTAAATATTGTTCAGGTCAATGTGTTTCGTTAGCAATTGCGGGTGCCCTGCAGAAAAGTGACAATATTTGCACACGTAAGGATACAGTCAACACACGTGAAAGTATTGGATTTCTTCTCCTTTCTATTCGTAAGCGTAGTACAGCAAACAGGTGGCATTCGCCCGTCCTCCATACAAACTGTCCCTTGGGTTCAGGGGGTCCACCAGCTTGTAACTTTCCATGATGCGTTTAAACTCGGTATCAATTTTCAAACGGGGATCGTACTCGTGTTCCCACATTTCCACCATTTGGCATCCTTGCTGTTCTGACTTCAAGCGCCTCTGACAAGTGGCCTGGTACAAGTCTTCCATGGTCCGTTGTAAAAACTGATTTTTAGTGCTACGTTGAGGGTAACAGATTGGATATCCATGAAATAAGCAGCCGCTAAACTCGTACACGATCTTGGGGTTTTCTAAGTCTTAACCATCCACCGAATACGTTCCGATGGTCTTTTCGCCTCCTTCTTGCAGGCGTTCTGAATCCATTTGTGTTCCTTATCGCACAAGTAATGTAGCCAGCGTAGAGCTTTGACCGAATACTGACGTTTGACAAAGTTGGTCGTGTGAGGGCCGATGACAGCCAGGATGTTTTCGGGCATGAATCGTTGGCGGTACATTAATGAACAAGCTTTGGCAATGGTGCAGGCTTTTTTCAAAGGATCATTCCCCCGTGTTACATGAACAGTTCTCGAAATTTTCCACAGCAATGCCGTAAAATGTCTACGTCGGAACGACAATACTTTAACATTTCTTCCTGAAAGTCGAAGGTGGCTGAGATGTGAACCTGGTATCATGTATAGAAAGCTTCTCGTTGTTCGGTGCGCATGTTGTAGTGAGGAAAATAGACTTTGGCCATTTCTGTCATTCCAAACGTTTTAGGCATTCGACTCACTGGCATGGTCAACTTACTCATCGAATCTTTAAAATGTACCTGTCCCACTTGCATGGAAATGATTTTGGCTCCGTTCAAAGTCACTTCAGGACGCTCGGCACTTTGTTCCGTATATTATCTCAAAAGAAATTGCCCATCATTACCCGAGAAATTGTAAGCCATCGCCGTGGCATGGCGATGACAATCACCGTAACGTTCGATGTCCTCTTAGCTCCATGTATCGTCGATGGGGTCTACGATCCATTGGGCGAAATCGGCAGCGTGTACGGTCCCCGAAAGATTTTTTCACGTCCTCCAGGAATCTTGTTGCAGTGAGAGCAATGACTAAAGCTAGGCTATTGGATGCACTTCTCGCACGCACGATGAGCTACGCAGAAATTAGGAATGTGAATGCCGGTCTCTTGCATGCATTCGAAATCGAGAAAGATAAAATTGCCTTTCTACTGGTTATCGTCCTCCTCCTCTTGTCTGGAATGGTACTTTTGAATGTAGCATTGGTTTTCCAAGTCCACGATTTGGTGGCAAATGTGACATCGTTTCTTTCCTGGACATACGTGCGCCTTGGTATTATTGGTACGTATGCCTTGTCCACAAGTAGGGCACAATCTTAAGAGTTGACAAACATATTTCTGCTGTGAGCCTTGCGTCTTTAGATGTTGTTGGTAACAGATAGGGCTGACAAATGTGCGCTGACAAGCAGGGCAATGCACTCGTTCTTGTCCTTCTTCCAGACAGGGTTGAGAGGCCAAAAATCCTGAGCATTTCGAAAAAAAATGCTTGTGTTGCTCACTATTGTTATAGCCATAGTCAAATTTCTCGCAATAATATCTGTATCCCAGGAATGGAGCGATGCTGGTGATGGTATCGAAATGTTCATCGTGATGATAGACATGAATGTATTTTCCATCTTTGAAATCTTTGCCTCGAAACAACAGAGATCCGCGCACTTCTTGGGGATGCACTTTCAAGGTGTAGCGTGGAGCGAAGACGTCATGCAATTTTCGCATTTCAGGAATGCCACAGGGTGTGTCTTTGGATAGGCCCGCTTGCTGTAACAGGAGTTCTCCTTCACTTCGTTGTTTGGCTCGGTTCGATTTTTGAATTGTTTGCCAAACTCTTTTTCATTCCGCCGTGTTGTCCTGGTCTTGAGGGTTGTTAATTCGGACGAGGCTCATTTTGGTGCTGCGAAGTTCGTCCATCATAAACACCTTTTTGCGTCCTGTCCCTTGGAGAAGAGACACATGGGTCATGAACAGTGTGGATTTTCCATTGGTGATGTGAAACTTGTCGTTGGATTGTTTTGCACGTGTTGAATCGTGTCGATGACTTTGGAAGGTGTCAGTTCTGTTGGGCAGCTAAACTCGATCCAAACCGGGGACTTCAAACTATCGTGATGAATGGAAAGTCTCAAGCGATTGTCTTCTTTGGCTTGACATTGCAGTTTCAGTGTGGTTAACAAAGAATTCCACACTTCGGTGATGAATCCCTCTGCCTTCTCCAACGGTACGTTGGACCTGAAATCTTTAAATTTCACCGCGTACGTGTAAGCCGAAATTCTAAATTTTCTAGAGGAGCGTTTTTCCGTCTCTCGAATGTGGTAGTATTTTTGAGGAGTTAATGGTGGTGGACTTTGGTTGGGTGTAGAATCTCTGTATCTGGATTCGAGCTCACTCATGTCAGCTTCAAAATCACTGGCACGAATTTGAGCCAAGACTTCAGCTACTGTGCGAGGCAATAAATCACGTTTCTGCCTCTTACTTTCTTTTCCCTTCTCCACGATATGATGCGATCGTTTCATCATGATTGCAAAAAGTCAAATGCCTACATTTTAAACGCCATGGCTCCCTTTATATCCATGACAGAGCAGCGTATATATATAAAGGGTGTGTGTCTTCCCTTCCCTTCCAGTATTCATTTCTCTCTCAAAGTGACCACAACGATGGAAGAGCCCACACAGGTCGAACGTCTGATTAGAGCTTCATAAGAATGTTTTCTTCAGATAAGCCGACGGACTATTCCCTCTCCTTTCAAGATAAAAGTCAAGATACTTGCTATATCTGTAAGAAGAAAGGATATTGGTCTTCAGAGTGTCCAGACCTTCAAAAAAGCAAGACAGGTGCTAGAAGAGACAAAAGTCAAGATGCCTGTTATCATTGTCAAGAAAAAGGACATTGGTCTTCAGAATGCCCTAAGAAACAACAGGAGCATGAAGAAGAAGAGAGTGATTCTAAACAGGAAGAAGAAGAGGTACCCTCCTCGAAGGAAGAACCCATACACATACAGAAAGAGAAAAATGAGAAGAAAATAAGAGGAGGAGAAAGTGAGGCAGAAGAGGAGGAAAAACATGTGAAAGTGAAGAAATTTTAAAAAACAGAGAGAGTGAACACAGGCACAGAAGAAGTCAATGAACTTTTTAAAGTGTTGTGTTGTGTTGTGCATAGGATTGTAAAATTTGTACCAGAATAGACCAGACAGAAAACGTACGTGTCTCTTGGTTTGGTTTTTAGAATAAGGGCCTACACTCACGCACTCACTCATTCACACACGTACATCATGGGGTAAAAAAGGGATTTTGAGTTTTAATTGATTTTGGCAATTGAAATACTATCTCTTTTCGAGAGAAGTTGGTGGCCCTGAAAAGGACCGTTGGGTATTGTTTTTTTTTTTTTTAAAAAAACCTCAGGAACGGGACGTAATCTGTTTTAACTGCCTTAAGCCTTTGCCACGGTCAAGGCCTACTTCTGGAGTGGCTCCTGTCAATGATGATTTGGTAGAAATCACTAGGGGTGGTATCGCAAGTTTAGTAACAGGCTGGGTTGTTTGGCTCGGGAAGGTCTTTTTCTCTTGGGTTGTAATAAAGAAGTCTGATACATTTGTTTCAGAGTCCTTAACTCTGCTAAAATGTCTAACAGTACCGTTACCGTTTGACTTTCACTGTCTTCCTTCTCTCTTAGATCTTGTTTCTTATCTGCTGCTGCTGCTGCTTCTTCCTGGTGTTTCCTTCTTGCCTCTTCTTCTACTTCTCACAGTTGCTGCTGAAGGAGAAAAGCATGTTCTGCTTCCTTCTGCTGTTGTAAAAATTTCTCTAATTCTTCTTTCTGTCTCTGTTTAAAATCATCGACGTGTGGTAAAGAAGGAGAAGGTGGGGAAGGTACTGGCACCGGAACAAATTCTTGAGAAGAAAGAAAATCGACTAAATCCCAATTAAAATCGACCTCTTCTGTAAGTAGGCCTGTGTTGACTCTGGTAGCCGCTGCTATACCATCGCTTCTTGTCTCCACGGCCGGTGCACCCCAATTCATTGTCTTCTTTGTTTCTTTATTGGTGTGGTCCGCCTCAGAATTACATCATTTTGCGTACCCCCTAATTCCTAAAAAGTAAAGGATTTTATGTCTGTTTTTTATTTTTATTTTAAATAGGTGTGTTGCTTGTATATTTTATTTTAAAAATTTCGTTTGGATAAAATTTTGATAGGGTTTGCAACACTGCTTATTCTAGTGTTTCAAAAAACTCCATTGTCCTGGCTGGTTTCGGAGTTGTTTACATGAGTGATCCATCACCAGTGTGTGCTATATGTAAAGTGCTATATTGCTTAGATGCTTTTATTCTTGTGTTTGTGTTCGGACTGGCTTACTAAGTCAAATCTTTTCAAGTTGTTCTTATTTTTTGTTTATTTAATAGTGTATGGAAGCATTCTAGTGTGGGAAAATAGTGGGTTATGGAAGAGTCGTACTTATTGCTTTATTTTTTTAATTTTTTGTGTGGAGTAAAGTGTGTAAGAAGCGGTGTATGTAGCATTTGTGGGTTTATGTGTGCACTGCATGTGTAGTTGTTGTGTTTATGTGTGCACTGCATGTGTAGTTGTTGTGTTTATGTGTGCACTGTATGTGTAGTTGTTGTATTTATGTGTGCACTGTATGTGTAGTTGTTGTGTTTATGTGTGCACTGTATGTGTAGTTGTTGTGTTTATGTGTGCACTGTATGTGTAGTTGTTGTGTTTATGTGTGCACTGTATGCGTAGTTGTTGTGTTTATGTGTGCACTGTATGTGTAGATGTTGTGTTTATGTGTGCATTGTATGTGTAGTTGTTGCCAGAGATAGTGTAGTCTTACAAGGACCTCTTTATCCCAGACTAATTTCTGTCACCTTACGGCATCTATATAAAAAAAGTTATTCTTTTAGGAGTTTCCGTGTATTTAATTTAGAATTATATTTTAGAATTTAGCATTTATTATTCAAAATCTTCCCTTCTTGTTTTCATAATGGAGTTGATATACCATATTATGTCATTGTATAAACTCTTTTCCTCGATATTGTTTATAAACAGTAGTTGCATGGCATTAAAAATTCCATATCTATTTATTATTCTGTTTTTTATAATTTGTCTCTCCATATATTTCTTTGTGCATCTTAACATTAAATGTTCTTTTGAATCAATATGGTTTTTACATAACCTACATCTTGGTATTGTGTTGATTATATGTCTGTTAAAAGCCTCCTCATCGGCCATTCAGCTTCCATGTAGATATAAAAATAGTCTACCTTGGACAGCTGGTGATTTTATGTTCGCATTATTTTTCCATATTATCGGCCAGTTTAAGTTCGGATACTTTAATTCTATTGTGTGTTTATCTTGGCTTGCTCTCTCATTTAGCATATTGTATGTCTTCTTGTTTTTATTCCATATATCTTTATTATCTCTAGATTTATATAATAGATCGCTTATTCTTTTACAAGTCCCAGGTGGTTTTAATAGTTTAGTTAATAAGTTATTTTGATATATTGTATTATTAAAACGACATAGGTATCCATATAAGTATATGTAAATAGCTTCCCATGGTAATTAGGGAGTTTTTTTTAAATATATATATTTAAATGTATTCAAAATCATAGATTTTTGTGTTATAATTAAATTGGAACGGATAATCCTCCTTTGTCTCTAGGTCTGCATATATGTTGTTTCTTTTAATGGTCGATTTTGTTATCCCAAATAAATCTCAGTATTTTCTTTTCAATCTTATTAATCATTGCTTCTGTTAGTTGTATCGAGCTCATTTTATAGTTCAATTGGCTATACACGTAGGTTTTAGCCAAGTTTCTTTTTGTGTTTCAATCTTGATTAATAGTTCATTGTAGTTCTTGTGAGTAGAATTCGTTCCATATGTGATTCCTAAAGCTTTTACTTGTTTATTAAACAGGTTGGGGTAAACCTTGGTGGTTCACCCGCCTGTTGGCTATTAATAAAATCTCTGTCTTTTCGTAATTTCCAAATTTTATGAATTCGTATTGTAAATGTTTGAAGGATAATCCATCTCTGTTAAAGTTAGTAGAGTCATCCACATGTAATGTAGTTTTGAAATCTCTTTTAATATTTGGTATTTTTATTCCCTGAATAATGTTATTTTGGTTGATGTTTATGTTCAGGAATTCTATAGCCATTACATATAGAAGCCTAGACAGCCCTGTCTAACTGATCTTCGTATATTTATCTCTTTGGAGAAATCTCCATTTTTTAAATTATTTTTGAACTTATATTTTTGTACATGGCTCTTACCTAGTTTATAATGTTGGGTCCGAAACCACATTGTCCTAATGTTTTAAAAATGAAGTCATGCTCTATTCTATCAAAAGCCTTTTCTTGATCAAATAGAAACATGACTCGCATTTCCCCATTAGTATGTAGCAAACACTTATAAATATTATTATTCATGATATTTTCCCCCTCCCTCCACCGCTTTGATTTATATCAATAATTTTGTTTATACAATTTTTTTATTGTGTTAATTATAATTTTACTTTGGATTTTGTAATCATTATTTAGGAAAGTTATTGGTCTCCAGTTCTTTCAGATTTATTTTATATCTCCCTTCCCTTTATATATTAGAGTAACAATTCCCTCCCTTAAAATTTTAGGCATTTCCCCTTTAAAAAGTATATAGTAATTCTAAAAAACCTAAATGTTCATACTGAATTTTTTGCAAAATTCCGCGGTTATACCGTCCGATCCTGGTGATTTCCATTTTTGTAAGCTATTAATTGCCTCTTAAATTTCTTTGTTAGTTATACAATTTTCACATATTCTTGTCATATAATGATATTTGGTTATACATTGTTTCCTTTATATACTTGTTTATTACCTCTTCATCTATATTTTGAGATTTATATATCTCAGCAAAATATTGTCTTACACCTTCTAATATGTCACTTTTATTTTTATAAACGTTATCATTAATTTGTATTAGATCAATCTTTCTGTTTTCTCCCCTTTTAATTTCCAGTCTTCTGTATATTTCCCTCCCTTCTTTGTATAGGTTTTCGTATTTTACCGAACTTAATTTTATCCCTTGTATACTTTCTTTATCCAAATCGTCCCGTTGTTTAATTTTTTTTCTAGCTCTGTTAGTGGTCTTATCAGGGTCATAATTTCTGCGTGCTTTTCTTTTAACTTTTTTTGGTATTTTTGGTGTGTCTTACTATAGTAATTAGTTATCCGTTTTATTTCACTTTTAATTTGTCCCAGTCTATCATTATATCTTCTGCGTGTTCTTGTTTCTTCCTGCTAAGGTGCGTGCAAACATTGCTCACGTACTCATCATCGAGCACGAGAGCACTGTTCATCTTCTACACTCCGTGTCCCCATTTAAGTGTGTTCGAAATTTTAGTCTCTAGGAGTACTGATTTGTGGTCTGAAATCTTTTCTTGTAGAATTTCACAGTTTATTAGTGCATCGGTTTCACTTTCCGATATATAAAATATAACAATTCTACATTCCTTATTGTTGTCGTATGTATATGTTTAATCTCTTATTTTTATTCATAAATCTAAAAGTATCTACACTATTATTTGTTTTTGTAAAGGTCCTTATCCATTTAAAAATGCTCCTGTCATTTTCTGTTAATCCTTCACTTTTATCTAGATCGGTAATTACCCAGTTAAAGTCTTCGCCTAAAATGCAGGGATCCGTGGCAAATTTTTGAATGTATCTGTTCAAATTTTGTATAAAGGTCGTCTTTTTTCTTGTGATACCAGGTGGTATGTATATGTTGAATATATTCCAGTTGTTTAGTTTTAGATAGACTAAGCATCCTTGTAAGTCATTCGGTATTCCTATATTTTCAGGGTTAAGTCCCTTGGCGGCGTGCATGATAATTGTCGCCACCCCAGCTTTTCTCTCTGTCGTGTGGTTACTAATGAAAACTAAGGCGTCTAAGTCCTCCTCCCATTTTTTCATGACATGTATCGGCATTCCGTGCGTTTCTTGTATTAAAATTACATCATATATTTTGGCTTGTGCTGTAATATTTTCAGTTATATTATTTACATTCATAGTCAGGATTTTCAGATTTAGCTCCATCTTGACTATGAGAAGGTACTTCAGTAATATATTTAATTCTTACGTTATTGTTCAAAACAAAATGTGTGTACGTTCTATAAAATATTTAGATAGTCATTTAAATCTTGATTTTTAGTTTTTCTCGCCCTGTATTCCTCTATGGTTAAGACTCTTCTTTTATCTTCTCTGTTGAGACTTACTGTCCTTCTTTACTGTTTTTCTCTTGTTTCTTTCCTAGGTTCTCTTTCTCGTGGAGATTTACGTTCTGTAATGAGATCGGTGCTTTGTGCTTCGGACGGCGTTCTGAGTGTACTTGCCGCTCTTTTTCTTTTTTGAGTTACCTTTGGTGTTTCGGCTGTTTTGGGTGCTGTTTTAGTTTCCACTTCTACTTGTTCTTCTATTGTCTCCTATATCCTTGATATTTCCAGTCTAGGTTGGGATTTTTCCTATCTCTGCTCTAGGCTATTTGAGCTGTCTGGAAAGTTTGGCTCTTCTAATGCAAAGAATGGGGCGTTTTTTTTCTCTACCAGTTTTGCTTCTCCTCCTTGCTTCTGGATTTTTCTTGCTCTTGCCTTTGCCCTCTTTTTCTCAGCTGAGCTGGTTTGGTTAGCTGATTCCCATTTAGTTTTGTCATTTATGGTTTGTATTTCCTGTTCCGGTTCGGAAAAAGTTTCCAGCATGATCTCCGTCTCCATTGGTTTTATCTTCGGCGCTGTATTTGTCACAGCTGCCGCATAATATTTTGGAGTTGTATTGGAGGGCGCCTCCTGTGTGGCTTGTTGTGGTGTTTGTTGGCAATTCCCTGGCCAGGTGGTCGGTGTTTCCGCATTTATAACATTGCCTATGGTATTGGCATCCCCTGTACCAGGTTTTGATTAAAAAACCCACGAGGTAAAAGAAGGATGGCATCTTCTTTGCGTCTTCTAGAGAAAGGCTTATTACTCTGACTTACGTGTATACTGATGGTAATCCCCAGTAGTTAACGATATAGGATCTTATCGACTTAACTCCATTTTTCTTCTGTATTTTAGTGTGGAGCTCTATAGTTGGTATTTCCAGTGGCAGACCTGAGAAGTGCACTTCCACTACTTTCTCTCCGATATTTTTGATCAGGGGCGGAGAGGCGAATATCTTTACGGCTTTTTCCCTAAATTCCATTGTTTGGTCATTCTTGTACAGCGATACATCTCCCTTGGCGAACAAGAAGATACCTCTACCTCCGTTTTGCAGTCCCTTTATTTCTCTCGTTTTTGTTCCCTTTGCCACCAGGCACTGTAATAATTCGGCTGGCCTTGGCCTTTCTTGTTCACTACAATTAGTACAGTCCAAAACCTGACATCCTGGCGTTCTGTATGCCAGTAGCAACCTTCCGTTTTCGGTGTTTCTAAGGTTTGTCGGAAAATAGTCCTTTATCTTCGTTTGTTTTGCGTGTACTGACTCCGCCATGTTGGGCTTAGGGAAAAACTACCCAATGTTTTAGAAGGGATTAAAACCCTACAATTTCCAAAATCAAAACGAAAATTTTTACACAAATGTAAAAAGCAGAAAACCGTACACTAGGAATACAATATAAAATATAGTAGAAAAAATAAATGAAAATTAAGGTATACCTGAGGTTCTTGTAAGAAATTTACAAGGAAACACAGAATAAAGATTCACTATCCGTGAGGTGATATCAGGTAATCTGAGAAACGTCTAAATAATACTCAGTTTGTAATCCCAAGAGTGTAATTGCCGACGGTTTGAAAACTGTGTCGCATGAATTGACTGCGCGCAGACGCTAGCACAACTATATAGGGAATGTGACGTCACAGTCCGCTCTCTTCGGATTGGAAGACTGACTCCGTGTTGTGACTGAATTTTGTAACGCGTGTTTGGATTGGTGAATGAACTCAATCCGTTTCGATCCGCCCCTCCTCTATAAATAACCGCAATTTACTGCATTCCCTTCACCTGTTCTCGTCACACGATGTGGACAAACGTAGAATCGGCTACTCTCGTATCGTCATGCATTCCGTATGGACTTACCCATGTATGTGAAATCATCATGGACAATTATCAGGATCACCGATACGAGCGTTTGGAAAAGAAGAATTTATGTGGAGAGACAAGGCTGTTTGAAGCGAGTCCTTATATACGGACCAGAAGTCAGACGAAGTTTGAGGAAGAGACCAAGATTCGTGAGATACCCTCTCTGTTAACGGAATGGTGCTAACAAAATACCAAAGGCCCTTTTCAAGGCCACTCATATGTCCGAAAAGATTTGCTTTTTTGTCTATATTTTCTTTTTAGTGTGTTGTATAAGTGTTTGTGACTGTATGTTGTATGTGTTATATAAATAAGTCCCACTCTTTATTCCCGATTGAGGTCAACTCGGTGTAAACATGCACACCCACTCTTTGCTCCCTATTGACGTCACCTCACATTGTTACCAATCTTCAGTACTGTGACGTTACCTCACCTGTTCCTACATTGTTACCAATCTCCCGTACCGTGACGTCAGGCGCTATACAGACCCATCTTTCTCTTGTCCGTAAACAGGCCAAATATACATAAAATATAGAGTCCATGTTAAATTTCCATTGTCTTATCCGTAATCGTGCCCAGGGTGATTTTTAAAACCTTGTCCGTAATCGTGCCTGGGTGTGTGTGTGTGTGTGTCCGTAATATATTTTCCCATTGTCCGTAAACACCCCCCTTCACTACTTAACTATCTATCTATCTATCTATCTATCTAGAGAACCGTGAATCAACGTCCTGATATCTCTTACTCCGCATTTAACATACTGTGATCGTTACAGATTAATGGTTACTTTATTTCAAAGATACTAGTCCAGTCCCTTTGCTCTGTTTTCAGGACAAAATCGCATATTGACGCATTAAATTAGCTGGGATGAATACTTTAAACGGCTCGTTGTTATACAACACCCTTGATTATGTTGTAGCATAACAATGAACCTCTTACTGGTTTAGTCAGTACTTTGAAGATATCACTATCTGGTATAAGGACACTTAAAACTTCACATTCAAGTGTTCTCTAATTCAAACAGATAATGTTTTATGACAATAACAACACACACACACACACACACAACATCATAAAATGCGTTGAAAACTAACATCAGTCAGTACATATGCCCATTACAGAAAATACTCAAAAGAACATCATGAATTTCAATGGTAAGACATTTATGTTTTTGACGTTTTATTTCGTAAAGTATCGACTGATATTTTGTAAAATATTCATTTATATCAAGGGTTTTTACCAATTCAGATATATTATTCGCAAGTTGTCAAATTTCGTTTCTGAACAGGCTGTTTCCGATATATTTATATTATCATGACGGCTTGTTTTGTATCAGTTTAAAATATGCTATTTTCTTGACACGCTACGACATGCTGACAATTATTATTGATTCTTTAAATATTTGTTACCGTAGTAGAAGCAATACAACATCGATGCAGCTCGTCGTATTTACTTTGCATATTATATTTTTAATTATGACTTCACTTGGCAGTGATTAAATGTAAGAATTTGATTTGATTGAATTAATAAGCACTTTCAAGCAGCCATTTACAACTTGCATCAATGAAGAATAGAAAATTCATGACTAGAATTATGAATGGAGCACTTGCAAGCAGCCATTGACACTAATGCTGAAGGAAAGTAGCACTTGCAAGCTGCCTTATACAATTTGCATCAATGAAGAATACAATATATCTGGATATAATTATTAAAGTAAGCAAGCAGCCATTTACAATAATGCATCAAAGAAGATTACAAAATACACGTATAGAATTATGGCGTTAATCTCCCTTCATAGCAGAGCACGTGCATTTTTCACCGCCATTGTTTTCTTAAGTTAAAGAATGCTGTTCGCAGTAAAGAACACAGATATAACTTGGTGTCTCATTAACACAACCTGTTGTGTTTTATTTGGTCATGTGCAATTTTACTATCTGTCTATAATATTTTAATTTACACAGGCACGTACAAGGAAGTACTTTTGGTCATGAGTGATCTGAATGAGCAAAGAGTCTCACACTGACAGAGCTAAATAGGTATAAGAACTAAAATATAGGTATTTTTGATATGTAGACATATACTAGGAAGTCTACTGGGGCCTTGAAGTTAATGTTTTATAACAAACATAATCTTATAAATTTACTTAATGACAATTTGCACAATTCATGTGGAAAATATTTTTAAATAAGCTAATACCTGAACCACACTTGTGACATTTTTGTAAGTTTGCCTGGAGGTATATTTTTGAGATCTGATAATGGTTAATGGAGTGAGACAGAATGAATGAATAAATTAGAGTCAAATTTGGAAATTTTACATACAGATGTATATATATATATATATATATATATATATATATATATATATATATATATATATATATATATATGTGTGTGCGTGTGTGTGTGTGTGTGTGTGATAGAGAGAGACAGAGAAAGACAGAAAGACATAGAGAGAGCTAGTTAGCACGAAAAAGATCTTATTTCGGTATTTCTGAATATACCATGTCACGTACCAAGGTATACCGCAATTACAGTAGAGACCAGCAATTTAATGTTCTGGGTCGGCGCCTGGTAATTAAATTTTAAAAAACCGTCTGTCAAAAGCTGTCAGTTCGAAAGAAAATCACTACTCCTCCACCCACAATTATTTTTAGATGATCAATACATTATGTGTATGTCCTTTGTTGTATACATATAATCTAAAAACTGTAGCTAAAGTGGGATAATTAAGCTTACATTACAGCTGAAAGACATAGATAAGTTGAAATATATATACCAGAAAAAAGGAAGTGATTTTGGGATTATGTTTTTCCGCAGATCTGATTTCAATACATTCTTTCAAACAATTAATAAAAGACGGGTAAGCAACTAAAACAGCTGTAAAACAAGAAGTCACGAATCTACTGTATCCTTTTAAAATACAGACTAGGAAGTCTAAATCTGAGAATCATGTGACGTAACAAAAAGTTACCTTGCAGTAGCATTAAATATAAAACTGTATGGCAATCTGTACCACCTACCTGAGGCGGTCTGTTCATTTTGGAGAGTCAAGTAACAGCTAAGTGTAGTGTATTTCAGTTTTTGTGAAATTCCTATCTTGATGGAGTCATTAAAATATAACCAGCTTAAGTTATGCACAGGCAAGATAACATCAATCCATTTTTTACTTTCAGCAAAACCAGTGAGGGAAATGATTTGGAAGATTACGTGGATTTTGTTAGCTACATCATCGCTATTTGTCTCAACAGGTAACACATCTATAATACGTATACGTTTTCAGTATGTTTCATCTCAACGTGCAGAAAAGATAGATCTGCCACAGCTAATTTGCCAGCGCGATCGTAACTAATCTGATGATATTAAGATAATGAGATTTTGTGTCTAATTTTCCAGGGCAAAGTATTATCGTATGTACTTATGTCTTATTTTATTTCAGAGAGAAATTCGTTTATAAATTACCAGAGGAGAAGGATACCATTATTATTATTAATTCAGCCAGACATCAGAAAGTTGGTATACTTACATGATATATATCAAGAAGTAGAGATCAGCTAAGAATTATTTTGAAATGTATATACAATACTGTCCATTATTATTACACGTGTTGTTGTTGCAGATGGTGAAAGTACAACAAAACAATATCAGTCCACGGTAGTAACAACTTTCCAGGAACCTCCTTCCACTGAAGGTAAAGTCATCAATTATAAATCTAGTGTTTGTGACTGAGTACATACTTCATGGAATTCGTCAATTACTAACCGATTTTCGTTAAACAATTGAATCAAATGTTGACGTCACGTTCAGAGATGATATACTTAAAGTCTTAATTTCACTAAAGCCAGAAGCTTTAGCAGTAAAGTTGATTCAATTAGGTGGCGCTGTTGCAGAATACCTAAAGGCAAATCTGTCGTAGATGATTATAACATTCCACTTTTAAAATTCTCACATACTTCTACAGTTATTTACATTTTATGAGGACAGAAACAAAAATAGAAATCGAGACTTTTGTTAGATTGAACCGGATGACACAACAAAGTACTTAATATAGTAAACAATGTATAGTGTAGTAAATCTCTGATCGGGAGGTAATCTTTGCAACATTACATCTGATAATTAATACTTATGCGGAATTAACAACTATTTATTTGATGGCAAAATGTCTCTTTTTGAAATCAGTACAATATTTATGTTCACAAAAAGTTTCAATGTACAGTAAAATGAGAAGAAAAAAAATGCATATAAATATCTCATATATGAGAAAAGTCAGCATCACAATGCCACACTATAATCTTGCTGTTTAAGTTAAGCGAACTAAAGGTTCAAATGTCGGAAAAAGTCCAGACCAGCAAGATCCTCGGGAGAAACAAGTAATATTTAAGTTAAGAAGTAATTTGCCTGCCAATCTATTCCCTATGCACAAAAGAGCGGAATAGCACAACATAACGAGTTGGAGGACACGCTGGGCTATCATATTTGAACTCAGTATTTCATCCACAGAGTTAATTGCATGAGTAGAAAACAATTTGTTTTGGGCAAAATACTCCTTCTGTTTAATACAGTAGCACGGAAGAAAGCACATAAATAGGGGAAACACATAAGATTTCATCCACTGTTGAAAATGAAGTTGATACAATGTATCCAAAATTGCGTTATACACAAGGACCCGAGTGATGTTTTACTTCAAGCAACGATCCACAACTTTAAGATTTACTGATACCAATTTGTAACAATACTGTCATTATACATAGGACGGTGTGCATAGAAAGGGTTGCGATTAAAACCTAAATATCTTTTTAACCTCTGATAATCTCATCGCAAAGAAGACAAGTAAAATCGAAGGGGCTTTCACAACTAATTAAGCTGCTTCTTCTGTATCACGAAGATGCCATCAGATCTCATAAGACAACAAGTTATATAGGCAGTTTTACACTCATCTATTAACTGATAATTCCACAGATGATGTTACCACGCCCCTATTAACTGGTAAGACAAGTTCCACCGGTGATATTACCACGCATCAATTAAATGACGGAGGAACAAGTGAAACACAGCCATTTACGACTTGGGGTAAGTCTTGAATACATACATTCCTTAATCAAAGTCTTTGCAATCTTTGAACCAAAAGGCTACCGACCTGTTACAGACATGCAATCCATAAGAAATCATTCCAACCGATGATGTTGTAAATTATAATGTTAGAAAGGTATGTCTAATGATCGCAGCAGTAGAAAATAACCAACGTTTATGTCTTATATTGGGAAAACTCCCGGCCTGAATTGCGAATTAGAAAAGTATTTGAAAGATGGACACCACAAACTGAGGAAACCAAAACTAAAGCATTAACAATGGTAGCAAATCATAGTGCTCAAAACAAACAAAAGAAAATCTGTTAATACTGGAGTACATTCTTTAGTGAAGAAATCTTTGTTACACAATTACTCCAATACATTCGTTTACTTGTGCAAGGTTGCCAGATTTTTATATTATTATTATTATTATTATTATTATTGAAAAAATAACTCTAAAATTGCATGTAATTTCAGTGTCAAATAGAAAACATAGCTCGTCCGCACAGACGGTTCGCTCAATAAGTTATTGGTATAATATTGGTATAAATGCAATGATGATAAGAAACAATGACCAGAGATGAATCCAGAGCAAATTAAATTATTTCAAATGGTTAAAAACTAAGGAAATACGAACAGTTAATTCTAGCGTATAAAGGTTAATCGAGATGAATATTCCCACCCAACTACCGTATGGGTTCAACAATGAATTGAAACACCACATTAATATATTTAGATCAAAGCAATACATATGGAATTTTCAGACTCATTAAACTTTGTCCTTTGTTTCATTTCAACTGTTTTATCGCTTTAAAATATAGAATAGCAATTAGATTAAAAAACATATTTTCACAACTTTTCAATGGTTCTCTCCCTTACAAGTATTATTGAAGATATTAGGCTGCACTAAGCTTGTAATGACACCACTGATAAAAATACCAGACATAGGAAAATAAAATATGAAAATACTAAAACAGTTGATTATGGAAAATTGGAAAGAATAAGAAGAAGAGAGAATGTTTGTTATACCCGTGAATTCGCAATTTCATTAACTATAACTATCTATAGAGCTATAGGATGTTGCTGTCAACCATTTCAAGGATATGGTCCAGGGTTTAAGTCTTCAGGTTGTGGAAACACTCCATAGATAATGCTGGCTACACCTATATATGTAATAACCTTTCGTGACCTTTAATATGCGCTGAACTGAATATGCTTATGGAGTGTGATATCTATTGTTTCCCAAAAATAACTCTATCGCACCAACATGGGGTGGGTGGGTTAAATATTATCGAAGTGTACACAATCTATACGTTGATAGAACTATCATCAATTCAAGGTTCTAATTTTAATGATGTAGAACAATTTCAGTGACATTTGATTTATATAAATAGAATATAACCCAATAGCATTGTTCCTCTACATTTTTGAAAGCGTGGTGATACAAATGTTAGCCGAAATGGTTCGTATTATCTGTTTTGAGCATTTCTGTACATGCTTATTAGTGCATTCTGGATAAAATAGATCATACATGATAGTGATTGAGGATCGTTGATATATCTTTTGCCTACCTGTTGTTTGTCATGATTGTGATTGAGATTTGTGGATAAAGTTTTGCCTACCTGCTTTTTGTAATAATTTTAAATAATAAACAAGATGTTTAGGCAGCAAGAGTTCAAGGTCAGTCTTATTTGCAATGAGACTAGGATCAGACATTTTCCTTTATGATGCTTCCTCTTTCCAACACACTCTATTGCGTCTTAGATCAAGTAGTTATTTGTATATAATGTGGAACTGGTAAACAATTATTCATTCCTGTTTAATATATGTCTTTGGGAATATATGGTCAGAGTTTTGCAGCTGTGTTCCGATGTAATTATAGACGAATGTTTTGTTTAATTTATTCATTGGAATTACAATGTGCTTATCGACGTTTTGGACTCAAATACTACTTTGGGATTATTGACAACTCATTCAAAGACATTCTGGATTTGTATCACTGTAGTGCATTATGGCATTCAAACGTATTGGAATTCATTCAGAATATTCTGTACGTTTGGACTTGTGATAGACCATTTAGGATACTTTATGATTTAATTTACAATTCTGTAACCGTATATTAAATTTTCACTGAACTTATTTGTTTGATTCGTACGCCTGTCTCTGGTTTGATAGGAAATTAAAAGAATTACAGTTAAAACACCAGATGGAAGTTCAATTAACAAAACTTCAGCTGCGGAACGAAATCATGTAA
Organism: Sinohyriopsis cumingii; assembly: GCA_028554795.2. Taxonomy (NCBI): domain Eukaryota; kingdom Metazoa; phylum Mollusca; class Bivalvia; order Unionida; family Unionidae; genus Sinohyriopsis; species Sinohyriopsis cumingii. The sequence goes on from JAPYKE020000175.1 coordinate 689,079, forward strand.
AGGCACTGAGAGAGAGAGAGAGAGAGAGAGAGAGAGAGAGAGAGAGAGAGAGAGAGATTGGTTATAAATTGCCAGATTTGAAGGATATTATTATTATTATTATTATTATTTAAACCAAACATCAGAAAGTTGGTACATTTACATGATATATATCAAGAAGTAGAGTTCAGACTAAGAATTATTTTGAATTGTATATATAATGCTGTTCATTAATATTACACGTGTTGTTGTTGCAGATGGTGAAAGTACAACAAAACAACATCATTCAACGGTAGTAACAACTTTCCAGGAACCTCCTTCCACTGAAGGTAAAGTCATCAATTATAAATCTAGTGTTTGTGACTGAGTACATACTTCATGGACTTCGTCAATTACTAACCTATTTTCGTTAAACAATTGAATCAAATGTTGACGTCACGTTCAGACATGATATACTTAAAGTCTTAATTTCACTAAAGCCAGAAGCTTTAGCAGTAAAGTTGATTCAATTAGGTGGCGCTGTTGCAGAATACCTAAAGGCAAATCTGTCGTAGATGATTATAACATTCCACTTTTAAAATTCTCACATACTTCTACAGTTATTTACATTTTGTGAGGACAGAAACAAAAATAGAAATCGAGACTTTTGTTAGATTGAACCGGATGACACAACAAAGTACTTAATATAGTAAACAATGTATAGTGTAGTAAATCTCTGATCGGGAGGTAATCTTTGCAACATTACATCTGATAATTAATACTTATGCGGAATTAACAACTATTTATTTGATGGCAAAATGTCTCTTTTTGAAATCAGTACAATATTTATGTTCACAAAAAGTTTCAATGTACAGTAAAATGAGAAGAAAAAAAATGCATATAAATATCTCATATATGAGAAAAGTCAGCATCACAATGCCACACTATAATCTTGCTGTTTAAGTTAAGCGAACTAAAGGTTCAAATGTCGGAAAAAGTCCAGACCAGCAAGATCCTCGGGAGAAACAAGTAATATTTAAGTTAAGAAGTAATTTGCCTGCCAATCTATTCCCTATGCACAAAAGAGCGGAATAGCACAACATAACGAGTTGGAGGACACGCTGGGCTATCATATTTGAACTCAGTATTTCATCCACAGAGTTAATTGCATGAGTAGAAAACAATTTGTTTTGGGCAAAATACTCCTTCTGTTTAATACAGTAGCACGGAAGAAAGCACATAAATAGGGGAAACACATAAGATTTCATCCACTGTTGAAAATGAAGTTGATACAATGTATCCAAAATTGCGTTATACACAAGGACCCGAGTGATGTTTTACTTCAAGCAACGATCCACAACTTTAAGATTTACTGATACCAATTTGTAACAATACTGTCATTATACATAGGACGGTGTGCATAGAAAGGGTTGCGATTAAAACCTAAATATCTTTTTAACCTCTGATAATCTCATCGCAAAGAAGACAAGTAAAATCGAAGGGGCTTTCACAACTAATTAAGCTGCTTCTTCTGTATCACGAAGATGCCATCAGATCTCATAAGACAACAAGTTATATAGGCAGTTTTACACTCATCTATTAACTGATAATTCCACAGATGATGTTACCACGCCCCTATTAACTGGTAAGACAAGTTCCACCGGTGATATTACCACGCATCAATTAAATGACGGAGGAACAAGTGAAACACAGCCATTTACGACTTGGGGTAAGTCTTGAATACATACATTCCTTAATCAAAGTCTTTGCAATCTTTGAACCAAAAGGCTACCGACCTGTTACAGACATGCAATCCATAAGAAATCATTCCAACCGATGATGTTGTAAATTATAATGTTAGAAAGGTATGTCTAATGATCGCAGCAGTAGAAAATAACCAACGTTTATGTCTTATATTGGGAAAACTCCCGGCCTGAATTGCGAATTAGAAAAGTATTTGAAAGATGGACACCACAAACTGAGGAAACCAAAACTAAAGCATTAACAATGGTAGCAAATCATAGTGCTCAAAACAAACAAAAGAAAATCTGTTAATACTGGAGTACATTCTTTAGTGAAGAAATCTTTGTTACACAATTACTCCAATACATTCGTTTACTTGTGCAAGGTTGCCAGATTTTTATATTATTATTATTATTATTATTATTGAAAAAATAACTCTAAAATTGCATGTAATTTCAGTGTCAAATAGAAAACATAGCTCGTCCGCACAGACGGTTCGCTCAATAAGTTATTGGTATAATATTGGTATAAATGCAATGATGATAAGAAACAATGACCAGAGATGAATCCAGAGCAAATTAAATTATTTCAAATGGTTAAAAACTAAGGAAATACGAACAGTTAATTCTAGCGTATAAAGGTTAATCGAGATGAATATTCCCACCCAACTACCGTATGGGTTCAACAATGAATTGAAACACCACATTAATATATTTAGATCAAAGCAATACATATGGAATTTTCAGACTCATTAAACTTTGTCCTTTGTTTCATTTCAACTGTTTTATCGCTTTAAAATATAGAATAGCAATTAGATTAAAAAACATATTTTCACAACTTTTCAATGGTTCTCTCCCTTACAAGTATTATTGAAGATATTAGGCTGCACTAAGCTTGTAATGACACCACTGATAAAAATACCAGACATAGGAAAATAAAATATGAAAATACTAAAACAGTTGATTATGGAAAATTGGAAAGAATAAGAAGAAGAGAGAATGTTTGTTATACCCGTGAATTCGCAATTTCATTAACTATAACTATCTATAGAGCTATAGGATGTTGCTGTCAACCATTTCAAGGATATGGTCCAGGGTTTAAGTCTTCAGGTTGTGGAAACACTCCATAGATAATGCTGGCTACACCTATATATGTAATAACCTTTCGTGACCTTTAATATGCGCTGAACTGAATATGCTTATGGAGTGTGATATCTATTGTTTCCCAAAAATAACTCTATCGCACCAACATGGGGTGGGTGGGTTAAATATTATCGAAGTGTACACAATCTATACGTTGATAGAACTATCATCAATTCAAGGTTCTAATTTTAATGATGTAGAACAATTTCAGTGACATTTGATTTATATAAATAGAATATAACCCAATAGCATTGTTCCTCTACATTTTTGAAAGCGTGGTGATACAAATGTTAGCCGAAATGGTTCGTATTATCTGTTTTGAGCATTTCTGTACATGCTTATTAGTGCATTCTGGATAAAATAGATCATACATGATAGTGATTGAGGATCGTTGATATATCTTTTGCCTACCTGTTGTTTGTCATGATTGTGATTGAGATTTGTGGATAAAGTTTTGCCTACCTGCTTTTTGTAATAATTTTAAATAATAAACAAGATGTTTAGGCAGCAAGAGTTCAAGGTCAGTCTTATTTGCAATGAGACTAGGATCAGACATTTTCCTTTATGATGCTTCCTCTTTCCAACACACTCTATTGCGTCTTAGATCAAGTAGTTATTTGTATATAATGTGGAACTGGTAAACAATTATTCATTCCTGTTTAATATATGTCTTTGGGAATATATGGTCAGAGTTTTGCAGCTGTGTTCCGATGTAATTATAGACGAATGTTTTGTTTAATTTATTCATTGGAATTACAATGTGCTTATCGACGTTTTGGACTCAAATACTACTTTGGGATTATTGACAACTCATTCAAAGACATTCTGGATTTGTATCACTGTAGTGCATTATGGCATTCAAACGTATTGGAATTCATTCAGAATATTCTGTACGTTTGGACTTGTGATAGACCATTTAGGATACTTTATGATTTAATTTACAATTCTGTAACCGTATATTAAATTTTCACTGAACTTATTTGTTTGATTCGTACGCCTGTCTCTGGTTTGATAGGAAATTAAAAGAATTACAGTTAAAACACCAGATGGAAGTTCAATTAACAAAACTTCAGCTGCGGAACGAAATCATGTAAAGGCACTGAGAGAGAGAGAGAGAGAGAGAGAGAGAGAGAGAGAGAGATTGGTTATAAATTGCCAGATTTGAAGGATATTATTATTATTATTATTATTATTTAAACCAAACATCAGAAAGTTGGTACATTTACATGATATATATCAAGAAGTAGAGTTCAGACTAAGAATTATTTTGAATTGTATATATAATGCTGTTCATTAATATTACACGTGTTGTTGTTGCAGATGGTGAAAGTACAACAAAACAACATCATTCAACGGTAGTAACAACTTTCCAGGAACCTCCTTCCACTGAAGGTAAAGTCATCAATTATAAATCTAGTGTTTGTGACTGAGTACATACTTCATGGACTTCGTCAATTACTAACCTATTTTCGTTAAACAATTGAATCAAATGTTGACGTCACGTTCAGACATGATATACTTAAAGTCTTAATTTCACTAAAGCCAGAAGCTTTAGCAGTAAAGTTGATTCAATTAGGTGGCGCTGTTGCAGAATACCTAAAGGCAAATCTGTCGTAGATGATTATAACATTCCACTTTTAAAATTCTCACATACTTCTACAGTTATTTACATTTTGTGAGGACAGAAACAAAAATAGAAATCGAGACTTTTGTTAGATTGAACCGGATGACACAACAAAGTACTTAATATAGTAAACAATGTATAGTGTAGTAAATCTCTGATCGGGAGGTAATCTTTGCAACATTACATCTGATAATTAATACTTATGCGGAATTAACAACTATTTATTTGATGGCAAAATGTCTCTTTTTGAAATCAGTACAATATTTATGTTCACAAAAAGTTTCAATGTACAGTTTAAGCGAACTAAATGTTCAAATGTCGGAAAAAGTCCAGACCAGCAAGATCCTCGGGAGAAACAAGTAATATTTAAGTTAAGGAGTAATTTGCCTGCCAATCTATTCCCTATGCATCAGCAAACGGAATAGCACAACATAACGAAGTGGAGGACACGCTGGGCTATCATATTCGAACTCAGTATTTCATCCACAGAGTTAATTGCATGAGTAGAAAACAATTTGTTTGGGCAAAGTACTCCTTCTGTGTAATACAGTAGCAAGGAATAAACACAGAAATAGGGGATACACATAAGATTTCATCCACTGTTGAAAATGAAGTTGATACAATGTATCCAAAACTGCGTTACACACAAGGACCCGAGTGATGTTTTACTTAAAGCTACGTTCCACAATTTCAAGATTTACTGATACCAATTTGTAACAATATTGTCATTATACATAGGACGGTGTGCATAGAAAGGGTTGTGATTAAAACCTAAATACCTTTTTAACCTCTGATAATCTCATCGCAAAGAAGACAAGTAAAATCGAAGGGGCTTTCGCAATTAATTAAGCTGCTTCTTCTGTATCACGAAGATGCCATCAGATCTCATAAGACAACAAGTTCCATAGGTGATTTTACACGCATCTATTAACTTATCATTCCACAGATGATGTTACCACGCCCCTATTAACTGGTAAGACAAGTTCCACCGGTGATATTACCACGCATCAATTAAATGACGGAGGAACAAGTGAAACACAGCCATTTACGACTTGGGGTAAGTCTTGAATACATACATTGCTTAATCAAAGTCTTTGCAATCTTTGAACCAAAAGGCTGCAGACCTGTTACAGACATGCAATTCATAAGATATCATTCCAACCGATGATGTTGTAAAATATAATGTTAGAAAGGTATGTCTAATGATCGGAGCAGTAGAAAATAACGCAACGTTTATGTCTTATATTGGAAATACTCCCGGCCTGAATTGCGAATTAGAAAAATATTCGAAAGATGGACACCACAAACTGAGAAAACCAAAAATAAGACATTAACAATGGTAGCAAATCATAGTGCTCAAAACAAACAAAAGAAAATCTGTTAATACTGGAGTACATTCTTTATTGAAGAAATCTTTATGACACAATTACTCCAATACATTCGTTTACTTGTGCAAGGTTGCTAGATTTTTATATTAATACTATTATTATTTTTGAAAAAATAAATCTAAAATTGCATGCAATTCCAGTGTCAAATAGAAAACAAAGCTCGACCGCACAGACGGTTCGCTCAATAAGTTATAGGTATAATATTGGTATAAATGCAATGATGATAAGAAACAATCACCAGAGATGAATCCATAGCAAATTAAATTATTTCAAAGTGAGATCGGAATAAAATATATGTATGCCTTGAATCTCTGTTAAATGGTTAAAAAGTAGGGAAATGCGATAAGTTAATTCTAGCGTATAAAGGTTAATCGAGATGAATATTTCCACCACACTACCGTAGAGGTTCAACAGTGAATTGAAATACCTCATTAATCTATCTAGATCAAAGCAATACATATGAAATTTTCAGATTCATTAAACTTTGTCCTTTGTTTCATTTCAACAATGTTATTGCATTAAAATATAGAATAGTAATTGGATTAGAAAACATATTTTCACAACTTTTTAATGGTTCTCTCCCTTACAAGTATTATTCAAGCCATCTAAGTATATTAGGCTGCACTAAGCTTGTAATGACACCATTGATAACAATACCAGACACAGGAAAATAAAATATGAAAATACTAAAACAGTTGAGTATGGGAAAATGGAAAGAACAAGAAGGAAAGAGAATGTTTGTTATACCCGTGAATTCGCCATTTCATTAACTGCAACTATATATAGGATGTTGCTGCAAACATTTCAAGGATATGGTCCAGGGTTTAAGTCTTCAGGTTGTGGAAACACTCCATAGCTAATGCTGGCTACACCTATACATGTAATAACCTTTCGTGAACTTTAATATGCGCTGAACTGAATATGCTTATGAGTGTGATATCTATTGTTTCCCAAAAATAACTCTATCGCACCAACATGGTGGTGGGGTGGTGTTTAAATATCGAAGTGTACACAATCTATACGTTGATAGAACTATCATGAATTCAAGGTTCTAATTTTAATGATGTAGAATAATTTCAATGACATTTGATTTATATAAATAGAATATAACTCAATAGCATTGTTCCTCAACATTTTTGAAAGCGTGGTGATACAAAATGATAGCCGAAATGGTTCGTGTTATCTGTTTTGAGCATTTCTGCACATGCTTATTAGTGCATTCTGGATAAAATAGATCATACATGATCGTGTTTGAGGGTTGTCGATTTAGCTTTTGCCTACATGATGTTTGTCATGATTGTGATCGAGATTTATGGATAAAGTTTTGCCTACCTGCCTTTTGTAATAATTTTAAGTAATAAACAATATGTTTACGTAGTAAGAGTTCAATGTCAGTCTTTTTTGCAATGAGACTAGGATCAGACATTTTCCATTATGATGCTTACTTTTTCCAGCACGCTCTTTTGCGTCTTTGATCAAGTAGTCATTTGTATATAATGTGGAACTGTAAACAATTTTTCATTCCTATTTAATATATGTCTTTGGGAATATATGGTCACAGTTTGCAGCTTTGTTCCGAAGTAATTATAGAAGAATTTTTTGTTCAAATTATTCATTGGAATTACAATGTGCTTATCGACGTTTTTGATTCAAATACTACTTTGGGATTATTGACAACTCATTCAAAGACATTCTGGATTTGTATCACTGTTTTGCATTATGCCATATAAATTATTCGAATTCATTCAGAATATTCTATAAGTTTGGACTTGTGATAGAACATTTAGGATTCTTAGGTATTTAATTCACAATACTGTAAGCGTCTCTTAAATGTTCATCAACTGATTTGTTTGATTTTTACGTCTGTCTCTGGATTGATAGGAAATTAAATCAATTACAGTTAAAACACCAGACCAGATTGAAGTAGATTTAACAAAGCTTCAAATGCGGAAGCAAAATCATGTAAATGAGATGAGATGAGAGAGAGAGAGAGAGAGAGAGAGAGAGAGAGAGAGAGAGAGAGAGAGAGAGAAAGGGAAACACAAATAAAAATGGACAGAGTTTGAGAGAGCATGGTAAACAATTATTCAGTCTTCATTCCTGTTTCATATCGGTTTTGTATGATCAGAGTTTGAAGTTGTATTCAGCTATAATTCAAGAAACATTATTTATTTAAACTATTTGTTGTACTTACAAAGTGTTCATTGGCTTTTAGCACTGAGATGCTACTTCGGTATTATTGAGAACTTATTCAAGACATTCTGGATTGTATTATTGTGTACATTATGACATTCAAGACTATTGGAATTCATTCAGAAGATTCTGTAATTTTGGACTTGTGATAGGACATTTAGGATTGTTTTGGATTTAATTCACAGTACTGTAAGAGTCAAATTTTCATTTTGTAACTTTGAGAAATAAATTATTTGTTGATTTTACTAAACTTATTGGTTTCGCATATTTCTATTTACACAGCATAAGACTTGGAGTCGTAGTCAACTATTCTCACGAAGAAATCCTTTTCATTGGTCGATGAAGATATTTAGCACTTAAAATGTCTAGTAGTAGTATCTATTGAACTTTGAACATGAAAGATGGATATGAGTGCAATGTCAAAAGTTAACTTTACAAAAATACCATTTGATTCAGAAATAACTATATTCTACTTTAGCTATTGTTAGCAAGAGTAAAATATGTCATTAATGTGACCTCAGTGCAGAGGATTATAACCAATTATTTGCATTTTCTGTACGATTGTGTCTTTTCAGGTCCAGCTGATACCAGTTTAACCAATCACAGCACGTCAAATTGGACGCAAGATATTACCACCATTTACACAACCTTACCACATAATACAACTATAATACAGTCATCCTCCAAGAAAGGCACAACTTCTGATACTTTTGTGCCAAATACTGTGGTTGAAGACACATCTACTCCACAGAGCACCACAACAAGCAGCGTCACGGGTGTCACGGGCGTTCAGTCTAACGCTACAACATCAGCTGGAAATACAGTACTATCAACTCCTTCCACCTGTAACTATATCACATTTGACAATGCTTCAGGTAAATTAATAAACTACTAATCAAAATAATGTGTCTACGTCATATGATCATAATGATTCTCTTGCAAATTAGAAGTAATACAGATAATAATTTTTTCAGATTATACTGCATACAACTAAGTAAATTGCAAAATAATATGTCAATGAACTTTTAGAATACGAGGAAAATACAGTCGTATCTATTTGAAACTCAAATGTTTTGAAACTATAACTTAGTTGCCTTATTTTGAGCTAGTTTTTGAAATCAGTTTCTCTCTCTTTAGTACCTCATCTCTTTTATTCGAGCAATGTTGAACTCGCTCTTTCTTACCTAAGTATTCACTTTTATTTGTAGACTTCAACTTTTATTATGGTCCCGAACACGGAGATACACAATTAAAAAGACTTGACTACTGTGATTTTAATCGAATCACGCCTATACCAATTTTCGGAAATTACCACGATCGGTTGCACGTAAGTAAAATTTATATGTTTTTGAACTGAATATTATTTTGTTCAAATTATTCTTGATTTGGTTTTATAATGCAATCTTAAACGGAAGAGTTAATTAGAAGACACATTTTAATAAATTTAACGTCTATGCTTAAAGCCGATATGGACATATTAGTATGCTGTATGGGTCTTTTGGAAATTAATAGTAGATACAAGCGGAATATATAAATGTAATTGAACTAGCTTGAATATTTAATACCGTAATATAAGGACTAAATAAACGCAAATACCATAAGTAACTGTACAAATGTAGTCTACAGGACCAGAATATAAGATAAATACCTAATATAATTCCACCTTTAAAATAAGGAAGTTGGATATTAGAACATGTACAAGATGAAAGAGGACATGAATTTAAAGATGATAACTTATTCATGATAATAATCGGGTTTATTTTCTCATTTGGTTTATTTATTTAATTTGTAAGTAAATATCACAGCCATTTTCATGTCCAAACTGTTTTAGTTATTTATTTCATAGTATTTTTTGTTGATAACCCCAATTATCTCTTAGGTATGCGATCACGGAATAGTATCATTCAACTATTCGTACACGAATTACATCCCGTCGCTTCTGACGAATGCACACGGATTGTCTCTTCTGGCTGCATACCATTCTGATTCAGATCCAGGAGGTCCGTGTAGTGTCTTGTATTACCATATTTACGACGCTGGAATAAATGAAGCAATTTCCAATGAACATAATGTGAGAACAGCAGAAGCTTTGGTGAAAAGGATGACCGGTGCGACATCATTCACCGCTACGTTTCTGTTGGTCGTCACATGGCATAAAATCCTGTACTATCCATGGGGCCAGCAAAATCCAAACCAAGTAAGATGACTAATCAAGTCCAAACTGAACATAAATGCGGTAAATTTTAGTAGATAAGGATTTGCGATTGCAATTACTTCAACATACATATTTAGGATTTATGGGGGATGCTACCACTATAGAAAATGAATTATACCACCTTATGTATCATTTCTTTAAAAATATTTAAAATATTTACAAAAATTATGCCGCTTATGCATTCATTTTGTTTATACATCCTGTTATAAGCATCTATTGATTCTCAAAAAATCTTATTTCCTTCGAAGTAGACGTGAAATGTGAATCGAAACACACGACTTGCATTAATTCACTCACAGCTGAGAGCACCTTTATTAGGTTGATTTGCGAAACTAGGATCGTAACTAATTAACAAAATGTACAAACTAATATTAATTTAATTATTTACACTTAATACAGAAAAAGGTATGAAATAAAAGAAATAGGATAAATGCAAAAAGGATATTTTCCGTAAAATGGAACGCAATTGTTATTGAAATAAACTTACTGCTCTTCAGACAGTCAGTTACCAGTTAGTGCTTGTCTCAGATGGCCGAAACACCTACACCATGTATAAATACTTTCCTGGAGAAATGAAGTTTAATAGAAGCATAGATGTCTTTATCGGCTACATGTTTTCAACTGGTGAATATTTTCAACATCCCTTGTCTTTCACTACGCAAACATTACGGATTGACCAGCACGTGGAAACAAAAGGTAAATATGCTACTCGCGATATACTAATATTAAAGCTGCTGCTACTACTATAACAACTAATACGTTGTGGCAAAGAACATAATGTTTTATATTAATTTTCAATGATAAAATATTTTTGAAATGAATGACCATGCGCACAATAAACTTTTGAAATTAAATGTTTTGTGTCTCGTTTATCGAGTTCCATCCTGAGAGATAATTTATTTTCTTCATGTGAACCCAGTAAAGGAATTTCGTGACCTCTTTTAGTCAATGCGATTTATATAACATATGATGGTTCTATATTTTACGTTGTTTACAATTATCTTTTATTATATATATATATATATATATATATATATATATATATATATATATATGTAACAGGCTTTTTCATGTTTTCCTTTAATATTTTGTGTCGTAATACTTCTTGTTTACCTTTATTTGGAAGGATTTATCTTCCTAAACGATTTTATGCAATTCTTTAATTTGACCTTGTTAGAAGTTAACTTTAAATCGAGGCTATATAGCCATTACTGCACTGATGCGCCTTTAGAAGTTAATATATTCATGCAACACATATTTTCCCAAAATAAACGCCCAATTTAGAGCAAAATGTCCGAACACCCCTGATTATTATCCCACTGGCTGGCAGTGATTAATTCACTTGGATAACTTGAACAATCTTGATGTATGGTCTAACACAGTTCACGAAAGAAAACAATGTGAGAAAATATCGAATTTTAAAACACTGAAGTTTACATTTAAAGCCCCAGAGTAATATGTAAATTTACAGTAAACTGAAGTTTATACAACGCTTCCTTTAGTTAATGGAATTGGTGACATATTGAAAATTGTCAGGTGAAATAAAGGTTCATTATCATCTTGGTTCCCATTGTAGAGATAATGCCAGTAATTTAGTAATATACACACTTGGTTTGGTGCAGTTGCGATATTTGTTAGTTCTCTGTGAAATGCGGTAATTTGTTGTTGTTGTTGCTGTAGTTTAAAAAATATCAATCATGTAAACAACAAAACAAAGATAATATCAAAAGCTTAGACAGTTGGAGCGGTGAACCAAAAATTAATTCATATCTACCAGTCAATTATACCAATGATGTATGAAGTTTGATATACCGTATATACTTGCATGTAACTTCAGCCAAATTTCCAGATGCACAGGTCCAGATATGCCGGCGCATTATGCCTCTGCAGAGCTGAATCTTCGGAGTTTGTTAGGAGTAATCAGTTGAACAAAAATATAGATTTTTTTTTTTGATATGCCGTTGCACAGTGCAGATCAAGGTATATGTTGTTTGCAGTTGGACTCCACTTGTAAGCGAGTTTTCGGTATTTCGATATCAATGTTGGATTGATGGATTCGAAGATATGGGCTGTAGTACATTTTATTGACAAGGTTACTCACAAACCAAATGTAAATGAACAGTCACTGACGACTTCCCCGTATCAATGTGTTACGCTGAGAAACTATGATTTAAATGCACACCATCGAAAATAAGCACTCAAACAGGCAGCAACTATTTGTGGCATATACACATCCGAAGATTTCTTTATGCCTATTGGTTAAAAGATTATACATAACGAGTTTAATGATTGTTAATATAAACCACAAATAATAATTCAATAATTAATTCTTTCGTGAAAATTGGGCTAGACAACATCCTATTTTGTACGTACTGTTCTCCTAATTTTATGACGGGAAGACGTTCAATATTGACTATATGAAACTGAACGACTAGCGTTCATGAAAAAGGTAGCTTGATCAGTCATAGTAGGTCAAAAAGTGACCTACTGTCGCCATAACCATCGAAATACGATTAGAAAGACCAAATTTGATAAAATGTATAGCGCATAAATTTGAAGAGAGCAATATCATGTCGAGATCACCGAATGATGAAAATAGGTTACATTACCCATCTGACTCTGCAACGTAGTTCTTCTAATAATGCAGATAACAGATATGAAATAACTTACGAGTCCGACGTCGATTAATCTCCCTCAGTATCCCATGTTAATGAAATAATTTGTCAAGATGTAACTATATATCGAGATAAAAAAAATGTATGCTGTTCAGGATATAGGCCAAATGTCTTCCTGATGAAAAGATAAGTACTGCATTGTCGAATTGTTGATGATCAGCTGTTTATAGCCTTTCAATGGGCGAGGAAAAAGCAGTGAAAAGTACATTGGCAGTGGGGAGGAACATAAACATAAAAGTTTATTCACATATAAATGTAGGTATAAATTGACCAAATTGCATAAGCTGAAAGGTACATTGTATTTCACCGTCAATACTTTGTGTAAGCTGAAAGTTACATTGTACTTCATCGTCAATACTTTGTGTAAGCTGAAAGGTACATTGTATTTTATCGTCAATACTTTGTGTAAGCTGAAAGGTACATTGTATTGCATCGTCAGTACTTTCTGTAAGCTGAAAGGTATTTTGTATATCATGGTTAATAATTAGTGTAAACTGAAAGGTACATTATATTTCATCGTCAATACTTTTGTGTAAGCTGAAAAGTACATTGTATTACATTGTAAATACTTTTGTATAAGCTGAAAGGTACATTGTATTCCATCGTCAATACTTTGTGGAAGCTGAAAGTTACGTTGTATTTTATCGTTGGTACTGTTGCGAACAAGCATTAAACATTGGCAGATACATCCATGACTAGGTTAACATATTTGTGAACCAGTTATGTGAATAAACAGATAGGTGCAAATCAGTATGAACACAAAACTACGAAGAAAAATAGTTTAAAGATTTTGCAGTTGCCATCCATCTGTTAACTTCAATGTATTGGACAAAATATGTCTCCAATTTAAGCTTATTTATGTCGTAATGTAGCAATTACACATACTATAAGCTTATTTATGCAGTAATGTAGTAATGTACTCATACTATAAGCTTATTTATGCCGTAATGTAGCAATGTACACATACATTATAAGCTTATTTATACCGTAATGTAGTAATGTACACATACATATTAGCTTTTTTATACCGTAATGTAACAATGTACACACACATATAAGCTTATTTATGCCGTAATATAGCAATGTACACATACATATAGGCTTATTTATGCAGTAATGTAACAACCAGTGTACACACAACTATAGGCTGATTTATGCCATAATGTTTTAACTTACGTAGAACCATAGGCATATGTAACAATTACAAAAAACGTATAAAGGATAAGCTATAATGTCCACAAACAACATTTATTTGTGTGGAAACGTTTACAAATCTGAATATATTTATATAATGTTATGTTTGCTTTACAGTCAGTATTACTTCATTCAGGGAAATGCAATAATTGAATGAAGTTTTTGAAACTTGAAATATATTATTTTTTAAATGGATATATTCTGTGTTTATTTCTCTAGGTTGTCATAAAGTATATGTAAGAAATTGTAATCTGCGTGGTTATAGGACAAGTTTACTTGTTCATTACAAGTGTACAAAGTATATGTATGAAATCGTATTCTGCATGGTTATAGGACCAGTTTGCATTTTCATTACAATGTAAAAATTATATGTGTGAAATCGTATTCTGCATGGTTATAGGACTAGTTTACCTTTTCATTACAATGTAAAAAGTATATGTATGAAATCGTATTCTGCTTGGTTATATGACCAGTTTATACTTGTTTCATTACAGGTGTAAAAGGGATCCTTTTCTATCCCTTAACTCATGAAGCAATTAACAAAATTGACGGTAAAACGTGTTTTCTGCATCTTTATGCTCTGTGTGTGTGTGTGTGTGAGAGAGAGAGAGAGAGAGAGAGAGAGAGAGAGAGAGAGAGACAGAGAGAGAATGTTATTTACTATTTCAACCAATACAAGTATTTTAAAACATACTGTATAATCAGTAACCACACAATTACCATGCCATTTGAGAAATAAAATCTGTAGTAATATGCAGTGAAATTTAATTCATGTAACCTAGATGTGCTTTATTTCATGTAGTATGTGTCCATGGTGATAAATATATGCGTCTGACAAGAACACACACACACACATACGTATGTGCATTGCATGATATCGCTCTGGAATGTATGTGTGCATGCATGCATGTAAATGTACAGACATACAAAGAGCAAAGATCAAGACATATGAATTGTATTTGTGTGACTGTTTCAGTGAAATATATGTCCTTTATTAAATATTAAGAGTGTTCTTCGCATATATTATCTTTATTAGTGAAACATTTTTACTTTTAATTTTCATTTCAATTCAGATCAAAGATTTGAATTCGGACAGAACATTGGGGACCAGTCTCTGAGTAACGTTGATGATGATTGTATAGAAATTCAGAACTCTTTTAGAATTCCCTTGTTTACTAATCTTCGGAGTAGAATTTATGTGAGTATATACAGTACAAATTAGAAAATGAACCATAGAAAAGGTTTAAAACAAGATTTATTTCTTTCCCCATCGAAGAGATGAATAGTGATAATTCCTGTCTTACCTGTCAAGAATAATTGTATTCTGTATTGTAAAACGTTCGCTTACTAATCACCTTTTTGCACATCTCGCTTTGAATCTACATACATATGATTACTCCACAATGTTATGAAATATCTCACAAGATAACTGCCGCTTAGGTTTGCAGTATTCAATGTCATGAGATTTTTTATTAATATTCCAACTACTTAAAATTTTGAAAAAGTAACTAAAAGTGCTTCTGTTTGCTTGGCGATGGTTATCTTTTGTTAATGCTACACTTTTTCGTCGTGGCTGATCTTTTGCAGCCATTGTGGAGTTATGTGTGTCTGTTTCATTTCTTACTGGTGCAATTTAAATAGTGATCACGTCGTTTTTTGACAATGAAGAGCAAATGGATAGTCACTATGTTCAATAAAAATTTTGAAGACCCCCCAAAGTTATATTCTTTTTAAAATAAAGCTTTTTTATGTTAAAATATATATTAAATATGATAAATGTAGGTAGACAGCGCACATATTTGGTTTGCTGAAACGGAACATGAAAATATTTTTCAGTAAGTCTGGAAGGCAATGTTATATTTCAAAAATGAATTTAAATTTGAATTAATATTACTGATAGAACGTCAAAATAAAACATATTGTTCAAATCATTTAATCAATACTGTCATACAATTGTGTGCTCAGAACATTTTTACATTTAAATCGAACAAAACAGAGGCTATACCACAGTGTGTATACATTTTTTAAACTTAATCAACTTCCCCATACATGTTACACGAAGACCTGTATAAATGTCACTTTTTGTGCAACTTGATAAGAAATCACACTAGTTTCTGGTAATAATGTATACTTTGCATCGTCCATAAGAATTTTTGTTTCAGTTGAATGTTGATAAAAGCCATTAAAAGTTTAACTGACCTTAGCTTTAGATAGGCGTGAAATAAAGAAAATGGTCACGAAACACAGAAAATGAAAGGACAATAAATATATAAGTATGCCCAATCAGTGTTTACACAAATTACATTTTGGTTGAGAGAGAGAGAGAGAGAGAGAGAGCTCATTAACATATGACAATTTATTTGTGTTTGAAAAACATATATGTCTTTGCAAATCTAACAGGTAAGCAGAGACAACGATCTCATATTTACTCATATATCCAAATGTAAGAGTACGAGTAACATGGTATGCAGATATAGATGTCTTGTGAAGCACACGATGTGAGATTAGTATTGTCGATTAGTTTCATAACTTACGTCAATCTTCAAATTCAACATTTATCGGAATCTGTCGTGTCAATATTTTACAATGGAGTACTGAATGTATTGAATGTGTGAGACCTGTTGCAGAAGAGCGTGCGTGTCTGTGTATTGTACACCGCAAACTGTTAATGTTATTGGTCTTAAAGAAACAGTTTATCACAAGTATGTTTAACCTAATCAACCGATGGACAAATAATATGCGGATATTTCGTACACAATAATTAATCCCACCCTACACGGGAAATACGAATACCACAGTTACTTTTCAAACAGTGATTGATTTCTAATTAATGTTGCTAGCTGCGCAATTAATTACACTTTGTCAAGTGGGTGCGATACATATATATATATAAATCCTTTGGTTAAAATTTCACGAATTGTCTCATGGCTAAATGTAATAAAACATATTGAAACTGATCTTACATTTAATTTGATTTTCCTAATTACATGCATTTTTCATTCTAAAACTGAAAAGCATAACAGAAGTTCTAACGTATCTGGTCAACAAACAATACCACGATTGTTTCTTCGATCATATAAAACTTATTTGAATTTCGTCTTTAAATATTTTAAGAAAAATGATAACTGTTTTCTTTAACGACCTTTTTTAAGTGTCATTCTGATCCGAACGAAGCTAGACAACAACATGCTCACATGAAGTCAACCTAGATTTACGTATAAATATTGTTATGCATGTGTATAGAAGTTTTAAAAAACGTACTTAATTTTGTTTTCTAGGTCTGCAGTAATGGCATCGTCACGTTCGATAAACCGTTTACAGCGCCATCCCTGCCGAAGTCTAAGCAGACCAAAACAGACATACTGATGGCGTATTTGACAGACATCCAGATTGGTTTCGATGGACAGATATATTATCAAGTATATGATGTTACTAAAGACAGTGATTTCAGAACACGACCGAACGTCATCAACGCGGAATCGATAGTTAGAGAACTGAAGACTAGCACTAGATATTTTGAGGCCCAATTCTTACTTGTGGTTACTTGGCTGAAAGCGAGACCATACGATGCAGAAGAGCGTTACAATGAAGTATGGGATATATTGTTGTTTGCAATGTGTAAATCGTTGTTTTCCGATATTCATTCGCATATTTAATATGTGAGATTCACACTGTCAAACTAATGATTGAAATTATCCTTAACAAAAGGCGAGGAGAATAAAATACTAAGCACACCATTGTTTCCATATATAATTCCCTGAATATGCACATAACCTGCAAAATAAACAGAGAAAAAATTAATTTTGAAATCAATGCGCAAGTCAAAGTTAAAAAATATAGCAGCTGATAACCTCAGTCAATTTCTAAGCATTGTTGACATATATCGAAAGTCTGAGATTCCAGGCAAAGTTTGGTCACTTAAATTTCATTTTTCATTCACTTCTATAATGTATTAGCGTTATGCCACATTTTGAGAAATAAATTATCCTTTATGTCAAGAGAACAATTCTGATATTTTACAAAACTTATTTAAACTTTTACTCAACAATTATTTTAGTTTAAAAAAAGTATATTCGGCTTGAATAAAAGTATATTTGTGCTATTAATGACATGCAAAGTATTACAGAACTTCTAAACGAAAATGACAATACAATATTGATTAGAAGAAATGAGAGTGACCTTAGAAGAAAATTGTCATCGTAATATATAAATGGATAAATATAGGGGCAAATAGAGAAGCATAGAAAGATTCATTGGCAAATAAACTCAGATGAGTCTGATGGTTTTCGAAATACTGTCATTTGATTCTATCACTATTACCAATAACCATGAAAATCAAATATTGTGTTATCTTATTTCATATCAGCATTTCGTATTCTCTTGCGTATTATTTAGTTTTCCTTACTTCAGTTTCTCTGATGTTTGTTTTCCTTTCTTTTCAGACTATGTCATTTCAACTTGTCTTGGTATCAGATGGCTTAGAAACATATTGCTTTTACATATACTTCCAAGATGAAATGCACCTTCGTGCGAACAATGTTTTCATCGGGTATGTAACACAAACTGGAGAATATGTACCACATATGTACTCATCTACTCCCTTGGCTTGGGATATTTCAACAAAAGTAAAATCAAATGGTAAGTTAAGCAACCGAGAAATATACTGCTTTTGCTTGAAAATATTTCCAAAAGTGAATTTGCTTTAAATAAAATAGTTTTCCTCCAAACGTAGTGAATGCTTGTTTTGAAGTGTGCTTGTCAACATGTCTATTTGTTTTCGTTCTCTATGTCAGCATGAGTATGGGTGTATATGTATCGATGTAGGTAAGTATGTAAATACATAATCATGGAAATATTTTCTTTTTATAAGATTTGCGCGATCAGTCGTATTCATCTTCCTTCACACTTTCAAATACTTCTAGCTGACGACTAGATTCAAAATTAAATTATATATCTTTGAGTTTTGAAGAAAATGATCTACTTTCTTATATAACTTATACCTTATGCCCTGAGATACAGAGTGTAGATTGCGGATTATCTGAGATTAGTAATATAAACCTATTTAGCTTTTAAATGTCTGTATGTATCTTGATGATTCTGCACATAATTTGTATATATTTGTGGGAAGATCGAAAATATTTAGCCCCACTTGTGCATGAACAATAGGAATGCTTTATTTTGTATATGTTAAATCCATGACATGTTTAGGCCTGAGGTCTTTGAGATTAAGCATTACCATGTGTGCATTTCGTAAGCAATTTAATGTATTGCAACGTTCAGTCTTCTTATGAATTTAACGTATTGCAACGGTCAGTCATTTTATGAATTTATTGTATTGCAACGGTTAGTCATTTTATGAATTTAAAGTATTGCAACTGTCAGTCGTTTTATGAATTTATTGTATTGCAACTGTCAGTCATTTTGCAACTGTCAGTCATTTTATGAATTTAATGTATTGCAACGGTTAGTCTTTTTATGAATTGAAACGGTCAGTCGTTTTATGAATTTAATGTATTGCAACGGTCAGTCATTTTATGATTAGCATTAAACTTGACCGTTAGTATCTTCTTGACTATTTGCGGTTTGAAACAGTACTGAGGATTGGCTCATTCAAGACCTTTTGAGAAACAAACCTTGTTGTCACATTAAAGGAATGTAACCAATAAACAATACTAAAAAAGCACGATGAGTTGATTCTGTCGTAATACATTTGTCTTTACAACGAGATAAGAATGTACTAGATGAAACTGTTTGATACAGGACAAGGGGCAGTAACTAGAAAGAAACGATGAATATACAAGAATGTATTCCTCGCATTCCTGTTTGCAGGCAAAACCGGGATTATTTTCTACCAGCTAACGGAGGCACCATGCCAAGAAAACATTTACAGACACAAATGCATAAGATGGTATGCACGAAACAACCCGGGCAAACAAATATACAGCGACGCCATGACTCAGTTACCCGAATGTCCTTGTACATTAGACTGGCTCAGGAGCGATCCTAGATACGTAGGACTAACTTTGAGACAGGGGGAAGCGGAGTGTAGCTACCTTCGTTTTAGCTGGTGGTTTAATCCTAGTGGTGTGGGAAAGGTATTTGTTGAGTCTTTGCTTTGTGTAAAAAATTGATTGCGGCGGAAAAGACAGGGATTAAATAAGTGTGAAATAGAACTAAAACAAAACTATGAGAGCTTAAAAAGATATTGTCAACAGTAACGTACCTTGATTACAATATAATTTGTAATTAGCACATAAAGTTCTTCTCTGCGGTTCCCTGTCATCGGTAGGAGTGTCAAAAACAAGACACATGGTATGAGCTAAAACATCTGCAAAACTTCCTCCATAAGTAATAACATTAACGAGAATAAGAAGGGATGGCAGATTTATTTTTTTAATGTAATACTAGACGCCCTTCCGTATATACCTATTGCCTGTGATAGCACTGGACAACAAATTTTTACAAAAGTCATGTTACTGAAATAAAATTAGTCAATTCTTATCAATTTTTATGTGCTGAACACGAATATGACAGTCAAATTGCAAAATTGGCTCTAGTTTTTTTGTAATCTGCAAGAAATTAATGTTTACATAACGAAATGCATTCCAATAGTAAAAGGTCAACTGTAATAGCCTACCTATAAAAAATCAAGTCATTGACTACATCTTAGATTTCTTCGCCTGTCTCTTGTACAGCTGTTCGGGAGCATCTCTGAGGAGTGTCCAGCAGTAGTCAGCCAGCATTGTAGTGGACCATTTTCCCTGGTATCTTTGTTCCATTGTTGCGATATCTTGATGAAAACGTTCGCCGTGTTCATCACTAACAATACCACAGTTGCTAGGAAAGAAATCCAAATGGGAATGAAGGAAGTGAATCTTTAGAGACATATTGCAGCCAAGTTTCTTATACTTCATCAACATGTCTTCTACTAGTTCCTTATAGTTTTCTGCCCTAACATTTCCGAGGAAGTTTGTAGAAACTAGGCGAAAAGCATTCCATGCTTGTTTCGCGTCACCTTCCAGCAAGTTGTTGAACCGGTCATCTTTGAAAAGCTCTCGAATCTGAGGACCCACAAAAACTCCCTCTTTAATCTTTGCTTCGCTGAGTCGAGGGAATTTTTCATGCAGGTATCGGAATGCTGGCAAAGTCCGGTCAATGGCTTTCACGAAGTTCTTCATCAAACCTAGTTTGATGTGAAGGGGTGGTAGCAAGATTTTCTGAGCCTCAACCAGAGCTGGGTGTTGGATATTCTTCTCTCCAATGGCTACATTCTGCCTGTGAGTCCATTCCTTCCTCATGTAGTGCATTTCCCTTGCTCGGCTATCCCACTCGCATAAGAAACACATGTATTTTGTATATCCTTGCTGCAGTCCCATTAAAAGGGCAACTACCTTCAAATCACCACAGAGGTGCCAGCTGTACTTGTTATACTCAATGGAATTCAGTATCTGCCTTAAGTTATCGTATGTCTCTTTCATGTGGACAGCATACGCTACTGGAATAGATGGAAGAATGTTTCCATTGTGCAAAAGCACAGCCTTGAGACTCAGTTTCGAAGAGTCCACAAATAGTCTCCATTCTTGTGGGTCATGAGTGATTTTTAAAGCATTCATGAGGCCCTCAATATCGGAACAGAATATCAGATTACTTTCCTTTCTGAAGAAAGGCTCCAATTGCTGGTGGCGCTTTCGATATGCAGTAATTGTGACATCTTCTTCTAGAAGATTCCATTGTTGGAGTCTTGATCCTAGCAATTCTGCCTTGTTCTTTGATAAGTCCAAATCACGAATCAGGTCATTTAGTTCTTCCTGTGTTATTCTGTGTGGGGTTGATGATGCACCACAGTGAAAATCTGGATCACTGCATGCTGATGGACCAGGAGAAGAACAGGTCGACTCACCTTTGTCTTCGTCAGATGAATCAAGAGAATATTCTGCTGGAGGTTCTGGAATAGGAAGTCCCTCACCATGTGGAACTGGTCTCAATGCAGACGGAATGTTTGGGTAGACTATTCTCGACTTCTTTCGCTTCGTTATTCCGCCGGAAAGAGGAGGAACCAAGCAGAAGTAACAGTCATTTAGGTGGTTGCTTGGCTCTCTCCACACCATTGGGACTGCAAACGGCATTGATGACCTTTTGCAATTCAACCACTGTGAAAGCTGTGTTGTACATGTAGCACAGCATATATGCGGAGCCCAAGGCTTGTCTTGGTCACCAACCTTGCATCCGAAGTAAAGATGATATGCCTTCTTCACTTGAGAATTGATACTTTTCTTCTGGTTGGCAAATGTCACTTCCCCACAAATATAGCAAAAATTGTCCGCGGTATTAACACACTTTCGAGGCATTACTGTTCTTTATTGTACGTAAATGGATAAAATAATAAGTTTTATGTAACAGTAGCTTGAACTGTCTCGCACAACGTCTAAAATATTTTAAATGCTGAACCTATCTGATTGGGCTTTATATAGTACACTGCTTACGTCAGCTTCAGCAGCCGCCTGGCATTAGTATAATAGGCCTACACATGTATAGTACACTGCTGACGTCAACTTACTTCAGCAGCCGCATGGCATTAGTATTGCATTGCATCAGAAAATGATGCAATCAACTGTGGATGATGTGAGCATGATGGTATTATGCAATGTTACATCATTATTCCGGATGTTGCTGCAGTCCTACTGGAGAAATTTACACAGTGAAACATAGAAAATGAGGTATATGAATATCTTCAAAACGAGAGCCAATACAAATTTTTCACGGTTATATTCGTGTTCGGCACACCAAAATACTACAGATTAGGGCCTTTTCAAGTCAGTAATGATTTCACTGTTGACCAGTGTAGTCATTACCCCTGTAAATTGGGCAAAAACCTGCTCTCTATGACTTGCATTGCTGTTGTCCACACATCTGGAAATAGAATCATAAAAGAGAGGACTATGGTTGAAGTGATCAAAATGATGATTGATGTTTAAACAATAAAACTTCTGTGTAGTACAATGCCAAATCCTTCACAGAAATATGACCCAGCTTGTTGAAAAAATATATGAAATACTACAATAAGAAAGGCATGTGAAGCAAGTTTTCGATGTAAAAGTAGCCTGCTCGTTAACTTGAATAGGTTCTACATGTTCCGGTCCGAATAAATCTCGTACAAAATATTTAAGCTATAGAACATTCATCATATTCCCATGGAAATAACAAGTAGAAATGAATAAACTGGATATGCTACTTTCATTCATTTTATCTAGATTTGTCAAACCTAATGACATTTACGAAAAATTCCGAATTATCTAACCTAAAAATCTACCTTGTTTATCAAACGAGTATGATACAAGGATACGAAGAATACATACAATTTATACGTACCTCTGCAGTTGAAAGATTGATATTGTAAAGAAAAAAGCATCCTGACAAGGAATCTATGCAAAGTGATTAACCTGAAAAATTATAACACTGTATATTGGTACATGGCGGGTACGACAAAACGGAATACATGAGGTAAGTAAGTTTATACTGCCATTGTTCTGAACATGCCACAGTAAGTTGATCGTCGAAGTGAGTAAAACCCGTTAGACAGAATTAAGCATACACCATGGGCAATGATGTACTTAGCGACAGGCTCCATACTCTATTTGCAATAAATATAACAATTACGACTTTGTAGATACAATTCCTTGACACACACACACACACACACACACACACACACACACACAGATACATACCTAAATATTCTTATCATTTATCATGTTAATATTTACTCATTTTAGACGTGTTGCTATAGCAACTCATCTGATCATCACTTCATGCAATCTGGACCATATGCTGGAGGTTTTGTCCGCTATCATCCCTGGCTTTTCTACAACTGGCACGTGCAAGAAGATTTACAGATGAGGGAATACTGCTGCGATAGAGAAGATCTGTGTGATCTTTACCATGCGGTGCGTCCAATAGGAACCTGTTATACAACTTTTCCATTAAGATTTGGTAAATGCATTTAAATTACATCATCCTAACTAAATGGATTATTTCTTGCAACTGAATGTACTTCTCCATAATTTAAAAATGTTAGCTAAGAACATGTAGTTTTTATCTATGCTGTAAGTTAATATCCATTTTCAGCCTCCTATATGACATCATCATAGGCGAGCTGAAAGGAGTTTAGTATATCTTGTAGCTTGCCGCGATGGGCAACACAATCCTTCTGTACTTTTATCAAGTTCTGCGTGCTTGACATTTGAGTAAACTGCTTAATATTTGAAATTTTGTATTTTTAAAAAAAAATAATTGCAAGACTCTAATTTTATTAAAGTACATCATATCAACGTCAGCCCTAAATTCTACTGGACATGTGATGGTAAGTACTATGGTGACAAAGCTGTGTGATATAGACGTTGCCTTGTACATGAAGCGACGAAACTCGTTCCAGACCATGTCGAAGGCACACCATGTATTGTGAATATTTTGACCTCCTCGGAAAATTACGGCGTTGTTAATTTGGTGCATGATGTCATGACATTTCTAGTCGTCCGAGCTTGGTACAACCACGTAAGACCAGTCCCACTTCATCCACCACGTAAGGAGGTTCAGCAGCTGCTATATCGTTCCACAGCCGAAGGGTCCAATGAGCAGCGCCCGGAATGATGCATCATGTTTGAATCCTTTGTGGCTGAAAAGTCAATAACGTGCATACTTTTAAAATATTTGCATAGTGTTTGGGTTGTAAGCAAAAGACTGAGACAAGCAGCCGTTTATGATGTGCAACTCGCCAATGGGAAACACACGCTCCAAGAACTTGCACAGCATGCAGGGTTAAAAGTCCATTATCGGTGCACGTTCCGCTGCTGCAACAGAGCGCGAGCATAAAAAAGTCGGCCACTTCTCTGGCATCTGGCCTTTAAAAGTCGATTAGGCTGCCCTGGAGCAAGTATCTGTTGAAATATGTCCACCAGTAATAACACATTGGTCTTGAGGTGTAAACAGTGGTAGCTTTCCATGTTCGTAAAGGTATTCTTATTCATGGCTCAGGTCGATGCGGTTGTTGAGGTATACCTCCGCCAAGGCGTTTTGATCTTGTGCAGTGTGGTAGTATCCGTATGCCCGCATCTTGTTGCCTTCAGGGTGATCCACGTTTTGGTCGCCAGCTAACAAAGATTTATCTTGTTCATGCGGTAAACCCAGATTGTGTCGTAGTCACAGTGGATGGCAGTCATACAATATCAAAACTATTTTTTCTTTCGGAAGCAACCGAAGTAGAGGTGAGGACTAATGCGTTTCCTTACGACTGTCATTAGGATGCCTTTGGCCTTACGTATTTGGAGTACATATTGGAAAGGAGGCTAGGAGATTCGGTGAACTGATTTACTGATCATTCATCCTTCAACTTGTCTGCGACCTCTTTTTATGCAGTGCTGTGGAGTGGATGCTCTTGATCGGCGCTCAGGAAGGTAGAAATCAGCAGTTTCAATGCTCGGCAGCTTTCGATCAGTTTCTTGTGCAGCAGGTGCACCTTATCATCCTCAGGACGCCTTAATCTGATTCTAGCTGTAGACGTGCATAAGGTGTTTGTTTAGATCCCGAATTGCCTGTCCCGTATGCATGGGGTGGTTGAACTTCCGACTGGCTTCGTGAAATGAACAACAGTAAGTTTGCCGCAAAAGATTGTCCACAATTGTATCGCTCGACCAGCAATCAGACTACTCAGTTGTCTTCATCATCGTCAGGATTCACAAAAGCGACCGGAATCTGTTGCTTTGGTCTACTGTGGTTTTCCCAAAGACAGAGTTGTTCATCAGCATAAAGGAGTCTTTCTCGAACTCCGACTTCTCCTAGGTTTGTAATTCTGTATTCAGCTGTATGTAATGTGCATTCAACGCGCTTTGATCAAAACCTACCTGGTGGAGGACCTTGATGACGTGCATTCTTAGTCTGTTGGAAAACTGGAGGTTTTGGAAATAGAGTACATCGTGCTCTTTTTGTGTATGCTTAGAACTGGTTGAATGTCGATTTCAAGGATGTAAGCAATGGGTGGCGTCCACAGCAATTGATTAGAGTGTGGGATGGCTGACCCACTTAAAGCCACCAGTTAATATGCTCAGTATCATGACCCACCATAGAAGTTTTTGGGATAAAGGTGGGTTGTTTAAAAGGTTTCTCTTTTCGCTGTCGTATTCATTGGGTTCTTTGCTTTGGCGTGACGCTTGTTCAGACATCGAATTCCCGCCACGGATTCATTCTCATATAATAGGTGCATGTTGATGTCTGTTAGCATATCGATGTTGGTACCCTATGACGTTTAGAAGGTCATACGAGCTCATACCGTGTATGTTGTATTAATATCCTGGCAACTTAGTTACCAGCATTTTCAGATTGCTATTCATAAACTAGAAACTGTCTATTAATGGTGATAATATTCATAATGCTTAGTTTTAAGCCTCTATCAATGTCACCTAAATTCTTTGAATGAATTTTATTTTGCTGTACCTACAGTAAGCTTTATATATATAATCACAATTCTCCAAACTGATTTTCGGTTTTTTTTTGTGGTTCACATATAACTTTATTAAATTGTTTCCTTACTCTCGATTCTACACTCTTCATATCTCATGCCGCGTGATTACCACCACAATTCGCTCGCATAGATCTTCTAATCGGTCAATACTCCGGTACCACACTTTCAGAAGGATACACACTACGTTCTCTTCTAAACTCTGGCATATATATACTACAATTCTCACCAAAGCATTTGATTCGCACAACTTTTCTAGTTGAGGCCGATCACACTTGCTTTTGCATCGAAATACCATGTCGAGCCAAAGGTGTGTATAATCGCTGTCACAGAGTTCGAAATAAACTCGCATTACATGTTCTGCAATACAGACACGAAAACAAGACTAGTTTTCACACATACAAAATGACATCGTCATTATAACAAACCTGAATGGCAAATGAGCAAAAGAAAGTTTTCCAACGCGCACGTGCACATCAAGCAGTTAAAGTTCCGGGACTTGGCATTTGATTATTATTTAGTGGGTGGTTTATACCAACCATTTGAAGAAAAGACAATTTCTATTTATAGCAATCCTCTAATTTGAAAAATATAATATCTGCAACTAACATATGTCTGGATTATGATATATCAATTGATAAAAATGTTATTACTTAAAACTACATGAAATAAATAGTGGTATCAAAGATGTATGTTTATATGATTGTATGGGTTCGTTAGGGGAATAGTTGAAAGGTCAAAACGCTATTCTTTGAAACATGCAATCAATATGCACTAAAATAAACTATTTAATTCCATTAAATTTTTTAAAATATCCAGTTTTTTGAGGTCGGGCTCGATGGGAGAAAGGGAGACTCCAAAGTGTTGTGATAAATTATGGAACACCACCAAAATATATGTGTGTGACGTAAGGGAGGTAAATGATAGCGATGTAAAAGTGTTGGAGAAGGAAAGATGCTGATGAGCAAGCAGCATACGATAAATCCAGGCATCTCTTAAGGTATTCTCTAATATCCAGGCCGACTTTGATAAAGTTTATGGATGTAATTCTCTGTCATATCATACAATATTTAGGTGGTTTGATTGTTCATACAAGATGGGTTCCGCATTTGTTGACAGTTGATAAAACAGACAGGGATTGAAAAACTCCTCACCAAATATGAAAAAAGTAAATAGAGACACTTGAATGTGATTGCCACAAGTGATTTGCTTTTTTAAACCAGACTCAAGAGAAAATAATAACGTTTTGGATCGGAGAACAGGAGCAGAGACCCAAATTAGTTGACGTAGTCGGATTGTTATGAGAGTTTATTACAAAAATCCTGGTCATCCAGGTACCTGTGCGTGAGCCTTCCAGTGCCACTGGGCATTTGGATGCCACAAAAGTGTTTTCAAAAATTGTGGAACACTCCCAAAGCAGCCGTTTTTGTACCGGTACCCGAGGTATCCATCTACTCCATGACAAATATCCGGCGCATAAATCATCTATCGTGAGCGACTTCATGAAATAACACAGCATCCAAATTTGCTACATCCTCCATACAAACCTGTGTTAGCATCAAGCAATGTTTGACTAAATTCTGTTATCAAAGTTTCACTGAGGAGAAGACGATTTGAAAGCCGCCATGTAGCTAGAAGTACAGTCTTTTTTCAGTGCACGAAAAACATACCGAAACGTGGAGACAAAAAGACATTACATTTGATAATTGGATAATCAGACTAAGACTGTATACATAGGTGGTGGGGAGTGCGTTAAAGGAATACCGTAATATACTACTCACTAAAAAAGAACTTTGTTGTAAACTGCCCTAATCTTAAGAACTTTGGCAACTACTTCTCGTATATCATAATACCGAAATGAGCTGAAATGATTATGGTCAGCTCGCTGGAAGATTCATCATTCACGATGAAAACTGTCTAACAGTTCATATAATATAATTAATTAATTAATTCTGAGTGACGACAAATAAAACTTAGAATTTCAAAGTGAAATCACACACACTGTATATATATATATATATATATATATATATATATATATATATAGAGAGAGAGAGAGAGAGAGAGAGAGAGAGAGAGAGAGAGGGAGTGAGAGAAAGAAAGAGAGAGAGAGATTATGACATTGAGAAAATATTTCCTCGAGTCAGCCTTAACAAAACTTTAACTTTTTAATTTAAATTTTATGTGGAAATATAAAAAGGGAGATTAAATCTTTACTGGTCATCTTAATATTATTTCAAGAGAATAACTAGTTTCAACAGTAAATATTTGCACAGAGGTCGTTGTTAATGACAACATGAACCTTTTTCTGACTATTTAGATATATTTTACAAAGTATTTGATTTATCTACAATTTTGAAAGCCGTTTATTTCTAAAAAATTCCTTCAATCATCATTGTTTATCTGTCAAAACATAATTTAAAGTTCAAATCATGCGGATGGATTGTGTCCGAAAACAAAGTTTGGATACACAACATCACGTGTGCATAAATGAACTATCCGGAACCGATCTAAATCCATTTCAGCCATCTTTTGGGGCGATCCTCACATCGAAACTTTAGATGGACGAAAGTATACATTTAATGGACTCGGAGAATATACACTTATCAACATGGAGTCTGGAAATACTACCTTTGTTTTGCAAGCAAGAACAGCCAGAGTGGAGAAAAAGGATGGTAACCTTAGTGATGCAACAATATTTTCTGCATTTGCTGCTAAAGACGATAGGAATGTCAGTATTAATGTGGAGCTCAACAGGACAAAAAATGGTGAGGTTAAAGTATGAAACATGGAAAGTTATTTTTATCAATAACGTGATGAAATTTATGCATTTTGGTTAGAATATATCTTCTTATCTTGTAAGAGGTCTTATGAAAGTTTGACAATACATTGAAATGCAAATGTCTGAAAAGTGTTAGTAGCTATATATTTTATTCACAAATGATATCGAGTATGACGTTTGTGCATATCTAACTAAATACAACATGAAATCAAAGAGCATAAAATATTGAGTAATAAAACATTACTTTGTTATCCATTCTTTACAAATTGACAGGGCACATTAATATTTGTTGAGGGTAATAACACCATTCTAGTTGTCGAAATGCCCTTTCTCGGGGACTGTTATTGCCTTCTCTCGATGAATCTATCCTTCTAAAACGTGAATTTTTAGATTTGTAAAAGAGATTTGTACAAGAGAAAAGATATTTATATAAGAACAGATACCACTGAAGCAGACATTCATCGATTAAGTATTTTGCTTGACCCAATGTGACGTCATATGAAAGAGGCGCGTGGCAATAGTGCCCGCAGGTATAGTAGTAATGACAAGTCAGCTTTAGTACCCTTCAGTAAAGGGGAAATGCGTACTGTACGAACATAATTCCATGTAGTAAGTTAACTGGAACTTAATAAATTATGATGTAATAGAAATAGATAGAAAAATTTGTGTGTAGTTGCCGTAATCTATATTTGCATGGAATAATGTGTATATTTTAGGACTTCTTGTCTTTGCAAACATGGGTTCTGGTGTCAACTTCGATGACTACACTATTCCTTTTGCTGATGAAAGTTTTCCATTTACTATCAACAACGAAAACGTATCTCTACTGCGCACTGACCTAACCAAGGCATTTCAGGCGGTGTTTTCTTCAGGTATTATGAAAGCTATTTTTCCACGAATGATTATCACTTGAAGTAATGTGCTGCACGTTACTAACAATACTAGTACATTCAGGGATATGTAACGAGTAATGTCTATACGTCGATAAAATACGCAGATATGAATGCTGGCACTCAGGGATATGTAACGAGTAATGTCTATACGTCGATAAAATACGCAGATATGAATGCTGGCACTCAGGGATATGTAATGAGTAATGTCTATACGTCGATAAAATACGCAGATATGAATGCAGGTAGGCATAGTTATATTTTTTATATTTTATAATTTATAATCTTATAAAACTAAGATAAATTATGAATTCCCAACTTATTGTGACTAAATGTTTGTAGATGTGGAATTTCTAATGTAGTGGGAATTGTGATGATTCTATTACTTAATGCATAGTAGGACGGAATAAATTTCAGACATCAAGTCATAGAGGCTTGACTTTCTGTATGAAGGTGAAATACACAAATATTACCAGAGATGAATGTTTACTTACTCAACCAACAATATGTTATCATTAAGCGTCGGTAGGAAAAGATGACAAAGACCCGACGATGAATAGAAAACGAAGAAAATGGGAGAGAATATACATTTGAATCAAGAATAGTCTGTTGATTTGCTTATTAGCTCTGGCAATAATAAGCGGAAGGAAAATGAGAAGAGCAGCATTGTCACGTTTTAGCATGTTGATTTAATAGTTAATAATAAAGGGAAAAAGGTTGTCATAATCTAAATACGGCGTGAAATGCTGGGAAGTATTTAAAATACCGGTCTGAAGAACTTGGAAGCAACTCGCATACATATAGCACATATATTAGATTGATGTTTCATGTAATTACCGATTGCCTTTTCAGGCATATCAATGACTGTTACACTCGGCATGCGGATGCTAAGTATTGCTGTTGTCATTCCAATAACCTTCAGTGGAAAAACCAAAGGTCTTTTGGGAAATTTCGATGGTAATGACACTAATGAATTTAGATGCGCCAATGGAACATTACTTGAGAACACCATACAAGAAAGAGAAATATTCCAGTTTGGACAAAGTTGTAAGTCATTTTCTAATATCTTATAGTCTGTTATTGTTGGACTCTTTTCGTTCTCGTTATTCTACATTCATTTGATGGAAACATTCGATATTCTTAGAATTAAGTTACGTTGATATTGACAAATTAACAAAAACAAATAAAAACTGGTTTGCTTGAAATAAGAATTTGAAAGTACCTTTGACATTTAAGCTGTATTATTTTTCTTCTGCTACTACTGTTTCTGCTACTACCACTACTACTATTACTACTACTACAGAACCTCAAGAAAATTGGCGACTGAAATGGAACATTACCGTTTGGAGGTTGTATTTTAAGAGTTTGAAATTTAGTCCTAATTACCTTGCTTTATAAACGGGGAACAAAGACACAATAAGTTGAATTAGTGACCTCAATATTTGAATAGCAAAAGTAGGTTACATTATACCGTATACAATATATAAGGGACTACAGGAAATACTCGTCCATTATATTGTACATAGGTACTAGCTAAAATAATTGAGAAGTATTTTTTCTTCCTGGAACGAATATATAAATCTAACAGTGATAACAATGCGGCCAATATGCAGTTACATATCACACTGTTTATCTTAGCTATCTTCGTTTGCATATGTTGCGTCAATAGTAAAATATATGAGTCTGCTAATAACTTAGTTTCAGTGATAATCAGAGATATAATCTGTAACAAACTTTACAAATCGACTGTTTATTACATTGTAAGCATTATATACGGAAAGATATCCCTAAACACCAAAGAACGTAATAATGTCTGTCGTCTCTTTGTGTTGGTTATTTCCAAATAAGGTTTCATTTCTTCATTTAAATCAGTTAATCAGTCAGCCAATCAGCTCAAAGTCATACCATCGAAAGCATTAACCTCTTTTCATTTCATATTATTTCATCTTTTCGGCCGGAATGTTCGGCGAAATGTATCTACCTATTTCACTTCTTAACTCATCTCTCTTGAACGTTACCAAGGAGATGATATTTCCAACACAAATAACTAGCCAATCCTAGCTCAGGTGCAAACAAAATTGTGAAGATACAACAGAGGTCCAGAGTAAAACTAAGGGTTCAGATTCAACGTTTCTGCTATCAAAAAGTTCAAGAATAAGTTGCATTTCAATATTGTCACTTCGTCCCTATTATCGGTTATACGTTTATGTTAGCTGTGTTACTGAAGCTTTTGTTGGGGATTAGTCACTAACATACATATTCAAGTATACATTTTTGTTCCTGTTTTTACCACGCGATATATTTTCTTTGACCTTGCAAGTTTATTTTTCACTAGCCAATGCTGTATGGTATGGCGTTTGTGCAGATGTCGATGACTCTGAACTGGACACCATTGACACTTGAATGGAACATTAATTTTCTCAGCGATGTATGTTTGGATATTATTTAGTTAGGCTAAGGTTTTCACATTGTGCTGCTTATATCACGCAAACATATACTAATATTTACTTTACAGGGAGAACATCAGAAATGGAATCAGTATTTCGTTATCCTACCGGAAAAGGACATGCAGATTTTACTGATCCTACATTTACACCCAAATTCCTTGACGAAGCTGACCCAGTAAATGTTGCTAATGCCAAAGAGATTTGTGGAGAAGAAAACCAGGAATGTATATTTGATCTCGTGTTCACAGACAATGAAGAAATTGCACAGGAAACTCTTCAAATTGAAAATAAAGCAAAACAGGACCAAATTAAAATAGGTATGGTGTGATAGTTTAAAGTGGTCTGTCTTACATGATTGTACATATTAGACAGCGTTATCTTTGTTGTTGTTGTTGTTCTAGGGTTTAACGCCATTTTTCAGCACAAGATAGGCTATACATGGCGGCCAGTATAACTGGTGGAGGAAGAACCCTGGAAAACCCAGGGAAGAACCACCGACCCACGAGAAGCTACTGGCAGGCTTTCCCACATACCCACGCTAGCTGAGCCTTGGACTCGAACCCACGCAGACAGAGGTGAGATGGCAGTGATCCAGAACGGTGAGCGCTTTAGACCACTCGGCCACTCGGGGCCCCACAGCGTTATCTATTCGTCAATATTCACACAAAATTTGTATAAATAATCCAAAAGATATCAAACCATACGAATGCATTGCGGACAATACGCATATATATATATATATATATATATATATATATATATATATATATATATATATATGTTCATTCATTCAATACTGAATAAATGAATATGCTGTGGAGCTGACATAGTTCTATAAAGTTTAAAATACAAGCCAAGTTTATCAGGATTTTAAGATTTACGCAGTCTATTATCTTTTGATTTACCCTACTCACCATGTATGATTTTCATATATGAGCTTCAGCCATAATTCCATTATGTGAAAGCATTTGGTTCTTTCAGTTTTTATCGAGCGTCTAAAATTAATTTCTTTCTCAAACAGAACTGACATTATGAAAATGAAGAACCTTAATGTATACAAACCACGTAGATAACCTATTCAAATGAACAAACACGTACAAATAGCGGCTTGCGATAGGTCCAATGCCAGTGAAGAAGTGATTATTACATTATGGATATCTTTCTTCTTATTAAAGATAATAAGATTCCAAGCATCGAAGGACCAGACATTTTGCAGGTGGTATTAAACAAGACAGTGACATATTCTCTAAATGCCACTGACGATGGAACATTTCAGTATAGATTTTTGAGCAATGACGTTGGAGCAAAGCTCACAGTGAATGAAGATCATTCAGCAAATGTATCCTTTACAGCTACAGATGCATCGCCCAAGCTAATAAGGTAGAAGCACTTCGGATAGAGTCTTATAGTGTACAAGATGCGTAAGATCGTAGTAAAAATAGATGTATGAAATCAGCTTTGGTTCAGACGTCTTACAGTATATAAATACCTAGAAATAATTGATCCTAATCCAAGTTAAATCCGTGACAGTTTATTAGTTTAAGAAGCTTCATTTCGATTTACAGACAATGATGAAATGATTTGTTTTATTTGTACAGTGAGGTGTAAGTTTTTACTGCCATATGATATCTAAGTAAGAGAGGGACCTTAGAAAGAGAGATTATCAGCAGAAAAATATCTTAAAACTCTATGCTAGTTTCAAAAGGATACTCATGAAATTGAATGTAATTTAAACTTGTAGTGGCCCTATTTTCAATTATTTATCACTCTGTAACTAAATAGCTACTAATTTGATATCAGTTTTGCACGCGACAATAAAAACAATAAAATATAAACAGCTAAACAGAGATTCAGACAGCGACATTAATTTGGCGTGCTCTGACGCCATAATTCTCTCCTAACTATATTCTGCCGATTGATAAATATAATTGATTGCTTTATATTTTATTGCTAGGCACCATAACCCAGTGACAGTAACATAGTGCATGAGTTAAACACTTTATGCCTTTTCATACACGGGTTTGCAACCAATAGAAAAGAGTTTTACATACATGAAGTAATACGAAATAGGTAACACCTAGGAGCGAACGAGTATGTGTGGATAATGATTGATGTCGCTTAACTTAATGAATATGTGACATCGTATTTATGTCTCGTGCGCGTTTGGTGCCCGTGTGGAGAAATGTTCCTGATTTGAAATAGTTATTGGTGCTGTCGTTGAATTCAAAAGTAAGATTAGAAATGTTGGAGAAATTTGCGGCGAATAAGTCCCATAGCCGGAAAATAATTAGTAATGAACCTTACGACGCATACTCGTTTTTCTTCGTTATTCTTCGTAATGGTGCATGCGCAAGACAGAGGAAGATAATTGCGGTGACTAAAGACACTTTCAGTGATATGGTTTGTAACCAGCTAGGCTTAAATACCTTGTTTATATATACGTTTTGAAAGAGCTAGCTACGATACGCCTTCGGACACACTCAAGTTTCGTTCAGTATATTTTATTAATATTTCAGCGTCTTTGCGGAAGACGATGCAGGTGTCCAATCTCTACCAAGTGAACCAGTAATTGTGTTCTGCACGGGCTGTGATGGTCATGGCACTTGTAACTTTAGCATCTACAGTGATAACAGCCGAGCTACAGCGAAATTCAAGTATTCAGAATGTGTGTGTGACAGTCCATGGTCAGGTAGAGTACAGACATTTATATCAGAATTCAACCATATATCAAATAACAAATAATAAAATAATATATTATCTCACTGAAGGACTGCATCACTCTAAATCTTCAACTTTAACATCACAGCTTTAAAAAGATAACATTATATTAAAGGAACTTATTGCAATTTGCAAGTCTTTCTGAAAGATGTGATTTTCGCTCATAGATCAGCACAGATAAAATTACAAAACACTGGTTGTGGAAGAACAATTCGTTTTCCTAAAATGTCTTTAT
Organism: Sinohyriopsis cumingii; assembly: GCA_028554795.2. Taxonomy (NCBI): domain Eukaryota; kingdom Metazoa; phylum Mollusca; class Bivalvia; order Unionida; family Unionidae; genus Sinohyriopsis; species Sinohyriopsis cumingii. The sequence goes on from JAPYKE020000175.1 coordinate 724,794, forward strand.
TTTGGAGCTAGTATGTAAATAAGATGCACTAAGTCTTTGAAATAATGTTAATATAAATTCAGCTGCGTATGCAACAATCAAACAAGTAAGCCAAAATACAGCAAAACATGTGCAAGTGATTAATTTTGTTTATAACGCTTCTGTCAAGACTATTTTTGAAACCACGTAAAAAGATTTAAAATATGCGTTCTTTATCATGCAAAATTTCAGGGCCAAATTGTGAGGACGATTATGACAGTTGTGCGAGTTTCCCTTGTTCCTCGTTGAGGAACTGTACGGACTTTCCTCCCGATATTCACAAGCTGACTGGAATAGGTTACAATTGTTCAGATTGTCCATCTGGCTATAATTTAAGTGAAAGCGAAAAATGCCAAGGTACCAGTCATTCTGTATCTAGAATAACAAATATGAATTTTTATATAAAAAATATTTTTTATGAAAAATATCTTTGACACCATTAATCCATATTCATATTTGAAAGATTTCCTTTGGGATGGCGCATGAATAGGTAACATTGGTTTAAATAGTACCATACAACAGTAATATGTGTGATATTGCTAAGTAATGGTATTAAAGTGACTACATTCAGAATTTATAAATCAGAGTGCGGTTTGAAGAACATGGTCAATGTTATTGTAGAATATCAGTACTACTTGCGCATATGAATTATTACGGATTTTCTTTTAATCTTCGTTTGGGTAATTTACGACAAAGGATTTAAATGTATGGATTGTGTCTGAACACGCAAAATATATATTTTCATGTTTAGTAATCTAATTAACGTATATATTACTTTTCTGACTAATTAGTGTTGCATGTTTACATCAGCATTCAATTTGACATGATACAAATACTGACTTGGATTTCTATTCTGTTTAGTCATAGGCTGTAGTTGCAAGGTATGCATTCAGTACAGGCAATGATGTGATCGGGGAAAGGGGGAACAAACTAAAACATATGGATAATATTTTTGGAGCTCGTGTTTTTAATATTTTACCAGCTCGCTTTCCTAAATATTTTCTTCATTTCAGACATAAATGAATGTTTAATAAAACACGATTGCAATCAAAGTTGTCATAATACTGAAGGAACCTACGTCTGCTCTTGTTCTTCTGGATTCCGACTACACTCAGATGGAAAAACATGCCAAGGTAAACATAAGAAGCGCTCCTAATGTGATATAATCATTTCATTTTATAGCATTTCCCCCTAAAGACAGCAAAATTGTTAGGCTTCTACCTAATAAACGTAAGCATAACATTTCTATATAAAATGAAGACTTTTAATGATTTTATTATATCTTAAAGAACATCTAAAACTCTAAAAATGGCAGACAAACATGCCAGTCAATTCATAACTTTAAAACATTTTCCTGCCATGCATTTTTGCGTCAAACTGTATCCGCCAGCTGGAAAGAAATTGATGTGTGCAAGTCATACACCGAAATACTGACACAATCAATTTTAAAGAGAGAGAGAAAGATATATATATATATATATATATATATATATATATATATATATATATATATATATATATATATATATATATATTAGTGTGTGACCATTAGTGTGCTACTGTGCTGTTGGTCCATGGTCCATGCCTATATACTTAACCACCATCTTTCCATCTACTGAAAGAAATTCTGACAAAGAACATTGCAAAACTGTTGTCAAACCTAACCCAGGAGCTTTAGCAATATACCGAGTTCTTTCTCAAGGGTACAAAGTGACAAAGAACGATTACACACGAGTTGAGAACAAAACAAATAACGTATTTACTTAACATAATCTACATGACAGTCGATATTATGTAAATTGGATATATATCCATTTTACGCATATCATTCCTGCACTATTTTTCACTTTTCCCAATATCAGTTTCATAGCCAGATATGAATGAATTAAATTAGTGACATGCAATTTTCATTCCGTTTTCAATGAATTAGACTGAAACCAAGAATGAAATATAATAAATAGTCGTTTCAGTGACTTTATGCTAAATTGAAAAAAATTGAAATGAAACAATGGTATGTTAATATCTCTTTACTATCACTTTCAATTACAACAAAAGGCAGAGACCTAATGATCCACAATTATTTGAGCAGCAGAGGGGGCGAACAGACCGACTTTGGGAGCGTCCAAAAACGGAAATAAGGCTTCTAACTAAAAATATTTCGAGCTGAACATTTGCTTGAGAACTTCGGTTAATTAGAAAACTCGCAAGATTACAAAAAAAAAAAAAAAAAAAAAATGAACCAACTTGAGGTCATGCGCCCCTCTGCTGCTATTAATTTATCCAAATATTTTATCAAGTCCAGTACGATATCTTGTTCTAGGATCGTGCAAATTTATTGTTATAAACCCGTGCGGAGTAGTTTGCGCTCGTGAAAAGAAATTTCTGAATTTAATTATATCCATGTCGCCGCAGCACCAGGTTTGATGAATATTTCGCAACGTGTGTGTATCAACTCCATTAAACACAACTAAAATATTACAGTTATCTCTGATCACTTTTGGTATTTGTGTGTATCGTTGAGTAACATAAATAACATCGGTGTTTTTATGTCTATCTCGAGAAAAAAATCCTAGCTGGATTTGATTGTTTGTCCAGCATCACATCATCGTATACAACTAAATTATTAATAAATCCGTCTGTGGAATCAACTGATGGTGCTTCATCAATATCGGTTATAAACTCGATAACATCATTATCCGCGTTTTCATTAAAATCCTTAAGCACATTATAACATCGTTGATCATCAACTGACAGGGCTACCAAATACAATTTATCCCACTTTAACCATCTCATTATAAGATTGAGTAACAACTGTGTCTTTCCACTTCAGATGGTCCTATTATTATCATTCTAATTGAATTTGTAACGCAGGATGGTGCTTGACAGGTTCTCGTTTTCTTGTCGCTGAGAAATCAATTATATCCATGCTGTATAAAATATCCATGGATTTATATTGTGTGAAGTGCAGGATGCGTACCCCGACGGATACGCTAACAACTATTACCACAAAAAATAACAGATCAGCGGTTACGGGTAAGTGTGCGCGGTGTGGTACAAGAAAATTTAAATTTATTCCCGGTGATAATTCAGCGTTAAAAATAAAGCAACGCGGAGGTGATATTGCAGCAAAATTAACAAAATTACCCGGGACTCCGTGGGCTAAATACCCAGGAGAAAAACACCTACCAGGATATAACTATTGCGGTCCTGGTACTCGACTTGATATTAGACTTGATAATCAGGATCAACCAAAGCCAGGCGAGGAACCAATAAACGCTATTGATAAAGCATGTCATGAGCATGATGTTGCATATAAAAGCAATGATCTACAACATAGGCATATTGCAGATGTGAAATTAATTCATGCGTTAAATGCTATAAAAAATAAAAATATCAAAGAAAAATTAGCTAATTGGTTAGTAAGATCCGCGATGAAAGGTAAATTAGCACTAGGGGCTGGTAATTAATAATATGGAATCGATTTATTATTCACCAATTGGATACTGGAAGGGTAAAGCAGCAATTAGTAAACTCGCTGATGCAGCAGCGGTTAAACATTCTACTGCTAAAGCGTGGTTATCCAAACAGGCAATATGGCAAATTTATCTACCGCGTCCTAAGCAAATTCGATTTGCACATTACAGTGTCAGTGTTCCTAATGAGGTTCATCAAGCTGATATTCTGTTTTTACCACATGATACTGTGCGTAAAAAAACATACAAATACGCGCTAACTGTTGTTGATGTTGCAAGTAGATATAAAGATGCAGAACCCTTAACGACTAAAACAGCTGCTGAAGATGCTTCTGCTTTTAAACGAATTTATCAACGAGGTGGTCTACGATGGCCACAGCTGCTACAGGTTGATCCTGGCAAGGAATTTCTTGGTCCAGTATCATCGTTAATGAAACAACATAATACTAAAATACGACGAGGACATACTGCAATTCATCGTGATCAGGCAATTGTTGAACGATTTAATCGAACACTCGCTGAGCGGTTATTTGGATATCAATACGCGAAGGAACTGATTCAGGATAAAAGATCTCGTGAATGGGTGGCAAGATTACCAAATGTGATAGCAGCGTTAAATAATGAGATTACTCGATAGACCAACATGACACCTATTAATGCAACTGCAAGCGCGCACATACCTACACAACAACGTGATCTTTCAGCACAACCATTATTAGGTAATATCACTGTCAGGTATTTATACGAGCCCGGTGAACTTGAAGGCAGTAAAAAAAGAGCGACTGATCCTATTTGGAGTGTTACGACGCACAAGATATCCACCGTGACAAGATCCTCAGGTAGACCCGCAATCTACAGACTGGATTCAACTGCTCCTCAACGTGGATTTGTACGTGAACAATTACAGATAATTCCCGATAACACACAATTACCACCCAAATCACTTAAATAGCACTGGTGCCGGCACCCTGACGGCGGTTACATTCAAGACAGGTCAACACGATATTTTCTCGTGTATGACCAAGATTGTTATTTTTTCTATCTACGGTAAATTGTCTTGGATTATTTTTCAGATACCGCCATAACATTATACAATTACAACTTGCACAGTGATTATTCTGTTGTTGTTTCAGCGCATTAATAAAATCAACATCAAGATCAAAATCGCGTTTGTTTTTTTGTCATACTGTTTATAACCAGATAATTTTTTTCTTATTATATCGCTTTGACATTTGTCAAGGCCTGGACGATCGAGGTCATCACTAATCACTGAAGAGTCCATGACGATTCGTCTTAATTGAGATATTTTTCTAACTCGAGACACTGCAAGATAAACCAAGTTCGACCATTCGATACGATCATCAACGATCCAAACAACTGTATCAGTAATAGTTAATCCCTGAGATGAATGAAGTGTTATTGCGTATCCAAGCGTCCAAGGGGATTTATCAGCACATAGAGCATCTTCAACAACATCAACATCAACTGTGATAATATCATTCAACACAAGATTCTGTTTCCCTTGTCCTGGTATATCAACGTCAATATTTTGCCGTCGCGTATCTGCTGGTCGATAACATAACGGAACTGGCAACGTTGGAAACTTTTCTCGTTGTAACTGAAACAACTCCTGCTGAAGTGTATCACGAACTATCTTTCTACTTGCAACTATCAAATCGTTTGGTCTCCACGCGCGCAGAAAGTCTTTCATGGGTGTTTCTGAAATTATCTCGCGCATTACTTCACACTGAATTTTATTCGGTTGTAGTCTGAATAATTTTTTTAATTCCTTCAACGCTGCATCAAGTGCTCTATGATCATTAGATACTTCTTCGTAATAATCGACAAAATTTTTCAGCCATCCATGTGGAGATGGTCCAGCTACAGGTGGTGGTTGACCGTGATCGCCGCACATTATCACGGCAGTATTTCTTGTTAATAACCAATCAAGAAATGTTTTTAGTGTTTCTAGCGGTACAGGGCATATTTCATCCCATATTATAATCCTTGGAATGTATTTCTCGCCCATCCTTAAATATGTCCATGTATCACCCTTCCGTCGGAAAAAGCTGTGATAAGTACATGATTGTACTCCTCGTTGTTTCATTTCTCGCGCGAGTCTGTGTGTAGGTGTTAGCACAATCATATCTGAATTCTAAAATTGTTCGATAGCTCGAGTGGTTTTACCAGAACTTCCAGGTCCGTTTAGATAAACCGTTTTGTGTCTAGTTATTGGATCGTATACCGATGGTAACAACGAAGTTGTCGACGATTGATATTTTTTACAGTAAATATCTTTGACCGCAACATCAGCGGATTCGGAATAATCGAGCATATATTCCTTTTTTATTTTCCACGAACCCCACGATGCATAAGTGCCTATGTTTAATCTTTCTAACAGTATTGAATGTTTTTTACTTATATAAAACGAATCAGTAGCAACTCTGACAGCGAGTGTAGAAACCTTATTTATCATCGATAATAGATTTATTGAAACATACGCGAGCATCGATGATCTTAAATGAGTATACTGAGGTGACTCACCGTCCATGTAGCTCACAATTGTATCTAATTTATTTCCATTTGACAAGAAAAGTGTTTCTAGACTTATAAACGTGTTCTTGTTCGTTGTATCAGCGATTATAAAATCTAACTCAGCATCATCCATAATCAATCTTGTACAATGTCGTCTGTGATCATATGCTCCTCCTTGTGTAAACTTGCCAATTATTTTTCTACCAAGATCCTTTGAATCGGTTTCATCTGAATGTGGTAACCAAACCTCGGTTTGTTTTCGATATGATATAATTGCTTCGCTGATCGTCAGCGATATTAATATCGCACAATCAAACATATACCATAATAGTACTATTAGTGTCCACATTTTTTCTGAAAAATGTTTTCCAAACCAAACATAACAAATTGGATGAAGTCCTTTAGACATTTCGAATGACTCGATACGAGCGAATCCAGTTAGGTCAAAATCCGGTAATGGTCCATTTATCGATACTCGCGTCATTTCGTGCGTCGGATGACCGAATCGCTCAAAATACACAGAACAATCTCCGTATCCAAGAAAACTTCCGGGATAACATGCAACCACATCAACTGAAATAACATCTCTGTGATTGTATTTAGTATTCCATAGTCCGCCGTGTCCATATTCTACACAACTGGATACTATGTCATCAAGAAAATCAAATCTATTTGGTTTCCACGAATTTTTCTTTGTAGCAAAATGAGCCGCAACTGACGGAACAGTAAAACAGTTGCTCAATAATTCGTCAGTGTCATCAGTATATTGCAGTGCAAGATTTCTCATTTTCTCGTGAAGAAGATTTGTTCGATAAATAACTCCATTTGGTCTCACAAACTGATCAAATTGATTTTTTTCTTCCACGCAAGATTGAAATAACCATACTGACACAGGATCGTTTTTACTTATTTCGTTAATAAAATCAAACATGTCTCCGGGATAACATTTAACAGTTCGATCTCGTGGAAATATTGTTACTGCGTTAGTCCATGCGTGTGCGTTATGATCAATAATTTCGATCGAAGCTCCTTTTGATTTATATTTTGATTCATACAAAATCTCTCCTGTTATAGTCGCTACGGTTATTGGAAATTTTTTTTTTTTTTCCTAACTCAGCGACATCTTTGATAGACGCACCGGTATCTTTAACCATTTCTCCCCACGTGTTTATTATTTTACGTCTTTTATCCGTTAGACCGTTTCCACGAATCGAAACGGTAAAATGTTCTGTTACTCGTTCAGCCACACAATTTATTTTTGAAAATTTCATCGGCGCTAGTTTATCAACGCTGGGTTTTTCATTTATCACATACATTCCATAAATAACCGCTGTCACAGGATATGCTAGTTCATAATACGGTTTGTCAATACCTGTCAATAGACCTGGTTTGGAATCCTTACTTAGTATGACAGTTTTTTTTTTTATCACCGTGGACAGGATCATATTTATCAGGGATAATCGAATCATCTGTTTCTGTCAACACGACAAATTTTATTCTGAAAAGATATTTGCGATTATCAAGATAGTTAATGATAATTGCTGCTCGTTTGTCGTTCATCATAGCGTTAATGATATTTTTGTTGCGTATAATCTTGAACGTTGACCAGACATGAGATGCACCATCTGTGTGAAATTCTTTCTTGGCGTCGTGAATTTTATTAATCAAACCCTTGTTTTTCGGATCCACTAGATCTTGCATCGGTAGATTTGGAGATATTCTGTCGAGATTAAATCTATCTCCGCTTAAGGGCTTTATTCGGGATAATCTATCGAATTCGTTCATATTATATTTCAAACAAATATTTAAATTAAAATATTATGTATACAATGTCTCAATGCAAATGGCTCATGGTAGGTTCATTGACTTGTTGTAATAAATCCTGTAAAAAGGAATTCTGCGGACAACACATGCAGTGCGTTAACCGTGGAAGCTTAGGACCAATACCATGTCTGCGATGTGGTGCTGGAGTGCGAGGAAAAACACAGTTGTGTGCGTGTTGTGATGGTAAACGATACAGAGAGCTTAAAAGATATTATGACCAAAAAAAATAACGTCAATAGTAACGCTATAAAATCCGTGGAGGATTATCTAAGTTTTCAAACAAATTATGATTTAAACAAATAATATTATTGTATATATGGAGCAAAATGAATTTGTCCCACATCCTACAATAACAAACTACGAATCAAATATTGATGACATGATCAGAAATTGCAGGTTGAAAAAACCAGTTGGTTGTATTAATAATCATGGTTATCTCATATTTACTGCTGGGAAGAAACATTATTGCTGTCATACATTTATTTTCGAGTGTTTCAACGGATTGATCAAAGACGGTCTTGTGATCGATCACATTGACGCAAACCCTCAAAATAATAGTTTATCCAATCTTCGAGCTGTTACACAGAGCGAGAACTTAACACATGGTAACACTGGAAGATGTGAAACAAATGTAAGGAGGCCAGTAAAGTCTACAAATACAGAAACAGTAAAGAAATTGTATTTCAATAAATGAACGCGGCTTCGAAATACTTTGATATCTGCAGGCCTTCTGTACGTTTTGTCGCGGAAAATATATACAAATCCACTGTCTGAAAAAAATATAAGCAGAAAATCACCTTCCAATATTGTTAATGAGATAAACTATCATCATTACCTCGAATTATATATAATTTTTGAGGGGACCCAGTATTGTATAATCGTATACTACTGAATTTTTAATTATGCGAAAGGGAGATTACTTCTGTAATATATAGTTTTCTTCGTAAATTTCCGATTTTTATGGTCGTAATTGGTTAATTAATACCAAAGAAAGATACTTATGGTTTCTAACTAAAAATAAACATATTTTTCATTACGAGTTATTTTTAAACCTGTTATGAGAAAATCAAGGCACAACACGCTGTTTTTAATGCAGATATTTACAATCTGTTCAGAATTGCACAAGTATTTAAACCGATCTGTAGGTGTTGGTGCCGTGGTAATTGTTAGTACAAGATCTTGGCAGAAACCGCTGTTTTTAAAGCACACGTATTCACATAACCACTGTTTATAATACAGAAATTTACAATCTATTTATGACCACTGTTTATAATGCAGAATTTTACAATCTATTTATAACCACTGTTTATAATGCAGAAATTTACAATCTATTCAGAAATACAGAAATTTACAATCTATTCAGAAATACAGAAATTTACAATCTATTCCGAAATGCTGTAGCTATATAATAACCTTTGAAACATATATGGTCAGATGAATTCGATAGCTCAATTGGTAATGCATCTGGCCGTGATGCTCGAGGCCACAGGATCGAATCCCATGACTGACAACCGTCGGTGGTTACGCATATTAGCGAATTTTATAATTTGATTGGGGCGCCGCCAGCCCCCCTACGCTCAACAGAACCCTCCAAACCACATATCACCGGTGGTTGATACATGTTTTGTATCACCCATGGGCTGATTATTGGGGGTGGGTGGTTCTGTTGAGCGTAGAAAATGGCCTCATATCATTTCATTTCGTTTCATTTCATCTCATCTCATTTCATTTCATTTCATTACATTACATTACATATATTTCATTTCATTACATATATTTCATTTCATACTTAATGAACCTGCTAAAAGACTCGAATATACGTTCATTCATAATATATGTCTGTGCCGTCCTTAATTCATTCATTGCATACTTACTGAACTTGCTAAAACATTCGAATTCATTCATAATATATGTTTGTGCCGTCCTCCCTTTTGGGCCTCTAGACCGTTGTTTGACGGGTTAGGGGCTGTCGTAGAGGGTAGTATTTCGTGTGCCCGTTGAACTTGGTAGAATGCGGTGGTAAGCTACGAGTTCTTGGGTTGTACTGTCCTTTCCCCTCTCTGAACTTGCTAAAAGACTCGAATAGATGTTCACAGGAGAAATATTTTTTTTTTATTTTAAATATATATATACTAAATAATGAAATACGAAAATATTAATGATGTAATTGTTGCTATTAAAAAATTGGAAAAAGACGAAATTAATATATCCGATGAACTAAATGCTGAAAAAATAGTTTCTGATTTTGAAATTTTACAAGAACGTAAAAACCAAGGAATACACACACTATCATCTGAATACAAGTTCATGAAACGGATTCAGGCGGCGATGTTTCAGTCGCTAGCAACTGTAGAAGATAATCAGGTGAATGAATTCGTTCCTCTCTCTGCCGCAGTAGAAAAAATTAGATCGCTGTTATCCCACGAGTACGAGGAAAAGAAAACAATTAGTACTCGCATAAGACTATTAAGAAAAATTATGTTAGCGAGTAATAATTCTGGTGAAAATGAAAATGACTGGCCTGACCACGTGTAGATCTTTCATCAGAAATATTACTCTGAGATTATATTTATTCTGAGATTATATTTATTCTGAAATATTTTATTTTTTTCTGAAATATTTTATTTATTCTGAAATTGATGGGCTAGTTGGTACTCAGAATCATGCAAACCAATCAATTTCGTAATTTTGATGGGCTAGTTGGTACTCAGAACTATGTAAAATGATCAATTTCGTAATTTTGATGGGCTAGTTGGTATTCAGAACTATGTAAAATGATCAATTTCGTAATTTTGATGGGCTACTTGGTACTCAGAACTATGTAAAATGATCAAATTTTCAGAAAAAATAAAATATTTTAACATTTTTAGTCGATTTGTCAAGGAAAATTTGTCAAATTACAGTTTTTCGTCAGGTCAAACTTGGAGCGGTTCTCTAATTGATTTATCGATAAATCGTTAAAAATCAGTAAAATTAGCTCAAAAAATGAGATTTTTCATGCGATTTTTGTTAATTTTTCTGGTAATTTTCGAAAAAATGAGGATTTTAACGATTTATCGATAAATCAATTAGAAAACCGCTCAAGGTTTGACCTGATGAAAAACTGTAATTTGACAGATTTTCCTTCACAAATCGACTAAAATAGCTGAAAAAATAATAAATTTGACTAAAAATGTTGAAATATTTCTGATAAAATAAATTTTTCTGATAAAATAAAATAAAATAAAATATTTCTGATCAAAGATCTATTATTATGATAAAAGTCTTTCTATGATCAGATCAGAAATCTAAGACTTTACATGTAGATTGACAATCAATTCCTCCCCACGCAGGTCAATTAATCGTCCTATGTGGTCTGTGAGTTTGAAATTTATTCATGACAAATACTGATTATGTGTGCGTAGATAAACAGGATTGGTTGGTACTTGCACGATCAAATCGCCAGGAGGAACTTGTATTGGATGTATCCTTGTTGAGCCTGATTTGATTTTCCAAGATCTATTTGATAACTGCCCTCGATTACGTCACAAACTAGATTAACTGCGATTGTCGATGTTATATTAACGATTCCCGGAGATACGTGTCTGCCGCCTCCGAGTGGATTATTATTATATCTAAGAACAGTTGCTGGTGGGGCTATTTTTCTCCACTCGGCAAGTATGTCAGGAAAGTTTTTGTTGATAATATCGTTGAGTGATCTTATCAATTCGCTGGTTTCAAATCCTGGTAGTGTAAAATTTAATAAATCTGCTTCAGTCATTTTATAATGATCAATGTATGCTTGTTTGATACTTTTTTCCTGTATCTGCATAATTATTAGCATTTATTACTTCAATAATTGCCTGATTAAAATATTTAAGATCTAATACAATTTGATTTAAATGTTGTATCGTTGCAATGATCTGATGTTTTCGATTGATATTGGGATACTCCAGGATATAGTTTTTAAATAAATATGCTAATGTCGTTAATGTAGTTGTGTATTCGGTTTTAATTTCGTTAGCCTTTGATCTAAGTTCTCTTTCATAAACAATATTAGTTAAAGTTTTTACATCAACATCAATGATAGAAAACGGTACCATAGGATATCTTTTACCATCACGATGAATAATATGAGTATCCCTACCAGTCCATGGATACAAATTTCGGTATTCTGGAGTTGTTATAAACCTGGCATTGTCAGTGAGAAATTCATTTAACCTTGGTTCTGTTGGTCCTTCATGCGCTGGGGGAACATCAGGCCAACCTAGTACGGATCTTATCGATTGCAGAAGATAGCGTCGGCTCATGAACATTAATTGATATTTTTGCTTCTTTTCCTGTTATTGATTTTATTCTACGAGCAAATTCATCATTGATTTGTTCGATCTCATAACTGCCAGTTGGTATTCCAACAACAACCCAGTCAGGTGTTCCATCGGGTTTATTCTTATTAGCAAATACAAGCGAATTATTTGTTGGTGTACCATTAAATGATCTCGATCTGATATTTGGCCAACTATGGTATACTCGTAATTGCGCTAGTGCAATTTCATTTGCGCGAATTGCAGTTGGAAAATTGATATTAAATTCAGGATTAATCGAGCTTAGCGAGACCATCGTGTATGCGACAGTTGCTATGTGTAATTTTATCTTGTAATCGGATAATTTTTCATTCGTGCAAGTACATATTTTTTTTGCAATGATATTAAGCACACCTGCAATCGTTGTTGCTGCTGAAATACAAATAGTCACAGCTACTGGTGCCATCATTGTTACCGCGGATAATATTATTCCAGCTCCAGTAACAACAGCGGATACCGAATAAACAACAACGTCGATGATAACTAATCGTCGTTGATACTTTTTATTTGTATTGTATATTGTTCAACTCGATCTTTCAACGCTGTCTGCCATTCACGCGCTTGATTGTACCTAAATTTTTGAACATCGATTGAGGTACTCATTATATTTTATGCAGTAACCAATTGAGGTGTTTCAGCTACAAATTCCAAACACCACCAGAAAGATGTTGCGGTTAATTTCTTATCAGCTGCTTCCAGAATAAATATTTCCTCGTTTCCGTTATTTAATGTAATAGATACAAACCCGGAAAACTTATCAGTTGAATGACGCCATGGATACTTTGTAAATATTTCAAATTTTGCAGCACTAAACAGAGACAGCCTGTACACGCCAGTGACTGTTGCGGTATATCTAATGGTCTTATTTTGCTGCGACCATGTTGCAAATCCCGATGATACCGTGTATACGATGCTGGTAATATGCCCGGGAGTTATTCCGGCTGGGATTTTAATCAGACTGGTTTTATTAACGATCTCAGGAATTCCCGCTACGATGTCTTGCTGTGTTTGTTTGATCGTGTCGATGTTCGTCTTGATATCAACGAGTTTTATGTCAACGACCAACGGAGTGCCGAAGAATTCCTCTGCGGTTTCATTAATTTTTCTAAAATTTCTACGGAGATTTGTAAACGCGTTTGTGTGAACCTCATACTCGGCCCGCAACGTAGATAATTTACCATCTACGGTGTTGTAGTTGACGTCAACGTATTTTTTTGTTGCTGCGTCTTCGTCGGATGTTGGATCTCTTAAACCTACTATCTTATTTCCGTTCATGCTGAGTTCACCTGTCATTGTGTCACCGGTATTTTTCACGCGATTAGCAACACTTGCCGTAATTTGATTTCTGATGGTTTTAAACGATATTCTTGAATCCCTGATTTTGCCGCTGTCAGTAAAGACGGGTATATTATCCGTAACTGCACCGAGTACTCGTCGAACTATATCATTCCATTTGATATTGCTCGTTTTTAGTTTACCATGCCGATCCTGAAAAATAACAACCTCATCTGGGTCAACTCCAGCCAGGTTCATAATATCAGCGAGGTCATCCTTAGTCGCGTACGTCGACAGATCAACGTCATCGGACTTTTTCTTAACGCGTGAAGAAGATCTTCCATAAATATCAACAATTATATAAGATCTAAAGATGTAAAGATCTGTTTAAAACGCTTTACGCGTAACGAAGCGGTTGCTTGTATAATCATGCACGACTTTATGTGGCGGTTTGGATGATTTTGATATAGCGTCAAGTACATTAATTACTTCACGGCCGCATATTGGCGGATCTGTCATTGTTTGTGTGGGTAGCGTTGAATACCAAATTCTGGAACCAGAGGTTCTTGCGTGAAGTGGTGCAACATACTTGATAAATTCAACAGGTGGAGCTAACCCGTATGAATCAAAATAAACGATTCCACGTGGATCAACCGCGGATGATACACAATGAGTACCAGGTCCTGAATTCGAGTCGAGATTAATAATACCTGTTTCGAGTTTGTTTGGTTGTTTTGGTAATTGATCTCGCATAAAAACACCTCTGAATTTTTTTATTTTTAATCGTTTAGCAGCATCAAGTAAATCAAAATTTGATGCTGGAGCACCTAACGTGGAAGCCTTAGACCTCTCCCCCAACGAGATCCTGGCAATCTTAAGCCGCTTTCCTGTTGCTTTCTTTAGAGCCATTCCAGGAGCTATTCCAAAAATATCACTTAATGGGGCTGCTTTTGCTACGGCTGGAGCGGCAGCAGCTGTTAACGCTGGAATAGCCGCGAGAAGTGAAAAAATACCGCCTGTTTTAATTGAGTCTTTAACCGCACCCGCAGAGAGATTGAGTTTGACGCCTGTTTTTGATTGTTTAGCGTCGTTGAAATGTTTAAGCTGGCGTTCTGATAATGATAGTTTATTTTGACCACCCGTGATCTGATCTCGCTTTAGTGATATTTTCATTCCGCAGTTTTTTGCTGAATTTGATTGAAGGTTTTTAATCTGACCAGGAGTCAGACTGACACTAACGTGATGATATGGCATTTTATGATTATACTCGTGTTTTTAAATAACATGATTAAAGATTTTCCACTGGTGCATCAACGACCCTCATTCGACCACTACCACCTTCAAGTAACATCGCTTTGTCACTGAGTATAACAGCGATTGCTCTGTATGGACCATAGACAACTGGTGGACCAGCCCCGATTTCTGGCAGGGTATTAACACGAGCTCGAAAGTGTATATCAACAACAGATTGTTTGGATAAATCAAGATGTTCCAACGAAAAGTAATAAATCTGATACAATTTTGTAAAATCTAACTGTGATATTTGCAGCCCAGTATCCACGTTTTGATCACGTCCCATTAAATGACATCAAACGATGCTTTGCACGCGCTACGTGATTTTGATCAAAATTTAACAATATATCCTCAGCTGGTTCTTGATGTCCATTTATCCGCAGGGAAACTTCATTAACTTCAAGGTTATCAAATATCATATGTGAATGTTCCTGACTATTATTCCGAGCATTATTTTGCAGCGCAATAAAAATATGTCGCGGCGCAGAAACACCTTGCTGTGATGCTATATTCCATGTGAATAAACCATTAACATTACTTGAACAGCATCTGTGGTTACTGTTAACCATGATAGCAATGATTTACCGCCTTGATCCATAAAAGAAAGTAATTTTTGTTCTTCAACAATAGATGGAATCATTACTGGCATCCACAATGAAAGTTTTGATATATTTACTTTACCATCAGCAACACCAGCACCTCGCCAGATTGCATCATTATCATCACCTTTTCTTACGAGCACAACTGTATGTTTAGCTCTAAAGATGACCTTTCTAACATTTCTGCAAAATCCAAAGATGTGAGACAATGGAATCGCACATGAGAAATTTCTATTATCTCCTGACAACGCTGCTTGTCGTGTTGCAAATCCTGGGTTGTAAGTCGCGCTATCACCTCGTACAATATCAAAATCAGCAATTGGTCTGGTTGCGTATTCAGGACCATCAGCAACTGGTTGTGGATCAACTGCAGTATTTCGTGTTATTCGTATTTTAGCATACCTGACATGATCAGCGTTGTTAGTAATATCCTTAGCAAACATCATTGTTGGACCGGCTGATCTTGTGTAATCATCAGAATATCTCGCTAGACCAATTATTGTTGTAGCAACATCGACATCCTTCTGAATTGATTCAATATTTTTTCCATCAATCATGTATGTGGCGCTATCAAACAGTGCCATAATCCCGTTGTTGACAAAACCAACACGCAAATTGGCACCATATGGCGTATTAACTACAACATTCGTTACAAGTCTACCTTCTACTTCAATAAACGCCTCAGCGGGTAAAAAATATCTACTTGTATCATGAACTTGTAATTCGATTCTCCCCCGCTGATTTGGTTGTCTTGCGTCATAGGAATAAAATTGATAATCACGTACTGATTCATCTTTGAGGACCGGTGTATCCATGTCAAATGCTGGGTCGGATATACGTTTAAACATTTTATTGTAATTATCATTTTTCCAAATGGTGATCTAAAATTATCATCGTCGACGAAGACCGCTTCCTGCTATTAAATTTGCTGTTATATTTCTTTCTGCTTCTTCAGATAATTCCGCTAGTTTTTGATTTGCAGCCTGATTTATTATTTTACTGACATTTGCTGGCATAACCTCAGTACTTGCCAGTTTCACTGGTGGTTGTTGTTTTCTTCGTACTAATCGAGCTAGTCCGCCTTTGACTGTCGAGAACGCTTTACTGGCAAGATTACCAATAGCGCCAGGAATTTTATCACGAACAGCCTTAATAGCCTTCATCCCTAATTGTTTTGCAATCGGTATTGCTTTTGGAGCCATCCTTCTAAATAAACCCTGAACAACATCACCAAGTCCATCTCCGTAAATTACTTTGTAATTTGGCAGTCATGAGTTTACTACCCTGACCATGATCGGTCCACGTTGAGCAGTATGCATAATCATTTTTAAATACTGTTTAATTAATTATTTAGTGGCTGTGATAATCATCAGCAATTTCATCAATAAGGAAACGATAAATGCTGCGATCCATAATACCACCTTGAAATAATCTTCGAATAATATCAGATATTTCATTAACAATTTCTGTTGAGTTATTTCCGGCACGTTTTCCCCCTATGAGAACTTCTAACCGTGACACATCATTGAAGATATTATCAGGACATAAACCAGATCCTGTTTTAGGTCCATCTTGAGATGTTTTAAATACTGGTGGTTGCATTACCGGAATAAATGATTCAGTGATGACCTGGGGTGTGCCAGATGAATCACTTTGAAATCCACGTGGTGAATCTACCGGTGTAAATGTCATCACCGGCGCAGAAATTATTTTACGAGTTTTTTGTTGTCTTTCTGCTTGTTCCAAGGGTGGAGGAAGCTGATATGAAGACTCCTGCGATGGAGAAGGTTGTTTTCGTTGCCGCAGTCGAGAACGTTGTTCTTTATTAACTCTTTCTACTTTTTCATCAAGTATATCGAATCTGAGATCATTGCGTTGTACTCGTTTTATGTTGTAATGTATACGATATACCCATTTCTTAAAATTATTATCGTTCACTTTTTCATGGCCGGGTTATAATATTTTAGATTTATTTTGCATACCAAGGAGTACTTTTGCCGGTAAATCATCTTCCTTAGAATTTATAATATCTTCGATAAAATCTTTATTAAATTTTTCAATGAGATTAATATTCTCTCTTACTGGTTCATATGCAAGTTCGACTTCAGTACGAATTTTACCAGCATATTCAGGTATTTCTTCGTGTGCAAGTTGAGCTGCAGCTATTTCCATGGCTATGCCAGGTGGAAGATCTCGTAAAAGTTTTTTTGTTTGTTTAGTTCTTTTTGCTATTTTTTCAGTTACTTGAAGAAGACCTTCCTCTTCCTTTCCACCTTCCTTATCTACCTCCTCCTTAGTTTTTCCCTTGATTGCGGTTAAAACCTTTCCAGTAACCGCAGTGACGGGTTTAAATAGTTTTTCAATGTCTTCTTCGTACTCAACTCGTGCTTTTTGACGTTCTTGCAAGTTTTTTCTAAACGAATCTTTAACAGGAAGAAATTTTTTGATTGCTTCTAATTGTTCTCGAGCTATCCTTGCAGTATGAGATTCCGGATGTACCATTTTATTATAACAAAATGATTTAATTATAGCAGCAGAGGGGCGCATGACCTCAAGTTGATTCATTTTTTTTTTTTTGTAATCTCGCGAGTTTTCTAATTAACCGGAATTCTCAAGCAAATATTCAGCTCGAAAGAAGCCTTATTTCGGTTTTTGGACGCTCCCAAAGTCGATCTGTTCGCCCCCTCTGCTGCTATTTGCCTTAGATGCTTAAACGATGTTAGCAAAGCGAATTGCTATACATTTGGTTTCTTTAACACTTCGATCATTTCAGATATCGATGAATGCAGCGAAGCATCAAGTAATTGCGACCAGATTTGCACAAACACATTTGGAGGCTATAACTGCAGTTGCTATGGGGGTTTTACGTACAATTCCACGTCACAACAATGTTTGTCAGGCAAGAACATTTTCAAGAAATTTTTTAAATAGCCTTGTTTATGAAATATGTCTGTAACTTTTCATCATAAACAATGGAACAAAAGGGAACTATAGTCATGCAATCACCTATAAACGTCATCTTGGAGAGGATCTTTAGAAACCAGTGAGCAAAATGTATTGCATTTGTTTAAATAAAACGAAATCAACAGCGCAAAGGCTGAATATGAATAGAATGAGGCAGCAATGTTTAGCTTGATATCAACAAATCATAACTGTAGAAGTATGTTTGATACTGTTAGATAAATGTTTAAATTACTAATAAAACTGATATAATATTTCTCTCACTGTCATAGTAAAGGTATACTTAGTTTCCGAAATCCATAACCTTTATTATAAATTTATTTTTATTTACAATCAAGCGACCATTTTCCGGGTCGAGAACATGGAGCTGTCTAGATATTGAAACCTCTTATCATTCTTGCACCATTTTTGGAACAAAATTATTTGTGTGAGAAATTTGTATTGTTTTGTTTTGAATATTGACCCGTATACCAGTAAAGAACCGTTGTGTCTATGTGTTCTCAAATATAAATACATTAGATAATAAATACAACCATGTGATACGTACAGAAAAAAGATTACACATTTGAAACATTGTGAAAGATTGTTTTACCGTTTATGAAGTGAATACAAATCATTATTGACGTCACATCTTTATATTTTTGGGGTTATATATTGTACTGTTATCGAATTCTTTCAAACTATGTTCGAGAAATTATTGCCCCATTTCGTTTGTTAAAGTGTTGCCTTTCTTTTTGCTTTTAACCGGTCTAAACCTGATTTTAAATCTACAGTGACAGTATCAAGTGCATGTATGCAGCTGAATTGTACCCTTGCCACTGGATGTGCGACTAATAACGACGGAAATGCAACGTGCTTCTGTAAAATAGGATATCATCTAGCTGAAGATGGTGTCCATTGTACAGGTAATATTACCCAAACATCTCAATGTTTAAATCTTTTCCCTTTAATTTTTCAGTGAAATCTTTGCCATTTTCAGATTGTTGAGTACGATCAAGGCAATAATTAGATAGAAATACATATAAGTTTGAGGTAGACACATATAACTGTAATACAAGGATAATGCGACGAATAGTATTGATACACGCAAAGACGAAGAGATCCTAAAAGTCATAAAGTGTTGAACATTTCGAAGCCCGCTGAGAGAGAGAGAGAGAGAGAGAGAGAGAGAGAGTTTAAATAATTGACACATCATTCTGATATAGAATAGATTCAACGTATTACATTGCTAATCTTATATGGCCATATCTATATAATCTTTAAAACGTATAGCTGATATGTATTCTACCTGGCCATTTCTATAGATCTTTAATAGGTATAGCTGATATGTATTCTACCTTTCCATTTCTATATAATCTTTAAAACGTATAGCTGATTTGTATTTTACCAGGCCATTTCTAGAAAATCTTTGCAAGTTATAGCTGATATGTATTTTATATGGCCATTTCTATGGAATCTTTAAAAAGTTTAGCTGATATTTATTTTACCTGGCCAATACAATCGAAAAAAGTTATAACATAATTAATAGCGCTAGATTGCATATAATACAAATAAAATATGTTGTGCCACATATAAATCAATAGGTGTATAGTCTTTAATTAGAACAATCAGTTAAATATTTGTTTCAGATGATGACGAATGCACTCAAAATGCCTGTCAACAAGTATGCCATAATACAAACGGTAGTTATCAGTGTTCCTGTTATGCCGGATATAAACTGGATTCAGACAAGAAAACGTGCAAGCGTAAGTCCAAGAAAAAGGAAGAGTAAAGTTATCTTTTATACTACAGATCGTGTTGCTTAATAGAAACATAAAGCTATATGACGTGTTATATCCATATTCAGTTGTAATCTAATTGATAATGAATGCATATACTTACAACACTATTTTAATATTGAAAATAACTAACGTTTCATTTATCAGGATCACGGACGAAAACGGCATTCCCATTCCTGTTGTTTATCCGTAAATTGAAGAATTAAACAGCACCATAGAGAATGATATATAAGATTTAAATTATTTACTTATGATTAAAACGTCATAATGTGCATTTTTAAAATTATCGTTGGTATGTTCCACGTTTTCTTCACATCATATATAAGTTATTGAAACACGGAGAGAACATAGACCCTTATCACCAATAAAAGTCTTCCTTATAATTTATAGATCCAACATGTTGGAAATTTCTTAATCAATACGAAATATAGTCATTTTTCTAATGCAAATATCTTTACTGAGTTCATAATTTTGTGTCTTCATTGTTTATTCAGAACGTTACCAAGTTATACTTATTAATCTTATTTATTTTCAGAAGTGCAACATTTCTATTGCATTCCCACATGAACCAAATAATATAAGCGAATGTAGTAATACAATAAATAGAAGTATTACAACTTAGTCACTTAAATTTAATTTTACAGCATGTGACATTTTGACGTTTGGAGAAAGCTGTAGCCAAACGTGTCAATGTGGACAGGGAGTCGAAAGATGCGACCCGGTTAAAGGTTGTGTCTGTAAGGCGGGTTGGACAGGATCAACATGTGAAGCGGATGTTAACGAATGCAACGAGCCTAACGTGTGTGCAAACGTTTTCAAGGTCTGTGTTAATACCAATGGATCGTACGCATGCAATTGTGTGGATGGTTACATCGAAGATGAAAATGGAACTTGCATAGGTTAGTAGTGTTATGTTGTTATTCAATGAAAAATTAGCATTAGTTTCATAGTCACCTATCAGTAACAATATATGAATAAACCACTCGGAAGACGCAATTTTTATAAGGTGAATCAATTTTTGCATACAATCACATGAATATAAACTCAGATTCGATAAATAAAAAAACTCCATTTGCTTCGATAAAAGTGTTCCAAATTGTTATTAGAATCTTCAAACTACAGTGAATACGAATGAAAATGAAGTGTGATCAGTTCATTTATAGTTTGCTCACTGTAAAGCCCTAATATTATTTGCAATTGGATAAACAGTAATAAGGAAACACAAAGTTACAGAGTAATGAAGAAAAACGAAGATATACACACATACACGATGCCGTCTATTCATCATGCCTACTACCTACTTTATTTTTTCAGACGTTAACGAATGCCTGGATCCAATTTTAAATTTGTGTCAACAAATCTGCGTAAACACTCCAGGCGCATTTTACTGTAGCTGCAATACTGGCTTCACGATCCATGCGGAAAACAAAACCAATTGTATAGGTAATTTGAGAAACAATAATTAAAAACAATATAGGTAGGAATTTGCGTTCGTAATTAACAACGGCTGATTGTAGCGGTTTTCCGGAAACCTTATCAGTTAAGTACGGTCAGGTTTGTATCATAAAATCTAACAAATTAACCATGTATTCTGGTTGCTCGTTGTTTTCTTCTTTTTCAGACCCCCCCCCCACTTAGCCAAAAAAAAATTAAAGGTGTTTTATGTGTAAGTGTTTCCCCCACAGATTTGTTGTTTGTTTTATTTATAAATAGAATTTAGGTCAATAATTTATTTAGATTAAATTTCTGATGGGGTATTTTTTAAATCTCTAGTGTTATCAAAAGGGTTGTTCTTCCGAGTAGGTTTCAGTCACCTAACTCGAAATCCCTTCCCTTGACTCTTAGTAGACCTTGGCTAGAGGTCACATATATCCCATGTGTGCTATTTGTGTATATGCTATATTGTATGTGTGCTATATATAGTTTTCGTGTAGGGATAGCCAGTTATTGCAAGATCGTCCCCAGCTGTCTTACGATCCATGTGATAATTGTATCAAAATTTAGCTTTATGTTAATTCAAGTAGTTAATTTTGAAGTTTCCCCCTGCTCAGTTTCCAACTCTCCATCTTCCTCCCTTAACACTTCAAATCTATTTTGGGTTATAGTTGGTCCCCTTAGTGGGGTAGTCATTCTCCCTACTTTATTTGGGGTTAAGAACTGCGCCCATTCTGGGGTCTTTGGTAATTCCTCCCCTATTTCTGATTGACTAAAATCAGGTAGGTTGCGGGTGCGTTATTTTCACCTTCCTGTCTTATTTGTTGAATGAGCTTAATACTATCTTCTTGCAAAGCTGTTTCTAATGATCGAGCCTTTGAGTTTTGAGTGTTATAGGCCAATTTTTCCGCGTACGTCTGTGGCCTAGTGTTAGCCAAGACATAAAAGAATGTGTGGACTCTTTTGGCTTCTTGTCTTGACACTGATACGATCCTTACACCGGTTTTAACTGTTTGAAAACCGTATACCGTTGTCATTTTGCTTGGGGTTTTTTTGTTGTTTTTTTTACAGGTATTCTAAATTTCTCCTGTAATTTGTCAATTATTTCTCTAGTACTAATTTCAAGAGGGAGTCCAGATACGAAAACATCAATCGTTTTGGCCTCAACCACTCGTATGATTGGTTCTGTTTCAGATACCTTGACTTTCAACCCTTTTACTTCTATTTCATTTGTTTTGATTAGAGGGGTGTTATTCTTATGGTATAAAATGTGCTTATTCCTACCCCCATTTTGTAGCCCCTCTATTTCATGGATTTCATAACCTTGCACTTTCAGTGCTGTTAATACTTCTGCCTGTCTTGGGCAATTTTCAATATCTCCAAAATCAAGTGTTTGGCAGCCTTCCATGTGAAATGCTACCAGCCTTTGGCACCCTTCGGCTCCCTCTGGCATATTATTGAAGTAGGTTCTCAATTTGGTGCCTATTTGGCGCACTTCCAACTGTTCACGCTCTATGGCGTTTGTTGCCATTGCAGTAGTGATTGGTAAATTATTGTCACTCTGTTCTATCTAAACTATCAGTAAGTAGGTCTCACACCAATGTATATATATAAGTGTTGTGTTAACAAAATCAATATCCAGCTACAAAGAACATCTAACTCTCCCCTAATCAAAGACTAGGTAAGAAATCAAAAACATAAAGTCAAAACGAGAATCCAAAAGAAGAGAAAGGCATCCCCTTATAGGCACAAAAGGAAAATTAGCTAATTAAATATATAAAAAAAGAATAATGAAAAAGAAAGGGAAAATAAAAGTGTGAGAGCTGTAAGAAGTGCACTTACAAACTCTCGGTGGACTTTCTTGTTGTTTGCTTTGTACGGGCCATTGCCGACGATAAAACAACAGACTTTACTTTTGAAGAACCAGTATCAGAATCGTTGTTTCCTTCCAGCATTAAAACCAACAATTAAAGACTTGCATTGGTCTGAATGCTGTTTAATAAGACGGAATATGTCTTTGTTATTTTCAATTAGTACTGATAGAAATTAATATATATGGGTTCGTTTTTAAATAAAAAAAATATTTAATAAACATATTATACTCCAACAAAAATAAATCATGTATAGAAAGGCCGAAAGAGGTCTCATTATTTCTTTAACCAATTTGTATACAAACAAGGGTACCGGGTGGCCAAGTGGTGTAAATCAGTTACTTTTACCGATCTCGCCTCTATCCGCGTGTGTTCATTGTGGGTACGTTAGAAAACTTGCCAGTAGTTTTCAGTGAGTCGGTGGTTCTTCCCGGGGTTTGCCCGGGTACTTCCTTCTCTATACTGGCCGCCATGCATAGCCTATCGTGTGCTGAAAAATGGCGTTAAACTCACAAGAACGACTATGGATACAATTTTACTTTAGGATTAAACCCCTCAGTGTCTCTCTTTTTTTTCTGATATTAAAAAGGACTTCAGTTTCGTGCAAACCTTGGCAAAGGTTAGGCGCGCCATCACTGACTATCACCGGTCAAACGTATGAAACAAACTTAAGAAACAATCATATTTGTTTACCTTTTAATAAAGAATGATCTTCTGTTGATTCCTGAAAACATAAAGAAACTGTTAAATACGCAACTGATCTGGAAAATAAACCCTTGGAATAATATATCTGGTAACATTATACAAATGGTTTGGAATAAATCATGATGTATTTGAGAGATATGTATTTATTAGCGCTTAATGGCTGATCAGCACAATAGTGGCTATATGGTGCAAATTTTAAAAAAAGTTCTAAAAATGTAAAAGTGAAGAAACTGCACACAGACTTTAGGAAAATAAACTAAGTAAATGTACACATGAATTGCAGCAGAATAAGATATAAATGGTAAAGATGTTAAAATTCTGTAAAAGGTATGTAACATATAAATATCAAAGATATGCTATATAAACCGCAAAACCCCCGAAAAGTTCATGACTTTCTCTGGCTGAACATCATCATACATTTTCTTCGCTGAGTTCGCAAGCAAATACGTCTGTCTGAAAGGTGGATGTTGACACACTTGACAAGAATATATTCCTATGTTAGTGGACACTAGCAGGGTAGGCCCTCTGGTTAAAGTTCACGCTTTAGGACTTAAGAATGAATCAGGTATGTGTCTGGTACGCGACTGGCACTTTACCACCTCATCTCTGCTATATATTGTTTCTATACGAGGGATCCCATTATTTTTGACGTTCTAAAGCTTATGTGTGGAATTTTCATTCCACATATTTTGTTACGTATGACGAACATGTTGATTTATATCATATTTAAAGTTAGCATATGGAATATTCCGTCTGAAAACATGTGATTGCACGGCAGTTTGGGCAGCTTTATCTGCTCTTTCAAAACCATTAATACCAGTGTGACCATGTATCCGAGAGACGTCATAATTAAATTAATAGATGAAAATACTGTTACGTCATCGCTACTAAATTTAGCAACAGAAGTTTTAGGATATTGTCTGACAAAATATAGTCATAAAATCTTAAAACGCATTAATCATGGACCAAGGTATTTTATCCACTTCAGACAGAAAAGATCGGGTCAAACGATGAAATACTCGGTGTCTTTGTTTAAGTCTATGCTAGACAGACATAAGGTAAATACAACTCAGCAAACGTTATTATATATTTTTAAATGATAGCTTTTAAAATAGTATATTATTGTATTATCTACGAAGTTAATTTTGTAAAAAATATGCATGAAAGGTAATAACTTTATTGGCAACTATGTCGTCCTTTGCTTGACGAAAGTAAAATACAGTCTTATGATCAATTATGCCATTGATGATTCACGAGTCTGAAGATTGAAATCAGTAAATTAATTACTGCTTACATTAAAGGCAAAACGATGGGTTATATCATCATGCGACTGCCACGAAAACTTAATGTTTTACATTCATGTATCCATTCGTTCGTGCTGTTGTGTCGATTGAAACATTTACCTTGATACAATGTGTTTGTATTTTGGGTAACTGATCCAAATTACAAAATACTTTACTCATACAGACAGTGTAACTATTTCTCTTTGCTGAGTGTCGTTAATTATAGTTTTAATTAGTTTTACAATGCGTTTTCATTTGAGTTTAAATATATTATCAAGTTTATAACATTTTAAAGATAATTAGCATTTGTTTAATTATTTTCAAATATTTTTCAGATATTGACGAATGTTCTAATGGTCAATCGGGATGTCAGCATATATGTAGGAACACAGCAGGAAAGTTTTCTTGTGATTGTTATTATGGCTATTTTCTTGCTGCGGACAGGAAAACATGCGATCAAGGCAAGCTATATTATGTGGCATTTATGTGACATGCTTTCAAGAGTATTTTTCTCTGTGTTGATACTCGATTCTAGGGGAGAAAGAGACGTACAAGTCGTTGTGACAGGTCAAACTTAATTGTTTATCTCACACTTATTTGTGTAAAGAATGAAACTCTTGTATGGTATCTTCCAACACGTATGTGGAGGTTTTCATCATTGCCTAAGCAAGCATAAAGGATTTTGGTGACCTTGACACTATTTGTCACAATAACAAAAGAGAACAAAATAAATTTAAGTTTTGTTGACTTTACATGCAAAACAACATTCTGTTTACAACTGTACAACGAATTTCTTGATTAATGAAAAGTACGTCAAGGCATTCCTTTAAAGTACCCTCCTTGCGCCTCTACACACTTTCTCGATCCGATTATTCAATTTTGTACGTGCCAATTTTGTATTCACTTTTTGCATAGATGAGAAAAACGTTTTGTTTTTCGTTTTTTATTTTACCTCGAAAAACGCGTTTTTTTACGTTTTTTATTTTTTTGCGGTTTTTATATTTGGTGCTTCCATTTTTTTTATTATCGGCCATACAGGTTATTATGTGGAGGAAACCATAGAGTGGTCAGATCAGTTAGATGGTGATAACAACATTGAGTGAAAAAATTTCAATGTTATCTGGACTACGATTTAAAACTTTTGACATTTTTTCATATTTGTATCACTGAAACTTTAAAACTGGTATGTAACGTGTAAATAAGTAAAATATTGATTTTTGTGTTGCCTAAAAACTACTGGAACGTTTTTTCTTATTTATTGAGAAAAAAATGCGTTTTTTTACGTTTTTTATTTTAATTTTACCGTTTTTAACATAAATGACTTTTTGTATGTTCTTCGTACACTTGAAAACTGCACTCCAACTGCATAGAAGCTTTCAAATCGTCTGCCCCTTTGACAGTAGGATTCAAGCAAAACTCTCTTCTGGCTAAATCATGCCTGTGTGGAGGTTTTGGCAAAGATTGGATGTTGTGCTCCTTCAGAAATTTTGTCATGACGGCCGATATTTGCGTATGTGCGTTATCGTGGAGTAGATGGATACCTCTGGTAGCAGTGCACGGACAGGTAGTATAACACGGCGTTTGGCAACAGTTTGGAGGCACAAAATGTCCATTAACACTAGCAGAGTTAGGATGAGGCACGTGGACGACCGAGCCATTTGGATCGAAAATAATACGTATAAAACTCTATTGACAGCCAGTGTGTGTTGGTCTCTGCTTGTTTTCTCCTATTGAAACTTTATTATTTCTATTAAGAAGGTAAATCCTTGTTTAATCACCAGCGACAATCTCATTCAAACGTCATTGGTCATTCTTTTCATTCTCGGTGAGTGGCTTTCTGGTAATTTCTACCCGAGTCTGATTTTCATCAGTGTCAACAAATGAGGGTCTCATCTTACACAAACACATCTGAGCTTCAAAGGATTTTTCAACATATTAAAACCAGCTGACATATTAATACATATGATAAAAACCCAGCTAACATATTAATATCTATGATAATGAAAATATCTTCCACTGTGTATCGATTATCTTGATCAGTTGACCTTTCCATAGCAGCCGATTCGTCCTCGCCAATCGCATATAGCGGTTTTCCAAATCGTGGGTCTTTTTCCTTGGATTCGGGTCCAGCTTGAAAGCGACGAAACAACTTAGAAATTGTACATGACAGAGAATTACATCCATAAAATGTATTCAAGTCTGCCTTGATATTATTCAGCGAGTGTCGTAAGAGCGCTCGGATTTTACAGTCTTTCCACTGAACAGAGTAACATCATTGTTCTTCATCTCCGGTATTGTTTAAGTCTCTGTTGTTCCTCTGTGTTACGTCACACGTAGAGTTCTGCAGGTGTCCCGCATACTGTACATGCAGCCCCATATAATTTTATGGAACGTTATTTTCACCTGCGATTAAATTTATTGACAGGTTCATTGAAACAGAAAAGTTATAACCAAATATTCAAAACTTTTCAAACAGCCCTTGTAAGTTTTTGGCTTTTGGTACTTTTCATCACATTTGAAAGGTACGAAAATATCTTTTCATATTATGGACCACCTTTTGTTTGAAGTACATTCTAAAGTAATTCAAAATCATCAAGTTCTACGACCGCCTATTTAAAATGACAAAGAAACACAATTTGAAGATTCTCATAAACATATTTAATTTCCATGACTTTTGTGCTCTTTGAAAAGTTGCAAGGAATACATTTAATTTAACTGTTTCTGCATATAAGCATAACAACAAAAAAACTCTTCTTGTTATTGACTAGAATGTTTCTTTTCTTGAATATGCTGACCTAACGTATACTCGGAGACAAAGTTTAGTTTATATGTTAAATTGTACTTGCCTTGCGAATTAATGAGTTATTATTAATAACATGCCTGAAGCAACCACTTCAGTACTAATTTAGAAATAAATACGCAACAGTAAACCATTGGATAATCTTGTCCCAACTTAATAAAACCCTACAGCTCAATATCTATTAAAAGACAAACCGACAGCCAACACTGAGATAACTGGGACTCACAGTCTCCTCCTTTTCCTCTAGACCTTACATGTCAGAAAGGATCAGACATTAGGTTTTCCAAGTTATCGCCAATTTCCCCTTAACCATCTAGCTGGCTCATTGTAGGTTTACACACCTTCACCATCAGACAAATTGAGTGGGTTTACTCAACCTCGCCAGACCCATTCGCCATCAATACAATACTCGTAAGCGTGCTTCTAATCTTTAGAATGATCCATTCAATGGTTGTGTGGATTTCAAATGTACACCAGGAGACTCTTTAAGATGCAGTGAAGACTACAGCAGCCGATGGCCGCAAATAGAGCGAATTCACATGGGCTATGCAACGAGAAAAAACATGTCCTCATTTGTTCTTTGGTAGTTATTTTGTTTATGTCATCGCTGTGCTTATCACACTCTATAAGCTATATGTCTCTGCTACATTATCCTTTGTCTCAACTAAGTGACACATCACTAGACTATGTCTGCGTGCATTCTTTATTTATAATGCCTGTACTGCTCACATAAATCATATCGAACACTGTTTCATTACGGATATACTTAATCACACTTGGAAGAGTCCATGTTTTAGTAGGAGCAGGAATCTTGTTACCAAATTCAAATGTTAGTAATTGTTTTTTAAATATGTGTACAATTTGAACATTATTCACTAGAAACGGAATGTGAATCAACCGACAGTTTAGGTGCAACAGTACTTTCACCGTGTTCTTACATGGTAAGTAATGACACACTTGTTTATCTCCAATAACCGTTGCAACTCTCTGCTTGTAAGTGTTTCCCATTCATTTAAAAACTGGTATCATTATATGTTTACAGAATTAGAAAGTCAAACCTTGTTGTTAATTTTATTTACATTTCTGGTCTATATTCGACCAATAATTTTCAAGTTTTCTGTATATTTCAGTTGAGGATCCATGTTCTACATATTCCAACCTGAATTGCTCCCATATTTGCTTACTAATAGAAAATACAACTTTATGCTCTTGTAATCAAGGATTTGAGTTAATGGCAGACCAACAAACTTGCAGAGGTAATTTTTATTTCTAGCTATGTAAATTGACTTATTATGAGACAGAGTAACTTTGGGAATCTTCATATTGTATAAGTTTTATTATTACGCGTATGGTTAGCTTGCTTTGCATGGTATATAGAGATGTGACGTTTAAGGAAACAAGCATTGTATCTGGCAGTAATGGTTCGCTTGCTTTGTATTTTGCGAGGTAATCTGTCCTGTCTTGAAGATAGGAGTGGTCATTTGTGGACATGTGGTTTTATGAAATGATTCAAATATTCTGATATCCTTTATGTGGAATTCCCTTTACCGGAGATTATAGGTCTGCCCGGGATTCCTTGTTTGTTGACTTTATGTAGAGGATAAAGTCTTCATGCTCTCTGGTTTTCTGAGCTTAAGTAGTCTTTCGTTTGCTGTTTTATGAGTCCGATTTGGCGAGCCTCGTCAATACTATTTGCAGTAGTTTTTGCATAATCCATTGTTGGATCTTGGTCTAGTTATAATAGATTTTGGAGTCAGTGAATTGTCTATTTGCTTCATTTATCTAGTCTTCCCTATTCATAACAACCACAGCGGAGCCCTTATCTTCAGGTTTGATTATAATGTCTGTTCTGTTTTTCAATGAATGTCAGGCAGTTTTTTCATTTTTGTTCACGTTGGAAGATCTGCTTGTATAACTGATGTATTGGGGCGTGTTATTTTCATCTTTCAAAGGCTTCTAGATTCGTAATTGAGCTTTTTAGTGGGGTCCAACTACTTTTTATTCAGAACATGGGTCAGTCACGGCTGTTATTTTCCTCTGATTCAGTTTTTGGCTGCAGGGCAAAATGGTCCCAGAGTCTCAGTCGGCAGCTTAACTCTCCAGTGTCCTTTTGCAGCTTAACTCTGTCGTATGCCTTTGGACGGGGTAGAAACTCTTTTAAAAAATCTCTTTCTGTCTCTGTAAGTTGTACCGTTGACATATTAACCACTGTGAAGGAATATTTTCTGTGGATTGTTAACAATATTCCCTTTTAAGAGGCTTTTTCTCTTATTTTAGGAGAATTTTCATCAGTTAAACGTTCTTCAGGACAGTGGTTTAGTTTCAGGTTATGACATTTGAGTTTTCTTTTTCTGACTTGGTTTTGCTTTACAGAAAGTCCTTGTTGATACTTTGTTTAATTTAGAGTAAAACGTTTATAATTTTTCATGTGTAGAAACTGAAGTTAACTCGTTTTAGTTTTTCGATGGCTGCTGATTTCACTAGATATTGATGGATTAAATCTACTGTAAGGAGGGCTGTGAGTTTTATGGACGCATAGTTGGTTATTCTACTTCATCTTTTATTGAATCGTTTTGAGATATTGCCAGTAATATGGGGATTGACATGAATTTGAAGACCTTTCGTAACTGTGTTTCTTGGAAACACTTTAAGAATTATAATGGTGCTTAAGACGAAGTAAGGCGTTGGTTTCGTTGTGTTGCACATGTTCACTTAGTGAAAATAGTTACTATTGAATATACATTAATGTAAAAACCAAATTATAATTAGCTATATAAGTTTTCGAATGCAGTGTATTCACACTGCGTGTATAATTGTCAATGTCTGACCTTTTTATGTGCACAAAATAGAACAATTTGGATAATGCAATTAAAATTCCTTTTGAATTGGCAGACATAATTGCAAATGTTTGATTATATGGCTAAGAAAACTAATATCGTGGTAAATATTTTCTTCTCATTTCCTTATGAAACGGACAAACAAGCAAAAAATGAAATTCGTATATATCAGCCAGTATATTTCCATATCATTTTCTTACAGATATAGATGAATGTTCGAATGCTGCTTTAAATAAGTGTACCCAGAAAAATAACTGCCTGAATACAAATGGTGGATATCTCTGCTCTTGTAGCTTGGGATTTAGACTCGACAATGATGGACGAACATGTATTGGTAAGTTTTTCCCTCTATCATTATTGTTTTTATCTGCATAAAATTTTTCTTAAGCCATCCGATTTAAGTACATAAGTACTAGCTATGTATGTGCACATGGACTAGAATTCCACGCCTGCATAACTAATTATCTCTCAATTAACATACTAATTCCATCCACCAACCCTCCCACCTATCTTCTGTGCCTATGTACCTACCTTCCTCTATCTCGAACGCTATCTTAAAATTCTTTAGCGAAGTGTAAATTAAATAGGCGCTTGTTTCCTTTCATAAAAGCTAAAAATTAACTTACTATGTATATGTTTTGATCTTTAGAATAGGTATGAACTGGATGAATTGGATGCGATCTGTCATGTGACTTGAATACAAATAAACGGTGTGATTGTATTAAGCCAGCGTAGTGGATATCATCTGTACCCACAATAATTATGATTTGCCTGTACTCTCGTTAAAATGGATCATTAAAGTTTTACCCATGCTTATATTATGTGAATCATCGCTCAAGAAAGATCAGAGGAAAAATATTCTGGCACGATGATCCATCTTTGACCCAAAACCTCAATGAATTGATGAAGAACATGACCAAAGATACCGGAATTTGCTTTTTAAATTCATTTGTTTTTAGATTTACAATTTAAATCAATAGATATCTCGTGTAAAATTATTCCACCGCATGTTTCCTATCTCACTATTCATTTTTCTTCAGAGTGTGGCGGTTATCACTATGGCCTTAATTGCTCCATTCCTTGCAACTGTGGTGTTGGTGCAGAGAGCTGTAACCCAGTCAAAGGGTGCATATGTGCAGAGGGTTGGGGAGGTGAAACTTGCAGTTTTGATAAAAATGAATGCAGCGTCATACCAAGCCCGTGCTTGGTGCAAAATTCAGTATGCATAAACACAAATGGCGCATATATTTGTTCCTGTAAACCCGGATATAAAAATTCAACCAGTTCTTGCCAAGGTAATTCGTTCTCCTCTCTCTCTCTCTCTCTCTCTCTCTCTCTCTCTCTCTCTCTCAACGTTTGCATTTGACAAAAATAGAATTTTCTCCAAACAGTTGTGATAATGTGCAAAGGAATATATTATGGTTTGAATGAGGCGTACATAACGTTACATCCGTAAGATATATGCTCTTGCAGTGGTGTCTACATATCTTCGTCGAATGTTATATTTACTTTGATTGCAATAAAAAGTAAACGATCTACAGGGTATTTTTAATGCAACGTATACAAACGAGTTTTGGGCCCACTCAGCAAAAGTATATTGTTCACCTTGATCTGAGCTACTGTCTCCAATTTGGGTCAATAAAAGACGTTCCATATTATAGGTATTTTCTACCTGTTTTATTATTCTTCTTATTAGATGCACATTTTTTGTATAATGATTCCTCCAGTTGCTGTTACAGCCATGCTATCTTTTATTTACATTTTCCCAAATGTCAACCACATATATGCTATATTTTATATACATTTTATGTTTATTTTCCAGAGATATCAACCACATATGTGCTATTTTTTATTTACATTTTATGTACATTTTCCCTAGATGTCAACCACGTGTATGATATATTTTACTTACATTTTCCCAGATGTCAACGAATGCGAAGACCCTCTATTCAATGAGTGTGCACAAGTCTGTATCAATACAGATGGATCTTATACATGCGATTGCCAGTCAGGTTTCATTAAAGATGGATACCAATGTATAGGTAAATAATTCTTGAAAGTTTTGATTGTAAATCTATTAAGACCCAGATTTTAATTTTATCACTCCAATATTAGACAAGCATTCGTTACATTTAAGATGTACTCTGAAACAAGATTATACTTTCAGAAAAATTCAGAAATAACAGCTATCATTTTCCTTCAAAGGTTGTTTTAAGAAACAGGCACAAGAAAAGTAATTGTTACCAAGAGTTGTTAGCAACCATGTGAGAAGCAATATATATATATATATATATATATATATATATATATATATATATATATATATATATATATATATATATATATATATCTTCATCATAGATATCGATGAATGCTCCGGACCGAAGAACAACTGTACACATTCTTGTCAAAATACTCCAGGGGGCTACAGATGTACATGCAACGAGGGATTCAAGTTAAGTGTCGCAGATAAGCGCACATGCATACGTAAGTATTATTTTTAGATGTAGATTTATACAAAAGTAATGTTACAACTATTCAACGTTGATGTCACAGAAATGTTACGAAATTATTTACTGAAAGTTTGTTATATTTTTGCCATTAAACTAAAGAAAAGAATTGGAATAACATTAATACCCCTTTATAGGTCAATTCTGACTGAAAATAACATTGAACCTGATCTGCCATGTCATACTGTGCTTTTAAATTAAAGTCTAGTTTGTTTGATTTACTGATTATTCCTAGGAAAGTGGATAGACGTAGTTATGCCTCTACTTCATGATATGGCAGTTTGCAGTTGGACTCGATTTATAAGCAACGTATTCACACTAAGAGCAAAACAACTATGGTGGCGCTCCACAGTTTCGTATTTTGCATAGAGATTTTAAAGAAAAAGAATTTCCCCGTCTTTCCTCACTGGTTATACTGGCTATTTAAAAAAGACCTTGTATATCTTAGGTATAATTCAAAGAACCTTTGCTTCCATTTATTTTGGTGTATGATTGATGGGTGTACTATGGGTTATAGAGTATACAGCTTGCCTTACTTCAGATGTGCACCTTTGAAAAAAGTGCTACCTCTACTTGGTCATTTTCACTTCCTGAACTTCAGAGGTAAATTGTATAAAAAAGAGCCGATAACTTTTTTTACATTTGATATATTTGGTAATTCATTCACTGCACTTTCCAGAAGCTGGTATTGTCTAGTCTGGCAAAATTCATTTTCCCTATTTTAATAGCTGCTATGTATAGTGTACTTTAGACTAATTCAGGCTGATTTTTTAACACAAGGGAGCAGTCATTTTAGTTAGCAGTGTGCCTAAATCATGTAAAATTTCCAAAAGTACAATATCCAAAGAAATATCATCCACATTACATTAATGTAGCATAGAGGTATGCCAACATTCTCTCCATTGTGCATGTTTTAAATGCGAACTACTTCACCTTACATACGCCACTCTCTCAAAAGTACATATTAACTGATGAACGCCCCTATTGTAGTTCTGCATGGTTCTTTTGTGATTTCCATCAAAAGATGAAAACATTGCGATCGTGTATCATTCCTAACGTTACTAATATTTAAGAATATTTATATCTTGTGTCAGCAGCATCCAAATGCGAAATATATACGAAGACAAGTGACGATAAAAATATTGAATAGAAGAGTTTCTCAGTTGATGATAATCTGAGTTAATGCGGATATTTCTTGCTGATGAAAACATGGCTTAAGGCGTAAGCGTAATGTATATTTACTAAAAATGACGGTGGATTATTATAGCCGAACATCCTGATTATTGGACATACATGATCCTTACACTCTGATGAAAAATTAAATTAATACACAGGCGATGAGGATATATATATATTGTACTCGTGATCCCATCTCTGATGCCACTCGAGTGAGTGTGAACTGCATCAAAACAAACGAGCAAGTCGGCCGTCTTTTACAAAATTAAATTTTTTTCCTGAATGTAACTTTAATTGGCCGTTCGACGTATTTGTAGCGAGAACATGAGAAAACACTTAAGGAAAAATCAGTGTAGCTTTTTGTGAGAAACATGCTTTTTTATAAAAAATTAATTGTTTAAAGATAAACACACACACACACACACACACACACACACACACACACATATATATATATATATATATATATATATATATATATATATATATATATATATATACTAGTGTGAAATCAACATGGGGATAACGAAATAAAATTGTTTGAAAGGAAACATTGTCTCAAGAAAACATACGAATAATAGGGTGACCATCGTCTTTGTTGATTTGATTGATTAATTGATTGATTGATTGACAAAGTTGTACAAATGCATATTAATAAACGATGTCAACTATACCGCAACTCTATATCCTTATTTTAAATGAAATCTCACTCGGTTAAATAAATAAATGAATAAAAATGCATGTTATCAGAAACAGTGACAAGCCTGCTGAGGTGGCAAAACTTGGCATATAAAGAGTAACTTTGTCAACAATGACATTTATTGAAACAAGTATCAAAAATTGACTTAGTGAGTTAAGCAGGTTATCATTTCATGTTTAATACACTTAAATATATGTGACCAACGTGGAATGTTAACCGTCTTTGCTGTCAGGCAAAAGGTGTCTACCTTTAACTTCGTTCTCGATATGTTCCTAACGCAGGAGATAATGCCAAGGATGCTTAGATTCAAGATTGTCCAAAGGGTCTATTAACAGGTCGGGACATTCTTTCCAAGAACGCAGCTCGGCATAAGTTGCAATTCATTACGTGATGTATTCATGTGTTGTAGTGGAATGGACATCAATGCATCACGTGATGCATTCCAGTTTCTGATTGCTATCCTCAGAATTGAAATGTTTCTTTGGAATGGCTGGATAACGATGTAACATTGGTGAAATTTCTGTGAGATCATTTTGTAAGATTTACTGACTTATTTTATTTATTTTATATTGTTTTCTTTAAAATGTGATATGTTAAAACTGTTATTTCAGCTGAAATGTTCGTGTCATATACTTATTTTTGATATAGGTCTTAATTTGAAAGTTAACAAGAGCATCTGAAGAAAATGTATTTAAAATCATGCACATTGCACCTGATTATCAGACAATGCATTTTAACTTCCAAACATGTATATAATAACGAATCTGTAAAACATTAAAAGTTCTCTATTAACCAGATCAAAGTGCATTGTGGTTATTCTATCATCAATCTGAATATAATTTTATCACGAGAAATTTTGTTAGGTTCTAGATGTAGTCGCTTGACTTGTCAATGAGGGCAGATGTGGAAAATTGCTTTCCCCGTACTGTTATTTTGATGTTTCATGAAAAGTTGGCACAAAACAAGTTTCTAAAGGTATAAATGAATTGCATTTGAAACATTTAGGAATAAAAATAAGTATTTCTATAAAATGTTACTCATATACACTGGATATTTAGTTAACAAGTGTCTAATATGAAGTATGAAAATTACGCACTCAGTTAGCTGATGGTCAAGAAGTACTTTTGTCCCGTTAAATGGATTTGTTAAGTAGACATACCTTGAAACTGGTGAGTGAAATTTATGACAAATACAAAGGCTTCACTTAAAGTTGTTCTCTTGATGATACATATGCATACAGATTTTTATACCAAATAGTGAATTCAGATAGAAATTCAATATTTGATGACAATGCAAAGATGCCTTTTAATGTTTTGAACACAGGGTAAAAACGCTGATAATAGATCGAAAATCTTTGGCAACTTAGATATACTAAACAGATATGCTATGATCTTAGTAATTTTCAGCAAAAAGAAAGAGTGGTTTGTTCTCAGAAAGAGTATGATAACAGTAGGTTTGTCAATTAGCTTGCGTAGCATACAGCATGATGGCAAGTTTTGGTTAGGTTTATCAAAAACAAACTTTTATTTTTAACCAGACTGACTTTTTTAAAATAGTTTTTAATTT
The DNA here is from genome assembly GCA_028554795.2 of Sinohyriopsis cumingii. Taxonomy (NCBI): domain Eukaryota; kingdom Metazoa; phylum Mollusca; class Bivalvia; order Unionida; family Unionidae; genus Sinohyriopsis; species Sinohyriopsis cumingii. The sequence goes on from JAPYKE020000175.1 coordinate 761,775, forward strand.
TCTCCAACTAGCATGCATTCATTTTCCTGCATATCAGTATAAAAATCAAATTTCCAGCTGCTTCGGTCTGCAATGCTGATAGCGAAGCTTTATGTCACAACAAAAGATCTCTATGTTTCGAAATGTCAGGAGTCTCAGAGTGTTACTGCGACAAGGGATATGCTTTTACCGTCAATGATACTTGTGAAGGTAAGTTTAAATTTCTAATGATTAATTTAAGAGTAGCAAGGAAGAATAAGCCAATCAACATTACTAAATTTTTCTACGTGCTTGACTTTAATATCATATTAAACTGGAATTACCTCTTTTGCTTAGTTTCTCTAAATATAATTTCAACGATGTCACTTTAAGTACTTGGTCTGTTTGCAATTGTTACAGTATCACTTTCCAGTTTGGCAATAATGCTGTAAGACTTGTTTACCGTTGCTGCGTTTTCAAAATTATCTCTCAAATTTGATAGAATATTTTTTCTTCATATATATATATATATATATATATATATATATATATATATATATATATATATATATATATATGTATGAATCTTCGCTCTTAAACCTTTTTTAAAACTTACTCTCTCAGAAATTAAGTCACGAAGAAATCCATTCTTTCTCTAGAGTTTACCCTTTTTATGTGACTGATTTTAAAAACAATTTTATAGTTGAAGAGTTTTCATTTTGTATTTCATTGTAATCATAAACGTCTTGAGGACAATGTGTACTTGAATGTGTACTTGAATAAAAAATAGAGAGGAGCTTGTATATCTATCCATTGGTCTTCCTGGAAAGCATTCTCAATGTCTTCGATTTCACTTGCTTTATACACACTGATATAATTTCATACCGTTTGTCAAACAAATTTTAAACATTGCGTCTTACTATTGTGCCTGCAGGAAAATCTATAAGGCAAGATGGAGCAAAAGTTTCAGGATAACGAAGATTTTGTTTCCGTTGAGCTAATGTGCCGTTGGGGTTTGATACAGATTGCTTGCCAGCCTTGTTTGCATATTATTGATACTCCAAAAACGAGTGAAATATTCCAAAGTTTCTTGCACAATACTGTAGATATTCAATTGTGATGAATGACACGAACGTGATAATGGTAAATGACTAACAAGAAAATCGAAGCTTCCTTGTATAAAAAGCAAGGGTATTGCAGAGCATTTATAACTTGTATAAATGTTGTAATAATTGAAAGACAAGAAAATACTTTGGTTACTTCCATTAATCCAATTGGATGCGGTAAGAATTCAAATGCTACACGAGTAGCAGATGGTGCACTACACAAACATGGTTAATTGCTTTTCGCAATATGTATCACGCCTATTTAGGTAAATATCAATAATAATAATAATAATAATAACATGCATTATATTATCGTTATCATCATTCATCATCATTATCATCGTCAAACATCAGATGTTTAGATACGGAATACTTTCTTTTAGTTCAAAAGCCTTAATTATATAAATAACTAAATTATGTATAATTCTTATACTTTTTATTTCATTGTTCAGTAAATTGAAATATGTGTTGCCTTTTCCAAAAGCACTTATCTATACAAATAATCTTTAATTTTTTTTATAAGTTAAAGGTAAAATGAAAATCTTCCCGTTGTTGATTCATACGGTCCTAGACTCTTACAATATCCAATATATGCGATGATATTCGCAATTGAAACTTTGAAATGTTAACAATATTATGATGCCCACCGGCTGAAATGATCTAATGGTAATGTGGAAAGCAGTTCTATTAAAACTCCGTAACCTTTCCATCAAATTTTTGAATACAGTTACGAGTCCAAATCTTTTGCTTGAAAGTTCTAAGTTCTTTCCCATAAACATGACGTTGTAAACACATTTATCCTATTTATTGTTGTTTCTCTTCCACATTAAAGCTTCTTTTTATAAACTGTTGAACTATATGAAATCTTTTTACATGATCGGGTTAGTTTACTTAATATCTCTTGCCATTTATTGGCATTGTTACACTTAATTTTGTAAAACTAGCTATAAACCTGTCCTAATTACTCGACTGAATGCTGACAGAAACAGTCAGAAGTAATGTATTTCATTTCTATAGCACGATGGATAAACATTTTCAAAACAGTACGCATAATAGGCCGACATATCGCCAGTCATGAAAACACGGAGGTGGTATCCCGTGTGTCCAAAATTAATATTATTTTGAACAGAATATTCTGGTGACAATTGCCTCTTTTCAAATGGTAAGCATTGCAGTATTTTACTGTTGTCAATAGGTCGAATTTGGTAAGCGTTTTGCTTCATCATTGGAGACGGAAACAACATTGTAGTTATGAGAATTTGAGTTACATAAATCTAATATATCTACTTCAGAGCAAGTAGATTAGTAAGAATTACTTGATGTATTTGTTATTTTTATTTTACTCTTTTGTCCGTGCCATATGTACCGATTGACCTGTTGTTTTACAAGCATTACTGTTTCTCTCATGATATTAACAGAAGATATTGATTATTACTGCATTTTTAAGCATTTCCAAAATTAAGGAAATCATTTTGTGAATCACGTACGAGTTCATCAAGCGCATATCGGTCATCTGATTAAGTAAGTTGATGTATCATTTTAAAATCAGAACAAAAACTTGCTCCAAAAGGTCCGATTATTTTTTTATTTGATTGATGACTTGTAAGTCTTCAGTCAGAAATGAAATTGTCAAATCCCCTCGTGTACATATGCCAAATAGACGTTATCTATAGCAAGTCAATCACTGTTTGAAGTTTCAAGATGTACATTTCATTTCAAAGATATCAACGAGTGTGGAAACGATCCTTGCGATGACATATGTGTCAACACTCTTGGAAGTTACATCTGCAGATGCTCGACTGGAAAGGTTGTGGCAAGTGACGATACCACTTGTGTTGGTAAGACGACGGTATTCTCTGTTGCTTTAACTATACCCACAAACGGTCATTGTGTAGGCAAACACAAGTTCTTACTTATTGGTAGAACACATTAAAAGAAATAGAGGCAGATAGTTTTATTTCCCTTTAACTGTGTAGAATGGATTAACTGTTATGCATTTATCAATGAAAATGATAATTGCAACTTTTTAGGCATGTGTGATAGTATCCAAATAGGAATCCAGACGTAATTTTTCTTTCGTTTTTTCCCATTTCAGAATTAATATTAAATTACGTATCTTTATAGAATTATTGTACACCTTTTGTAATGATTGTAAATTTTATAGTAACAGACTTTAGAAGTATCAAAGTTTAAATTATTTTTTTGTTCAATTTGATAAATGAAAATTCAAAAGATGCACCATAGATTGATGGTTCTTTTTAAATTGCAGAATACGTTTATATTGATATATTTTCGATATATTTTCAATTGTCTGCAAATAAGACATAAAATTATAAACTTCAGTTCCAAAAAAGGACTAAGCTGCTGTATGCATAATGAAAGTGCCGCTGAGAAATAGAAATGACCAAAAGCCTTGTAGGCAAAATACTTTAAAGCGGTCTTAACTCTATCAGTTTTTATTTATACTTGTGGTAATGTATTTGTATCTTTTATGAAGTAAAAACAAAAGCGTTGTTCATATTAACTTTGAGAAGTAGAAATAAAACAAAGCATACAAGGCAAAGGTACTTAAAGCGACTTCAGCCCAATCAAACCACTTATTGAGAATGTATTTCCGACCCGCACGAATAACACTATGTGACCAAATATTGTAAATGTATTACTCAAGTTTATCCATTATACACTTGTACAAAAAGCAAGGCAGCAGACAATCCTTCTACAACCTTCAGGCTATCTCCTTCCATTCAATATGCGTAACATAACTCGCCTGTAAACAGTTAAATCGCCAATCATCAAGGGTTCAAGGTGGTAATAAGCAACGCGTCAAACATTCTCTTCAGTCATCATTGAAACACTTCAGCAATTACCATGAGTCTTGGCAAGATCTATCCTGGATCGCTCCACCTGGCACAGTCTCATCCATGCTAGGGCGTTAGACTTAGAACGGTCGAGAATTGCAGACTCAATGTAAGAAGCGCGGGCTTCATAAATCTTATAAATACAGCACGTCATCTATCGATCAAGCAAACCCATGCGACACCTCCCGTGAAGTGCGCCATAGACAGTTCAGAGCACAAACTGGCCTGATCAGCCGGTCAACCAAATTACTTATGATGTGATTGTCATATTCGAACTGGAAAGTCCATTTTCATAGTCGAGGATGTAAATATGACTTATTTTTTTAATTTCTTTTGTAGATGGGTTGGATTGTTTGACTGTATACTCTCCTTTGATTTGTACCAACAGACCATGAATATTTCGTTTCGAAATATTTCTGCTGTGAATTTCTATTGTTTTGAATTACTAGTGATACAGTTTATACTTCCCTTATGTTTTAATCAAATGTTATCATTTTATTTTATTTAATAATTCCATCAAATTATCATTTTGCTCTTTTCTGTGCAAATAGATTGTTGTTTTTACTTGATTTGTGTACATGAAACACACCTAAATACGGTATTTGCACATGCAAAAAGAAGCAGCGATGTATAAAATATTTTCCCAAAGCGTAAAAATTAATAAAATGGATGTGTACAGGTAGGTTTCGTGTAATCAATATATAGCATCATGTCTGTTTCAGTAAGTGTGATATAAAACAATCAAAAACATAGCTATTTAGCTTTGAACGATCTTAAAGACAATTCTCATTACTATATATGCCTCCCAGCACGCAATGTAGAGTTGGAATATGCTCATACTATCACTGTCACGTGTACTTTTTGGGTCTTTTTGACATGTAAAGCGACAAACTTTCAACACGCTGCATTAATATGAATGATTTAGCACCATGTCTGCATATTTTGTATCACATGTCTAAGGAAACTGTTGATAAATATCAAAATAAATTGTGAATCAGACTCTGTCATGAGTTGAAAAAATAATTAAAAAAGTGAATTATTGCGCCATAATTTTTTTTTACATAAATAGCTTATAAAAATTTCAAAATTAATAGTTTTATTCGAATAGATTGACATAGGAACCTTATGGTAGGAATGCCATCCTATTTTAATTTTCCCGCTTGAAGCCTCATTCAGCGAGGCTCAAGATGTCTGATGTACTGGTGGGCTATTAAGTAAGAGGAATGATTTTGTACTTAGACGAACTTTGGAGAAACATGATCACAAACATTGCGAGCAGATAATTTGTTTACAGCTAAAGGCTAAATTTAGTTATCTTGTATTTTAGAGTGCCATTTCTAACATGTAATATCGATGTATATTTCAGATTGCCCCGATGGAACTTACGGTGAGGGGTGCAATAACATTTGTGCTTGCAATGTATCAAACTCGGATCCCTGTAGTAAAGACACAGGTAAATGTCTCTGCCATTTGGGTTGGTCAGGATCTGCCTGTGATATTGACATTAATGAGTGCTTGAATAATTCGCTCTGTCCACCTAATTCCATGTGTCATAACAACATTGGATCATATGTCTGCACATGCAATGCTGGATTCATGATGACGTCTTCTGGATATTGTCAAGGTAAGTTGTTTAGTGAAACTAAAGACAACACTCATATTTTAAGTAATTGCGCACCAGATTTTAATCGCTTACATTTGACCGATTTGTTCAAAGATCCTGCAATATCTTGATTAGCTGAAAATTGTGTTTGTTATATTTGTTGACTCGTTGTTCTTATTGTTCTGTTCCACTTTCAAGAAATTTGTTTTGTGGGTAGTTATAATTTTTGACGAAGAATATTTATGACTTCCTCTGGTCTCCTTGGTGAAACAAACAGTGTTTGTATTGAAATATTACTGTGACTGTTGCATCATCCTGATTTTCTGAAAAATAATGTCGTATTTGTGCTGTCCAATATTTAGGGTCTTATTAAGGAAGTTTTATCTTGGGAAATTCAGTCCATGTGATAATGAAATAAACAACTATCAATGTGGTTTTGAGCAAACACGATATGTATAATATTGATTTAAGTAAGATTTAGTTAACATGGATTGTTTCTTGTGGGTGTGTCAGGTTTATCACATACAAAACATATACAAAAATATGATTTCTCTCTGTTATGCTATATATCGCCCACCCACACACACACACACACTCTCTCTCTCTCTCTCTCTCTCTCTCTCTCTATCTCTCTCTCCGATATTAGACAATTAACAACAACTAAATGTTTTTGTTCAAAATATTTATTCCATGGAAGAGAGATGGAATAAAATTCAATCTTCAGAATTATAGAAAATTATAAATTATATTATTTCTAAAATAACACATCTGGTGCACCAGCCGCCATGGTACCTTTCCTGTTTCCAACAACATCCTCAACATATTTCAGACAACCTAAGAAACTGTTGGAGAAGACATCACACATTTTGCTAGGAAATTATCACCAAATTAAAAGCAAGCATTCCATAAAATGGGTCAAATGAAAAGCAAAACATTACATAAAATGGGGCAATCGAGTTGACATTAAAACAAGATTTCTAATTGAAACCGTTAGGAAAGAAAGTTTGATAGAAGTTATTCTCCAGATGCTACAATCTTTTCGTCGTCTCTGTTAACTTGTTTTCCAGTGTATCCTTCCATCAATACTTCTGTTTTTATATGTTTAACATCAGTGTAGGTATGACTATATTTAAGTATATAAGTATATGTGTAAACAAGCCTGTTGTTGATAAGAGTCTTTTGTTCTTCTTTGCATATTAGTTAAGTGGTTGGGTAGATTAAATAATTTTAAAATTGATGACAACTTACATGAGCGAACAAGCCCATACAGATGATATTACACGATAAACGATTTTATATATATATATATATATATATATATATATATATATATATATATAACTTTCAGAATGTGACAGTAAGCATTACGGTATCGACTGTAGTTCTGATTGCACGTGCATCACCTGGAATACCGAACAATGCAACAAGGAAAATGGTACGTGTAGATGCCTTAATGGATGGACGGGTCAATCATGCGAGAAAGGTATTTAAATTCATCACATTCAAACAATCTAATCATTCATCATATTGCAGAGTTAAAGAACTCTTCTAAAAATAGAATTGGTAGATGATAAAAATAGTAAATATATGTGACAAAATATGACTTATACTCTCATTGATATCAAATCCATGAGATTACTTGACAAAGTATGACTAGTATGCTCACTGATATCAAACCAGTGAGATAGCGTGACAAAATAGAACTGTTATGCTCTTTGATATCAAACCCATGTGATAACGTGACAAAATATAACTAATATACTCAATGATATCAAATCCGTGAGATAATATGACAAATTATAACTATTATGCTAATTGATATGAAATTCGTGGGATAACGTGAGAAAATAGAACTAATATGCCCACTGTTTCAAATCCGTGAGATAACGTGACAAAATATGACTAATACGTTCAGTGATATGAAACCCGTGAGATAACAAGAAAAATTATAACTAATATGCTAATTGATATCAAACCCGTGAGATAACCTGTTTTAAAATATTAAGATTTTACACTCTGTTTGAAAGATACTTCATAAGTCCACACAATGCTTTGTTTCAGATTTTATGGCAAATTCAACCGAAATCCCTTTAACATCGTCATCTTCATCATCTTCGTCTGATGTTGGTGGATTAACGACGCTTACACAGACCAACTCAGCAACTGCATCTTCAAGCTCAGCACCAACAACAATGTTAACCTATTCAAGTATAAGCCCCAAGCAAACAGCTTTATTAACAATAGCCACGTCACTTTCACCAATAACAACGTCTACACCGACAACATCATCTGTCTCTACAATGGTTACAGCGAAGCCAACCCCAATCCCTCAAATAACATCAGCGTTTGCACCCACAATTACTACGGCAACAAATGCGGCCACATCAATGACAGCTACATCAATAACTTACACAATGTTTGCACCAACAACTACTACAGAGACAACAACCACAACTCCTAAGGTGACAACTGTATCAATATCCACAACGTTTATACCCACTAAAACTACTGCAACAACAAACACAACACGTGAAATGACAGCTGTATCAGCAACGTCTACACCGTTGGAACCTACAACAACTACGACGACAACAACCACGACTCCTGAAGTGACAACAATATCAACAATTTCTACCAAGTCTGTACCCACAACAACTAAAGTGACGACTGATACAACCTCTAATATGACAATAACACACAAAACGTCCACGAGGTTTGTATCCGCAATAGCTGCCACGACAACAACTACAACTCCTGAAGTGACGACTGTGTCAACAAGGTCTACACCGTTGGTATCCCCAACAACTAAAGCAACAACAACAACAATCACGTCCCCTCAAACATCAACTACATCAGCAACGTCTGCAACGTTTTTACCCTCATCGATGACGGCGACAACAAACACAAATACTGTAACGACAACTATATCAACAAATTCCACTATGTATGCACCCACAACGAATAAAGCGACAGCAAACACTACCACTACTATGACCATAACATCAACACCCTCCTCAACGTTAGTACACACAACTACGTCTACAACAACTACAACCCCTAAAATGACAACTGCATCAACAACGTCTACACCGTTTGCACCTACAACGGCTACATCACTTGAAGTTATAACTCCAACAACAAGGTCTACACCTTTTGTACGCCCAATAAATACAACAACCCCAGAAATGACAACTACATCAATAAAGTCTGCAACGTTTTTACCCTCACCAACTGCAACGACAACAACCACTACTCCTGATATAACTATTTCAACAAATTCCACCAAGTATGAACCCACAACGCCTAAAGTGACAAACAGAGCAACCTCTAATATGATAATGATATCAACACCATCCACAACGTTTGTACACACCACAACTACGTCTACAACAACTACAACGCCTGAACTGACAACTGCATCAACAAGTTCGACACCTTTTGAACGCCTGACAACAACAACAACAACGACCATCACTCCTGGAATGATCCCAACATCAGTAAAGTCTACGACGACTACTCAAGCAAGCACTACATCTTCTGGAACTTCAGAAGCAGGAAAAACCGCTGAACAAACAACTAAATTCACATATGCAAACTTAGTAACTACGAAGACATTATCGACATCAACTACTCACACTACGATGAACGAATTGCCAGAAAGTCCAACACTTTCAACAACCACAGAAATATCTAAATGTTAGTATAAATAATAAATACGCAGAGCTCTTCCGTTATGTCGTTATGACGAAACGGGAACGCGTGTGTTCGTAAGTCACTGTTATATTTATAGATTCAGCATCACAAGATAATATTGTATTAAGATGCAAATGAAATTTTGCATGAAATAGAAATTTCATTTATTGAAATAGCATTAATTAAGAATGAAACATGTAATTTTGCTTCTACGGCGATTGCTTGAGTGGCGCAATTAATTTTCGTTCCGCCAAATTGTGTTTTACGGGGAAGGACAAAATTTTTCAATGACAAACATCATATACAATATTGATTTTTAGATGTCTAAATATCACATTTTAATGAACTATGTGCGTATCGTCCTATTTTGTTACCTCTCTCTTTCTCTTTTTCTAGCTTGCATGAACAATACTTACGGCACTTCTTGTAAAAGCATTTGCCAGTGCAATGGAACAAATGCACTAAATGCACTACAAACTTGTGACCCATTGAATGGCACGTGTAAATGTAAAAGTGGCTGGTCAGATGATTGCAGCAGAGACATAGACGAATGTGCTACCATACAAGGTGTCTGCTTAAGCAAAAACAACACTGGATGCCATAATACTGAGGGTGGCTACAATTGTTCCTGTCTGATTGGATTTGGACTAAATGCAGGTCAAGACTGCATCCCCGGTAATATAAAAATAATTTTGAAGACGTGGTTGGTTGAACTTGTTTTTCATGTATTATTGTGGGATATGGTGTATATTTTCATCCGCTAGTTTACTCAGAAAGTAGCGTCTAAGATTCCTAAATTTGAATAAATTAGCTTCTATATAAATAGATATTGCTTGTATCAACTAATTATTTATGACCCTTAAGCTTAAAGAAAGAAAAAAACATTTAAAGATCATTTTAGCAATATTCCAGAATATAAAGACAGAGGGAAATACATTTATGAAAGTTCTTTTATTTATGAAAATTCTTTTAAAGAAACCAAAAATCAAATTGAAACAACAATAATCTCGTCACGTGTTCTAAACGTTATGTTACATTCGAGTAGTCTATTTATTTTAAGGTAGAATTTTGAGAACAAGAAGGGAAAATAGTTATATTCATTTGTCCAAATTGCATAAAATAATAAGCAAAATATATGAACAGCTGTATGAACATACTATTTTCGAAACCATTTTTCTATGATAAATTTCTATGAATAGAATTGTTGAAGTTAGTTTTCTTATTCGATATGGCTTGTTTCTTCTGCAGCTCAAGAAGAAATAACCACAGTTCCAAGTGTATCCGGTGAGTCAAGTGCTCCTTGTGTGTACATTATAAATATATTACACACACAAACAAACGAACACACACACACACAATTTATTTCTGACAGTTGCATCCTAAACCTTGTTACATTTCATGTATATTAAAGTGTGAAATGTGAACAAAAATATTTAAGACAGTACAAGGTATAAGCAAGACTGGTTTATGAACTTATTCTTGTAAAATTGTATTTTGTACTTTTAGATGATAAAAAGTGCCATCGCTGTAGCAAACAGAAGCAATTATCACGTAAATTACCTTGTACAGGAAAACTATTAAATAAGAAACGAAAGGAAAGCATTAGGAAATAGTTCAAATTATCGGAGGAAAAAAACCACTTCAGGGCTTTGGCCGCAATGTTAACAAGATATGATTGCATGTTTCCTTCAGTCAGAACTTTGCTTTCATCTAGAAAACATCTTGTCACGATCGGGTTGGCTTTTTAACATAGAATACTAGCTGACATGGTGATTGACGCGTGAATCTAATTGACCACATATCTATGTTGAGTGGAAAGAAAAGGAAACCAATTACACCAGTACACCAAGAGATCGGCCAATGCATGTTTCTCATTGTACCTCGTTTGATACAGTTAACTCATTATGTTTCACCTACTGGACTAATCATAATACATATGTAAGATATACAAACTATTCCCTACAAGCAACCAACCTGTTAAGAACATTATGAACTGGAATATATTCAGGTGAATATACTTGTATACATTGCTAATGAATGATATTCTTTCTCTGCTACTTGTTCTCTTGACTAGTGTGATAATGACGGTAAGCTTATCACCACGATGTGAAATTAAAATTTACTATGACAATAATTTTGACAAGTAAACTTATTTTTTCATGTAATCAAAATTAAGTGTGATGTAAGTATTTACATCTCATATATAAGTTATCAATATTTTCATTGTTCTTCCAGAAGGACAGATGTTAGTAAGGTGCTCTGTTACTTTCGACATACAGATAACGAACTCAACGAACCTGAATGTCAAGGAAACGTATCAGTCCTATGAATCAAACCTGAAACTAGCCGTAAGAATTTGAGCAACCGCATTTATGCACTTATGCGTGATGAATATTAATTCTGATTTTAAGATCAAGCTTAAAGGCTGGATGTTAAATTCAGGATTTTAAAATAATTTTCAAATATATTGTAGTCTAGTATTAACATGATTTATCACCTTAAATATATGTTATAATAACCGTATATCATATATACAAAGCTGTGCGCTTCATTTACATTGAATCAATGGCATAGCAAGCAATTTGCCCACTCACCCCCACCCCAGCAAAACTTAATTCTGCCCTCCACACTAAAAACAAAACGTTGAATGATGGGAATTTTTGGGTTCCCATTGGGCTTGACCCCCCCCCCACCGTTGCAGGGGTTGCTTGGGTGGTTGCTACGCCACTGCATTAAATTCTTTTGATCTGAACTTACGATGGCCAAACATAGTATTAATACTTTAATAAATTCACAAATTTCAACGACATTGCTAGAGACTAAAAATCAATTCTGATTTGATGACTTTATTAAGGATTTTTAAAATAAGTAAGATGTCAGAAGCATACAAGTCTGGGACAATAAATAATATAAATAATTCTATACGTTAAACCTGATTAGTTCCTAAACTGAACTTTAAGAAACCTTTCATAAGGCAAGTTATGATTGTCTTTCAGTGCTTCTTTGTGTCTTATCGTAGATAAAAATCACATAAAAATATACTTGGAACAAAGCGAAACCGATATTTAGTTAAGTAGCCCCCTAACTTTCGTTGTGGGTCGTTTCTGGGAAAATATTTATGAAGTATATTCCAAAATGGCCTCTAACAGTTATAATGTAAAAATGAACCGTAGCTTGCAGTTTCGCATTGCTCTCAGCTGTTTCTCAGTACATTATTATTATTATTATTATTATTATTACATAAATCTATATCGACAAACGGTATATGAAAGGGTTGTATTTTAAGTGCTATAGTTTAGTCCTTCACATGTTAACAAGAGGAGAAAGACGCTCCTGCAAATTGACATTTCAGTAACAAGAGTGAATTTAGGGAATGAACCCTCAATGAATGAACTGTGAATGAAACGCATGTTTTAGTCCATTCGCTTGCCACTGTTAAAGAGCGGTTTAAAACTGACGTCTCAATTAAAAGCGATGTTTATTTAAATTTTGTTTTATTAAATGAATATTAACACTGATTTATTTTCGAATTGATGACTATATTTTCATATTATTGATTTAATTTCAGCTGGAGGAGTTTTATAGGTCTTATTTGCGCTCAACTTATGTTTCGATTATAATTAGATCTATAAAGTAAGTATAAAGTAATTATATGATTTAATTATAATAATACATAATTATCGGGATTACGTCCATGCTAGTCCTTTACCTTTAGTAAACGGCGTGGTCAAATTTGAATATTAGTAAACTGCTTCATTACATTTTTTCGTGTTTTTAATTACTACGATATTGCTAAAAGTAGTATTGTATTCATATTGAAATGATTTTGTTTTGTTTTTGTCTGCAATAAGAAAAACACATTTTAGGAATACTGTACAAGTGTAAAAGCAATTATAATAAGGATAATTATGAAATGCGTTATGAAATTGGCACTGGATGACGATTGTATTTTCTGTAGGTAAAGTGTGCAGATTGTATATTGAAATTCAAGTGACTTAAATTTTTACCATGCTGTAGCGTAGATTAATATTCAACAGCAAGACTCATTTCTAAGTTGAATGATAGGTAGATAGATTGTGAGAGATTTTGCAGAAACTACAAATATTAAACGTTACTTTTGTTAGAAAGGGGAGTCTAATAGTGGATTACAGCATTATACTCAATCGTCTTGAAGAAGTCATAACTGATTTGACAAAAGCAAACTCAGACCTTGCTTCTGGTCAGACCGTTCTCATCGGTGGAATTAACTCTACAGCCAAGGAAGTGTCAGTCGGGGATGTAAAAAGTAAGTTTGTGTCATTACAGAAGACTTATATCGTCTTATGATTAATGCAGTAGATTTTTATATTGTTGCGGTAATTTTTTTATTTTGGTTTTGATAAATGATGACAATTATGTGCAATATCTCAACCTTATGTAAAACTATCTTCAGTACAAACATAGAGCAAAGATTCTTCTCTTTCTGAGAGACTTACATTAGTAATATCCAGACAAGCCAGTTTAAAATACAACTCATAACCTGTATAATTTCATCTCTTCAAATTGATTGAGAAAACAACATAATTTTTTGTTTTAAATATTTTAAGTACTAGTAATAATGAATTCGTACCTAAGGATGTTTTGTGTAAGATTTACAAACACACCAGGGGCCCCTAGTGGTCGAGTGATCTATGGCGCTCGCTTGTGCAGATCACTCACATGTATCACGTCTGTCCGAGTTATTTCGAACCTCAGGCTGAGCCAACGTGGGCATGTGAGATAGCTTGCCAGTATCTTCCCATGGGTCTGTAGTTCATCCTGGGGATTCGAAGGGTTCTTCTTCCATCAAATATACTGGCCGCCATGGATATCCTGTCACGTGCTGAAAAATGGCGTTGAAGACCAACAAACAAAAACACATACATTAGCATCTGTAGTTATGCAGACATACTAAATATAAACCAGCAGTCACACTAACGATCCAATAGTTTATTAAATTTATTTCATTTTCCCCTTAATGATAATTTTCCTTTCACTGTATAAATTATACGACGCTGTAAAATCTGGAGCTATATATAGTAAGTTAAATACCTTCTACATCATCATTATATTACTCATGCGAGGCATTAGTCGACGGTACCATGACCATTCCGTTCGAAAATAATATTAAACATAAACAAATAAAACATATTATACTTGCAGATCTTAATTTTATTTATTTTTGCTGTTTGTGTCTTTAGTTCCCATTGGTGTGAACGTGGAACAGCAAATGTGCATAGCATACGTTGCAATCAATGGTGGTTGCCAAGACTCGTTTGTGTGCGTTGTAGAGGATGGGAAGCCAAGATGCAAGTAAGTGAAACGTAATCATTTTTTTTAGACATATGTCATTTATATGCATTCTTTTTACCAACTATGGTGTGAGGGAATGTTAATTTCTTTCCCTTTAGACAGCATTTTGTTTAATGAAATTTAGAGTTTACACTTCGAGAAAAAAGAACATGCGTTCTGGAATATTCGTTTATAGGTCTGGACGTGAAAGAAACACTTTGTCAGTTGAACACACACACACACACACACACTATATATATATATATATATATATATATATATATATATATATATATATATATATATATATATATATATATATATATATATATATATGTGTGTGTGTGTGTGTGTGTATGTATGTATCAGATTCTTACTCGCTCTTCATGGGGAAATTACCAAAAAGTTTGGAAAAAAACCCGTAGTGTTACATCTGCACAACTAATAGTCAGCAATGGGTGTCGATCGACCAATACTTTTTAAAAAAAAATATTTTAAATTCTCTTGTCACTACTCAGAAAAATTAAAAGTCAAAAGTAAAAATCACCTGACCAATCCGCCTTGGATGTATTTCGTCAACCAAATCTAGAATCACTGGAACAAAAGTACAGGTAAAATACAGTGTCGTCTGCTAGAATTTACCTTAAATGCCTTTTAGGTTTTGGCGCCCTGATAACTGAGGATAATGTTTATAAATACCACTGATGAGTGACATATTAATTATTGTTGCAACATGACATTTTTTATTGAATAGATATGTTTTTGGACACTGATCTATTCAATAAGCAATGGATGAGGGGAGGTAAAAAAAAATGCCTACGATTAAGCCTACAATGTACTTGCAGATAAAGAACTAAATACTTATTTTGTGAAATATTTTGCAGTAGATCTGAACCGTTACACTTTCTAAAGATTGATAGTTCTACACACGTTTGAAATACGTGTTTGTGCTGGACGGACTTAAGAAAACAAAATTTCTTTTTCCTTTGATCTTACTAAAAAAATTAATGCTGCAAATCATGGTTTTGATATAAGATAATTACATTGTTTCGCTGAGATGGATGTGTAAAAAGCCCCGTTAGTTAGAATATTGGAGTAACAGTCAGTCGACCTTTGGATATATATTTCTACGTCTTTGAAAAAGAAATGTTAACAACTGATGACAAAATATAACAAATAGCCCCTCCATACAGAAAATCACAAAACCAATCTTAAAATAAAGTATTTTATTGTATCTCTTTTATTTGAAGGATCTCAAAAAGTGTTTGGCCGCTTTTAAAGTTGCAAATATATATATATATATATATATATATATATATATATATATATATATATATATATATATATATATATATATAGTGTGTGTGTGTGTGTGTGTGTGTGTAACACATACCACTTAAAAATGAACGGGTCAAAGGACAGTAAATATGCAAATTAATTAGTATCATTTATAACAGAGTACAAGTGCTCACTCGAGTTCATTAACTTGCTTAATTATGACAATAGTTGACTGGGATGATTCGCGGGATTATGAAATCAAATCGGTGCATATGGTATGAGATGACTATACTTCAGATAACTGGGTATATAAAGCTCCGGTGCACCTTAGCTGTCATTGAGAACAGTTTCACCGCATTGATAGGCTGAATTACTTCTGGAGCTCTGATTTTGTCGTTTCTAACTAGGGGCTTAGATCGAAGTCAGTTGTGTAATTGCAGTGATTAAGCGACACCATTATTGATTTGACGTAAGAAACCAAAGCAACAACCTTCACAACTGACCGTAAGAATGACTGATGAATCGTGTTCCTGGATGCGAACGGGTGCGCCCAAGACTGCACATGTGGCTTATGAAGATAAAAAAGAATTTATATAATATTGTGCAAGAAAGAGTAGAGTCTCTGATTAAATAGCCTGCTATGTCTGAAACGTCTGAAGCAGCGTCTGAATCGTGTGATAATTTTAGCTAATGTTTTGCTGTAATGATGGTGAAGATATGCAAGACCAAATCAATTAAACAGATATATTTGGGGTATTGTATAGGAATAGCATTCGAACGCACTAATGACCAGTTCTACAAAATAATATACCCTGATGTAGAAGCGGAGAAGTGCAAGCATAAGAGGAATTTAATAAGGGCTGCTGTTGAACATAAACAACCTGAAAGTATTGGACAGATTTGTGATACGTTTGACATTATTAAGTAAATACGTCATTCTGACAAAATTCATGCTGGCATTGTACTCAGTGATGGGTCATTTAGGGTTATTTACGCGGACTCCTTTCCGATAAATAGTTTTTTTAGCTCCGCAAAAGAAGTTTCCAATGAGGACCCTGAAATAGGTAACCAAATTATTTGACAAGGGTTCATTTTCAAATTTGTGTTACTGTTGGCAGACTCCACTTTTTTTTGTACAAAATATCAATGGAGGCTTATTATGGGATACAACGTTTGCGACTGGAAGAATCAATGTCATCCATTCACCAATGCACAGGATTTTATGAACCCCTTTTTAAGTCCAGATAAACTAAAACTATATATGTGATATACAAATGCACCAGCAAGATTAGTATCATAGAGTTTAAGACTCCGAACGGTAGTATGCGAGTTGCTGCATTACTCAGCGTTGGATCATTTGAGGTTATTTAGGCCGAAATGAACTTAGACACATTTTCCATGTTTTCATGGATTTATTTATTGAAGATTTTTTAGATTACGCGCCAGTTGGTGGGTTTCTCTGGATTGATCACATACACACTGGCGTTCAAAAACACATGCTCGATTATAAAATCAGCTGTGACCATAGATACTTCTTCGAAGCTAATCAAGATAACCTGAACATTTACATGATGTACATATAGATTATCCGCTGGCACCATAAGCGTTGTCGGTGCCTGCTATGTGACTGTTCCCTTATAAGTGCGCTATCGTCGATGAATCCTGACATAAATGTACTGAATGTACCGAACTAGTACCAAGTCTTAGAACCAAACACAATTACGCTTGGATTGCACCGTATCTCCAGGTGAATACGGATCTGAGAACAAAGGCCACAAATGAAATTGAGAAGGACGTTTTCAAGCTCATGAACAATGCAGTGTTCGGAAAAATCAAAGAGAATCTACTCAGATGAATCCGAGTCGACCTTGTCAGTCATTGTAGACAAGACAAACATCAAAGGCTGGTCGCTGATTTGGCCTTTAAATTCAGAAAGATCTTTGATTATGGGCTTTTGCCTTTCACAGTAATAAAAAAACTAATACATGTAACACCGATTGTATATTGCCACAAACGATGTGTACGCGGACATGACATAACCTTGTTTGGTAAATGAATCTGATACCAGCGATTATCGGAAAAAACAAGTTGTTTAGTAACATCAATAAAAAGATTCTTGTTAAGTTCAAAGACTAATGCTTGGGTAATTAGTCGAAGAGTATGTGTGACTTGTTGCTTAAATTGTACTCGATAGCAGTTGATGTCTCGAAGAGCATTAAAAAGTCCAAATGTGTCCCACGCGTGGTTGTGCAGAAAGTTCTCAAACACGAATGTACTTGGAATGTCTTCAACATCGACGTGAATTGCACACACGGCAAATATATACGGTGCCAGGAATACTCCCCGACGGAATCACCACCTACGCGTTTGGCCATCATGTTGTTCTGAATCAGCTTACACCTGACACAGGTCAATGTAATGCAATAGCGCATTGACATGTTAACGTCTTACAACAAATCTTCGTGCAGTTCCGTATTTGCAGGAACAACTTGTAACTCCTCTCTCACAAATGTTTGACTCGGTGAACGAAGTCCACTCGGCTTTGTTCGACCCAGTGACAGTCCCAATACGGTAATCTGTTGGTTGTCTTGTAATATCAATCAGTTCCGAAATCGTAAGTAAATCGACTGAACATACTGGGTCAATAGCACGACGTTGCCAACCTTTAAAGTCTCCTGGTGCGTATAGATAACAAACAAACTTGTATCTAAGTGACTATAATGGTGCCAGCAGTGAGCTCATTTTCTGAGTAAATGTGAGTATTTTGTCGAATCGAAATAGCTGGTTTTGATCCGATCGTGGGTGTGACTTCATTGTTTAGTGCTGCTAGCTATGACTAATGGAAGACGTGCTACCCATTCGTGAGAAGACTGTTGGAGTGGGGTGCGATAACCCCGCGAATGTCAGCACTCCGAGACCTCGTCAATAATTTTTGTGCGTAGTCATTATCGGATAACCGTTCTGCAAGTGTGCGATTAAATCGTTGCACAATAATTTGGTCACGATGAATGTTGACATGTCCAACATGACCTTGGACACGGTGTTTGAACAACAATGCATCAATAGATCTGAGAATTTCTTTACCAGGGTCCACTTGAAATAATCATGACCATGTTAGAGGTGAACGCTTATAAACACATTCAAGTGCATCTGCGATACTTGCATAGTCTTTGGACGTCAACAAATCAGCTCCTTTATATCTGCTAAAAACACCGACAATATTTACGAGTACTTGAATGTGCGACTCTTGACACAATCATGTGGAAGAAATAAGAGATCAGCATGATGAACCTAATTAGGTGTTTGGACATCACATCAAGCACGTGAAATCATCCTTGGTACTGGCAGGTAAATTTGCCACAATGATTGTTTGGCCAAACATGTTAGAGCAATTCAATGAGTGACATTTTGCAGTACTTGCCATCTTTTCCACGGCGGCTTCACATCTCCAACACCTATTCTGACTATAGAATTTGTTTGGTAATGTCCGGCTTTTTGTGTCCATTGTGTGTTCCTTATATCAGTATAATTTACTTTTAATGAGTGGATTTTGTCCGCAAGGGGTAGTGCCTCTGAATGCGATTCGTTCTGAAGCATCTGGTCCCGCAATGACATTTAAGGCATGGATTGGATCGACATCGGCGCATTGATGTATCACGCGTCAATTTAACAATCATAACAATCATATAAAATGTCTGCCAGTGATATCATAGAAGAGTATTAGAAGCGACGCCGTGAAGTTGCTCGTGAACACCAGGAATTGATTCACAACGTTATAGAAGGCTGCGAAAAGGTCAAAGATATGTTACAGTCGCGACAGACTGCACGTGAAGATCTCGCAGAGGGCTTTGAACAAAACACTTGTACCACTGATTAAACCGTCCGATTAAATTGCCGAACGTGTCGAGGATATTGAAAAGGACAAAAGAGCAACATTGAGGCAGGTGGCAGCTCTGTCTGGAACAGAAGAATAACCCGGTCCTGTCCGTAAGATAGCTAAGCTCACCATGGATATCAAAAAGCAGCTCAGCCAACTGCAACGACTATTGGATACTTGCCACAGGAGATTGGGAAAGTCAAAGAAGACCTTGATGAAGACGTTAGAGAGACAAGTGTCAGGATACCAGACGTGCCATCCGAATACAAGTCGCATACGGAAACACTGGTTCAATACTTTGATGAAAGAGCTCGCGAGGCAATCGCTCTTTGCAGACCTGACACCTGGAACAAGTACATTGTAAAAATGCTATCAAAGACACATTATAAACATAATACACAGATGGACGTTTAATGGTCTAAAATATTATTCAGGGAGAAAGAAACAACGTACCTTTTATCAGTGGAAGTATTTTGTACAAACATATAATGCACTTATGGGCATAAGAACTAAAGAAGGTGAAAATTTACTGTACACACCTAAACCAGTGATGCAATTGCGACCACAACAACTTTATAGTGACCCTGACCCCAAATATATTTCAGAGGAAGATCTGTCACGTATGCAATATAAACAACGTGCGTATCAGGAAAACCAAATGAAGTTTTTATCAACAGCAACACGCAGCAAGTGTACCCCAAACATCCACAGCTGCACAACCAAAACGTGTATTACCACCTACAAAACAGAATAATTTAGACAATAACCAAAACAAAGACCTGCTGCACCAACACTAGAGCAAGACCCAAAGGGGAAAACGGTCTAACTAAACTTGATAAAAGAAAACAACTCGAAGAGAGACAATCTACTCTCTCACCGGATTAAGAGCAACAAAGTAGGTGGTATCAGCAACAACAAATGAATCAAAGGCGTGCAGCACCTGTACCTCCATCCACACCCGCACTTCTTGAAGTTAGATTTCTCAGAAAAGAAGAAGAAAAGATATGACAAAGACACCATCAGCTACAAACATCTGCACTTACACCGGAAGAAACAGATCAGAGGTATTTTATGTTACAACAAGAAAAACAACCGTTGATAATAGAGTAAGGAAAAGACCTTGGTGGGTTATGTGGCCCTAACAACCTTGCCGATCGATTGGGAATACTTGTGGGATCAGTTCGCACGGGCAGCAATGCACCCGAAGCCAATAGTGAAGCTGTCAGTGATAGTTATAAAAGCAGGTCTGAAACTACAAGTGTGGCAGTTCAGTGTTATTTGCTGCCTAGGTATTCGTCAACCGTGAAACCGGGTTATTTGATATAATTACGCCTACGGAACCTGTGTATCTTCCCAACTGTACATTAGAGATAGACCTGACATTTAATATAATAATGACAGTCTTACGTGGACATGTAAGACCCGTGCGCGTTGTTTACGCAACACATTGTGAAACTGGCCTCGGTGACGTTGTTCGTGAATTGTTCACAGATGAACAAACTGTGCTCGAGGCTCTCGCTTCACCAAGCGCTAAAGAAGTTTCAATGCGAGTTATTGACAGTATACAAGTACTGATGTGACTCGAATGAAACAACTGGGATTGCAGGCGGATCAATCGATTCGAGATCCACTACACCGATTAGTGATTCAAGCACCACTGAAAATGTTTACACTACCATCGACAGAAACAATGCCGCCTGCTGTTGGTAAAATGTTTAAAGAAATCGATCAGCAGTGATTGTCAGATTCAGTGATTGTAAATCTAGCAATGGGAGGTTGATTTGGAAAGAGGAGTTTTCCAAAAAGATATCGGACAAATTCAATAATATATAAGTGGAAACTAAAGTTTCACCATGGCTCACTTCAAGGATATATATGATCCTGCATTTGACATGGGTGCGCATGTGTTGGTGGATCAAAGCAACATAGATTTTCGGTATTGGTCATACACAGCCAGGTACTCCAATAAATAAAAATAAAATTGCAAGTGTAGGACACGTCTGTATTTTTCCCTTCATGTGAAGCATTCTTGGAAGTTAATGGAAAACATGTACAAAATTTCCTGCGAATATCACAGTTGAACTTATGTATAATTTCTTTACAACGGAATTATAGCGTTGTTCAAAAGTGCACGTTAGTCCATCGATGGAAAGGAAATCAAATAACCTTTGGACAACGTTGACGTGGCCACGACAATTATCGGACTTGCTAAATATAATGGTGATTACACTAGAACAGCTGACTAAACTATGATGTTTATCAAGGATACATCTGATAATGAGCATTGTCAACCGTACTCAGTTAGGCGACCAAAACTACACACTAACCCTGCAGATTTTCAAGCTGTAGTTGTTGGCCCTAACGAAACTTCCAACCGTGGATTGGTCAGAGCCAAGGACACCTTCGTGGAGGCCCATTACGATTTCGTGTGCAATTTCCATCAGTCATATATTCGGGTCTTGAAAAGATGTTCGCATGGTAATCTTTGGAGCTAAACACAGTCACATTTAACCTGTAAAAATATCTCCAACGATGCTGGTATGGCGTGGTGCACTTACCACTGATGGTAAAGTTGTATTAGAAACATTGACATTGTGGATGCCTATGTTATCTCCTTCACTGACTAAAGTATCACGTTTGTTATCATGTATGCAGTCGGGACCCACGTCAACGCGGCAGTTTCTGGCACATACCACAGATGTGCACACACCAACTACTGTTAAGGGGCACTTTACATGGCAATAAAATATCACCATGGTCGTACTGCACCAAGACACGGGTTCGTAGTGTTTCAAATTAGAAATTGAGACAATGGCTAAGCACAGAGTAAGATGATATTTGACCACTTAGAAGTGACTGATGTTACGTTGCGGTTAAATGATCATCAGGAGCCTTCTGAAGAAGATTCAATTTGACTTCAAAACCAATCATATTGCATGTGTATATCACAATATGTACTCGTATATGGACTGTCATTAAAACATTGACACTGGTTCCCTTATTTCCCAACATGAATTAATGACACTATCTGATTTATTACTTTTCATTGGAACACCTTGAGTTGTTCAGGCAATCCGTTGTTGACATGTATTTTCTTGCAAGTGTCGATGGTGCTGGTGGTGGTTTTGGCTGTTTTGCTGTAATAATTTCTGACAAGACTCTTTTGTTGGAGAGTGCTTGTGGCCGAATTAGGATCATTGATGCACATGTGGAAAATTCATAAAATTCATAATTGAACTCGTTACGTATTTAAATAATAATGCCCTATCACGAAGTGAAGGTCGGCCTTAGTGTAAATCGGCTGTGGAAAAATAAAAAAGCGCAATAAATTGTGGGCTCACGCTTAAATATTCTCTACAAAATTAGCTGGAAATGCCCCTTGTGGTTGACCCAAACACAACTTGATCAGCTTAATGCGGACAAACATAATAATACGTCGGTGACTTTATAGTTATCCAAATCTGAGGTGATACAAATGCAAAAGACCGGTGGAATAGTTCCATTCCTTGCAGTGATTCCAGCATTGTTAGCAAAAGCTCCGGAGTTAGGGGCTGTAGGAACTGCGTTCAGGATGCCGCTGAAAAAGGCGGTGAGTGTTCGCATAGCGCATCGTAGACATGGCAGGTTTATCAAAAGGAAAAGACTTTTGATTAGAAGGAACCTTTTGTAGAATACCATTAGTCGAAGGTCTTCAATTATTTCTACAACACGCTGAAGGTGATGCGTTCATTGACCATTCTTGATTTACTCGCAATAGCAAAATCAATGAAGCATTTTCGTGGTGTCTTTATGTGAAATGAACTTGCATTGATGGTGCCACGGTCACGTGAAACCGGTATTGTCATTCTGGATGTGATAACAGGACGTGATAATCATTGGCTTGCATTAGTGGTGACACCTGAACAACGTTTCTATTTTGACTCGTATGGACTTGCACCACCAGTTGAAGTTGTTGATTATCTAACCTGGTACGCTAAACAGCCATTGTTTTATTCAACTATACCAGTACAGACTCGCTTGGATGGTCCCATATGCGGTTATCTTGTTATTGATACGTTGCATGTACTTGAGCGTTCACCAACCCAAATTTCACATTTAAGTGCGTGTATTATTAGACAAAATGTCCATTAACATTTACGGACGCCACTAAGGCCGACGAGATGGTACTGATGCGGATCTAAGCTAGTTTGCCACCAAAGCGGATTTCACTGAGCTTACTAGTCATTTTGATGGCGTTGATCTAGGTGTGATTTTTGATAATCAAAATGGTACACTTAAAACGTCTAACGTTAACATTCGAGATATTTTTGTCAAGTTCAACGGCTGTCGCACATAACCTGGTTGAGGTTACTGAACACGGTGGAATTAGAGACACTGGTGTGTTGATTATATTTATTAAAGAATATGTTGATACAGCCAGCTGATGGTAGGATGAAACAATACGTGGATAAACAGATCGCAGTTGAATTCTTAACATCAGGCGTAACAACTTGATGGATCCAGATTAAAGGAATATTAATCTTAGAAGAAGAGGGAGAAACTAACTTAAAAATACTTAGCAAATGGTCTACTTTTTTTAGGTTCTCTTGATGGAAATGGCTTTCATAAAGGTGCGCGAGTGTAGATCATACCGGTTTATCATAATTGAGAACTAAAGGTTAGTGGGTAGAAAGGTAATGTTGATAAATAATCAGCAACATTTTGGCTTTTTGTCTCAAATTTCGCTTATCGACCAACCGGGTCTCGGAGATGAAATTCAACTTGAAGCATTCAAAGTTTATCTGGATGGATATTTAACTCTCTTTACTGGCTGTATTTAAGATTAGATTTTATCAGTATAAATAAGTAATGTAATCTGACCGCGTAGATGAGGTTGCGCAATTTACTGACGGGTGGTTGGATGTCGTAACAAAGGATGCCAATATCGATAGTGATTTTGTTCCACTTGTCAATGAATATCTTCATCAAATCGTTGTTACCAGACCCTCACTAAATTATAATATTCTTAAGGGTCAAATAGAAATTGACTGTTTGGACCACCTTGATCTACCACTACCAACCAGAGCCCAGCATGGAATAATCGCATTAATACGTGAAAATATCCAGTCGTTGACAGCACCTCCAGGTGCGAAAACACTCCGAAATTGGTTCTATAATGGCGAAGTAGTATTCACTGATGTATCCACCCCAGTCGCATTCCCCGTTAAATGTGTTAAACCATCATTGCCTCGGCCATTAGCAAAGGAAAACCCTGGTCGACTGATAACAGTTATCGGGTAAAGTCGATCGTCAGATCGTTAGATGTAGAAGATATAGGCTTAATCTGTGTGTTTTGGAACGAAAGAGGTGCTAAATCCCCAGAAAGCGTAATGCCGGAAATGTAGATATTTCTAAGGAAGAGATTTTCTATGATTGTATGACAATTTAACCAGCAAAATGGGGTAATTAGGTAGAAGTACACGTGCGTATTCCAACTGTGCGTGATGTGTCAGGACTGGGTCTGCCGGTGGTGGAATTGTACGACACGATTACATTACTAATAGTAGAAGTATGATGGACCCTCAT
This sequence comes from Sinohyriopsis cumingii, assembly GCA_028554795.2. Classification (NCBI taxonomy): domain Eukaryota; kingdom Metazoa; phylum Mollusca; class Bivalvia; order Unionida; family Unionidae; genus Sinohyriopsis; species Sinohyriopsis cumingii. The sequence goes on from JAPYKE020000175.1 coordinate 787,023, forward strand.
TGTTACCGACGTGAACAAATAATAGAAATGGAACAACAGCAGAGAGATTAAATCACCAAGATAACCGTGTTAATCGTAAAACATAAACGCGCGTTTGGTTGTAGATTCTTTTTGTGGTCTTGCCGCTGCAGCAGCTGTTCATCTTTGTGTGACAGGACTCACGGCGACAACATCCATCGTAGTTGAGCTAACTGGAAATATTATCAGTACTATGTCGATAGTAACCGGTGTATCTGATGGTGCTAGCAAATTAATTTCGAGACGATTACACTCACGAATACGCGTTTTGTTCTGAAGTGCTTGCACCCGCACAAATTAATTCTCAACACGATCAGTAAACTGTATTCAGTGATTTTCGAGAGTAAATAATTAGCATAGTCGAGTTCGAGATAGTGAAATGGAAAATCACTGACAACTCCAAGGAGATAAAGAACCGCGTAGCGAATGTACAGACAATACAAGTCGAATAAAACAATTTTCACTTTCGTAGATCATTAAAGATAATGCTCCACGGGCTGCACATTGTACGTAGCTTGCTTGCCAAGTCATAAAGGAAAGAGGCCGTGAATATTAGTCAGGACCCAAAAATGCAATGGAGGCGAAAATTTAATCTTACAATACTATTTTATATCATTTCTATGAAGATGACAGAGATGAAATTTTGCATACCTTTGATAGTAATTTTCCTCTTGATCTTGATGATGTTAATAAATGAATTATGGTTGGCATAGGTGCATTAGAGATTATATAATTAACAACTATGGGTATAAAGCTGCTTGAACTTAGTAAATCTGACAATAACATTATGTATATAGAAAATAATAGAATTGATGACGACAAGCAACAAGAAGGAAAAATTACTAGTAAATATAAAAGTACCATTGACAATCTTATTGCTGGTTCTGACACACTCATGCTAAGCAAATGATTTCAATGGTCAAACTATCTTAGAGATTTCTCCTTTAATCTCATATATCCATTGTTTATCTATAGTATTATAACTTGCACTTTCCGAGGTCTGAAATTAACAAATCAGTATTTATTTTCTTGTATATATTATTTTGCAACATTTGTTCCATCTAAATCTGCAAAGAAATACACTTTATCTCTTTATATCAACATTTCTACTTTCACGGTTAAACTCATGAAATATTTGTATCACCTCGAAAAAAAACTGTTAAATTCAATACAATGTAGCATTCTGACATTATCTATGTTGTATATAAAGTCAAATTACTGCATCCCGTGCTTTGCTAATTGTTTTCATAGTTGTCTAGCAATTTTTCATATTTCAACATAACCGTAAGCATTTCAGGTCTAGTGATTTTTATTCCCATCCTGTAGTGATACGGGAACATCGAAAGCCAAACATAACTGATCCAGCAACGTCCATTGATACAATGGAATCGAAACGTTTGCTGCAGCGACAAATTTGATGGCTCATCCATATATTTATGACATTTATCAATTATTTTGAACTCCTCAGACATTGCTTCTAAATCCAATCTTGATGTTCTTTATACAACGTCCAAGACGAGACATGTACTTAATGCTGGTAATTAAATGAGTACATTATCACAGGAATTCAGACAAATCATGCCACTGTTTACTTACAACTGGTTGATCACCCTCATACCTTTTCTCCTTTTTGTGCTTTACTCTGACGGCACTTCTTCTCATGTACAAACGCCAGATGTGCCAGGCATCGGCTTTCAGGTCTGTTTTCGTATATTAATTTAGACAGGATATTCACCGGCAAGCATGATGACAGAGTTAAATATCGATAATGTCAATATATCAGAAGACGTCCTTCGACTACGTTTAAACTATTAAGTTTTATATGAGTGACTAAATTTGAATACGTTTTTAATGGACAATGAAATTACATCAATTTTTTTTCTCTATATTTCCTCAGATAAATAACACATAGACTTTCCAGATATAAGCATTGTCTTACACAAACATTTTTAATATGCCAAGATTAGGATAAGACGAGAAAGATAATTAAAACCATCTTAATAGGTTGCAACTTTAATACTTGATGAGTAATCCCATCGTATGCATACTTAAAGAAATTACGGTAATAGATGAAAGTCATCCAATAAACATGTTGTGCAGCGGCACAATAAACAAACCTTTTCTTAGTTTGATTTAATGATCATAAAATAATTTATGTTCTTCTGATTTTATTTCAGATTTAATGGAGTGTCAGGTAACCTATTCAATAACGTTTATTAACATTTTTCATAATTAATGATTTAATAAGTTCAATCTTAATGTAATTAATTAAACTGAGAGAGTTGTTATCTGGCTTTATTTGATTTAAGGAAATAAATTTCGACTAGAACATTGTCTTTCTCCAATAACAGAGATCCTCCATGCTGGAATGATTTTATTACGTTTGCAGAGAGATTTCCGATTGATAAATAGATATATGAATCGATGAATATATACGTCATGGTGCATGTTCATGGACGTTGCTCTTTTACTTACGGTATCAAGCTAATTTTTGTGCCCATAACAAAATCTATCTTGTTATGAAGTAATGCATGTTCGTCAGTCATAGTGCCTACCGTTAAAAAACGAGGAAACAAAGTTGTAATAGTTTCTCAGTTTGAGCAATGCACTTTTACAAATCATTTTCTTTAGACGTTTACATTTATGGCTACGTGTTTAAGTTTAGGTCTGGACGCAGGATGAGCGTCAACTCAGAATAGACTAATCTTTATGACTCGTGAATCTATGGAACATTTTTAAAACAAAAATAATGGTTGTATTCCGATATGAGAGACAAATCTAGTTTTAGAAGAGTATTCCCAGTTTGTCATGTACATATTATGTCTTGATGATGATTATTTTCTGAAATACAGACACAATCCTGTTGCCCACTATAAGTCTGTCAAAACACAATTGTGGCCAATAATGGTGAACACGTATAGCGTATCCTGTATTGAAAAATGGCCTTAACCCCCCCCCCCCAATTAAATATATATTTCTCAGGAACAGACTACTTTATAAACGAATTGCTTCTTTGATACGGTTTACAAACTTGCCATATACAGTTCATGAACCATCTTCAACAAAAGATCAAAGTCCCAGTGTATATTTTCAATAAAAGACCAAAGTCCCAGCATATATTTCCAATAATGATGGGATATCTAGCATGATTGATATCCCAAATTAGCGACAAAACTCTTTTGTGCAAAATAACTTTTCTACACCGTAGGAGGTTTCGTTAACTACCCATAGAGTGGACTAAACTTGTGCGAATGGAAGAATCCTTTCACCTTTCAATGTTCTATTTCATTTGGCTCATAAAAATGCGCTGTACTGCAATCGAGCAAGGCTTTATAACTAATTACACTGGATATATGTGTATATTTCAACAAGTATTCTTGTTGCTGTCATTACCTGATCCAAAAGTCTAGGCTTCAGTTTGTAAGACCATTCCAAGAAACCTGGTGTTTGTAGTGCGCATCTCAAAAGCAAAAAAAAATTAAAAAAGTAACTTAAAGGAGATAGATATAGAGGCAGGTGAATAAATACACTTAGACTACCTTTACATCCCGAAGCCATTTTTTTAGAAGAGACTATGCATTCCAACGAGTTTTAATAAGTGGTTTTAAAAATATTCATCCTTCGAACGGTTTAAAATCAAATCATCATAAAGGCACGTTGTTTAACAAAAAGTAAGAGGGAAAAAGTCAAGCTGAAGTAAGAAACATAAGAAACTTTAGTTTGAAGAGTTGCCATGATGGCCTGCGTCACAGCAACATTTTTGTATATGATAATGCACAAATTAGTTATAAATGGAGGCAGAGATTGATGCATTTACGATTTCAAGTTTTCATAAATTAGGTGATAATAACTAAACAAAAATCAGTGTTTAAGTTAAGTTTACTTCTCAATTTTAAACATTCTCATTTATGTTGCAGATACTTCAATCTTGTTGATCAGTCTCGGCATTGGTATCCCACTGGGTCTGATTGCTGTAGTTATCGTCGTCATGGTAGTACGTTTTCTAAGAATTCCAAACAAGGAAAAGGACTCTTTTGCTTTGGAAAACAGGTTTGAAACAACACTATAATTTTATTTACATGCATCCGTTTATAATAAAGCAAGAAAGACAAAAGACTATTGAAGAAAATAGTAAAATTAGTGTGTTTAGATTAAGAATTTGCATGCTGGATGGAACAAGACCCAACGGACGATTCAGCAGACTTTTAATTAACGTTCACTTATTCCTTGTAATCCAACTTTGCATTTATAATAAAACTAGTTTAAGACTTGAACTACATTGAAATAACAAATGTACTAATTTACAACAAATATTTGTACACTAATGAATTTAGAAAATAAATATTTGAGTAGTAAAATAAACTTGCAATCAACGTTGATTGACATTCTCAAATAAAGTTTCTTGGGATACTAACTAGCTCAAGAAATGACTTCGTATTTGACAATTAAAGGTGTCAACATGTCGTATAGGTATTTGCATCTGCCATATTGTGTAATTTATGTTAAATTGGAACATGTGTACATAAATTATCTCACTCTTTTACAACCGTATCGATGATAAATTATCTCACTCTTTGCAAGCCGTTTAGGTGAAAAATGATCTCACTCTTTGCAAGCCGTTTAGGTGAAAATGGTCTCATTCTTTGCAAGCCGTTTTGATTATTATTTCTCATTTACATTATAATATGGAACAAATGCAAATCTGCTTATGTTTTTTTTCTCTTAATTTGCACTTTCTTCTCTTTTTATTATGAGATTTATTTATACTTCACATACTCGATAATAAGTCCAGTCCAACTGTAAATTGGACAGGGCCAGATCTGCTGTGCATTATGCGCCGGCAGAGTAGGGTAAATGCAGTTTTCTATGAGTAATCAGTAGAACAAACAATATAGATCCTAATCTCTCTGTGCATTATGCGACGGCAGATCAGCGTGTATGCTATTTGCAGTTGGACTTGTTTGCGTGTATATACAGTACATCTCTTGTTTAAAATTGTTTGAGACATAGGAAACATACTTTTGGAAATTAATACGCTGTCTTAGAAGTTTGGAGAATATATTCTTAAACAATGACGAAATTATGGTTTGTCTAACACCCCGTTTTGGTCCTATGTAGTTTAGTATTTATTATATAAATTGTTGTTGTTTATAATGTATCATATAAGTCAAACTTGGACTTAGCTGCAATATATGCAGAGCACTGCTTGCCTGGTGTGTTGGACTATGGTCACGGTTTGGTTTGGTGAGTTGGACTAGTGTCACGGCTTGGCCTGAGGTGTTGAGCTTGGGTGGTACAGAGCTTTTGTATTGTCTAATATTTGAGAGGAAGGAAACTTAACTATCCAGTATATATATAAATCGTATTAATATACGTGAAAGAATGTTAATATAAGGGTCATTCTGACGGTTGGTATGAGATATGGATAATAATAATTCTTGGATTGAATAAGGTTAAATCCTAACCATGCAAAATCTGATGTAAGTTTAAAAGTACGTCCACATAAAGTGCAATTAATTTTAGTTCACTTTACTTGTAGGAAACATGATACACTAACTTACAACTACGCTTGCAACCAGTGACCTTCCCTTTATTAATTTTAATTACGTTTCACAGAAGAAATGTGGCATTTACAGTAAAACGTGATACATTTGATGGATAGTATTGATAGATAGACTATAAACAGTGTGTTAAGTTGTAAGGGTTGCTTTTAATGATATACAGCTACCATTTCCTACGACCCAGAACAAGTTTTCAACTCGAGTGAGTGTCAAATACCACGTGATTTCGAACTATCGTTCAAATATTTAATTCAAAACATAACCGGATTGTTCTATGTGTTGTTTTCTTTCTTCTTGACCAAGAAAAGTATATCTTATGTATATATAAGTTTCATAATAGAAGCTAAGATAATCTTAATTACCACGACTGGGGCAAAGTAATTGCATGCATTAATTTTGACTCCATTTATTTATTATTGTCAATCTGGGCATAATTTGTTATTGTTATATAACATGTAATTATAGAAGAACAATACTTTGAGGGGATGCACACTGAAAATTACTAGCACGAGACTTTTCTAACACATCTGCACTAACAAAGAAAGCACCGAGAGTCTCACGAAGAAGATCAATTAGTTCAATTCATTTTTCGTGAAAAATGATTGTAGCTAATGTAGATATATTTTCCGTCCTTTGTTTGGAATGTCTAAATGTAATACCGTGTACAACAACGGTAGCCAAAATGATCTCTTTGGGGTAAGTATCCATATTGTATACGGCCATGTATGTCTTATTGTCATCATAACGGCAAAACTCCTGAAGTTGCTTAAAGAAAAGATCCAAATTGTATTCTTCTCCTTGTTGTTTTATCATCAATAATCTTTGTCACTGAATTCGATGAAATGGGTCTTAAGCTATTCCGCACACACACACACACAAACAGTGATTGCCATATGATGCCTCCGCAATATATCGGAAGCTAAAACGTCAAAACATTGAGAGTTATAAATAATGTGCTTATATATATATATATATATATATATATATATATATATATATATATATATATATATATATATATATATATATATATATTTGATTTAGATACGAATGTTCGGACCGATTCTCCCTGCCTCGTCCTCAAGTGACATGTCGATACACAGGTCGTCCTCTCAGCAGAGATCCCGAATCCCCACATGGAAGCTGGGCCACATACTGAAGACCTCTGATTTCATGGTCCGAGTATTACTAGAGTTCCCAGTAATGGATTCTAGTTGCATTATATTTTGTTTTGCATTACCAAACAGTATATATAAAGAAAAATGATATACTGGATAAACTGATTGTATCTAATGTATCCTAAGGCCTCTCATATATATATATATATATATATATATATATATATATATATATATATATATATATATATATATATATATATATATATATATCGCATTTGTATTTCTTATTCTCTGTTTAGATCTTTATCACTCTATCAATCATTGTATCTAATATGTTCAATGTACGTATCATCCAGAGTTTTGTAAAAGTTGTGGAGTTGTTTCATTTAGTTGCTGGAAGAATCTATTCATATTACTGATAACTATCAACTCTTCGATATAAATGTTATATCTCCTTATAAACGAATGACACTTTATCAAAGATCAAACTTGCCTTCCACAATTCAGCTGTGGAACACGTTGCCGATTGAAGTGATTTGTAACCTATCTATTCAAAATTTTAAAGTCTTAGCTAAATCGGGACAAACATAAAATTCATTTGTATTATTTTGTTGGTGTTCAAGTTCAGTATACGCGATTGGGAACCAAATGCAGTGCCTTAATTATTTATTCCTAAACCATGCTTTTAACAATAGGTACTGCGCATGCGGACAAGTGGAAACATCTGAACACTTTTTGTTTGAATTTCAAAATTATAAGACTGAGGGATTGTGTTCTCCTCACATTATCGACCCGACTTAAAATTAAGACCCGATGTATTCTGACGAAATGGCTATGTAAATATTTATGGCCCTTCAAACATTCATAAAATAATCAAAACGAATGTCACAGCCACACAAGTGTATTGACCATTAATAATCTTTGAAATACACACATACACACACAGAGATAGGTAGATAGATATCCAAGAACTGACAAAGTATACTTTTATATTTGTATATGATTTTTTTACTATGTGTACACAGACAATTATTGATTATTAAAATTTCTCTGTAGTAGGGGAAATAGTTTTCAACAAGCTTCCAGCTTTCTACTGAATCGCCATATAGATTATATTGTTATAAATCATACTTGAAATGTTTTCTTGAATAAACAGTGTTTAAAGACAACTTACGATTCTAATTGCTTCAAAACCACATGTAAAGGTTAAAACAGTGAAACTACATGCACAATCCGTCTGCAACATTTATAGCATATTTGGAATAATGTGGATGTTTCAGCTCTCGGAAAATTATTAGAGAAATTTATATGGATTGAAAAAGTCAACAGATATAGCTCTCTGTTACGGTGGTTAGATACAACATTTATTCTGAGTGTTGTAGCATTGGGGTTAATTTATACATTCATGAATGCAACAGTAAAATTCTTATTAAAATATTCTAGTACACGTTTGCTTTGGTCTGTTGTGGTTACAATGATTTTCTAAGGCAATAAAATCTTGTCACACACAAGGCCCATAAATAGCAGCTGTAATTAATTAAATTGAAATTTTTGGAAAAGATGTAATTTGATACTTTCACTGAAAAACACAGCTCAGCAATCAACTGGCAATTTTTTTTAATGAAGATTTATCTAAAGATTCAACACAATACAATAATTGCCATTTAAAACGGTTGGGATGGATTGCTTATTTGTGTGCAACACTTTTTAATGAACTGGTTTTTGGCTTGTATATGTGCAGTTTAAGCAACAAAGGGCCATTATTGGCCCCTCCAAAATTAAAAGTTGATTTATCCAGTAATGATATGCTGTATGATATCTAGCTCGTTCCAACCACACTTCTGATTCTATGGAAAATACCTTTATTTAAAAACATTCAAGACGGAAAGTGCAGCAAAACTCCAAATTCGGAAATACACACAGCACTTTGAATAAAAATGTCATTTGAGCGAGTCCATGACCCAAAATGATACAGCACTAACAATGAAAAGATGGTGTACCCACGTACCTACTCTACCCGTTTCAAGATCAGAATCACGTCAAGGGACAATATAACTGTGGCTTTTAGCCTCGTCCGGTGTATTTTTAAATACTGAATGTATTGTAATGAAACTTCAGCCGATTAATTGAGAGAGAGAGAGGGAGAGAGAGAGAGTATGTTTCTCTTATTCACCCATACCTCCTGCCATAAAGGTTAAGTTGGCAACAACGATCATGAAATACAGATGTATATTTCAGCCAGATTATCAGTCACTAGGTAACATCCACGGATATTTTTATGAAACTTTACACAGGTCTACACCTTCTCTTACAATAATCAAGTCCCTGTCTCCAAAGGCAATGTTATTAGTCGGGACAACTGCGCCAAATTATTTACTTCTGTTTTATCTTCTTTTAAATGTAATAAAGTGATAAACAACAATATTATTTTAATATATAATGTTTGATTTGCATCCACTGTAACTGCTCTTGACTAAAATTACAAGAAATTAGATGAGACCACATATATTTAATTCACGGTAAATGGAGATGACGATTTCGTAGGGAATAAGCAGTAAAGATGTCAACATCTGATAACAAATTAAGTCCTGATCATAAGTAATTTTCAGAGTTCGAAATTTGAGGCAGTATCATGCTGTCTTCATCAGCGACTAATGTTGATCATTTAAGTCCTCACAAGCAGGAATAAATGTCACAAGGAGTTATACCTAACTAACCATCACATCATTGTATCGTATACACCCTGAGCAACATTAAAACTTCACCGACAGCAATTCCGACGCTGTCCAAATATCGATTGTACAGAGTATACATGTCACTGATGTGAGGGCCAGATTAGATGCTGCCAATAAAGTGGCAGCCAAATTAGATATAATGTTTATGACGGATACCACAATATGCAATGCAGCTTAAGATGTTTGAAGCTGAATGACTACTAAATCTTCATAACTTAAAATGCATATGACTGAATAAGGTACCATCAACTACAAACTTGAGAAAGTTAAGATCAGGGGCATGTAATACCAAAAATGCTGGCGCAGTCTGGGTATCTTGTGAGAAGAGTAGTGAAGGGAGATATTATAGGGTCTATGGGATTTATCATTAAAAACACCCTTGGGAACATATAGGGTCTATGTAAATTTAACATGGAGAAAAATCGTGGGAACATATAGGGTCTATGGGAATTAACATGGCCAAAAACCCTGGGACAATATAGGGTCTATGGGAATTAACATGGCCAAAAACCCTGGGACAATATAGGGTCTATGTATATTTAACATGGCCAAAAAAACCCTTGGGACTGTATAGGGTCTATGTAAAATTGAAACAGGGAGGGTCTCTATTTTTTTTAAAAAAAAATAAAAAACAAAATAAAAAAAGGGGTAGGCAATTCAAAGACTATCTCTTTTCGAGAAATATGGCTGGCCCTGAAAAGGGCCTTTGGTTTATGTTAATATGCCCTTAACATAAAGGGCATTTGCGACATCTTCTTGTCCTCAAACTTCGTCCTACAGCAGGGCCATACATCAGAGTCCTCTTGAGGCAACCTTGTCTCTCTATATAGACTCTTCTTATCCACAGGCTGCTGCTGGTCCTGTGGACAACGGTCCACTTGGATCGGACATACATGAGCATGTCCGTCCTGAACATCATTGTTGACACAAGGGTTGAAGATTCAACGTCTGTCCACATGTTGAGGCTCCAACAATAGGTGAATCAATGCAGTGAACTGCGCTTATTTATAGGGACAGAAAGGATTGAAACGGATTGAGTTCATTCACCAATCCTAACACGCGTTACAGAATTCAGTCAGCCCGCATCCAATCCGAAGAGAGCAGTCTGTGACGTCACGTAGTCTATATAGATTCGCTAGTGCTTGTGTGCAGTCAATCTATGCGACAGTGATTCAACATGACGGAAACTCAGAAAACGATCCAATGGGGTGCACCAGCAGGGGAGACCGCCCAAGGGAACCCGGACTTACTTTCAGAAGAGGTGAATTGGGATTTTGTCGATTTTCTCTCCTCGCAAGAATTTGTTCCGGAACCTTCGTTACCTTCTTCATTACCGCAAGTGGAGAATTTTAGACAGAGATAGAAAGAAGAATTGGAGAAATTTATACAACGACAAAAGGAAGCGGAATAGGCTTTTCTCCTATAGCAACAGCAACAAGAAGAAGAGGTAAGAAAAAAACAACAGCAAGAAGAAGTAGCAGCAAAGAAACAAGAGGGTGAAAATCAAACGGTTACGGTACTGTTGGACATTTTAGCGGAGTTAAGAAGTCTGAAACAAATGTATCAGACTTCTTTATCACGACCGAAGAGAATACGACCTTCCCGAGCTAAACACGTCAACCCTGTGACTAAGCCTACCGTACCACCCTTAGTGATTTCAACCCAATCATTATCATCATCATCAACATTACGCAGTCCAGAAGTAGGCCTTGGCCGTGGCAAAGGCATAAGGCAGTTAAAGTTGATTGCTTAAACTCACCCCTACATCATAAAAAAAAGGCCCTTTTCAGGGCCACCCACATATCTCGAAAAGAAATACAATTTCAATTTGCCAATAACTCAAAAAAAAAATAAAAAAAAATAACCCACCCATTTTACCCTATAGTACGTGTCTTTGTATGAGTGCGTGAGTGTAGCTTCTTATTTTAAAATCAAAACTCAAAGACTCTTACCTTATATCATTCATTTATTCTTTTCTCCATTTTTTACAATCCAATTCACAACACAACAATTTAATTTAAAGTTCATTGACTTCTTCTTTCTCCTTTTTTAGTCTCTCTGTTTTTTGAATTTCTTCACTGTCACACTCTTTTCCTCTTCTTCCTCCTCACTTTCTTCCCTTCTTCTTTTCTTCTCCTGTTTCTTTTTCTTCACCTGTCTGCTTTCTTCCTCTGAAGAATCCCTCTCTTCTTCTGAAGAATCCCTCTCTTCTTCTGAAGAATCCTTCTTTTCTTCTGACTCCTCTTGTTTCTTTTTTGGGCAATCTGGAGACCAATGTCCTTTTTCTTTACAATAATAACAGGTATCTTGACTTTTGTCTTTTTTAGCCCCTGTTTTTGTTCTTTTTTGACGGTCTGGACACTCTGAAGACCAATGCCCTTTCTTCTGGCAGATATAGCAAGTATCTTGACTTTTATCTCTAAAGGAAGGAGAGTAGTCCGTAGGCTGGTCTGAAGAGAATTTTCTAATGACCCCTCGCAAAGCTCTGACGAAACGTTCCATCTGGTTAGTCTCTTCCATCGTTGTGCTCGGCTTGAGAGTGAAATGAATAGTGAAAGGACAAGACACACACCCTTTTATATACGCTGGTCTGCTATGACTATAAAGTAGCTCATGGTGTTTGAACTTGAGTCATTTGACTTTTTGCTTTCAAGATGAAACGATCTAATTCATTCGAGAAGAAAGAAGAAGAAAAAGAAAGTAAGAGGCAGAAACGTGATCTATCGCCTCGTACCAGGGCTGAAATCTTGGCACAAATTCATGCCAGTGATTTTGAAGAAGACATGAGTGAACCAGAATTTGAAACCTCTAAACTAAGTTCACCACCCTTAGTCAATCCTGAAAAATACTATTCCATTCGAGAGACGGAAAAGCGCTCCTCTAGAAAATTTAGAACCACGGCTTACAAATACACGGTGAAGTTTAAAGATTTCAAGTCCGAAGTACCGTTAGAGAAAGCAGAAGGGTTCATCACCGGAGTGTGGGATTCTCTGCTCACTGCACTCAAGCGACAATGTCAACCCAAAGAAGACGATCGCTTGAGACTTTCCATACAACACGACGGTTTGAAATCCCCTGTTTGGATCGAGTTTAGCACCCCTGCAGAATTGACCGCTTCCAAAGTCATGGACAAGATTCAACACGTGCAACAATCTAATGACCAGTTTGACATCACCGATGGTAAAGCCACATTGGACATGACCCACGTCTCTCCTCCTCAAGGGACCGGACGCAAAAAGATGTTATTGGTGAACGAGCTTCGCAGCATTAAGCGTAGCCTTGTCCAAATTCACAATCCTCATGACCAGATGTGTTTAGCCCGTGCCATCGTGGTGGGACGAACCTATGCCAACAAGAACGACACGGTAGAATGGAAAAGAGACTGGGAGAATATTCGACAATCGGACCGAGCCAAACAACGAAGTGAAGCAGAACTCCTGTTACGACAAGCTGGCATGTCCAAAGACACACCCTGTGGCATTCCTGAGATGCAAAAATTGCAAGATGCCCTAGCTCCACGATACACCTTGAAAGTGCACCCTCAAGAAGTGCGCGGGCCTTTGTTGTTTCGAGGGCAAGACTTTCAGGACGGAAAATACATTCATGTCTATTATCACGATGACCATTTCGATACCATTACCACTATCACCGGATTCCTGGGATACGGTTATTACTGTGAGAAGTGTGACCATGGTTATAATAATCGAGAGCAACACAAGCATTGTGGATCGAAATGCTCAGGATGTTTGGCCTCTTCACCCTGTCTGAGCGAAGAACCAGTGCCTTGTTCAACTTGTTTGCGCACGTTTGTCAGCCCTACCTGTTACCAACAACATTTGAAGACGCAAGGTTCACAGAAGAAATGCGCTTGTCAACTCCTGAGATTGTGCCCCGCGTGTGAACAAGTCATACGTACCAATAATACCAAGGCACACGTATGTTCAGGAAAGAAAAAATGTCACATTTGTCACCACATCGTGGACTTGGAACACCAATGCTACGTGCAAAAATACCAGCCCCCACCAGAGAAAGAGGATGGTCACAAGAAGAAAGGCAATTTCATCTTTTTCGATTTCGAATGCATGCAAGAGACCGGCATTCACATTCCTAATTTCTGCGTGGCTCATCGAGCGTGCGAGAAGTGCATTCAAGAACCTATCTTCAGTCATTGTCCTCACTGTAGCAAGATTCCTGGAGGGCGTGAAAAAATCTTTCGGGGACCGAACACGTTAGCCGATTTTGCCCAATGGGTCTTAGACCCCATCGACAAGACGTGGAGCCAAGAGGACATCGAACTTTACGGAGATTGTCATCGTCATGCCACGGTGATGGCTCACAATTTCTCCGGATACGATGGACAGTTTCTTTTGAGGTACTATACGGAACAAGGCACCGAACGTCCTAAAGTGACTTTGAACGGAGCCAAAATCATTTTCATGCAAGTGGGACAAGTGCAGTTTAAAGATTCGATGAGCTATTTGGCCATGCCTTTGAGTCGAATGCCTAAAACGTTTGGAATGACAGAAATGGCTAAAGGGTACTTTCCACACTTTTTCAATACGGAAGCCAATCAACACGCCGTTCTACCCCATTTGCCTGAGGCTCACTATTACGACCCCGACAACATGCGTACCGAACAACGAGAAGCTTTCTACGCTTGGTACCAGGCTCACGCCTCGGACCCTTTCGACTTTCAGGAAGAAATGCTAAAGTATTGTCGTTCCGACGTGGACATTTTACGACGTTGCTGTGGAAAATTTCGAGAACTGTTCATGGAACACGGAGGGGTCGATCCTTTGAAAGAAGCTTGCACCATTGCCAAAGCGTGTTCCTTAGTGTATCGACAACGATTCATGCCTGAAAACACCGTGGCTGTCATCAGTCCTCAAACGACCCACTTTGTCAAGCGTCAATACTCGGTCAAAGCCCTACGTTGGTTACATTACTTGTGCGATAAGGAAGACAAGTGGATTCAGCATGCCCGCAACGGAGGGGGCGAAAAGACCATCGGAACGTATTCGGTCGATGGCTGGGACTTAGAAAACCCCAAGATCGTGTACGAGTTTAACGGTTGCTTATTTCACGGATGTCCCGTCTGTTACCCTGACCGTGGCACTAAAAATCAGTTTTTGCAACGAACCATGGAAGACTTGTACCAGGACACTTGTCAGCGGCGCCTAAAGTTAGAACAGCAAGGATACCAAGTGGTGGAAATGTGGGAACACGAGTACGATCACCGTATGAAAACCGATCCCGAGTTTAAACGCCTCGTGGAAAGTTACCAGTTCATGGACCCGCTGAACCCTAGGGATAGTTTGTACGGAGGAAGGACCAATGCCGCCTGTTTGCTGTACCAAGCCGACGAAGAGAAAGGAGAAGAAATCAAATACTTGGACGTGTGTTCGCTGTATCCCTACGTGTGCAAATATTGTCGCTTTCCTGTAGGGCACCCGCAATTGCTGACGGAACACATTGACCTGAAAAACATTCGACAATACGAAGGCTTGATCAAGTGCAAAGTTTTGCCTCCCACGAACCTATACCATCCCGTCTTACCTCACCATTGTCAAGGCAAACTGATGTTTCCCTTGTGCCGTACTTGTGCCGAAACGTGCAACCAAGATCAGCCTTGTCAGCACAGCCAGGAAGAACGGGCCTTGACGGGAACCTGGGTCAGCGTAGAATTGTTCAAAGCTTTGGACATGGGATACCAACTGTTAGAAGTGTACGAAATTTGCCACTTTCCCAAGACACAACAATACCACAAGGGTGACCCTACTCAGAAAGGCATTTTCGCCGATTACGTGGATGCCTTTTTGAAACTGAAGCAAGAAGCCAGCGGCTATCCTTCCTGGTGTCACACTCCCGAAGACCAAATACAATTCAAAGAGAAATACTACGAACAAGAAGGCATCACTTTAGACCACATCGAGAAAAACGAAGGCAGGCGATCGTTTGCCAAAGTGATGTTAAATTGCTTGTGGGGTAAAATGGCACAACGACCGTGTTTACCCAAGACGGAATATTTGACAGAACCTTCCCGCTACTTCCAGATGATTCACGACAAAACCAAATACATGAAACACGTGGACGTCGTTCGAGAGAATTTGATCTTGGTCAATTACGAAGAAGATCTGGACTTTGTACAAGACGACCCTTTTGGAAATGTCATCATTGCGGCTTACGTGACAGCCCATGCTCGCTTAAAATTGTACGAAGCTTTAGAACTGTTAGGGGAACGCGTCCTGTACTTTGACACGGACAGTTGCATTTACATCCATCACCCGATTCAACATCACCCTGACATCGAAGGAGACCGTTTAGGAGCCTGGACAGACGAGCATCCCGACGACAAGATTCTAAGTTTCGCCAGTGACGGTCCCAAAAATTACGGCTACGAATACCGTGACAAACAAGGAGAAGTGCACACGACGTGCAAAGTGAAAGGACTGACTCTGAATTATCGTACCAGTCGAGTGGTCAACTTTGGGGTATTGAAAGAAGCCTTGCAGTCGGGAGAGGATGGAAACTTTAAAGTGACCACCTATCAACCGAACAAAATTGTACGTTTACCCACTCACCACATCGTCAGTCGACCCTTGGAAAAAATCTATCAAATTGTGTACCAGAAGCGAGTTCGACTTCCTAATCATTTCACCTTACCGTACGGTCACGTCGGTATTGGTCTGTATATAAAAAAGGAACCCTAGGCAAGATCGATAGTTCATTGCGACTACCAAGACCGAGCGAACAAGATGAATACTTTGAAAGAGACATCGTTCCAGTTTGGGGATTGTAAAAAAGTTGTATCTTCCTCTAGTGTGACTAATACTGGATGGATAAGACCCAGACATTGCGACGGAAAATGTCCGGAAGGAAACTGCGATTGTCCATGTGGTTACCATTGTAATTGCGTAACGGAGTTTGCAGACGAGTGCGATTGTGAGCCTTGCGATGGATACGATGCTGTACCTTGTGACCTGAGCGATGCCGTAAAGCATCATGGGAACTTTAGTGCCCTTACCCCTATCATGGAAAGTGATGCTGTGCGTGTCAAACCTGTGGGATGCGAAAGCGATGCTGCTCGTCCTCTTGGACATTTTACTGGGTTTCGTTTTAAAGGGGAATGTTCACCTTCACGTCTACCCCCCTACGGATGTCATCCAGCCCTGAGCAAACTCCTACCCATGTCACCCAACCCTCATCGAAACGAACCTGTGAAAGACGAATATTCGTTTCCTGTGCGTTTGTCGGAATACTGCGACTTTGAAAATCGTCTTCAATCGTTCAAAGGAAAATGGCCTAAGTATCTGGGAGGACCGACCCCCGAAGAATTAGCCAGAGCCGGATTTTTCTACTTGGGCGAAGGAGATAAAGTCAAGTGCTTCAGTTGCGGTGTGTCACTTCACCACTGGGAACCGCAAGATTCGGCCTACGTAGAACATGCTCGATGGTCACCGAATTGTCATTACTTACCCTTAGTGGGACCGAGACATTGAAGTAACTTCTTACCATAATAATCTGTTCATGGATACTTTACAAGAGAACATTCGTGCTTTGCCTGTGGAGTTGAGAGAACGCATTTACCGAGAGCTGGTCAAAATACAAGTGAAACGTAAAGAACAATTGCATCCGTTACGTCACCGGTGTTTGAACCACTGGTACCTGAAGGCTATACAAGGATTGATTCAATTGAAAGTGTTCCATCGGACAGACATTGATCAACGATCGTCTAGTTTTAAAAAGGATTGGTTTGGTATGGACGATTCTACCTACATCATTGTAAACGTACTGCATCGAATTCCAGAGGAAGAGTTAACGAATTACCAACATCTTGAACACAATGTCAACTTGGTGAAAGAGGAAACTTCTGAACGAATTGTAATGTGTAGATTAGTGACTCAACGATTTAAATTCGACACTGAAGTGAAACCATGTTTGTGCAAAGAGTACATTTCTTGTGTCAGACCAAAGAGGATTTAGTATGACCTATTTATGGATACTTTGCTAGAGAACATTCGTGCTTTGCCTGTGGAGTTGAGAGAACGCATTTACCGAGAACTGATCAAAATACAAGTGAAACGCAAACTCAAAGTGATTCGTCCGGTTTTAAATTATGCTCTGTTCCAAAGTACAAGAAGACTGATTATGAGTGGATATTACATTAGGCACAAAGTTAAACGAGGCTATTGGTCACCACCCAACGATTCCAAAAACAGTGTATATACTTATGGATACTTTACAAGAGAACATTTTGGGCTTGCCTGTGGAGTTGAGAGAAAGGATTTACCGAGAGCTGGTGAAAATACAAGTGAAACGTAAAGAACAATTGCATCCGTTACGTCACCAGATCTTTAACCACTGGTACCTGAATGGTATAAGAGAACTGATTCGTCAGAAATTCTTTCAATGGTCAGACATTGTTCAAAACTTTGAGGTCGCTAATGATCGACATGTTCATGATTATGGTTACTTCGAGATTCACCTAGTGCAACGCATTGAGGAAGACAAGTTAAAGGATTACCAACATTTGTTACGTGGAATCTACTTAGCGGAAGAGGAAACTTCTAAACGAACTCTGACGTTTCGGTTACAGTATGCAAGATTTAGATTCCCTACTGGAGAACGAAGATCTCTGGCTAGAAAGTACGTGTATTGCATCCGAAAAAAAGAGAATATAAAAACAGGCTGCCATGCCACGGTTTATGTCACATGTCATTCAACAGATTCCGTTTAAGGAACTCAATGACCATATTCAAACCGTGGATCATTACCATCGATTATTACAAGAACTGTATCCATTCAATTTGGGACGACAAGTGGTGTGTGTCTTAGTGACTTGTTTTCTGGGATTTCGTTTACCAGCCGATTCTTTGTGGACTCTTTACGATCAGTACTTACCACCTCCATGGCCTTAAATGGTCACGAAAAACTCCTTTTACTCAAAGCCTTGCGTTTTCATCTGGATACTTCTCGACCTCAACAGGAAAAAAAGATTCGTCAACTTTTAGCTACCCAAGACGTGTATGACGATGTGTGTGTAGCTTGTGACTTACATCCCCATTGGACAGATGTCCGTGCCTGGAAAGAATGGGGTTTTGAGGCTTGGACCCAAGAAGTGGCTCAGTATGCATGAGAGTTGTTCAAGGAAAAAAGTTACTTTTCAACCCGTGTTAGTGACGGTGCCAGAAGAACCCGTCACCCAGGACAGGACTGTCGTGGACAGACCTGAAAGACCCTTTCGGGAGGACACTTGTGTGACCTTACCCCCTACTATAGAACTGGTTAGAACATTACCCAAAACATGTGGTTGTTGTACAGACACTTGTGTTTATTCCACGTTCATCGTTATCATGTGCCTTTTATCCTTGTACTTAAGCCTTTGGCTTTTATGTATTTTTGTCTTTCGTATTCATGTTTGAAAAAAAACATTCAATAAACGTGTTCTGAAAAAGTATATAAACTCTTGTCTTGTTTGTTTTCGTGTCACAAGTGACATTTTTCACACCATGGCTACCTCTACTGTCTCTGCTCCCTCTTCCTCCACTGTCAAAGTCATCGACGAACACTTAGATCGTGCCAGTTGGGAGGCTTTGTATCTTCGCCATCCCTTTAACATGCTCATTGCTGGACCTAGCGGTTCAGGCAAAACCGAATTCGTCAAACGTTTGATCGAACATAAACATCATTTGATCGATCGGCCCCCTCAACGGATCGTGTGGTGTTACAAAGAGTGGCAATCGGCGTACAGCCTCTTGCGAGAAAGTCAAGGCGATTCCATCGTGTTTGTGGAAGGCATTCCTAAAGAAGACGACGGCATCGTCTCTGACTCCCGTCAAACCCATTTGGTCATTTTCGACGACATGTTAGGAGAAGACGATGAAGAAATTAAATTGTGGTTCACGCGCAAAGGGCATCACCGTAATGCCAGTGTCGTTTACATCGCCCAAAATTTGTTTCAACAAAGTAAAGCCCATCGTACCATCAGTCTCAATGCGCATTACGTGGTCTTGTTTAAAAGCCCTTGAGATAAATCGCAAGTGCAAGTCTTAGCCAAACAGTTAGGAACGCCTTGGCTGACTCAGGCGTACGACGATGCCACTCAAACGCCACACGCCTATTTACTCGTCGATTTGAAACCTACGACCCCCGAGGATTTGCGATTTCGTACCCACTTGTTTCACCACTGGTGCCAAGACGGAGGGCCTGTCCTGTACACGTCTCCGTCCTCGACTTCATTTCACTCCCCATAAAAAAAAATCTATAAAAACCTCAGACCCTTTTTCGTCTGTCTCACACAGTGTGAACATGACGTCCCTTCAGTCCCATCTTCCCGTCAAATTGATTCGTGCCTTATATGGCATCAGTCGAGAAAAAGATCCACAAACACGAGCTCGTGTCTTAGAAGCTAGTCTCAAAGAAGTCTTACGATGGTTCACGGTGACGGCACGTCAATTACTCCAAGGAATCATTCAGATTCCTCATCAAACCAAACGCTTTTTCGATCGAAACAAAGTCGCTTTGGTCCAACTGGCCGATCCCCGCATCGACACTCAAACCAAAAAACAAATCATTTTGAAACCTGGAGGGAGCGGTACTCTAGGAGGGGTCATCATTCGCTCACTCTTAAGATGGGATCCTAATGCCCCCAAAGTTATCCCCAAGACAAAAGTCCAACGAAGCCCCAAGAAGAAAAAGAAAAAGACCAGGTCCCCAAGAAGAATAACTTCTCCAGTGGCAGGACCCTCCTCTTACCAGACACCACCCCGGAAAAAGAAAAGAAGCCCCCAGAAAAAGAAACAGAGAAAAAGTCCCCAGAAAAAGAAAAGTCCACAGAAGAAAGCTAGTCGCAAGAGAGGCACTTCGGCCAGGACGCAACCTTACACTCGCAAGCCACGACCTGCCACGGCAGTGACTGCGTCTCCGGCAGCCTCACGTTTGTCCACTTCTCCGTTGATGTCACCAGGAACTGAAGAGTACTTGGAGACGTTGATCACACCAAGAACTTCTCCGTTGATGACCCCCAAAAGAACTTCCCCAGTGGCAGGACCTTCCCATTTAGCGGCAGTGGCTGCTGCTCACAAAGTACCTTCTCCCAAAATCAAAGTCCATGAAAGATCGGGCATGTTACAAAGTTTACTGGATTTGTCCAAGCAAGAACTGGCTCGATTTAGTCCGTTACGTACCCCTGCACGACGTGTCATGCCTGTCCTCAAATTGATACGCCGTAAAGACAATCAGTGGCGACGCGTTCCAGTATAAAAAAGGCCTGTGACCGAGTAGGGTATCAGTGTTTTTAGGTGCTCCTAAAGACTCAAAGATGTCACCCTCCAGAAAACCCCAAGGAAAGAAAAGGAAAGGACTGCCACCACGTTTAGCCAAACATGGGGACCTGTTATCTGTCCTGTCCAAAGCTTCTCCACCCCTACGAAAAAAACTCATTCAAACGGCCTCCAAAGAGGTCATCGATACCGTGTGCGAATGTTGTTTGAACGTTTTGAAAGGCACGATCCCTTTGTCCAAACACCAGAAACAATGCTTAAGCAAACATCGTCACGTTCTTCGCCAAATGGTTCAAAAGAAAATTCCCATTCGTCAAAAAAAGAAGATGTTGGTCCAACGTGGAGGCATTTTACCTCTCTTGTTAGGCCCCATACTGAAAGGAGTCTTGGGAACCATGTTGGGAGGACTGGTGGGAGCAAGATAAAAAGGCCTTCGGAAGTCCCAAGATCTCAGAATCGACCCCTGACAACCCCATGGAAGGACGAAAACTAGCTTTAGTGCCTTACAAACGATGGATGGAATACCATCGGTGGCAAGAACAACACACCCCGCATTTACCTCCCAATCCCCATTTGAGCGAGATGTCCCAGTTACAACACGAATTGCAGTCCTTGATGGATCGCCATTATTTGTCCGAAACAGAAAAATCGCAAAAGTACGGTCAACTCTTGCAACGACTGCAACTCTTTCACCAGAAAGCTTTAGACGAAACAGCTTTACCCACTCTGAAAGATTTTAAGACCTTGATGAAAAGTCCAGCACCATCATCATCATTACCACCACCGCCACTACCATCCCCAAGGGTCACCAGAGATGCTA